>JAAOAL010000020.1:0-648904 GCA_013186775.1 Fusarium dlaminii
TTTTATATACTTTAAGCCTAATTATTTTTATTAAAGAGTAATAAGTAGGTACTTATTTATATACCTTTAAAGTTAATTATTAGGATATTAAGCTTTTTAGCTAAAAGTATAATATTAGGCAATAATAAGGGCAATAAGTATATTACCTATATATATTTATTAGTATTCTTTACCTTTATGCCCTAGGGGCTAAAGCCTCTTTTAACCTCTTAACCTTATCACAGTAAAGATAGACATCCCTTGGGCAAGGATGTGTGGCCTCAAAAAGACATAACAGTGGGGTCAGAGGTTACGATTTGCAAACTGCATTATCAGAGATGCGTGGATCTGGGTATGGCCCTTGCATATTGAGTGCTCGATAGAATAAAGCCTTCAATAGTATAGTCGAGCTGCCTCCTTGTCCCGTAACGGATGTCATGCAATACTTGGGACCTTAGTATGCAGAGCGTACTGCTATAGTGAAGAGGGTTTCAGTTCTATGACAGGCCATTCAGAAGCTGTCTTTCGACCCTGTATCAGCGCATACTCCGGTTAAGTGTTAGTTTAATGTCACACGACAGTGTTTGTGGTCACAGTAACTATGCGGAGGTATAGCCCCGTGAACATGAAGCAAAGGTATAAGGGTCAGAAGTCCTAGAGCATCCGAAATTAGTAATTCAGAAATGATGCAGGTCTGAGATGCCACCTTCACTGTTTTGCGATGTGGGTAGGTGTGGTCCAAGGAATGTGATGGCAGAAGGTGCCAAAGAAATGTCACAGAAAACCAACCCCATACCGCCAGCCGGTCGAATATATAAAAAACGGAGTTTTCCGTGTGATTCAATAATTTCAAGCCATAGTTGATGTCTCCATGTTTCACCGAACTACCGAGATCCGGCCATTACAACGTGGCGCTGCCGTAATTTAAACTGTAGCGTCCGTTAAGCCTAAAATCTGAATGTCTCGGTTACTTCGAAGGCCGAAGGTGATGGGTACAAATACGGTGTCCGACAATTAGCGGCCTGAGAAGCTATAGTGGTTGCAACCTGTTTCAGAAGAGATCCAATCAACAGTAGATACTGACTATTGTTGTGAGATTGGCTTGCCTGTTATCAAGAAGGGGATTCCAAAATCAACAGTATTTCATAGGATTTACGACTGTATTGCTGTGGCCAGTCTTTGGTGACTTGGTGTCAGTCCAAAGTTTATGGGGAAACATGGACAATGCGTAGAGGCAGACTCAAGTTAAACACAGCCATTCGCTTGTGAAGACTAAAAGCAGAATTCAATTCCTATGTTGAATCACCTTAAACGTTACTAGGTAGTAGACCTATCACCTCTGTTTGTAAATATCGATATGACTAACCACGTCAGCTGGAATCAAGTGTTAGGAGTTCACAGCAGATGCTAAATATACTTATCAAGATGGCACTTTGGGCACACCCTGGGTCTAGGAGCTTGCCAACAAGCTGTCGTTGATGTCATTGCTGTGACCAATAGTACCTGGGCTGCCTCCCTGAATAACAGGGATTTCAAAGCCGAAGCCCCTGTGAAGTGCTTGCAGTAGCAGATATTGCACATATACATCCCAATTTGGCGACTGGAGCTGGAGAGTGAACAAAAAGAGACGTTAAAAAGTCTAATACGCAGGTGGCTGCTAGACGGTGATATGCGTTGCATGATGTGATACCGATTGACTCAGCCCCAAACGTTGACAATAGAGCGCATCAGCCACCATGGAATGCCGGCTGTGATTCATGCTGTTGGTTCTATCAAAGACGGGAGAACTGGATCTCTTGCCCCCCCTGGCCGTACTTTCTGTCCAATGTCTCCCTGAACTTTGGTTGCCGTCTCTTGTCGTCGAATACAATCTTCACTCTTTTGAAGGCTATGACTGATGATAATAGAACCCTGTATGAGAATAAGACCTATCGTCAAAGTTCACGTTGATTCGTCCTCGTGAGCGACCGGCCCCTTATCTCGATGGTTACACGTCAGCAAGGCTTGCAGTCGATCACAAACAGCCCGGGTCTGGATCATAACCCTTCCGCGGTGTTTTGTTTAAGATCTTATTGTTCCAAGGCATGTAGCACTACGCCTTGATCGATCTGGAATCACCTGAGCTGCCACGATTCCGAGAGCCCCCCTTATACCACATACCAAGGAAGGCGTGACACAAGCCAGCTTAATCAAACATTGATCCAGGGCGCATCGAAGACCGGTATTTCACAATGTTGTTTGTCGCGAAGAGTCAGTTGCTTGTTTATTGTGAGGATAGGTATGTTGAGTTGCGTCTGGTCAACAACTACCGAGGTATATAGGACGAAGCTTCATCGACTCTGTAGCTCAACATCATCAACAAGTCAACAGATTATCACCTAATAGCCATGACTAACTCTCTGAGCTGGCGAGCCCTCGTGGCTATCACCCTGACGGTTTCAGCTTCTGCATATCCCCATCAAACATACCCAAACCTCGTCCCACGTGCCGGATGTCCCATCCCTGACATCTGTACCTGGGGAAGTTGCACCAACACCACTATTGGACTTGATCCCCGAAACTGTGGAAAGTTCGGGAACTCTTGTGAACCTTCAGAGATCTGTGTTGCCGGCCAATGTCTCCCGCTTGATCTCGGTACAGACGATTGTCCTACCGCATGCAAGCCTGGTCAGCTGTGCACCAACGGCGAGTGTGTCTCCATTGAGATCGCAGTCGATCCCATTCACTGTGGAGGAGAATCCTGTGATCCTTCATCTCTCTGCATCAACCAACAATGCCAAAAACTCGACATCGGCTCAGATCCTTCATCCTGCGGCCCTTCCAATACCGAATGCGATGCTGGAAGCTGGTGTCTTTACGATACCTGCGTTCCCTTCATTCTCGGTACCGACGTTCAAGCCTGCGATGAGAGAACTTCATGCTCTCTTGGTACATCTTGCCAGGACGGATACTGTCGACAAATATTCCTTTCTACCGATATAAACAACTGCGGAGAATATTCCCAGGCCTGCACTGCTGGGCAAGTCTGCGTCTCTGGGCAATGTCAGTCCCTTGATGACGAAGATACAAACCGGAACTGCGATACACCCTGTGAGCCTGGCTCATGGTGCTTGGGTGGTGAGTGCGTACCGATTAGCATCTCGACGGATACTTCTCAGTGCGGCAGTAGCGCCGAACCATGTGGCAAGGGACAAGTCTGCGTGTCAGGGCAGTGCATTAGCGACCTGGTTCACCAGGAAAGCGTCCCCAGGACGGCTTGTAGTCCTTCTACACGTCCAGGAGGATTTCTTTTCGGGCCAGGGGGATCTTCAGACCAGAACAAGAATGGAGGCGGTCGAGAAGGCTCTCCCAACGACGCCACTTCGGGACAGGGCGGAAATCAGCAAGAAGGGGACTCTACCTCGAACAATGACGGTTCTGGCAGCTCTCCTGGTGACGCTTCAGGTGGAGGTGGTCAGACTCAAGGTGGCCAAGGCGGTTACCCGGGCGGCTTCCCAGGCTCACGCCCAGGTTCCAACTCTGGCTCTGGTAACAACCAGGGTGTCCCCGATAACCTTGGCCCTGGTCGTCCAGGCCCAGGCGAGGATGGCAAGGGATTTCCATCTTCTGCATGCGAGCCAGAGTGCGCATCAAACTTCATCTGTGTTAGCGGAGAGTGCCTTTCGGTTTCGGACCCCTTATCCTGCGGACCCTCTACCAACCTCAACCGTCTCTTCCATCGTCAAAACGCTGTTTGTCCACCAGGCTATGCCTGTATCGACGACCGTTGCGTTCGAGTAGACGGGCCCATCAGCTGCGGCGGCTCTATCTGCCCTGCCAACTATGCCTGTATCCAGGAAGCATGCGTCCCTCTTGGGGACCCCACCGACTGCGGTGGTGAGACATGTGCCAGTGATGAGATCTGCCTGGGTGATACCTGTGTATCGAACCCGGCATTGGCTAGCTGTGTTGGTGTCGTTTGCCCTCCCGGACAGGTATGCCAGAACGGAGACTGTGTTGCCATTGGTTCGCCTGGTGCAAACGGTAATCCTCAGGGCAATGGCGGTAGACCCGGCGGTAATGGTGGTTCCTCCGGCGGTGGCTCCGGTAACGGTGGTTCGAATGGAGGAAATGGTGGAGGTAACGGAGGATCTAACAACGGCGGATCTGACAACGGCGGATCCGGCGGTGGTTCCAACGGAGGCAACAATGGTGGCAACAATGGTGGAGGCAACGGTGCATCCCCTGGCGATGGCTCAGGTAATGGAGGCTCCGGTAACGGTGGCAGTGGCAATGGAGGCTCAGGCAATGGAGGCTCAGGCAATGGAGGCTCAGGTGGTGGATCCAATGGGGGATCTCCTGGCGGCAGCGGTGGTTCTCCTGGTGATGGCTCTGGGGACGGACCAGACAGCGGCAACCCAGAAGGAAACGGTGGCCGCCCTGGTCCGGATCTTGGTGGTGACGGCTCTTCTACTGGCAACGGTGGGGGAGATGGAGGTGCAGCTGTAACCTCACCACCCGCAGGTACTGCTACGCGCTCGGGAGATGGCAATCTTTCAGGTTCGACAGCATCCAGTGCTGATGCCAGTGACGACGCGCCGATTGTCAATCCCGGTCCTGGAACTACTGGCACTGATGGACTCTCAGCTTCAACAACTAGCATTCGAGGTCGTCCCGATGGCAATGGAGGATCATCCACTTCAGGTGACGGTGGTGGTGATTCTCCTACTCTAGTCTCGACTGGAGCCGCGGAGACCGACACTGCTACATCTGATTCAGGACCTATCGTGGACCCTGGTTCTGATTCAACACATCTTTCGGGTGCCAGCACAAGAGTAACAGGTGGTGCAGAAGGTGGCGGAGGCTCTGAGATTACGCTCAGCGGAACTGCTTTGCCCACTGACACCAGCGGGGAGTCTCCTACCGACGGCGGTAGCTCCGCGGCCGGAGGTCTCGGTACCGATACGACAGACATTGCCAATCCTGGTGCACCTAGTACCGACGGAAGTGGCATTTCAGCTTCTGAGACTGGTGCCACTGGTACCAATGTCGATGGACAGACAGAGACAGCCTCCACTACTCAAGCCGCAACTGCTGCACCAACGGAAACTACACCATGCTCCACAGACGACGATTGTCTTCTCAATGTCACTCTCTGCGTTTTCAATGGCCTCAACATCTGCACTTGCGTCGACGGAGTCTGCACGCAGCAGCCTGGAGGTCCTGAAGGTTCAGGTGTTACTGGGTCTGATCTTGGAACCTCAACTGCAGCTAACGGAGAGCCAACTGATAGTGCTAGGTCGACAGTCACCGATGGCAATGGAGAGACTGCCACTGCAACAACTGAAGATCCAGCCGCAACATCGGCAGTATCGTGTTCGACAGATGACGACTGTCTGGCCAATGCTGTCCTTTGCTCAGATGGCTTGCTCAACCTATGCATCTGCGTTAATGCCATTTGTGTTCTCGACCCTACTTTAGCTTCGACAACTGATGCCAGCAATGGACAGACGACCACCGTCCAGGATGCTACAACCACCGACGCAGAAGCAGCCGCAACATCATCAGCCATTGCCTGTACTACAGACGCTGACTGTTTAGCTGACCTCGGCCTCTGTGTCGATGGCTTGATCAATCTATGCATCTGTGTGGATGCCATCTGCATCGTTGACCCAGCGTTGGCCACTGCATCTGGTCTCGACAATGGACAGACAACTACAGATGCTGGTGCCACGACTACAGAGGAAGCGCCAGCAGCGACGTCTTCAACAGTGGCCTGTACTTCAGATGATGACTGCTTGGTTGACGTTGATCTTTGTGTAGACGGTCTACTCAATCTATGCGTTTGCGTTGATGCTGTCTGCATTCTCGATCCAGCGCTAGCCACTACCACTGCCGATGCTACAGTCACAGCGACACAGCCAGCTCCAACAGAGACAACTGCAGTTGCTTGCTCCACAGCTGATGACTGCACTGTCAATGTTGACCTCTGTATCATTGGAGGACTCAACCTTTGTGTCTGCCTCAACGGTGTCTGCGTTGCTGATCCAGATGGTCAGGAAACAACCGCTGCGAACCCTACTGCGACGAACACTGGACCAGGAGCTACTTCAACTGCAGTAGCCTGTTCGACCGCCGATGATTGCGCTGTCGATGCGGATCTGTGCCTCGATGGATTGATCAACCTTTGTGTCTGTCTCAATGCCGTCTGCGTTAATCCTGGAGGAGGCAACGATCAGACAACTACAGAGACTGGCGCTGGAGGAGGACCTACTACAGCGCCAGTGGCTTGTACTACAGCTGACGACTGTGTCGCTGACGCTGATCTGTGCTTGGACGGTCTGCTGAATCTCTGCGTTTGCCTCAACGCTGTCTGCGTCGTACCAAACCCTGGTGGTGATCCGACTGAAACAACTGATCTGCCGCCTGAAAACACAAGAACGCCATGCGCCACCAACGGTGATTGTACAGCTAACGCTGCACTCTGTCTCGACGGGTTGATCAATATTTGCGTTTGCCTCGAAGGTTTATGTATTGTCATCCCTATCGTCAATCCCACTGAAACAACTGCTCCTGCACCAACAGAGATTGCTACAACCTCGTGCAACACTGCCGACGACTGTACCGCGAATGCTGGTCTTTGCTTAGACGGGCTTCTCAATCTTTGTCTCTGTGTCAACGCGGTTTGTATACGACCACCAGGCGGTGGTGGTAACAATGGCGACCCCTGCACTGACAACGCTGATTGTACTGCTGCCGGAGCTATATGCCTCGACAGTGGTGTTTGTGGACCTGACCCAGGAAATACACCAACTTCCTGTACTACAGCAGACGACTGTACTGCCGACGCGGCTCTCTGTCTGGATGGTCTACTGAACCTCTGCGTTTGTCTCAATGCTGTCTGTGTACAAGCTGGCAATGGCGGCGGGGACGGTGATACCTGCACAGACAATACAGACTGTACTACCGCTGGGTCTGTTTGTCTTGAAAGCGGCGTCTGCGGGCCTGATCCAGGCAACAACCCAACTTCATGTACTACCGCAGATGATTGTACAGCAAACGCTGGTCTTTGCCTCAACGGTCTTCTCAACATCTGCGTTTGTCTCAACGCCGTCTGCGTGCAGGCCGGAGGGGGCGGTGGAGGTAATACTGGCGATGCGTGCACCGGCAACACTGACTGCACCACCGCAGGAGATGTATGCACCAACGGCATATGTACAGCAGCAGGAGGCGGAGGCACAGACGCTTGTGTTGACGCCAACGATTGTCTCCTCTCGGTCAATCCTCTTTGCGCTCTTGGTCTTTGTGTCTGTGTTGATGCAGTCTGCACTACATCTCCCGACGTTGACGAATGTACCTCCAACGCAGGTTGCAGCACTGGAGCTACATGTCAGAATGGTGTTTGTGTCGACAACACTGATTGCACTGGTGCGGCTGATTGTCTTGCTAACCTTGATATTTGTGTTTTGCCGGGGGTTTGTGCTTGTGTCAATGGTGTTTGTGGACTCGTTGGCAATGGACCTGCGCCGGAGTGTGCTGCTGCTGCGGATTGTCGAACTCTGCCGAGGTGTCGTCTAGGATTATGTCTTTGCGTGGCTGGACAGTGTGTTCTTGGGTGATGGAGATGATACTTGGAGCTGGCGAAGTGACGGTTGCATTCCTGTATAATACTTTGGAGGTTCGGTCTGCATGTTTTTAATATTAATTCTAATTTTGATTCTTCTTCATTGTCCATTCTCTTCCAGCCTTCACGTCTTCGGGCAGTTGGTGTACGTTCTTGGCTACCCATCACAACAACACGGCTTCCGCTCCTTATTTCAATTCATCTGGATCTTCCCTTGCAATAGGCGTATTTCTATAATTTATTCGGAACTCCAATATGTTTGTAATGCCCTGTAGCTGTTATTGAATATTCTGCGAAGTCCGCTTCAGGGTAGCATTGCTTTGTTAGTGGACGCCATTACCTATTTATGCATTGATGTGAGGCTGCATAAATGGCACTGACCTTTCATAATCTCAACTTCCCCCCCATCATGAATAATTATGTAACCCTGAATTTGAACCCCTTGAGGAGCGTTGGCAATGAACACTGGAAAGCGAAGAGCTTTTCTCGTATTTTGTATTACAAATACAGAGAAGCAATTCTGTAGATGCTACAAGACAAACAATAATGGTTAGATTGTGTCCTGAGTAAGTACTCCTGGACAGTATAAAGAAAATATCGGTACAAATACATCAAGTCTTTCCCCCCTTCACCAAGGAACCCTAGCGTATGATCACTACCCGATCTCTGCCAGCCCTGTCGTCTATCTATGAGATCTTTAGAGTCATATTAACCAACACGGGTTAATGGGTGGTGCAAAGTATTAGCTTGTCTGATGTGATAGCACCCGCGAAGAGAAATGATCCACCTCAAAGACGGGGAGACGGGAATCGTTGCATCCATTGTGATCCCTCGTGTGGCTTGGTATCATGGATATATTGCACAGTGTGTGGGCAAAGTCAATATCCGGAATGAATCCGGCGCCCCTAACTTGTCAACCATCTAGGCCCGAACAACTAGTTGGGTGGATATCGAGAGAGCACACCGGACCAATGCTATCAAGAGGAAAAGCTTTTCCCTGATATAACACCTTTGCCTAAATTCAGTACCCAAGAGCCATACAGTATGCTTGTGTGCAAATCCATTATCTGGCTCACTAGTTCGCAGCCTGTTAAAGCTGATGGGGGCTCGGAGCTGTCGCCGTGCGAATCAAGAAGTATATTTTCCTGCTGAAAGCATGTAGGTGGCACCAATACTTCATAGACTCGGGAATCTTCAGTTGTTGCCTTGGAAAATGCTTCCTTTTACGAATTTGGGCGGACAGGGCCGGACCACTTTCTCCGTTAGGGAAGACACTGCATCCGCTAACCTGAAGACTTGAAAAACAGGGCAAGGATGAGGCCATTACACGAAGCTTGCGTTAATCTTGGAAATACTGTTATCTTTCATCTTTCGTAGTGTCGTATCTTGTGCAAGACGTTCAATCTATCTCGCATTGGTCCGGCGGTTGCTCCGCTGCTGGTGTTCTCCCTAAGTGGAACTGCGACGCAATTTGCCCCTGAAGGATGGCGGGCGCTATCCGTACTTATGACTTCATTCTCTATCACCTCGCTCTATCATTGCAAAAGCCAGGAAATCCCGGTTGCCATGCAACTTGCCTGGGGCCCTGTGTACTTTGACATTTCCAACCTACCGAGTAAAGGGGCCCTGATCAGTCCGGAATGGCTGAGTAATTGCCTGTAATTTCGTCGTTGTAATTGCTTAAAATATCAAATAGAGGTAGTGCAACGACTTGGTGATTGTCTGCTGTGTTTCAGTTTATTCGAAATGGGCAACATGCAGTTTCGCTTCGTGCCCGTACAGCAAACTGAGAAAGGGCCACAGCAAGCTTCGCTCGAGAGACTTGCTTGCCTGCATGTCTCACTCTGATCGGCATTTCATTTGGGCTCTCTAACTCCTCGGCGTTCTCGTATTGGTTCTTGATGGTATGATCGGTATCGACGCGCATTATCGGAGTGTATTGGTGACTGTGTATCGACATTCGTGAAAAGCCCCTTTCGTTCTGAGAGATAGTTCGTTCCTTGCTCTTTCTGAAATCCTCTCCCTTTCACTCCATGCTAATTAGATGGAGCCCTTGCTTTTTATGTCCCTTTGTCGATGTGCTATATCGTTCGACATTTGTTACGGGATGGGTGACGAATCGCGAATATTTCTGCACACAGACATATCTAAAACGAAAGAAAGATCAATCAAATCAGTAGAAAGAAGTAATCTCTTTATAGGCAGATCTGAAAATTTCGTTACATAGAAGTTACATCAATGTTACCATATTTTGTATATCTCACAGTGCACGGGATTCAAGTAAAGGGGAGTAAAGGTCACGCTGAGGATTCATAACGCGCAAAGACGCGCCCAAAGCCAATTAAAAGGCCAGAAATAATAGGGAATGTCGCAAGGCTATCGTCAGGGAAAATATTACTTCGGTCTGTCGTATGTGATGTCCAAGTTTGGCTTGAAAGACATCAATATGACTGTGAAATTATCCAGCACTTCTGCCAGATTGGCGGGTGAGGCCACAATTCCAAGGGGCTGAGCTTGACCTTAAAACAGCACTTGGCCTTGGGTCTCTGCATGGCATGGCTGTATGTTTGCCCCATTGTATTTTTTATGGTCTGGCTGGCCTGGATCAAGGCTCTCCGTGGAAAGGAGCAGAAGTACAAGGGCACTTGGCTCATAATAGTTTTCCAACAGTGTTTACTTCCTTGCTTTTTTACTCATTTTATTTACCATTGGGTGACACAAGAATAATACCTTATCCAGGTGTAATGTAGTACTTGTTACCCAACCTGTTGTTCATGTTGACCAGCTGGACACGGTGACGCTGTGCTTGTCTTGTGAGACATCATCTGGAGATCTTACGTGCTAAGGTCCAAGGATTATGATTGGCTACGGAGTTATAGTCCGTGCTACGGTGATTGGCTGTATCGACGAGCGGAGACCAGCTAAAAATCGTCACAGCCGATCCCATTATCTCGGCCGGTGCGGTCAATCGTGGTGCACTTGCGCTGTGCACATTATCGCTCCATCTCGATTTGATCTCGGTAGAATTGGCCATAGCTAAGATTATGCGTACGCGTTTCGATGCGCATCGAGGTGAAATATCTTTTGTTGTGTCTAGTGATGCTGTCATAGTCATTGTTTCTGTGGAATCGACTCGAGCCGGCGATGGATGACAGAAACCATGGAGCGTCGGAGAATTCTCCGTTGTCGGTCTGTACCGGAAATAGAATAGAACAAAAGATCGTTTGGGGCTGAACGTTGCCCATTTACTGTAGAGTTGGCAAAAGCATATAAGATTGGGTGGCGGAACAAGCACATGCATGTCTGTGATTGTGTTACCATTCCGCTCTCAATTGGCGTGTCTTTGGCTCATTAATATCCTAACAAGCTGGGTGGTCTCCGAGAAATGAATTCCTGTGACACCCTAGTCCTAACAATCCAGCTACTCGGCGCGATGATATTTCGGGGACCGTTGTAACCTTGTGGCTTTTCCGCCCAGCCAATCTTTGCGTCCGGGTCGCCTCCGGGCCACGAACTGGATCAGCAATGACAGAACCTCTGTCCACTAAGATTGCTTGGGGGATCCGTGTGGCGAGAAAAGAGGTCAACGCTCGCAAAATTGTGGACAGACAAGAGGCAATACCGTTGGGTGTCTGTGAGCCGTTCTCGTCCAGTTGACAATCTTTTACTTTGACAGCGACGCAGCGAGAATTGACCTTGTCTCTGATCTAATGTTCAGTCATTCCACCCTGAAGTTTTACAATAATGGTATATTGACATTTCTCGGTCGAATAAGGTGGTATAGCCTAGATATCACGACATGATTCGATTGAAGGTGAGAAGTAATACAAGCAGTAGAGCATAAATTTGCATGTGGCTTTTGCCATTCAGTAGAGCCAGTGAAGTCCATTGACCTCTTTACTGTGATACCTCTCAACGCCATTTAAACACGTCAATCCCAAGAATTCGCACAAAAATAAGTCGTGGTAAAGGATGAGAAAAAAAAAGGAAAAAAAAAGACCAAGAAGTGTAACATATCATTCCATCGTATTCGATATCTTTTGGTCTGGCAAATCGTACTGACTGCTCCGCTGCGTTTTAATAAACCATTTAAATCGCCGACCGACCCTTTATCGTATCGACTCGTCATAATCATCGTCCTCGTATCTTGTAATTGTACACAGATGCCCCTCTCAATTGTGCTGGTTGTATGGGCAAAGTGGCAGGGTCGCGTGGTTCCGTTTTCCCTCGCCCAGGTCTTGGATATATCGATGCGCTTCACTCGCAATGTAGTCTTGAATCAAGTGACATTCGCAGTCGGTATGTTGTAATAGTTTCATCTTGAGCTCGTAGACCTGTATCGTGAGGTCAGACACGCAGCTCGACAAGTCGCGGTTTGCACGCTCCATGTCATGTTCGTCGGCTCGAAGTTTAATGGCTGTCTTCACGCTTCTTGATGCGGAACTTGTTGGAGGCGATGCGGTTTCTCTCCTGAACCTTTTTGCTGTACTCGTCGAGGTCTTCCTCCGGTTCAGGAGATGGGGATTTCGTGTGTTGCGGCTTGGCGACTGCTTTCCCTTTACCGCGTCCTTTTGGCTTTCCTGATACTGCTTCTGTTTTGGTTGTCTTGTGAGTTGACGCGCGTCTTGTAGCTTTCGAGGCTGTAGATCGGCTCGCATTACGTTTTCGTTTGTCAGGCTGGGTTGATGAAGAGCCTCGACGGCTTTCGGAGTCACCGGTCGCATTTTCTAGGCTGGTTGACTCTGTGGAAGGAGATGGGACGGGATAGCTGTGCATTGAGGTTGAAGGGGATGTCCATTGCGTCGAGGAGTCGTGATCGTGGGCGTATTGTTGTTGGTGTTCTTGCGCGTAGGCATTTGGGGCGGCCATGTTTGATGCTTCGGCAAAGGCGGCATTCTCGGCAGACCACCATTGCTCCCAAGGACCTTTGGGAAGCGTGTCGTATAGATTCATGCCCGATGGATCTTGGGCCATGAGTTGCATGTTTGGGTCGTAGGGCTGGCTGCCATCACCGGGAGGATGGAGTTGCTGCTGGAAGGGAGGGTAAACTGTACCCATCTCTGCAACTTGCATGGTGTTGCTGTTAGATAGCTTGGTCGAGTCAAGCTCTGAAGTTTTGATCAAGTCAGGAACCGTAGTGGATAAAATATGCTACTAGGAGTGAAGCTTGGACCCTCCAAATTGAGGCGAGGAGCCAATGTTATAAATAAGAGAGGCATAAAAGAAGGGTGGAGGACCAGGTTAGGGGGACAATTGGGGAGCCAAGAGGGGGGCAAGGAACAAACGGCGAGTACCTAGCATACCTACATACATTACCTATGTACTGTAGCACTAAATCTGGTGTGTGCCAATGTCGGGGCAAGACAAGACAAGACATGAGAGGGGACTGGACTTCAGGCCCAAGCCATCAAATACGGAATGAGTTTAGCCCTAGGGATATGTAGATGCACGCAACTGGGGTCTGGAGTCAGGGGTGTGAGGGGTCGATAAGAGTGGACTTTAAGCCAAATGTGTCGCTTTTTAGTGAAGAATCCGGCTTAAGCTATGCTTAGAAAGCAATCCAGAGCATAACCGGCGGGGATAGCAGGAGATGCCATTGCAATTGGGTTGGGTATTTTTACCAAACATACATACAACTTGAGATAGAACTACCCCAGTGAATGAAGCTCAAATTAAAGGTCTCACGGCAGTTAAAAAATATGACATGGAGATCACCAAGGAGAAAGCTGCATCGAAGCTTTGATGGATGGGCACTGTAGATATCAGTGCGCATCCCCAACGAAAGCAAAACAGCCAAAGCCAACCAAACAACCCGTGAGACATTGGGGCAAACAAAGCTCTTTCCGACGTCATAAGACGATTGCAGCAATACCTGGAGCATATCTCCCTGAAGCTCCTCACGAACTACTAGACCCAGACGAGGCTAGCTGGGTGCGAGAAAGGCTGTGAAAATTGAAGGGTCGGGTAATGATTGGATGAGATTTGTCGGTTTTGAGTCCGAAGGCCGTCATTGGTGGATAAGGTCCGAACAAACACACCAGGGTCACGCCAAAGCAACCCACGCATGAGACAATAATTGGTGGCTTGTTGGTTATCACGAGAGGGAGATAATAAGAGAGAAGAGAAGAAAAAGAAAAGAAAAGGAAGATCAGCACTATGGAGAGCCTGTCACCCTCTTCAAGGCGACTACGGGTAGTATTATGAATGATAGCCATGCATGCCAGCATCCGCTATCGAACACCTAACAGGTAACAGGTAACGGGCAAACAACATGCAGGTCTACAGTGAAATGAAACCAACGGAATTAAATGATACATGAGTAGCTTGCAAGATAGGGAGAATACGCCCGTCTGCATATCCGTACATACATTGGCTGAAGAGTCTGACGTGGATGCAACAGTTCTCACCAGCCAAGCCCTCATTGGCCAATGTAAATCAGCACCCAATCAGCGTTCACGGAAGCGCGAGCCGTCTACAAGGGCCATCCAACGTACGTACTCACCAAGTATGGCTTGAAAGGGACAAGATCAAGACTTTTTTTTTTTTTTCAGTCGGGGGCACTACATCTGCGAGATGTTGTCCTTTTGACATCACATTCTTTGCGTCGTGTTGTATCTGTTATTCATTCCGAATTGACTTTTCTCTATTTTACCGAATGCTACTATTCATCTCATGAGTCCCCTTACAAATCGGCAGATCATGCAGATACCATGACGATGCGTTTGCGTCGTCATGCACCGTGATGCTTTGATCAAGCTTGTCGCACTCCACGATGGATGGATTCTTCCTCAGTGACAGGCTAGACATGGCTGCCATCACATCATTCATGCATCTGCAGAGCAAACAGTAGACTGTGCACTGTGTGAAAACTTCAAGATCCTCTGACATACTGTAGAGAAGAAATGTTCAAAGATCTGCACGATGAATCCTTCCTTAGTCCTTGGAATGGGTGGGCCATCTCCTTGTTTTGTTTTGTCTTGGATGGCGGCATCACCTACCAGGGTTGTCATACGTCCGCGGATGGTCACCAACATCCTCCAATATGGGTGCACTGCATGAATAAAGCCCCTTGGTTCTGATGGAGAGAACAACCTCTCTTTATCGAAAGTAATAGGTCATTTAAAAATGGGTTGGACGAGATCATGTTGTACATCCAGGGGGTTACGAAGTAATCTTGCACTGTACTGTAAAAAGGAATTGTCGGCGGGCCACTCCCCGGTAGTTCTTAATGGTTGATAATATTTCTGAAAAAACGTCACCAAACCCTACTTATTATTTATGAGCAGGGAGAAGAGATATCACCCAAGCAATGGCACCAACGTACGTATCGAAGGGTTTGAAGAGTCGGTATCACTGTAAATTACGACTACAATCGTCCCAAGAATGTCCAAATTATCATATCGGCTATGATTCATCATACAGGTATCTCTCATCCTAATGGGCTGCAGTATTGACAAGGTTTTGAGAGTAGTGCTTGTCTGGGAACTCGAGACAAGGTAAGGTACTGGTGCTTGGTACCCATGCGGACTTTACCACCAGTATCTAACTCCTCCTTCCATCAAAAGCCGAGATTGACCGAGATCTTGTGGCAGTACAGTATACCAAGATATCAAAGATCGAGTCAGTTCTTAGATGACTAAATCAGATGCCATGACGATTCTCTAGAGTCATGTTTGCAACTGATACCAAGTACATTATCTCCGTTTTGTGTCGATAAGGTTCACGGTACGCTGTTCTGCCCAACTTCCATTAGGCTCCGAGGGAGCGTTGAAATTCTCAGGTCCGTGCCGAGGCTTATCCTATAAACGCTCCCTTTGTTAGCTTGCCCAGACCGGGCTTATTATTGCAGTGAGAGGAAATGAAATATTAGTCCCGTTTTCCGTTGCCAGTTTCTCCGGCGCTTCTTATTGGTTCTGGGATTTGTAAACCTCAGTGATGATTGTTGCGCGGTGATTCTTCTCGTCTTCTTCCAGAAGACAGTTGCACGCCAGCAGAATCCTTTTTTATCGCGGCCACGATGATTCACTGCAGTAGCACGGGATCGAAGAGCTTCTCTGTATTAGCACTTCTCTCAGCAACATGATCTCCTTTACTCTTCCACAACGCTCCTCGGCATAATGTACGAACCAGCTTCTTCAGCCCCTTTCTCCCGTGCCGCTCTCAACCCCCCCGTACGCTTCGTACCACCATGCACAGCTCCAGCAATTGTCAAGCAAGAACCAGATGATGCGGAACCAATACTGATAGGCAGCAACAGTCCCTCGCCCGAACCTCGATCCAGCGTCGAATCCCGAAATCGCCTCTTCACATCCCTCGAACTCGGCGATCACATCTTTCGAGCCCCACGATCCATCACGACTCCTGACGATCTCGACGACTCTCAACTGAAACGATGTTTCGATATACTCCACGCCTGCAGTCTCGCGACAGATTTCAATGCGACGCTTTCTAAGACCAAGGATACAATGGAGGACTTCCTAACGGCCATCTTCAAGAACTGGACGGGAGACTCGGGTGAACCGGACAAGCCAACTATGGACTTTGTGGTTCGCGAGTATATCAGCGTTGGAAACATTTGTAGTAAGAGACATGTCAATCGCAACGTCACTTGACTTGAAGTTAACCCTCCAGGCCAACCCGCCAATCACCGAACCAGCTCGTCATGCGCCGAATCATCATCCTGCCGCACCCCAGTCTTTGGAATCGCCACTTATCGAAGTCGACCAGCCCAACTCAGCATCAGCTTCTCCACCACAGAACCTGAACAAGGTTCAAGCCAAGATGCGCAAGGCTTCTTCTGCCCGATGGAACGCACTGATGTAAGATGGGAGGAGGGTGATTGGATGACGGATCTACGACGGAGCATGAAAAGAACTTGTATCAACAAGGTGCATAGGTACAACAAACATCTTGCGATCTGGTACGTGAGATGTTTGGTTGTAGGGTGGGCGAAGGGAAGTATTGGAATGGGAAAGGACGTTGAGGTCTTTTCGTTTGTGGCGAAGGAGGCTGTTGATGCGGCGTTTGCTATGATGGGGGATGTTTGATGGGTCTTTGGGTGATGGTGCACACTAAACTGAAAGGCAATGGGCTTGGGCGCCGGGACAGAGACATAGAAGACAATATGTTACGCAAACACGGGAACAAAAGGTTACATGGCTAGGAGTTTTGCTATTTGGGAGCGCACAAACGACGATACCAGGATCAGGAAAACATGACTTTTCTTTTGAGATCTATCTACTCTAGTCAACCTCTTGTAAGTGCTTCTTTATCGACCTCAAACCATGCGGGTGGTCATGTCCTTCATGGTCCTCATGCTCGTCATCCTCCGGCCAATCTGGGAATCCATCATCAAACAGATCCTCTAGCGCCTCACGCTTCTCTTCATCACTCTTCTTCTCATCTCTCATAACCCTTTCCCACTTCTTCAACTCAGCGTCAGTAAGTAAACACTCATCCAGCATCTTTTCAAGAGCCTTGTGATCTAGGTTCTCTCCGATAAACACCAGTTCCTGACGTCTATCACCCCACTCTCCACCTTTCTTGATATCATGCTGCACAAGCCCATCAACTTCAGGATCACCGGTCGTGTAATCCTCTGCAGGAAGAGTGCAGAACCATGGACGTCCGCCGGTTAGTGTGAGCATAGCTCCAGCCTGGGACCAGTCTCCTGCGCGGTGGGGACGTGTTGCGAGGAAGAATTCACCCTTTGAGCGGAAGAGACGTGCAAAGATGGGATGTTTGCGCTTGGTTTCGAGGATTACTTCGTTAGAAGGTGTGAAGAGATCATCTGCGTCTTGCATTTCCGAGTCATCGAACTTTTGCTTCTTGGACGCGGGCTCGGGTGAAGGGGCTGATTCAAGGGTGGAATGGGAGCTTCGAGGTGATGATGGGGCTGAGCGCTTTCCTCGGGATGAAGAGGAGTCAGAAGTGTCTTGATCGACTACAGCAGCTTCGGCTAAGTCCTCAGCATCTGGGCAGTCGACCATCTCAAGGCCTTCATCTTCATCCTCTTCCTCTTCCTCCTCATCGTCATCTTGAGGCTGCTCAAGCTGCAGGATGAACTTGTCGTACAGCAATGCCCAGAGACGACGAGGGTGGAATGGCCTATGTCGACTATAGATGCAGCTTCGTACAGAGTATTCTTCGGTCTCGGGCTTTGGTGTAAGCACATTACGACCATTGACCTGGGGGAACATCAGTATACAAAATCCAATTCGTTATGGACGCGGGGACGGATATGCCATACCTCACGAACGGTCATGGCATGGAGGTCTTGAAGCCACCCATAGCCAGATTGGGCAACCTGAAGGTTGAACATGCCAGTGTTAACAATCTGCTTGACATCTACCTTGCCATAGCTCGACTCAAGAATCTTGGCGCGGTGGTTGAGCTTCTTGATCAAGTCTAGCAAGCGAGGTTTTGTCGACGCATCAACCTGATAATATCTTAGCTGATCGATTCTTGGAGAGGGTACGTTCTTGAACTCACCATGTCGAGTTTGTTGAGAATGATGACATCCGCAAACTCAATCTGATCAACCATAAGATCAGAAACAGTCCTTTCATCCTCAGGCGTGACATCATCACGTCTTGAAGAAAGCAGATCACTCGTGTCAAAGTCATGCAACATAGTAAAAGCATCAATGACAGTGACAGTAGTGTCGAGTCGGGCAAACTTCTCAAGGCCACCAGCGTCTTTCCTATCAAAAAGTCAGCATCTCTCCCCTCACTTCCTGAAAAGTACTCACAGTTGCTTGAGAACCTTGATCATATCAGCGTCCAAGCCAGGGGCACCTTCTATGGACCCCATAGCGTCCATCTGCTCAGCGAGTCTCGAGTCGAAAGTCTCAGCGACCTGCTCGGGCTCACTGATACCGCTGCTCTCGATGATGATATAGTCAAACTCTTGAAGTTGAGCTAGACGAACGAGTTCCTCCAGAAGATCACCGCGGAGGGTGCAGCAGATACAGCCATTCTGAAGAGCGATAACTTTCTCTTGGGTCTTTGAAATATGGTGTGTTTTCTTGATGAGGGAGGCATCGACGTTGATACTAGAGGGTCAGGCTTTGGCAGTGCTGAAAGGGAGTAGGAACATACGCTCCAATGTCGTTGACCACCACCGCGATGCGGAGACCATGCTCGCTTCGAAGGATATGTTGAAGAAGAGTTGTTTTACCAGATCCCTACACGGTCAGCCCAGATTTTCATGATCACTGATCAAGGAGACTTACCAAGAACCCAGAGAGAAGTGTCACGGGTAGAGCCTTTGGAGGAATGCTAGGCTTCTTAGCACCCTTGCTCTTGTTTCCTTTCTTGACTTTATTCTTAGCCATTTTGAATCCGAAAAAGACAGTGAAGAAGACAGAAAAACAAGAGGAAACCCTGATGAGATGTGTAGAGTGAGAGATGAATTGGATTCAGAAAGCTCTCCTTCTTGGAACGGTGGTATTTCTACTTGTTGTGACTTACACAGTATTCTTGCTTACAATTGTAGTGCTCATCAAGGTATGGACCCTGAGGCCATCAAGGTGATGCTATCGCGAGCGTGAGTACCTTGATGACAATTTGTGTGAGTTTATTGGCTACGGTTGAGGAACATAGCCATTGAGTTCAGAACTAAATGTGAAAAGGTTTAGTGGAATATGCAGCCAAAGATGGGGGATGCGGAGCCTCTCAAGGGGTTTGAGGGCTTCTCTGGCCATGTGAAGACACAATCGACAAAGTGACAGGCTTGCGATTCCAGCGTTTCTAAATAAAGTTATGAGCGACTTCGTAAGAAAGCTCAAAGCAAAGCTCAAAGACATTGACATGTTTCTAGCCGAAAATATGGCAAGACTCCACTGCTCAGTGATGATAATTGAGGGATGTCTTGTTGGTCAGGCATTTTGGTATAAGGTCTAAGTTGTGAGCTAGATGTGTTATTTGCAGTTGAGACTTGTGGCTGAGAGCTTAAATCAGCAGAGAGAACTTAGAGGGATGTCTTGATGCACCTCACGACAAGGGTATCTAGTGCCTTATCAACTCTCTCAAGGTCATTGGCTTAGCCAGTCTCTTTCTGTCAACTATAACAGACTAAGTAATGTCTAAGTGGCTTAAGATCAAAGATTGTTGGCATCATGACGACCTTGTTGAGTCGTTGAGAACCTTGATGTCTTTTGTCATGATACCTCGAATGATGCAATAGGAAACTCAGTTTTATTTTTGCTAGTAGTAAATTTCTACGCTGTTTGGGGGACAGTTGATGGTGATCCTCGAGCAGTGATGAGTTTCAAGGGAGTCTCTACGGCTTTTATACACAATACTAACATTGTCAGACTGGTGATCAAAGTCGATGTATCTTGGCTATTTCAACTGAGGTACAAGGACTTGGATAAGACTTACCCTGACAGTTAGCTCTACAGAACCATCCACCATGCGACTAGGTATTGGGTTGCATTAAATATTCTAGGATGGCCTCTAATCAAGGTATCGTCCTTAATCCAGAGAAAGGACTGTCACGACACCGGGCTTCAGCTGGATGAAATACTGTGAGCAAAACTTGGACATATCAGACCTTGACTTTTGATCGATAGAGTCCAGATACTGGTGATGTACCATGACTGTACCATACTTTGTGAGCACAATCATCATAGACAGAAGTTGGCGACATAATGTGACACAAGCTGTTAATGCGAAATATGGCTGCCTGCTTTTTTCCATTGCGCTAAATTTGATGGGCATACCAAGTGTGGTCTCAGTGCTGAGAATCAACTTCTTCACGGTGATCAACCCTCTGATTGAGTATTGATACTCTGAACGGGAGCTAGGTCGATCCAATCTTTCGACCGAGCGACTTGACGGGCGGCCCTAGGGTAGTCAGTGACAGGTGGATGTTTTCAAAAGTTCGCAAATGGAGATGGCCCTATCGCCTGACGCGACAGATAAGCAGATATCGAGAGATATGGACATAGTCATTCAGCTTATTTTCCGACAAGCACAGGCACTTCTAAGATCTTACGATTAGATTCCTGGTAAGTCTTCACTCCTAAAACAAGAACCGCGTTGTTTGCTGAAGTCTCCCAGGGAGGGGCGCTAGCAGAGCAAATCACATACCGACCTCCTACTGCCGGCGCTGTTGAGTTAAAATGTGATCTTCTATACCGAGGTGAGTAGTAAATTGATCTTCGTCGATATACTCAATAAAACGGCAAATCTTAGATCTGATTGTAGCGTAATTGCAGGCTTGTTGTCTCTGTTACGGGGCTCAAGCCTCGGGTTGCCTAAATTGGTGATGATCTGGATATTCTTATACCCGGTCGTCGTTAAGCGGCAAGATAATGAGAGGCAGAGACCGTGACAAGTATCGTAGATACTTTATTTCTAAAATATATAATCAACCTTAACAAGTTATATAAATATAGTATTATTTTCATTTGATCAATTCACCACGTTGTCTGTGGTTTTTATATAGAATCTGCTGATATTCATATAACGAGGCACATTTCAGCCGAAACCAACTGCCGCAGGATCGAGCCGCAGTGCCTCCCGTCTCTCAGGCCCGAAACCGAGAAAGACAACTCTCAACGCGGGGTCTCCGCAATCTCCACGCCGGCCCGATCGTTCTACCCAAGGTAAACGGTAAACGACCTCACTCACCTCAATTATAAGATCAATTCCAGCTTCAGGCTCTTCAACTTGTCATCAATTCCTCTCCTTCACATCAGCCTGTACCGTGCGTGTCACCCAGCAACCAGCAGAGCCAACATCAACAAAGCAATGAACGAAAAGTTACACCGACACAGGAGAGACACAATGGCAGACACAAAGCCCGCTTATGCAGGCACACCCGCCAACGTCCCAGGTGCAAACGTCTTTGACTTCTTATTCAGCAATCCCTTCCAGAATGAGAATGACTTTACGCCTAGAGCGAGACGTGTGCCAAAGATCCATGATGATCAGCCCATTTTCGTTGACCACGCCAGCGGTACGTTGCACTCCCAAACTCAATCTCACCTTACCTCACACTCAATCTTGCATGCCCAAACTCAACATCATATCATGGCGACACGTGCTGACTTATCTAGACCGTCCTCTCACTTACTCACGCGTAAAGCGCGATGCCCTCACTCTAGCATCAAACCTCCAATCTCTTGGTCTTGATCCCAATGAAATAGAGACCCTCCCCCCAACAGCGTCATGTTCTGGCCCAGAGGTCGCACCCGTGGTGCTTATCCAATTGCCTAACTGTTTGCCCTTTGCGACACTCGTGATGGGTGCCATCGCAGCTGGTTTAACTACCACGTTAGCATCGCCCTCACTATCTGCTACTGAGCTCTCATGGGTCATCAAGAATTCGCGTCCTCGCGTTCTCTTCACAGCGAAAGCGTTCCTCAACACCGTCGAGAAAGCACTCGAGCAGCAGGAAGATGAGGCGTACAAGAGAAGTGTGCGCGTCTACACAGTCGATGTAGCGAGGGATTTGTATCCTCTCTCACCGGCTTCCCATGCTGAGGATGGCGACTGGAAGAATCTTCTCATGCCAGCGAAAGAGCCTCTTACTGCTGGTCACCCGTTCTCACCAGAATCCGCCGCTACACGAACAGCAATTATTCTCTGGTCATCTGGTACATCAGGTCGATCAAAGGGTGTTTTGCTATCTCATCAAGCCATCAACTTCTCGGTCGCGTCGCTGTGGCATGATGCGGACTTTTACGGATTTCACCAGCGATGGCTAGGCTACGTGCCATTTTACCACGTCTTCGGTCTCACCAACACCTTCTTACTGGCTTTGGCGACGGGTTCTACGGTGTTTACTATGCCCGCGTTCAAGCTCGATACTGTTTTATCCGCGATCCCACGCCGGCAGATCACCTATCTTCACATGGCACCTCCCGTCGCAGTCATGCTCGCCAAGTCACCCGTGGTAGAACCTTTTGCGCGACGCGACGCACGCGGTCGCAATGCTTTCAGCAGTGTTGTTGCAGGTGTCACAGGCGGTGCACCTCTCGGCCACGAAATCGTAGAAAAAGTCTTCCAGCGACTCGGCTTCCTCGTGAGACTTGGCTATGGCATGTCGGAAGCATGCAGTGTCACTCTGCAAAGAGGTCTCAGGGAAGAGGACATGCACAGTTACAAGCACGATACAGGAAAGCCTCATTGGGGCGTTGAACTCATGATCGCTGGTTCAGGCGAATTGAACTCTGAGGATTCTACCACAAAGGCTGCGCCGTTCGGTGCCGAGGGCGAGATTCTCGTGAGATCGCCTGGATTGATGAGTGCATATGTCCCATCCCATGGACTGGGAAGTAAAGAAGCGCCCGATATGAGCGTCACAACAGAGGCCTTCACCTCAGATGGATGGCTTCGAACCGGCGACGTCGGCCATCTCGACGAGGAGGGCACTCTCTGCATCACAGACCGCATCAAAGAAATGATCAAAGTGCGCGCTTACCAAGTCGCACCGGCTGAATTGGAGGCTATTCTCTGCAGCAGCGATGACGTTGCTGACGCTGGCGTGATTGGCATACACGACAAGAACGAAGCGACAGAGTGGCCACGCGCTTACGTCGTCGCAGCAGACGAGAGCAAGTCAGAGGCCGAACTTCAAAAATTGGCCCATGATCTCAAGGATTTGATTGAGAGTCATTCAGCGCGGTACAAGTGGCTCGTTGGCGGCATTGTCTTCGTAAAAGCGATCCCCAAATCACCGAGTGGAAAGATTCTCCGAAGGGTTATTCGCGATGGCGGCATACAGGGCTTCGAGGTCTCACTCTACCAGCGCAAGAAGCGAGACCACAAGCTGTAAATTTTGACTACACTACGCATATACTAAGAGCGCTTGTAAAACTCTTTTTTTTTTTTCTCATCTAACTTAGCATTTCTCGTTATGGAGTATCTTATTAATAAACGGTAGTTTAGATTGCAGGTCTCAGCTGTTTACACAAAGATTACTAAAACATGCATCGTGATTGGCCGGGCTTCTAAATACCCGTGATGGATTCGGTCTCGGACTTAGCCCTTTCTGACAAGGGTGCTCTTTTCGGTCTGTGCAAGGTGTGGAGAGACAAAGAGCGAGATGGGTATAAGACCTGCTTGGAGAACGGCAGTGAATGTGAAAGTATACGATGGAAATCTTGTTTGCATCCGATTTGCTTATAAATTAAACCTGCCAATTGAACCTGTGGCGAATTGCTTCATAAGGCCATTCTAATAGCACCACCGCAACAAAGACCATCACGTCAACCTTCGGAATAACACCATGACACACATTACATCAGAATCCACTCCCCTCCTCCCAGAGCCTGCCACTGAGCGCTCAATCTCCTACCAAAGCTCCCATCCCGCCTACGATGCGCGGCCACTGCACCCCAACTACAGCAAGCATGAAGAATGCCATGTTGACTACAGCGACATCCTTCGTGACATCATCATTGGCTTCTCAGATGGTCTCACAGTACCTTTTGCCCTAACAGCAGGCCTGTCAAGTCTCGGCAGTGCAAAGGTCGTCATAATCGCTGGCCTAGCAGAGCTCTTCTCCGGCATGATTAGCATGGGTCTAGGCGCCTACCTCGCCGCCGTAACAGAGCGCGACGCGTATCATTCACAAGCTGGTAAAAAGGAATTCGCGGTTCAATATAGACCTGGTGACGAGCGCACGGGTGTTTACGATGTTTTGGAAAAGTACAGCGTCTCGCGAAGTGCCGCTGCACCTTTGGTAGACGAGCTCTGCAAGAACCCCACAGAATGGGTGCGTTTCATGATGGATTTCGAACTCAAGCTCGAGGAGCCCAATGTTCATCGCGCGTGGATCTCAGCGGTCACCATGGGATTGAGCTACTTCATCGGCGGACTGATCCCCATGATTCCCTACTTCGTCATGTCTCGCGTGCGCGAAGCATTGTTCGTATCGATTGGTATCACGGTCGCTGTGTTGTTGGTATTTGGATACGTCAAGAACTACGTCGCTATTCGCAATCATCGTGCGGGTGTCTGGGGAGCGGTGCAGACATTGGTCATTGGCATGTTGGCAGCTGGTACAAGCTATGCGATCGTGCGGGGTCTGGATTCGAACGATTCTTGAAGGATGGTGTGACTATGGCGCGACGGAGGCGTTTGGCTACGGCGTTAGGGTTCTTTTGGATGCGAGCAAAGTCCTCGTGATGGACGGTGTGATTCAGGATTTGGGTGCGACAGAGATAAAAGTGATAGTAGAATATTCGTATTAACGACCGAAATGACAATACTCCATTCCTCCAAAGGCAGCGCTTGTTTGCCTAACTCAACAACCATCTCCCGTTCCTATCTCCTCCCCCACTCATTAGTAGTGATCTGTTCGGTGGTATCATCAAAACTGACCTGAAAAAAAAAGTGAAGCCATCGCCCTCCCCAGAGTGATCGGAATTGAGTCATCCAGCCCGCGAAAGGGACAGGACGCCGCGTATCGCACTTCAGTTTTTCCCAAAACGAGCCTCGCAAAGACGTTCCCATAGAGACAGCGTGACGAAAGCACGCGCTCTGAGTATTTCTGATATCTTTTGCAGACGTGACATTGACGCCAGGCCGTTACCGGCAGACCAACGGTTCCAGCAGATGCTAGATGTCGGTGATGGGTGAGGCTTACTCCGAATTTCCCACATGCGAAGAGTGATTGAGAGACAGCGCGAGGCGTGTCTCTCTGTTTGTAGCATGGAAACGCAGCGTTGGGGAGGGCGAATGGCTTGAGGAGGGAAAGATTTCGGAAGCGAGGAAGGGTTTTTTATTGTGCGGATACAGCCGGGGTTAAGCCGGGTGGGGCTGTAGGGTAGGCCCAGTTGAGCAGCTTCCTTGAGTGAAGATACCTGTCAACCTCGAAAGTTTAATGATGGATCCTTGTAGCCCCGGGAGTTTGGTAGCGAATGTGATCGAAGATAAGTTTCCAGGGTGTATCCTTGACTTTTTCCGTCTGTCATGGCTTCGACGCCTCAAAATGCCGGTCGCCCAATCTTAACATTTTTACTATAACATCAGCAACTTCTTAGAGTACATCAGGCAGTTATAAGATTGCACACCAATTTTTATTAAAGAAGGCCGACGTGAATTTAGTGATAATTTGAGCGAACCCCAACCATCGGCAACTATAAAAGTCTTAAGAACCTTCATCAATGTATGGCTGTCCAACCTGGCCAGCTCCTGTCGCCTTGACTACATGAGTTACTAGTGTTGTTTTCAAGACGTGCTCATGGTATACAAATTGTAAAGGAACTGAGATTTTCCTAAAAGCCCAAGAGAATAATCCAAGAACAAAAATGTTGGCAAATCTTCTGCTTCCATTCGAAATCATGATCGAGCTTCTATTCAGACTAAGACTGTTTTCAAACATCCCACTTACATATCAAAGCAAACGTCCCTTAGTCAAGATAAATGACTGCAACATCTAAGTTATGAGACACTAGGTATAGGTATATACTCGTTGGAAAGTTATAGCTCATCAGTGACCGCGTTCACTCATCTAATTGAGATTGTCTAGGGCAACGTGAGGAAGTTAAAGTCTATTATTTTCTTATTCATTAACATAGGAATTATTTATATATGACATTAAAGAGACGTTTCTGACCTAACCTCCGACCTTGCACTCTTGTGATCCATATCCTTCATATGAACCAAGTATGTCTCATCATTATCTCCATATTCCACCTCATATGTCCTATGACATTCAATGCCCACAGGGTCTACCCGTCTTTGTGATCGATCCGCTTGAGAAGTGGCATTTGTTCCAAGAGGAACACTGCGATTGTGAGTGTTGCCAGGTGTTTGCTTGTTGCTTTTGCTGCCATAGTTGTAGTAGCGTTGGGAAGTACCAAGAATCTTGGGGAATAGGCGAACAAGCAGGATTCGGAGGGACGGCATGCAGGCGCAGATGATACCAACGTTGCCTTCGATGGTGGACCATTTTGACACAGCGAGGTATTCCCATGTTGCGTTGGTGGTTTTGACGCCGGCTTGGACTGTGGCGTGAAGACGAAGAATACTCATGATTGTGACACTTATAAATGTTAGTGAGTGAAGATGGTAAGGTGGCAGGGGATGAACTTACAAGATACCGACGCTGAACATCATGCCAACACCGATCTTCTTTCGCCAATCCAAGTTTAGTGACTTGAGTTGAGACAAGGGAATGCCAAGGATCCAAAAGTCAAGGGCGATGTTGATAGCGGCATTGGACCAAGTAACCGCGTTGATATCGGCACATTTGCCCTCATGTTGTCCATCCCACTTCAACCAGAAGTAGTTAATTGGCCGACACTGGAAGATGGCAACGAAGACAAACACCAGCCCAAAGACAACCGTGAACGCAACAGTTCCCCAAAGCAACCTCCTGACATTCTGCGTCGGAAAGATCCTCAGGTAGAAGAACAGCATGGACAACTTCAGAAACGTTTGTAGTGCGAAGTACATGATGGCCATGGTGTAGAAGAACATTCCGAACTGGGTGATCTGATCAGGTGTAACAGTCCAGATGTCGCGACCCATGCCGTTGGGAGCGAGACCACGAGAGTTGATGACGATAGAAGGAATGGCCACACACATTGTCAGTGCAATGAAGAGATCGTCAAGGCCGAGGGGGAGCTTCCAGTAGAGCTTTGTGCCGAAGCGTTGGATGATGAAGATCCCTGTTATGATGGCCATGACTTCATTGAGGACTATGAATTGGGGTGAGTGGTCTCTGACTGGAGCGCCACATGCCGCGAGAGTAGCATTTTTAGTGACTAGAGATGTGAGTTGGTGCACAAGAAAAAGACCAAGGATAACATACCAAGAGACTGTGGAATTGTACATGCGCGCATGACGCAGCCTTCGATGTCTTGTTGTAGTGCGGTGTTAGTGCACATGCACTTCTGGTCTGTAAGTTCACATGTCGATCGCTCAACGGCCGACACGAAACAATTTGCCTAGGTCCCCATCAGTTCACAACTCACATGTGAAAGTCATGAAAAAAACTCACAGCACATTCCGGTAACGCAGACAAAGCAGAAGCAGCAGCAGAAGAAGAAGACTCTTGTTGGGCAAAAGCCAACGGCAGAGCCACAAGGCAAGCGAAGACAACCCCACGCAGTAGCCGCATCGTAAAAAGCAAGATGATGGAAAAACAGATGGATCTGGCGATTAGGTGGGAGAGGGTGGACTGATATGTAGTTGCAGGGCTAGACAAGATCGTCTGCAAGGGAACTTCAGCCGAGTATTATGTCACTGCCCGAGCTGTGGTTCAGATTCGTGCGTTAGTTCCGCGGTCAGACCCGCACAGACTGATCTGATCCAGTGTTTCGAGTCAAGACGGACATGATAATGGGGAAAAGACAAGTCAAGAACAGGCTGGATACGGTCAAAACGAGGTGAGCCAAGGCGAAAGAGGAGGTCCCAAGAGACCGGATCAGGATGAACTTAATAAGTTTGATTGATGGCTTGCAGTGGATACGGCGTTATCTTTGGGGACAAAAGGCCCATTACTTGGTGTCTGATATTGACAGGTGCGTTTACGGTGGCGGCGGAATTGAAAGAGGGAGGTGTCACTGCATCTGTAGTGGTGGGTGAAACGTGAAACTGTCAATCGGTGGTCAGAACTCTAAACCGGCACTTGAGCCGATGATCTTTTTCTCTTTTGTATGCACACTACATCATCAAAAACCTAGTTTTCTACGACGATCTTTGGGCTTTGATGGTCAAAGCAAAAAGAACAGTGAAGATCACGTCTCGATATAGATTAAACATTTTCGATTCCCGAATCCCCCGAACTGGGGCCCGTAGATCATCACGAGTCTCCTCTTCAAGAACCACTCTAGCCACTCTCTCTTTACCTAGCCTTTGCGCCCATGCGATATCCTCTAGACCCTCTTGGTGATGTATATCCGAGATCAAACCGCGATATAGGTTCGCCTATTGCGCCACCGTTTGCCAAGAAGACTCACGTTCTCCCTTTAGGAAAGTAACTCGCAGCCATTCTAGAAATAACTCAACGTTTATTCACCGTTTTGCGACTTAAAGGGGCCCTCTCGCCTCTCCTACAAAGGGGTCCGTGGTGCAGTGGGGTTTGAGACGGAGAGACCCCTGAAGCTAAAGACGCTAACTATAATGGCATCGGACCTTTTTCCAAGCAAAGATTGGTGAGAGGGCTGTGGCGAGTTGGACTGACCAGATGATGGTTCGGGGTGACAGCTGAGAAGGGGAATATATACCGTTGAGGTGCTGCGAGTATCATGCAGTCATTTATTGGCGACCTCCTTGCTGAAACTCTCTCTGCGTGAGAATGTCTGCAGTGTGGTCTAACCCTGTAACTGCGGGACCCCGTTGAAGATTCTGTCAAAAGTGGCGAATGTGGATGACTTTTTGCTTTGACTTTAAACTACTTGACTCAGAAGCAAATATCCATAAGCAAAATCCCCTCTCTGATCCGCAATGTCATCTCAACCGATTTCTCGAGAAAGATCATCCACACGTGGCTATGACTGGGTTCGTCGATTGCCAAGGCGATTGGATTCCGGCTGGAACAACCGGGATCAACATGGGTTTTTTCTTCTTTCATATTTAATCTCCGGCGCTTGGAACCCTTCTCTACCTCGGGTAAGTCGGCTATCAGAACCCCATATAGGTCCCTGGCAACTTAATGCACATCTCCCACGAGGGACCTGCCAAGAATGGTTATTCGCGCGGGAGGGCAGCATGGCATTGCAAAGTCAAAGATAAACCAACAATCATCAAAGCCTGCTAGTGCGCGGTGAGAGCTGAAGGATCTAGAGCCTGCACTTCATGGACTGTAGACAGATTAGATTGCAGAAACAGGGGGCTTGTAAATGCTAAATTCTCGTGAATAAATACTCATTCTGTCCCGCCTAACCACGCCACTTTGTCACTCATTCCGCTCCAAACTACCCTCACAATGAAGTCCTTCCTCTCCTTGGCGCTTCTGCCTCTAGCACTTCTCATCGATAGCTCCAGCGCCACAAGCGCTAGCTGTCGTTGTCTTCCCAGCGACAAGTGCTGGCCTGCCGATAGCGTCTGGGCCAAGTTCAACACCACCGTCAATGGCGCTCTCATCAAGACTGTCCCCCTTGGCTCACCATGCCACGACCCCAACTACGACGAGGCGGCTTGCGCTGCCGTCAAGGATTCGTGGAAGTGGCCCATGACACAGTAGGTTTTTCCAAACTTTCTAGCGCTGAACGCCACCAATTAACCCTAATTAGCATCGAGACTTCATCGTCGGTGATGCAGAATTGGTTCGCCAATCAGAGCTGTGACGCTTTCACTGCGGAGGAGAAACCCTGCACCCTTGGAAACTACGTTAGCTACGCCGTAAAGGTCTCAAATGCTCGTCAAGTAGCTGCCGCCGTTCAATTCGCAAACTACTACAACATCCGGCTAGTCGTCCGAAACACGGCGCATGAGTACGTTTCGGCCCCAAATTTAAGTTTGATAACCTTATTAACTTTATCGCTTTTAGCTACTTTGGTCGATCTACTGGTGCTGGCGGCCTCGCTATCTGGACTCATCATCTCAAGAACACTGAGGTCGTTCAATGGGCTGACAAGACTTACAACGGCCCTGCTTTCAAGCTTGGTGCTGGTATCCAGGGCTTTGACAGTGTTGAGTATGCCGATTCCCAGGGACTTACCAGTGTCCCTGGTGAGTGTCCCACTGTAGGCCTTGCTGGCTTCACTCTGGGTGGTGGTCACTCTCCTCTCAGCTCCAGTTACGGTCTTGGTGCTGACAACACCCTTGAGTTTGAGGTTGTCACTGCTGTTGGTCGTACCGTTCGTGCCTCTGCCACCGAGAACAGTGACCTTTACTGGGCTCTCAGCGGCGGTGGTGGTGCCAGCTTTGGTATCGTCACTTCTATGACTGTTCGAGCTCACAAGACCACTACCATTGGTGGTGCCACTCTTACGCTCGTTGCTGGCACTGACAAGGATGTCTTCTACGATGCTGTCACCAAGTTCCACGAGCTTCTGCCCGCCATGATTGATCACGACGCCACAGTCACCTACATCCTCACCAGCGCCTATCTCTCCATTAAGCCTGTCACCATCGCCAACTCCACTGGCGACTATGTCCGTGATGAGGTTCTCGCTCCTTTCACAGCCTACCTCTCCAAGGCTGGCCTCACGCCCACCGTCTCATACACCACCCTGAGCTTCTATGACCACTACGAGCTCTACAACGGCCCTCTGCCCGGTGGCCACCTGGAGGCCTCCCAGTTCCAGTTCGGCGGTCGTCTTATTCCCAGATCCGTTCTTGAGACTAACAACACCGATTTCAACAAGGTCCTGCGCAGCTTTGGTGCCGCTGGTGTTCTCGTCGCTGGTAGCAGCGGCAAGTTTGAGGCCTACCCTGGCGTCTCCAACGGTGTCCCCTCCTACTGGCGTAAGGCCGCTATTTCCCTGCAGTTTGGAACTCTCTGGAACTCTACTCGCTGGGATGACATGATCGCTGATCAGAAGAAGATCACCGAGGTCTACATGCCCCAGCTCAAGGCTGTTACTCCCGGCAGTGGCACCTACATGAACGAGGCTGACTTCAACGAGCCTGATTGGAAGAACGTTTTCTACGGTACAAACTGGGACCGTCTGAACACTATCAAGAAGAAGTGGGATCCCAACTCCTTCTTCTATAACTTTAAGGGTGTTGGTAGTGAGGCTTGGACTGTGGCCAAGGATGGTCGCATGTGCAGGGCCTAAGACTTGTAATGACTTCTATTAGTATATATTTCAATTGTATCATACAATTTAGCATTCATAATCTGCATAGCATGGGGTATTAGCATTCAACGGGGTATATATTAGTAGAATTCTTAATGACCTATTTCGATACAGCTTTATGCTTCTTGTTACATATGTCTGAATAGTATTCTGCGATAAAACTGAGGGACAGTAAAGAAATTGTGACATTTCAATGGCTGACCCAATTCATCAAAGGCGAATGTTACCGTGCAATTGTAGTCTTCGGTGGCATAGTCAGTGCATTATGCCGTAGTACCAGGTCAAATCCGGCGCATCTTGTATGAAGAAAGGAACAATCTATTGAAGTCTGAATATATATATCTCGAAAGGAATGAAGGAGATGTAAAAGGCAAATGCAATCCCAGCCCGAATCCTATTCTATACCGTAACCCACCACCACCTATTCGCCAATGTAAAGGTAATATCTGTAAAAAGATGCTGTGCCAATGCCTGACACCTCATATACTAAGCCGCTTAGAAGCCACCGTTGGGGTTGGGGTTGGGAATGACCTTTCCACCCTGCTGAACAGGAGGGATGACCGACTTGACAGTCTCAGCAGCAAGCTCCTTATGTCTTCGGAGGCTGAAGTCCTGGTTATCAAAGTTCTGGTTGATCACACCAACCATGCCATTCTGGCAGTGGTTTCCCATCTGCTGAGCGCAGTAGTACCAGATAGGCTTGGAGTCCTCAACCACAATCTGGAAGACATCGGGGGCCTGACCCTCCTGGGTAGGGAAGTTGAAGCCGGCGAAGAAACCGCTGCCGTCGGCGAGAGGCTGGCAGGGCTCGCCGAAGCTGGACTGGGCGACGGTGTGGTTCTTGGGGAGGAAGTGCCACTCGACAACGTCGCCAACTTCAGCGACGACGTTGTCGGGGTCGAAGCGGAGACCACCGAGGCCGGCGTTGACGGAGTGGGTTACACCGGTGAGAGTGACGGTCTTGTCGGGTGTTGAGCGGACAGTCTTGGAGGCAGGTGCCGCGGAGACAGTAGCGGCGAGGAGGAGAGTGGCGGAGACGATCTTGGAGAACATTTTAATGGTTTGTGAGTTATGAACTTGAAAGTGAAGTAAGAGATGAAGTTGTTGAATAGTGTGAAAGTGTGAGTTGTTTGATTGTTAGTGTTGTGATGATGATGAGAATATTGCCAGTAGACCGGATATCTCATTCATTATATAGACTATTGAATCCATCAACAATCTATTTCAAATTCACCAAAGTCATCATCATCATAGTGTAACTCATCCCTCTGTGCCACCGCCTCAGCTGGGAATAGCAACCAGCTGTCCAACTCAGCCATCACCGGAAGAGCTCTCCTCCGAGACCTGTCAACCCAGGATTCTCTCTATTTTCATTGGTCAAAATCTGTTTCTAGCATGGCTGAGGGGAGCTGACTGTTTCTCGGCATTTAGTGAGCTGTAAGCGTGGCTCACACTAGCCCCCAAAGACTGCGCCTCAACGTGGAATGAATGATGAGATTCTTATTTTTATCTGAGTAAGAGGACTCCTATTGGCTGGAGCATGGAAGTGCTTTTTTGACAGGCTGCTTATTTTTCAAGCCGTGAGATTTGTTTGTGCGTTGCTGGTGTTTGTCAAGTCGGGGAAGCTTACTTTGCATGGTGATGCCTGTATTGCCGACTATCCGAATACCATGTTTTTCTTTTTTTCTGTCAGGGGATTAGATTAAAATTGGAAGATAACCAGATTGAACAGGTTCGGCCGCTTCGGGTTTGACGACATCCGGCGCTATAATCGTCAAAGCTTTCTATACCGTCGGGCATGACAATCTCACTCAGCGGTGTCCTTGCCTTCATAGCGCCACGCTCTTGGATTGCCCCCGATGCTCAATAAGCCAAAAGAATACCCCAACAGAAGGTAAAATCTCTAGGCCCTCGCTCAAGTACCAAAAATCAGAACGCAGTGATCACGCTGGGACAGCATCGCTTGGAATTGATAATTCTGGTTAAGTGGCACGGCCCCCATATTATTAGCATCAGACCTAAGAACACAGAGTCTTTGACCCAATGGGGATGTCTCTGTGTAATGCACGGCATATGCGTGGTGGCAGTGACCAAAGTCCTTTCTCAGCATGAGGGCAGTTCTGAGTTGGACAAGCGGACTTGACGTGTCGTCAGCATTCAATGGCTGCATGGATGTATAACCCAACAGTGAAAATGAGAGCTGGAACCAATAGAACTTAAATTACTCTATACTATCGAGGTGAAGTCGTGTGCAGTAGCTCTGTAATCGTTCTAAGTTTAGTGTCATCTTGGTCGTCGGGGCTCAGCCTCACGGACATTCAAGCATGACCCTTGTAACCCGTCACTCATATATGACCCCGCAACATGTCATGTTAGACTCCCAATCAAAGAATTGGTGGCTTGCTCTAGCTACCTTGAATCGCTGGTTGACTAAATATATCGGACCTCAATATAATTATACAGACCACTCAGTAGGATCAGACCGATTGATGTTTTTTCTCGGTTGTACAAGGATCCCCTGGTCTAATTCCAATAACACTGCCATAGAAGATATCGGAACAGATCAAGAGGAACGACGCTATATTTATCCAAGTAGAATTGTCAAGAAATTACTCGACTCGACGTCTGATCCCCCAAACCGTTGTGGATATAGACCGGTTGCCCACGAAGGCTCCTTCGAGTCTGGAAGTACATTCTGCCCTTTGGAAGCGAAAATTGGAATGATGAACCTACTAAAAGCGACTAAGTTGATATCCTTGTCATAGGAGTTATGTACCTTACCGGTCGTTCAGATTGAGACCGCTGAACACGTGAACTGCATCCTTGAATGTCTTCTCGGACCACCTGACCGAGTCCCAGTCCATCGGTCATGAGTCAAGGCATGGAAGATTTGACAGTTTATCCACTTACATTTTATTAATCACAATTATAAACTTCTCACGTGGTTGAAGCTCACTACTTGATAGCATAGCTGCCAGTTTCTGTGTTGATGTGACCCAGGTCAACGAATCTGAGCCATCAACAACCCAAATAGCAACGTCAGGCGTTTGACTTTCCGGAGAGGTTCCGTCAGTAATAATCTAAGTGAACAAGGAGCTCTATGGCATACTATCAACTTTAAAGAGGCCTGATGGAGTATGGAAACGCAGAGGCTGTCCTCTCTTCTCAAAGAATGTCACAACGTCTCCATACTGAATTCCTTTCTCTTCCAGTTCCTCCAATTGTGGCAGCTCAAGTCCGCACTATTGAAAATCAGCATTGCGAATTTAAACCATATAAATAAGGACATACCATATAAATGAGGCAGCCGACAATGGTCTTCTTACAACCCCCGGGATCGCCTAGTAGGCTCAGCGATCTCAAAGGACATGTTCTAGTGGGCGGCACGGCAACACGATGGGAATAAATGTCGCGTGATGAAAGATGATTTGCGTGAAGGATAAATTGAGGCGGGGTAGCTTGAAATACAAACTAGAGTCAGTCAGCTTCAATTCGACTGGGTGGTGCTTGCTTTTTCGTGTCGTGAACAACCAGCTTCATGCTTGTCCAGGATGAGTCAGCAGCCAGCCACAGACATATCGTGGTCTTGGGCTATGGACTTACAGTATATAGTTCAAAGCACTCTCTAGAAGGATGCTTGGTTGTGTTGGCAATGGCTCTGAGAGCCGGTCGCTATTCTTGGTCTCAGCTTCAGTCGGAAACATTTGACCTGCGTCGTGCGTTCCCCAGGATCATGAACTATCAATATCATGAACTATCAATATCATGAACTTTGATATCGGCGTTCAAAACCCTAAAGAACTGTAGTAAGAAAGGAAATTAGTTATATCGAAAAGAAGACCCATCAGTTGTGATAAATCTTGTTTGTACCCTTCAACCTATACGTATGAGATCTGTGAACCTTTATTGTGGATTGACCTATGATAGACAAGTCGAATCACATGGCCTTAACATGTGCTTTGAAAATAAGAACCATGAAAGGCATACCTTGTGGTATATGCTTACAGAGAAGGCATTAATAGCAGACTTACTCACAAGGCTATCGCCCAAAGGTCCCCCGCGTTCTTAGGCGTTGAACGCATAACGCTTTCAGCTCTGGTGCTTCAGTTAAAATCAAGACTAGTCTGAGGAAAAACTCGCTTCCGAGCTAAGAGTCCTCTTTGCATATCAACTCTAACCGTCTGGAAGCTGTTCCAACTCTGGGTAACAGCTATTGACTTGAGGCGAATATGCTTGACCCTCTGCCACATACGACCATAGCTCGTAGAAAATACGGGATCCCGTCTGCTCTCCCATAGTCAAGCTGCGAAGCGCTGGATTAGTAGTTGGGTCGGTGACGACCAGCGAATCCCCGGTGTTGTATGTTTTTTGGTGTTGAAACTAATTTTTACTGTCTCCACGATATCCACCTAAGTCGGCTCTCTTGATTCAAACCACAACTACATGAAACAGACAATAATAGTAAGAGCAGGGCTTCTGTAAGTGAATTTTTATTCTATATATATATCCTACAAGGATTTTCGGCTTTTATTTTACCGAGATCTATCGACATGGTTGATAATGGCAAATATTAGGAATCTCCTTGGTCATCACCGTTAAAGCGTTGCTGCTTACTGAGATACTCCGATCATGCTCCCCCTGGGTCTCTTTGCGTCGTATGAAAATCGGAATCTTTCAAAGGTGATGTTCCTTGTATCTGAGGGCGGCGAGGGTCGACTGTACTACGAAAGATGTCAATGCTGTACCTATTGCTTACCTGAGCACCAGAAATCAGTACACCCACCGGCAGAGCGATCGAATGTAAACCAAGTAAGGAGAATATTCAAATCCGAAGATAAGCAGTACTCTTAAAGTCCCAAAGCAAACAGTATCCCAAACAACGTGTACATCACCAGCAATTCCTAGCCTGCTCGTCGGCAGATTAAGCACTCGTCAGGAATATTGATGAAATATGTGCGTGCGTTCAAATCATGCTCGTATTGGGATTGAACTTTTATGGTGGTGTTCGCAGAATTTTGATATTATGCGGTTCCGAATGATCTCGAATATGAAGCCCCGCACTTCCATGTGACTTAGTGAGCACTTTTACCACCCCATGCTAACCAGTGATACAGAACGTCTCTAGCACTTAGCTTTACCATGGCATCTAGTCCAAGTCCAGCTTCACAAGGCCCGGTTATTTTGGACGTACTGGGCAATGAACATCGGAATATGCTCGAAAGAGCTGTGAGGAATGTCCTGAGCACGGAGGTAGCCGAGCTCGTATACGCCCAGATTCTTGATGGACTTCCCACTGAAAAGTCTCTGAGAGACAGTTCTGACTATGTCAAAGATCACCCCGTTCATAGCCTTCAGCATGCAGAGATTTGCCCCGGATATGTAGACAAAGCCCGCGAGTTCGGAAATCGGTTTGACCTATCGCAACTACAGTTTGACTTTAAGGTGCGTCTTGACCTGGAACCTTCGGTATATAAAGCTTATGTTTATGTAGACAATCCAAGCCTTCGCAGATACAGTGCCTGGCTCAGAAATGTTCAAACTTCGACTGATCGAAATCGTTGCCGTGGCTTGTCATCAGATTGGCGCTTTTCTCTTTAACCTCGATGATGGTGCTCACAAGCACAAAGTATATGAAGATTGGAGACAAAGTGTACTAGAAGAAAAGGAACGTGGGGTTGAATCACGGCGATACTATGATCCTCCTCCCATCGCCTTTTGTCATCGAGCATATCGATATCCTGAGCAATATCCAAAAGGTCTGGCCGATGTTGCTGGCTATTGGGCTGAGTCCAAGATCCTCGGCGGCGTCGTTGTATTCGATCGCGGCGAGACTGAACAGGAGGTATGATACTTTGGTTACTCAACATAAAAACCAAAAGCTGACAACTATTTTGCCTGGAACAGTGCAATGCCATGTGGATCCATGGCGACTTGATCAGAGGCCCAAGAACTCTCTATCCACCGACCCAGGAACAATTTGACGCCTTGATCAAGTTTCTCACTACCCCATTCGAAGAAAGCTCAACATGTCCATTTCCTATCCACGGAGCAAGCATTAACAGACCACGATGGCATCCATATCACGCATTTGCTTACTATCACATCTTCCGCGATAAGTATGAAAGGAGACTCCCGCCAAATCCACCACAGCCAAGCTGCGTTGAGGACGGGATGGACTGGCCAGAACTTGACGACCGACGACTTCTTCTCTTGGGAGGATTTTCTAACCTTCAAGGCGAGCCGTACGTCAATGATGATGAATACGCCGCGGCTACAGAGAGGATCAAAAACATAACGCCTTCGTCGCCTCTTTGGCGACAATCTGAGATCTAAATTGACGCTTGAATAGACATCCTTTTATCGTCATGAGGTACACATGAGAGCTGACTAAGGTCTGGTGGTTGTCATAGGAAATTTGGAGCATCAGTGGAAACGAATGACTGGGTCTATAGTTAGCTCGCAGAAGATTCAAGACTTAGCATTGCGGTGAGAAAATGAAGTTCCCAGAGCTAGGTTTATGATAAGATACTCCAAAAATATCATGAACTAGTATAAGATATCACATATGACCCCAAGGATGGTATGACTCTCCTAATATATCCTAAGCAAGCTTGATTTACGATAAACTGCTCTGAAGATATCCTAATACTATCTAAGCCTTTTTAACTTGAATTCAGCCTGTAAAACTTCGTAGCCTCAAGTGTAACATGATTGGCAGCAACCAGGTACATAGTTACAAACCGCAACTTTCTCAGAAGTCAGGAACCCCTTCGTGACCCTAGCTTCTAACAGCTACATCCAAACACACCAGGTAAACACAGTTCTTTCTACAGCCATATTGAAGTCCGTTTGTTCCGCAGTCCTCCCACTTTCATCTGGCCCACGGCCCAACTCCGCCAGCCGTAGCGGTCCAGCATCATTTGCCGCTCCCCTTCGCACCGCAACTCTTCCAGCAGTACTTGTCTGAACAACTGTACGGTGCTTTGTAATAGCAGCGCCTCTTTTGTAAGAGTCTGGAAGCACCCGCTGGGGTTGTATCAGGGACATCGTCTTCCTCGAGGGGCGCTAGGGAGGCGCCCTTGGCAGGATCAAAGGTACGGTTCCTGCCGAGGGGATGATCGGCGAAGATACTGATGTCTCTACGCCATCAGGGAGATTTCCAGGAGTGACCCGAAGGATTCAGAGATCTCCACAGACAGCTTCGGCACCCGAGATAGTGGATGTTCCAGCAGAAATCAGGGTTGAGTAGGCGAGAACGAGAATCGCGCTGTTGTACTTCATCGCGAATAATGATCGGAATTGAAGATAGAAGGTGTTTGAGCAGTGAGAAGTGGTATAATGTCTAAGTTGTGAGCCAGATGTGCTATTTGGAGTTGATATTCGTGGCTGAGAGCTTGTATCAGCACGAAGAACCTGATGTTTGAGTAGTGAGAAAGAAGGTGCTTTAACAGGAGCTGTTGCGGATACAGTGACTAGAAGACTGAGGATCATCCGGGTGTATTTATACTTATTGCAAATACCTCTCTTCCAGGGGAGTAAGACACTGGTATTTACTCTTACATATCAATTTGAGGCAGTACAGCAAGCATGAGAAGCCTTCTGCCAGTCCACTCGCCTGTAGTGGTCTACAGAGAATTAGGAGCCATAGAAAACATGTCTACTACACGAATTTCATCAAACGAGCAAATATACCATGAGATAAAAGTAGCAATCCCGTACCAAGAGTTCAAAAGAGAGATGTATAGCCAAGGGTAAAGTTGTATGGTGGCTTAGCTGCTTATCATGCCTTCAGCGAAAGGAGTAATCGCCGTGGAAATTACGGCGCAAACCGAAGCATTCATACATCCACGAGTTGCCTATTCGGGTTTGCCAGTCTGGAACGACCGGAATATAGGAGTAATACGCCTCTGTAAGCGAATGACCTGGTGAGCCAAGACGGTCTAGATTGCATATATCTCACTTAGTTCACAGCAAATAAACCTTTACGCAAAATACACAGGGGGATGGAACCTTCTGAACAAATCATAGATCAGGAATGCAATGCGACCAATTGGAAGTGAGGTATGAACCAGCATGATATGATCATGAGAACCAACAACCAACATCAACAACGCCGCATGAGGACATGGTAACTAACATTCTGATAACGAGGATACCGATCAAACCGCGAAATCGGATATATTCATGTTAACCTCACTCGTGGCCACCCCGATGTTTTCCGTCTTTCAAAAACACCAAACCTTGCTTCTTTGTTTAGCAGTCATCAGAGAGCTTTTGCCGCTTCATTCTCCATCCACGATGTTCGCTTCAAAGTCCATAATTGTTGGTCTACTACTGACTTCAGTATCCGCCTTTTCTCGTAAGAGTTCGTCATAATTCAACCTCCACTGTATTAACTCAGGGAATAGTCACATACAGAAAACTTTATGACAACAACTCGATACCTGTTAGTCAGCTGGCATGCTACAAGAATGGTCTTATACTGGATGGTCACCCATCATGGAAAACCCTTGGGGACATCCCGCATTCCATCACTGGTCTTGAACAGGTCGATGGACCTGATTCTCCGCTCTGCGGTTCCTGCTGGATTCTTACGTACGGTGGAATCTCCAGACCTGTGCTTATCCTCGATAGTGCAAAGGAGGGCTTCTTATCGACTCTTGATACCTTAAACTGGCTCACGGGTGAAAGGGGCGAAGAGCTTGGAAAGGTCGAGGTGAAGGCTACCAAGGTTGATCACACGAATTGCGGGTTTGCCTCCGGGGATATACTGAAGGAACTCTGATGTGTCTTGATGACTTTTGCCTGTCATCTGGCTCGCATATAGTTTTCCCGAGGGCATCTTTTGCCCTGTTCTCTCATCACCCTCCTGGACTTAATCTTTCGCCATCAGTTGGATCTAGATCCTGTCGTTCAAGCTTATCTTTAGATCAATACCAACCAAACAGTGCTAAGCTAGCGATGTATTCCGAAGAATTCAACTACTTATAAACTCTCGCCATAGGTAGCAGCAATATTAGAAAGCACAGTTAATTATCGCCCTATTCCCATTATTAAACAAAGCTGAACTACACCATAGGCTCCTCCAAGAGCTCCGGATCTAAAGCTCTCGTTTCGGTCCGGCAGCTATATGAGAGGCCGGAGAAATACAGAAACAGCTGGTGGTCTCAATTAAATAGGATGGCGCACATTGTAAGTGGTGGATGATTTATGAAACAGAAACCTTGTGTACAGCCGTACTTTGCCTATTTAGGCAAATTCGGATAGTCTCTGCCGAAGTTTCTAGGATTGATCAGGAGATCGGAGAAAGTATATAAGGTGATGAAATGTTCCTTTATTTCATCGAAAGTCTTACCAATTATTGACCGTCTCGCTGTCTGTTTAGATACAAGGCACGGTCAAGATGAAGGTGGCTGTATTGACCCTTTTAATGACGGCTGTGTCAGCCGCTTCACTCCCTGTAAGTGCCATGATCAACAACAGTAGGCACTACTAATTTCCGGGCGCAGAGCTATAGGTTTGTCGGGAGAGTCAACCCCGCGACCAAGCAACTTACTTGGCCGAGCACCGGAGTGGCTTTCACCTTCAAGGGAACTACTGCCAGTATCAAGATCGACGGTATCACCGGGACATCAAGCGCAGATCTGATCATTGACGGCGACAGCCCAATTCTCATCAAAAATGTAGAGGGGACGTCAATCTCGACTCCGAAACTCACAAAGGGTACCCATACCGTTGAACTTCGCAAGCGATCTGAAGCATCTTTCGGTGTCTTCCAGGTTACCGGTGTCACCACGGATGGCCAACTGGTCGAGAACGTAGCACCCAAGCGCAAGATTGAGATCATTGGCGACTCCATCACTGTTGGATACGGTCTTGATGGCGTCAATCCTTGTGTCGACTCCGCTGTTCTGCAGAACAACGGCAAGACATATGGTGCTGTGGCAGCGAGAGCTTTGAAAGCGGATTATAGTGTTGTTGCTTGGAGTGGCAAGGGTCTTATCCGCAATTATGCCCAGAACCCTCCTGACACTTCACCAACCATGCCAGTTCTCTACACGCGCTACGGAGCCAACGACGCCGACAACAGTTTCACGTTCCCCAGTTCGTGGGTTCCTGATGCTGTTGTGATCAACCTCGGCACAAATGACTTCAGTTACCTCAACGTGCGCCAACCAGTCAACCCTGCAGACCTGACTAAAGCTCTGGTTAAGTTGGTCAAGAGTATACAACCACACTATCCGAAGGCTCAGTTCTTCTTTGTGTCTTCTCCGCTCCTCAGTGATAGCTACCCTACCGCGGCTGATGCGCAGAAGTCAACACATGTCAAAGTTCTCAAGGATGCCATGCAGCAGCTGACTGGTGTCAAGACTCATCTGGTTGATTGGCCTACTCAGGGTTCTGATTCAGGATGCGACTATCACCCAAATGCTGCTACACAGGCCAAGGGTGGTGCACTTCTGGAAACCTCTATCAAGACAGCTCTGGGATGGTAAGGGTCGAGGTTGGATATCAAAGAAATTTCCTAGAGATGTATTTAAAGAAAGTGAGTTTCTAAAAGAGACAAGCGAGTTCGAATGAGGAGACGACAAGGTTGTATTCTTGTTTGATAGTAAAAGCAATTGAAACACCCTATAACTGAATTTCTAGTATAACCGTTATGCGTTGCTAGAAAGGATAGCTGCCTCATGAAGATACAGGGAAAACTAGGTTACACCCAGAGGAAAAACCTCAGCCCCTTCAGCCTCTAACTCATCCTCGCCAATCCCAACACGAACAACTCATTGCTAACGAGTGTAGAATTCTACATCATTCCATGTAACAGTAATTGGTCCTGAACCGCTTACAGTAGCATAGGCTCCATACTTATCTCCCCATACTTCTCGTGGCGAAGTAGTGGAGTATTTCTCCTCTCCATTGATGAAGACCTTGTATAAACCGGTATCGGAATCATGAATGGTGTTGACAGTGACCGTTGCACCAACTTTGGCCACTCCCTTGGCAATCATCCCTCTGCCTCCCACGCCGTATAAATCTCCAGAGTGATTCACAGCCAGCATGAACCATGCACCTTTGTTTCCGATTGTTTGCTTGAGAGAGATTCGATCCCCTCCGAACGAGTTGATGGTGAACTTTCCCGTAAACTGGTGTACGCCCGAGGTATAGTGATCTTGAGAACCGTATTCGGCGCGAAGATGGCCATTGTGGCAGCCGGAGCCAACGTTTTGGCCGTTTGCCTTTGGTGGAAGATGAAAGGAGTCACCCTTGATTTGTCCTCCTGCGCATTGCTGGGGGTTGAGGGAAGGGTTGACTTTCTTCCATCTTCCACCACCGAGGGGGGTGGCTGCAAGAGCCATAGGGACCAAGATGGCGACAGATAGGTTACCGAGTAGCATGATTGAGGCAAGATTTGTAGTGACAGCAAGTGAAGGGCTTACACAAGGTGTTCGGAGGAGAAAAGGTATGAAGGAGATAAGGAATAGAGTGGTTATTGTAGCGTCAGAATGGGAGTGCTCAAGTCTATTTAAGAGCAGGGGTCGAACCTTTCTTCACATGTTTGTAGTATTAAATAAACGGTAAGCCGTGGAGTCTCTCTAGAAAAGGAGACCCAGAACATAGATTCGTAAGAATCATCAGATCCATCTTCCTTAATTTCCTAGGTATCTGACCCATGGCTTGGTACACGTCTAGCGACTTCAAACATGTTTGTGGAGGCTTCATAATTGTGTTGATGATACTTGAAGGAGCTGAATCCTTCCTGGACTCGAAGTAAAACAAATTGCAGTACTTCGCCGTTGTTTGCATATACATCGAAGGATTATAGTCAAACTCAATATCCTACAAGTACAACCCCCTGCGAATGGAGAAAGAACTGTGTTTCAAGTACAGTACATTTATCTACCGTGCTTAATTAAGTAGAACGAAGCGCTACTCAATGAAGGCGGAAAAGGATACTTGTTCAGGTTAGCATGCAGTTGTGTAATGAAGACAAACTCTCAACCACAGGCCTCAACTGCAAATATCACATACACTTATAACTTCGGCATTACATTATAATAAATACCTGAGCTATTGGTATAAGATAAATTCTGATGAGAAAAGCTCTTAGAACAAGATTGCCCCTGTAGCAAGGACACTGCTGGCTTAACATGATGGGTAGTCTATAGTCCAACATTGCTTAAATAGTACATTGTTATAACGCCGCCATGATACAGATTGGCAAGATGTGATTACACACATGTAAACACAGGATTGCTCTGGTTTACCGGGAATTCCGGGACATACTTGAAACCCCCTGACATGCCGTCTGTGCCGAGCTCTTGTGAATAGGGTTCTTATTAGCTACCTGCACTAACTAGGGGCCTAACTGCCCGAACACTCAACCCTAGTCGTTTATTATTATCAACTAGTCTACGGCGGCCGCTCCCTAGAAGGCAAGCAAATCAACTATGTAATCGATGGCTACCTATAAGGTTAAGCTTCAGGCTGCCAACACAGGTGATGAGGACACAAGCCAAATTAAATATGTATGATACCAGACCAGTAGATGAGATCAACTCTTTGCTTTGCTGATCTTCAATGCTCGGTTTCAGCTACGATAAAAATGAGGCAGGTGATTAAATATTAAGCTTTCAGTCACAGAATGTATGGCCCCTTGAATACAACCCGAATCCAGCATACCTTGGTTGCACCTTGAGTTGCAGAAAATTCCAGTCTCCTTCGATTTAAATTTGGTTGACATACCATTCTAAGCACTCATAAGCTTTGCATTCGTCAGCCATGACTCTTGAGATGGTGCTGTACGCTCGCGCTCCGCGATTCGATCAAATTGGCACATATCAGGCTTCGTTCCTATCTCACTGTACATATTACCCTCACAATAACCTGTGCTAAATATATGCTATCGGTATTTAAGACTCATAGCTTTAATAATATTATTATTAAGAACTAAAGACTTGGTGATACTAATACTTTTATAAAGAAGAATAAATAATTACTAAAATTACTACCCTTCTTCATTTTAATCCACGTATATAGGATGGTTCACTGAACACAGTTACATATAGGGCAAAAAGGGAAGTAGTGTCTTTCTAGGTGTTGCAACAATCCTGAATTGAATGTCATTCTGGTTGATCTCTGTTCCTGTCAGCTACATACACTCCAAATCACTCTATCATCGACTTTTTAGAACCTCGGCTGCCCATATCCTAAGGGGAGCGTGGTACGATTGAATCGAATTAGTAAGCTCTTGGGGATTGCCATGATAACGCTCCATTTCCCAGATCTAGTGTCTTCTCTAGACCCAACTATGACCTTGTCGCAGCTTATCATCTAACATTCGCAAAGACTCATCCACTTTATCCCCATTCTTATCTCCATTTATAGTGGACCGCTGTTACATCGTTCAGACATTGGCGTCGATATCAAGGACTGGGTTTCTCATGCTGCAAGCCTGTCGATTCGTCGAGTCGTCAAAACCGGTACATCAACTCAATCCTGCGCCTGGAATCGGAATCAGTCCACAATATTCGCCAAGATATCAAGAGACTAAAGAATATGGTACTTGTTTGTGGAGAATGCCGAGGTGGCGTCAGTGTCATCTATGGAGCCAAGGCACCAGATCAAGGCTGGTATTGGTCTCTGTAGACCGTTCCTGTTTCTTGGAACCCTATATAGGATGACATATCAGACTCTAATATCGGTGGTTTGTCGATGTACAATGGTTTAAGTATCTGGGACCTTGCAGACCCCTGAAGACACAAGGTATACCTTCGGAACTTCGCGATATACTACACAATGGGAGATATCATCGATGCCGGAGCTTCTTCCAAGCTCTTCACCCCTCTTGACATTGGAAATGGCAAAGTCCATCTCAAGCACCGCATTATCCATGCACCTCTGACTAGAAATCGAGGAACTCCGGTGAACCCCGAGTCTACGCCCGAGAAGCCCAACCGACTCTGGGTTCCTAATGACCTGATGGTCGAATACTATTCTCAACGAGCAACCGAGGGTGGTCTCATCATTTCTGAGGGCCTTCCTCCTTCACTTGAGGGTAATGGAATGCCAGGCGTTCCAGGCATTTTCCTACCTGAACAGGTACAAGGCTGGAAGAAGGTCGTTTCTGCTGTCCATTCCAAAGGAGGCTATATGTATGCCCAGCTTTGGCACTCCGGCCGCGCCAACATCCCTCAATTGACGGGAACTCCCATTCTGGCTCCCTCAGCAACACCATGGGATGACCCTAACGAGACGTTTGCATATCCCCCACCCCACAGCACCACGCCTGTCAAAATCGCAGACTATCCGCCCATCGAGATGACCGTGGATAAGATCGAGAGTACTATCAGTGACTACGTCAATGCCGCAAAGAATGCCATTGAAGCTGGTTTTGACGGCGTTGAAGTCCACGGTGGAAACGGATACCTTGTCGAGCAATTCCTCTCCTCTAACATCAACAAACGGACAGATCACTACGGCGGCTCCGAGGAGAAGAGATGCAACCTTGCACTTGAACTTATGGAGGAACTAGCCAAGGCAATTGGTCAAGAAAAATTGGCTATCCGTCTCACCCCTTTTGGCCTATTCAACCAGGCTCGTGGCGAAAAGCGCGTTGAAACGTGGAGCCACTTCTGCCGTGAACTGAAATCCCGCTTACCGAAGCTTTCATATGTTAGTTTCGTTGAGCCACGATATGAGCAGATCTTGTCGGAGGCAGAGAAGCAGAAGTTCTTGGGCTCTTGGGGTTTACCTACCGTTGATCTGTCGTTGTTCCGTTCCATCTTTGGTGACACGCCGTTCTTTTCCGCTGGCGGATTCAACGATGTTAACTCTTGGGGTGTTGTCGAGAGCGGAAAATATGATGGTCTTTTGTATGGAAGGTATTTTATCAGTAACCCTGACTTGGTCGAGAGATTGAGGAATGGATGGCCGTTGCAGGCGTATGATCGAAAGACATTTTATGGACCTTTTGAGGATAATGCTGTTGGATATACGGATTATCCTCTTTACAAAAAGGAGTAGATGTTAAGTTACAGGTGTATTCTGACCATACTACCTACGAATACAAGTTTAGAAATATAGATGTAGACAGATCATGAATGATATATGATGATAAAGCATAAGCTTTAGCCTCAAGCAAGACATCTATCATCCTGATACAATAGAGCTTCCAACCCCAGAGTCCGTTGGTGTCAGGGGCCTTTTATCATCATCCTGCCACTCGGTACTCTCACTTCCTTGTCCACTAGTTTTTGAGCTCTGCCGATGCAGAGGTAAAGACAAGTTCTTTTTCCCTCCTGCTTTGTAACGCTTCACAAACCTAGACAAGCGTGACCCTGAAGAAACATGCGATACTACCTCGCTTGTGTCCAAATAGTCAGGCGAGGTCTGCTGTGGTGTTGATGGTGGAGTGACAGAAATTTGTGGTTGAAGTGCGACAGGCGCCGTCTCGCTTTGGGCCTCTGTGGTTGGTTCTGGTATCTTTTTGGGATCTTTGTTGATCGGTAAGTCGATGATGTCGACTTCGCTTTCATCTTCAACTCTGGCACGTCTATCTGGGACAGGAGGGGTTCTAGTGTCAGAGTCTATGGTCCCAGCAGGTGAGGGCGCTTCCAATCCATGTTTCTGTCGAAATGTAGGTGTGGAGTTATAAAATGTTGACGTGAAGGTGCGTCTTTGCCGCATACTCCTCAGCTGAAGTGTCGTAGTAGCAAGCTCCTTAATCATTGACTTCCTTGAGTTAGCAATACGACCGTAACACTTGAGATCGCTTACCCATGTTGTGCTAGGGTCCAACAAGACACGCCCTTCTTCCCGTCTCTTGATAGCCAAGCCAAGTTGTTGTAAAGCTTCGAAGCTGGCCCATTCTTCTCCGATAGCCACGTACTCTTGCTTCATGGCTCTCTCATCGATCTCCTTTGCTGGGTAGAACTGAGGTAAGTAACCAGAATGGAGGAACTGTAAGAAAACGGGCTGTTTATTGATGAACCAAGTTTCACCGAGATCTGATTTGTTAGCAATTGCAGCTGTCAAGAGTTCTCTTTGTCACACACCGTTTCCTCGGATATACACAAGCTTCATACTTCTTCCTTTCATCAGCGTATGTGCTAGATCCAATCCGTGAGGGTTTCTAGCCGATTTATCGCCAATAAGCGCACCCATAATCGCTTTTCCTGGATAACCTTTTTCAGACATGAAAGCATCGCAGTCCCATATCGGTTCATCGCTTTGCCTCATAATACCCAGGCTAACAGACGAGAGATCAAGCTTGGGGGTCATTGGCCCAGTCTCAGAGTCTGCAGAATCTGCTTGTGGCAGAACAACAAAAGCGGGTTTCTGGAACTTTGATCTCACTGCTTTGGCCTCTGTAGCTGGGCTATACGGCTGGGTTGGTGCCGAGTAATATGTCTCGCCTGATGATGGTGGAACAGGATACATATAGGCGGAAGATGATACACCAGGCTTCCACCTCGGCTGATCCTCTGATTCGTAAGACGGTGAATAAGGATTGCGGGCCTGACCGTACGGTTGGCCATAGCCGCGATTCTGGTATGGCATAGTCGGTTCTTCCGATGCTGGTGAAGGACCATTATTTTGAGGGGATGCATTCGTATATCCCAGTGTAGGTGTCCTGCTTCGCCTCGGCCTAAGTATCCTACGACCACGAGGATCAAACTCCGGCTTATCGTTGTACTTGGTCTCTTCTCTTAGGAACCTATTGCGAGCTGCTCTTACTTCCTATTCAAGCGTTAGCATATCTATGCACGATCAGTGCTTGTGGATTACTTACTCTTTCTCTTACCCAGCTTGACACTGGGTCCTCAGACCCGTAGAGCGATTCTTCACTGCCGGAGCTGTCACTTTCTCCAAATGCCCTACTGTTATCAGGCTGATTATCCGGTTTCCCCTTCTCAACCTCGCTTTCGCTCAGTGACGTCCAAGCCAAAAGAAGGCGATTGACAATCTTTCCTGGTTCTTGAGGCTTGGGGTCTTTAAATCTCACTCTTTCCCGAGGACCCCCATTGTTTCCATAGTCATAGTATTCATCGTCATACAAATCATCCGAATGTCGATGCCGGTACCGCACTTCTGTCCTTTCGTCGTTTCCAATGTCTCTAAGATATGAGCTCTGATCTGGTGCGCCTTTCACCGGTATCTCGTTGAGAAATACAAGGTTGTATAGAAACGTAGCTGCATCGCCGCGTCGGTGGAAATCAGGCCCAAACTGCGCGATGCTACCACCGGCCAGTGGATCAAATCCCGACCTTCTGCGACGTCGGGACACCCTTTCTTCGTCTTCGGAAGAGATGCCTTCTTCATCTTGATCATCAAGCGCGGGAACGGTATAGCGTCTTTCCGGACGTATTGGATCCTTTACACTTAGCGCAAGTGCTGAATGGGCCTCTTCTTTCTCACTTGCAGAAAGAAATGCGTTGTCTTCAGAATTCTCGTTTTGACCGTAGAGCTCCTCGGTCCTCACGTGTCCTGGGATCTCAGACTCGCGCACAGGACTTGGTAGTCTTTTGCTTGTGCGAACTGGTGGACTTGGTGCTCTTTCTTGAGGAGGGTCTGGAATTGGCTCCGATTCATCATTCTGGAACGAAGCTTGACCAGCCAGGACAAGGCTCTCGGCTTGGGCCTTGAATCTGTTTTCCACTTTCTCTTGTATTGATAGACGGCTGGACAGGTCAGGTTCATTGTTCACGATTGCCGAATGAGTGCTTACCCGCTGGTGGACTTGACCAGAACAGCCGCTGAAAGAATGGCAATCTGCAAAGTCAATGTGACCTTATGCTTTTCAATATCCGACAACAACCTTGCAGCCTTGAGCCATTTGACTCTCCGTAACATACTCTCATCAGCCACCATCTTGTCAATTTCTTGCTGCGTCATTTGGATGTTCTTGACAACATGCCGAACAGCGTCACAAAACTGCGGTTTGGCATATGATTGCCCCGATCTGATGATGTCGCGTAAGTGCTCAAGAGTGGAAGTCAAGCCAGACATCTCAACGGCAACCGATTGGATCTCCTTGGGCGCATTCTTTACTGTCTTGTAAAGCTTGAAGAGAGTGTTTGATAGTTGAGCGCCGGCTGACGCTATGCCAGCGATACTGGCTATAATTGACAGAGGGTCCATAGCTAGCGATTACCGTTCAGCTATCGCACAATTGAGAAGGAAGAAACAAAAGGAAACCGAATTGAGGCTGTGATCGTAGATCGAAGGTTTTAACTTGGTTGTGGGTTGCCTTACGGCTGCCTCTAGAGGCTGTGCACCCGTCTTGCATCATGCATGTAAGACTGCCTGCAGTTAGCCTAGCCTAGCAATCATGGCTATGCCTCACTCAATTGGGTCCCCGCAGTTCTAGATTGAAATAATTTCCACTGGGAAAAGAGAGAACTGCGAGACAGCCTTTCTCAGCTGAAGGAATGGGGGATATTGTGATCTGTTCAACAGCAACCTGCCAATCGACCGTGTGCGTTTGGTGTTGAAGCGGGTTGCATATCGTCGTTATTACAAATGCTTTGAATTCAGTGTCTATTTCAACAACTCTCTGTCTTCATCCGAAACTGGCTCCTTAATGTGCAACTTTCGGGGACCTTTCAGGTCATGGAGTGAGACAGGGCTTAGTTCGTGCAACGCGCCACATGTATCATGTTCTCACTCTGACAGCCAACACAGTAAGGGGGAGCGGTGCAAAGACGCATCAATGAGGGGAAATGAGAGGCCAATATGAGGCACCCCTTCGTTTTCGTATCTTCTTAAGCCTTGCGTGTTCTCCCTTGCTCGTTCGATCAAATTACGACCATCTAGAGGGACACATGTGTGCTTGCGAAACAACAGCTTGGCGTTTTCCTTACTTATCCTTGGATGCCATACCACTCGACCCATGCTTCTTCCCCCAATTTCTAACCTTTACATCCATATCCCACCTAATAAACACCATAACAATCATCACAACCCAACTCAGCAATGTATTTACCAAGCCGGTCCAGAATCCACCACGTATGGCACCACCCATGACAGTAGTCATGACGAGTCTAATAATAGTACTCGTTGCAATAAGCTCTTCTCCCCTCTCCAACCCCGCAATTGCACGACGAGCACATTCATCTGGTGTGAGGATCTGGTCACCCTCCTCAAGCGCTTTTGTAACATCTGTCTTGACCTTGTTCTCATCTTCCAATGACTTGGTTGGCATTGTGGCTGGGAAGACAGTGTGGATGCGCACGCGAGGCTCATTGGGATGAGCTCCTGCGTATAAGTTCATCTCCTGTGAAAGAGAGTCTGATAGTGATCGGATGGCAGCTTTAGAGGGTGAATAAGGCGTGAAACCTGCAAAACTGTACAACGAAACAAAAGAGCCCGTGAAGATGATGTGACGAGACGCCGGTGCCTCGGCTTCTGTGAACTTCTTCGTAGTACCATCGGTAGCAGGCCTCAGCCACGCATTGAGCGTAGCATGAGCCATGTACGCACTCGAGAAATAATTGCTATCCATCATAGTCTGAAGCTGCCCAACCGGTGTATCAACGAACAACGTCGGATGCGCGCTTCCACTACAACACCAGACGACATCCGGCGGGCTGTCATCGTTCCAGGCAGTGACTTCTGCAATTACACGAGAGCATTCTGAAGCTTTGGTGACGTCGGCTATAAGTGAGAAGAAGCGCTGAGCTGAAGATTGGGCCGATGTTTCGACTTGAGTGAGAGCTTCTTTCAAGACGGTTGTGTCACGGGCGACTATAGCGACGTTCGCGCCTCTGGAGGAGAGTTGGCGCGCTGCTGCTAGGCCAAGACCTCTGGAACCGCCTGTAATTAGGACTGTCTGCAAAATGTTAGTGGGCGGGGGCAGCTACACCGAGGGAATGCAAAGACATACTCTTCCCTCGACAGGGAATTCATCCCGAGACAAGAACGAGCCCATTGTGTAATTAGGAAAGTCAATTAAATGTAACTTGGCCTGAGGAATTATCGCAAATAAAAAGGAGTCCTTCAGACGCGTCGAAGTTGTCAGCATTTAAGCCTGAACAATTTAAACAGTGATCCACAATTCTGAGTCGCTGATTGGTTCGTCCCTCAACGCTCCCATCCAGCGATCGGTTCACCAAAACCTCAATCATCGAACACCAGCACAGAAGAATTCATCGATCCTGAGAAGCCAGTCAGGGTAAAAGATGCTAATAATTACAAAAGGAAAGGCAAAAAACATCGACAACGGCAGGATTCGAACCTACGCGTGCGAACACAATGCCTATGATGTCTCGAAGAGATAGGCAGGGCATCGCCTTAACCCCACTCGGCCACGTTGTCATGCTGTGGCGAATGATATTACGGATTATATACACCAGCCGCCACCTCCACCCAGAAACATCTGTTGGCCTACCTATCCACCGTGATCCTGCATCCCTATCGAGGGCGGTCGAGAGACTACATATTTAGAACAGCGCAAGTCCGGGATTTCTTTTTGCTGCCCGATACTCCTGGCGCAAAAGATCCTCGACACTCACAACTCTTCGGGCAAAACAGCCTTCTCACAATCATTACCGGTCGGGTCAATACCCATACCTTCTCTTTAGATCCCTCCTCTGCTCCTCTAGCAATATTCGTTCCCATAGACGGCTTCCATCTTACCCATGCCGCCCTCTCTGCCATGCCAGACCTCTAGGGGTCTTTGCTCAATGACATAATCCCAAAGGAAGATACCTGCACCACGATATAGTGCCGAGTGTACAACCGCACATACAGCTCTCATCAGGAGCCTTCAAAATGTCAGCCATGGCGGCTAAACAAAGCTTCTCTCGGTTTTACTGTTGTATTCTTCAATAATATAAATTTCGGAACAATGGTATTCGAAAATTCGCTTCAAGTCTAAGCCCTATTGCTAAAGCAAGATCTCCGCAGATGAATGCCTTCCGAGCGCTGCCTGAGAAGCTGGAACCAAATGCCGGTGATATTCTGCGCGTGATTTGAAGGATAGCTCTTGAAGACAGCCGCCGAAAAACCTATATCCTCCTATTTTGAGTGACGCGGCGGTTATTGGAGGTAAATGGCTAGCGTTATATAACACGGGTTGGAAACATGTAATATGCCTATGACGGATCAAGAAACGGGAAATTAGTCAAGGGTGTTCTCTCGATGCAATCTTAGTAACATACCCGTCAGGGGCTTCCCGACAGCACATGTTTAACTACTAAGGTATGTAGTATGTAGATTACTTCATGTATTGGCCACACCGAGGGAATACTCGCCAACTCACAGTAACCTACTCGTTTTGGATAAGGAATGTGAGAAAATAATCGTGTACCTTGGTCTGATCTTCCATCTATTGCTCCTACAGGATTCAAGGCTTAAAACAATATCGCTTCTACCTAAGCAAAGAAAAGCTTAGTTTAGCTCGAACTCAGCTCTTTTCCCAGTCCACCCCCGTCACACATATTGGAGACTTATGATACTAGCCATCTCATTCTCGTTTATAAGAATCATCTGTACTTTGGACGGTGTGCATCTCTAGATCCGATCGCTATCATCGAAGCCGATGCATAACCTTTCGCTGCCGAGTCTCGAGGCTAAAAGCTTCTTTTTGGGCGTCCACTCTGTTTTAGGCATCAATCGGCTGCCGTCATTTAGCCAATCCTTAGTCCTCTTTCAAATGAACAGCATCCCAAGCTGTCAAGAGGCCGCTTGTCAGATATGAGGTTAGGAGGACAAATGGTAGTAGTTCCCGCCAGTTCCAGCGTTCGAGCATATTGAATACCATCTGAGCCGGCCCGAACCTATTTCTCCTGTTCATCCACATCTCTCCCATCGCACAGGCCAGAAGGCCCAGTATACCCAAGAACTGATTAAAACATTGCCTATGTGACAGGTAATACCAGACACTGGCGGCATAGCTGTAGCTTTCGGGAGCAGGACGTATAGGCACGTATTTAAATATCCCGCTAAGCCTTACAGGTCCCGCCAGATAAAGGCCGAGAAATATAAAAGAATACTCCCACAAATCCCAAAATCCAGGCATGGTTGAAAGGGGGCGGTGTTTCTTTGGTGGTGGTGATAGGTGTGTTTGCGAGTATTTCCTGAGTAGGCGGTTGTTCAGTGGCTTTGCATGAGAACGAAATAATAGAGCACACCGAGGAGTTGAGTCCGCAATGTAGAGTGTAGATCGTAGATCGTGGATTGGTGGTGGTGCTTGGCTTTTGTGGTCCGAGATTGAGAAGAGGGAGAGTTCGGTGTTTTGCTTCAGCAATGCAGCAGGCAGGCACTTATTTATACACCTTGGAGCCAGTCATCAGGATATCTAGCTTTGCAGCCAAAAGCAAGATATTAGGTAACTAAGAGCAACGAGTATATTGCCTATATGTATTTATTTATGCTTGTGCGCTGGGGCTGAAGGCTCTTTTATCCCCTCAACCTTATTACAGCTTCGGCAATAAAGGATCAGGGCCAAGGAACCTTCTATTTGTACCTCAAGAAGTTCAGTCAGTCACCAGTTGAGTCATTATGTAGGTTTATTGGATGGAAAGGTATAGTGAAAGGTCCGAAAAGTCTACACAAAATAAAGTTATCCAAAAGTGTCGCTTTAACCCATTAGGGGCATCAAGAAAGATTGTAAATAACGTGGTTAAGGTTAGGAAATATTAAGTAACGGTGGCAAAAAGATTAGTGATAATAAAGTTATTTTAACATAATACGCTGGGTATTCAAGATATCCTGTAACCCTGGATCTCTTCTCTTCTCTTCTATTTCTTCTTCTTTATCGGATCCAGGCTCTTCCCCAGTGTCCCTAGAAATCTTTAGGAAACGCCCGAATCATGCCTGTAGGTTTTATCTGCTGCATCTCTTATTTAGTCCTAACAGTTCAGCAGACTCCTTCTCCCTTACCCTGGCTCGAGAATCCTCTTCTAGTGCCGGCCGTTTTTTTCACTCTTATCGCTGCCATACTTTGGTTGAGTATCTTCATTGATCACCTCCGCGGTGGGAGAGGGGAATCAAGATGCTCAAAGGGGGCCTCAAACCCCTCCAGCGACTTATGACGTGAGAAAGTAAAGTCAGTTGACTAGAAAGGATAATTCCATTACTTTTCACTATTGCTACATGGTAGCTGTTGAGCCATAACAATATATTTTATACACTTCTAACATCATAATCTTACAATCATTTACCCATCACTCAAACTCTCCATGCTCAAAGCCTAGCTCGATCTGTGCGGTCCTCGGATCGACCATCTCTCTCATTGTAAAACTGCTTCTTCGCAATCAAGCCCTTCATGCGTCCCAAGCGGCTCATAAGGCTGGCATCATAGGGCGGTGCCTGCATCATAGCCATAACAAAAGGTCCCTGAGCACCCCAGGTGCAGCTGTGCAAGTGATCTGAGATCTGCTCAACCAATCCCTCGAGATCACCGAGCTGTTCATTCGGGAACAAACCAACTGGCTTCATCTCGTCAAGTGCGTCAAAGGCTGACGTAGCATCGCCGTAACGCTTCCAGTGGATTTCGGCGAGTTTGATGAAAAAGGTGGTTGAGACGCCAAGAACGTAGGAGGAAAGCCCGAGTTCCTTGACTCGTGGGAGGATGTTAAAGGCGAGGATAGATGACCTGGAGAATGCGGAGTCGAAGAGTTCGAGCCCGTAGATGAGATACTGAGGGTACAGATGCCCGTGGATATCCATAACAAACTTCTCCCCTTCTGTCTTCTCTGCTTCCTCGGCCTTCAACTTTTCAGCTTCCTCCTTCGCAATTTGCTCCTTGGACTTCCGGCCCCTCTTTACCGTTGTGTCTTTCTCGACAATACCTAGCTTTCCAGGTAAGCAGAATACCTCTTCCTCCATGACATTCCAAAGCTCAATGTCTGTGTTGCAGGCCTTCATGAGATCCTGCACTCTCCTCTTCTCTTTCTCCCTGATCTGCTCGTACTTTGCCCATTCACGCATCTGCTTCTTCTCCTCCTGATCAAGCTCAGCCAAGCTGTAAAGATTAGGGCGCTTTGGTGCAAGTTCGAATCTGCCCAGAGCGTTCTCGGCAGCTCTTCGAAGCGATGCTGGGTAACGCTTGAGGAAGTCATCGCTGAAACTCGAGTTGTGGGCCTTTTCTACAAGTGTGTTTCCTCCACGCGCCGCATCTGGTTGTTCTTGGTTTGATGCTGAGCTTGTAGGTTGAGTTTGGCCAAACTGAGAAGGCTTTTTGTTTTTGGCTAAGCGGCCTTGAGCAATATCATCAAAAATTCCTTTGAAAATTTCTGTTTCCGTCGGCGTCAACGTTCCTTGTCGTTCAATCTCGGTTTCGTTTGCACTTGTTGCCTCCTCCTCGTCAAACTCGAAAGGAATTTCAGAATTGTCGGCTTTTCTAAGTCGTCTTGTCGAAGTCGCCACTCCAGCTCTTTGAGTGAAAATAATGCTGGCAGGGCGTCTACATGCGAGTTGTAGTGTTCTTGTTTGATACAAGAACGGTAAAAGATTTCGAGACATTTTCTATGTTGTGTTCAAGGATTTGTTGAAACCTTTGATTCTCACATGAGATTTTCGGAGGCTGAAAATTGATACTGGGTCAGTAGTGGTCGGCTGAATCCCGGATGCAGAACGCGTAGGCACCAGCGCGTGACTTCGCGCCAAATTCAATTAATGAGTCGCGCTTTGGTTTGCGCCCTTCACGTCACCATTCACAATCCTGTCACTTTGCTGTTTGCGCAAACCAGCACAACCACTCGAATTTTTTGCTCTGGGGAGGCTCGTGTAACACCTTGGTTTTCACCTTTGCTTGACAAGCCTTTGATCAAACTTGCCGTTCGTGCGCCTCATTCACCGTCACCATGCCTCCTAAGAAGGGCGTCGACTCGCCCATGAGCGCCTTCGAGCGCAGGCGACAAGAGAATATGGCGTCAAACCAGAAGATTCTAGCCGATGTCGCCGTAGTCGCTAAGAAAGTCATGCCGACACCCCAAAAGAAGTCAACGCCAACCCGATCGAAGACCCGAACTCCTGCGAAACGGGAACCTGCAATGCCGACTCGGCAGTCCTCACGACTCGCTGGTCTCGATGCAGACAATGATACCCTAAAGCGGAAACTGGCCGTCGAAGCCGAACATGTCGCAGCGGAGGCGAAGGCTAAAAGGTTGAGAGTAAATGGAGACCTTAAACTCGGCGATATTGCTGTCGAGGGCAAGAAGTATCTTGCTGGTGTAGACGGGTTTAAGGGTCTCGTCCGTGGTGCGCAGCCCGGAGTCCGGACGTTCACGGAGGAAGATATTAAGGAAACCACCGACAAGGATTTGAAGGAGCTGCGAAAGCGAATGGGTGGTTTGAAGCTATACGAGCACTGGGCTCCCAATGGTAAGTAGTGTCTCACACAAGCGAGACGCATGTCACTAATCACTGGAACACAACAGACATCAAAATCACACCCCAGCGAGTGTATGCTCTCGGCCTTCATCCCACCGAATCGAAACCACTTATCTTTGCTGGTGACAAAGAAGGTAACATGGGCGTATTTGACGCTTCGCAGTCTGCTCCTGAAATAAGCGATGAAGACGAAGATGCGTCCGTGCCTGATCCTATCATTTCTGCGTTCAAGATACACAGTCGCACGATCACTTCCTTCGTTTTCTCTCAGCAGGATAGCAACTCTGTTTACACGTCTTCATACGACTCGTCAATCCGCCGACTAGACTTGAACAAAGGAGAGTCCTACCAGATATGGGCGCCGTCGGATCACAATGAGGATCTGCCCATCTCAGCTCTTGACATGGCAGAGTCGAACCCCCATATGTTGTACTTTTCTACACTCGAAGGTGGTGTCGGTCAGTATGACACTCGAACCTCCGATGACGCCGAAATTTGGACACTTTCGGACCAGAAGATTGGTGGATTCTCTTTGCATCCGCTCCAACCTCACTTGCTCGCGACTGCATCGTTAGACCGCACACTTAAGATTTGGGATCTTCGCAAGATCACTGGCAAAGGGGACCTACGGCACCCTGCCCTCCTTGGAGAACATGGCTCGAGGCTGTCTGTGTCGCACGCATCTTGGAGTCCTGGTGGCCATATTGCGACTAGCTCATATGACGATACTATTAAGATCTACAACTTCCCTGACGCTTCGTCTTGGAAACCTGGCCAGGACGTAAGCATTGAGCCTACCCATCAAGTACGCCACAACAATCAGACTGGTCGTTGGGTAACCATTCTCAAGCCTCAATGGCAGAAGCGGCCTCATGATGGGATCCAGAAGTTTGTCATTGGCAACATGAATCGTTTTGTGGATGTTTTTGCTTCAGACGGCAGCCAACTGGCTCAGCTTGATGGAGATGGTATCACTGCAGTACCAGCCGTCGCACACTTCCACCCATCACTCGATTGGGTCGCTGGTGCGACATCCAGTGGAAAGCTTTGTTTCTGGCAGTGAGCCTCGGATTACCGGTTTCGAAAAGGGGTGCATGGAATCATCAGCATTTAAGCGGGAGTTTTGGTTTGCTATATCTCGTGAATAATGGATCAGGTTGTCGGCAATCGCGGAACAGAATACGCGTTTGTTGGAGTAGTGTAAAATACGAATGTCCGAGTACGAGAGTCGAGGACTATGGGACCCTTGTTTTAAACAATTGCTTTTATACATAGAGGCTGAGTCGATCACGTTTTATTAACGTTTGTGTGGACTTGACTGCTCCTAGCCGCTAAAGATCTCGCCCCAAAGTGAATGACAAGCCATGGCGTTCCTCTGACTCAGGCACCAAACTTACCGCATGGACGTTCATTATGACGTGGATTCACAAACAGCTGATCTCTCTTCTCTGAGTGAGGGCCTTTATGGTCAGCATGGCAGGGGCACTATTCACATCATCTGGGCTTGTTTTCCCACTTGACCAATGCTTGCATGTGATCGATTCACGGCGTTGAAGGATGAGCCGCCCGATTGGCGTCATTTGTTATCGATAACAGCATCAGCCAATCATAAACAGTTCTGGATTCACAAGAGTGGATAGTACACAAGGGTTCCATTGTTTCCCCAGGGTATTTCCACCGCTGAAATGGTCAGGTCCACTCGCCGTCCCCTAAAACCCCACTGGAGATTCAGGCAGATTGACCTAAAAGCCTAGGCAGCGTCAACCCCAGGGTCAGGTTCCTTCTTGATCAGGAATGCCGTGATCCTTATCTGGATCCATGCTTCGTTCGTTTCCTTGCGATCCGAATGTTTGTTTCCTCCAACTCCTCTTTGTGTTTGTTTTCGTTCACCCCCAACAATAACATTCGTACCGTAGCGTAACACTCATACAAGCGAACCTTCACACGAACCCCGATACGCGCAGTGGATGGCATCAACTTCGAGTCGTATTGTTCCCCACGATAGCATAGCGTTGGTTGTTTGCGGCGCAAACCGGGTCCAGATTCACGACTGCATGACCACTCGCATCCCATCCTCGGACCGTGCCTAGAATTTAACGCTCGATCTAATTAGACTTCGCACAAGAAAACTTGAGGCGACACTTTCGTGAACCATCCCATCCTTCCGTTCACAATAGAACCACGACTGTAAACGATCGTTGACCGTCGCCCCGCTCGACTTGACCGGCCATCATGGCTTCTCAAGCTGATGATGCTCCGGCCCAAGCCAGCATTGGCGCGGGGGACATCAAGGAGCATGTCTACGAGGAACTTCATCGAAGGAAGCGACAAAACTCCACCGCGACCGTGTTTCCCGAGCCTCTGCGAGAAAGCGATGCCGAAGACGAAGAAGAAGATGACACTACACAAGGGCCACCGATGTTCATGAACATGAACCAGAGCATATTCGGTCTTATTGCGACTGCTAGCTCTCGTGTCGACTTTAATGATCGATTCGATGGAATGAGTAGTGACGAAGAGGGTGAAGGATCATCATCACAACATAGCCGTGACCATATCGCACAAACATCGATCCTACAACCAGGAGGCAAGGGAAAGGACAAAGGACACAGAAGGAAAAAGCTTTCGGAGCATAAGTTGTTGCGATCGCTACCTGCATTGCCGAAACTTCGTTCCCGACATAAATCTCAGCCATCTCGACTATCTGCTCCGGTTGAGACTGCTGATGAATCCGACGTGGAAGACAACGGCACTTTGTCGCCTGCGCCAGCTCTTACGCTGACACGGCAAGATACCCAGGGTGTCATGAGTAGAATGTTGGAGGCCAAGGCGGACTTGTCTAGCAGACCCAGCTTCGATCTGGACCGGTTATCATCTGATGTTAGTCGATCTAGTGATGGCGAGGCAGTCTCAGCTCTGGCAAAGAAGCTCAAGGAGATTTTCGAGTTTGATACATACGAGCAGGTCATTGAGGGTTTGTCAAAGTTGGATCTTGATCTTTTGAGTATACTAACTGGTCATAGAATACCCCTGCTGGCTGCTACAAAGTGTGCTTCTTCAAGGATACATGTACATCACTTCCAAGCATATCTGCTTTTACGCATACCTCCCCAAGAAGGCGGTAAGTTATAAAGTCTAACTGCCAAATAATTACTAACACCAAGCAAGAATGAGGCCGTCAAGTCAGGGTATCTATCGAAGAGTGGCAAACGCAACCCAAGCTACACAAGGTTTTGGTTCCGGCTAAAGGGCGATGTTCTGGCATATTACAAGACTGCAACAGACGTTTACTTCCCCCACGGACAGATTGATCTGCGTTACGGTATCTCAGCAAACATCATGGACAAGGATAAGGAAGGTCTACATTTCACAGTTGAGACACATCATCGAACGTACAAGTTCAGAGCCGACAGCGCTCCAAGTGCGAAAGAATGGGTCAAGAGCCTGCAGAGAGTCATCTTCCGGAGTCACAACGATGGCGACAGTGTCAAGATCTCATTACCGATCAAAAATGTGATCGATATTGAAGATACTCAGATGATTGCATTCGCCGATACTTGCAAGGTTAGGGTCATTGACAATGACGAGACATATGCTATTGACGAGGTAAGTGCCCAAAAGTCTTGGAAACATCTCCACTAACAACAGCCACAGTACTTCTTCTCCTTCTTCAGCTTTGGGAAGGACGCCATCAATGTTCTCAAGATCCTTATTGAGGCTTCTGCGGAAAGCCGGTCAGCGGAGAAAGCTGTGTCTAGCCGTGAAGAGAACGAGAGCTCTCAATCTCCATCTGGCCGGACATCGATGGCAGCAAGCCGTCATCTTCCCCAAATTGGCAGACTACACACAGGAAAGCTTCCCGATACCGTGAAGGCCACACTGGCTCCCATGTCGCCATTATCGCCTCATTCACCCAGCCAACTGAGCCCTCGAGCAAGTATGGACGCTCCCCGAACGAGTTTTGACGGCTTCAGAAGATTTGGACGCAAGAGTATGGATGTACCAAGTTCCATCGGAGACTTCAGCCCTCGCAGGAGCTTCAGCGGCACCAGACGATCAACGAGTCGTCATCAACATGGCAGCACGACTCCCAAACAGCAACAGGCTCAGGACTCGGGAGATTCTTTCGTTCATTCATCGATCGATAACCCAAGTATCTCTACACTATCACCGTCTTCCTTTGAGGATCCATCCGCGAGCCAGATTCTTCAAGGAAGCGAGGTCTTTCACAGCCCGACGATGCGACGCTCTGCTTCGGCGTCTAGAAAGCGCGACCAGTCTGGGAAGAAAACACCTCGGAACTCTAGTTCCAACCGAGAGCGCCCTCGCCATATTCACCATGCCGCAACGACAGGCGCCATGCAGGAAATGGGTGGCGAAGCGAGTGATTCTCAGCGTCCAGTCACACCAACGCTCAACAGTATCACTAAGATTGGAGCATATCCCTTACAACGAGCTAATGCCTTTGCGGAGTATCTCAGCCGTACAAGCCAGCGTATGGGTTCTATGTTTGCGACCGAGTCACTGGGTTATGTGGAAAAGGTGCATGGCATGTGGAAAGGAGAACATAGGCATTACGATGAGCCCCAAGAGCTCAAGACTGATGATGATGCCGATGATATCGACTCGGACGCAGAAGACAAGACACAGACCGCCATGGATCGATTCCGAGCGCATTTCACCTTGCCCGAGTCAGAGAAGCTAATTGCAACGTACTTTGGGGCCATCTTCAAGGTCTTGCCTCTTTATGGAAAGTTCTATATCAGTGATCGATCATTCTGCTTCCGAAGTTTGTATCCCGGCACAAGAACAAAACTCATCCTACCTTTGAAGGATATCGAGAATGTCCACAAGGAAAAGGGTTTCCGGTTTGGTTACTACGGCCTTACGGTCGTCATTCGTGGTCACGAGGAGCTATTCTTTGAGTTTAGACGCCCAGGGCTCCGAGATGATTGCGCGGTGACGCTGCATCAACTCATGGAGACTAACCGTTTTCTTGAGAAGTCTGGTTTCCTTGACCAAGAGGAGCAAGACGATGAAGAAGCTGCTGCTGCAATTGCGGAGCGCGACGCCCTCAAGGCTGCGCGACAGGACGAGTTTGTCAACCACGAGCTGGAGCTACCTCGCGAGACCTCTGGAGTTTCGAACGCTCCAACAATATTGTTTGACAACCCCAATTCCTCCGGTCTTGCGTTCAAGCCGCAAAAGTCGATGAAGATCACATGTCTCACCATCGGATCTCGAGGTGATGTGCAACCATACATTGCCTTGTGCAAGGGTCTTCTTGCTGAAGGCCACAAGCCTCGGATTGCCACACATGCGGAGTTCCAAGGATGGATTGAGTCACACGGTATCGAGTTCGCCCGAGTTGAAGGCGATCCCGGCGAGCTGATGCGTCTTTGTATCGAGAATGGAACCTTCACTTGGGCTTTCCTTCGGGAGGCAAACTCGACCTTCCGAGGATGGCTTGACGAACTTCTTGACTCTGCCTACACAGCATGTGAGGGTTCTGAACTTCTGATTGAGTCTCCTTCTGCCATGGCTGGCATTCACATCGCGGAGAAGCTTGGTATTCCCTATTTCCGAGCGTTCACTATGCCTTGGACTAGGACACGAGCATATCCTCACGCTTTTATCATGCCTGAGCACAAGATGGGAGGTGCATATAACTATATGACATATGTCATGTTTGACAACATCTTTTGGAAGGCTACGGCTTACCAGGTGAATCGATGGAGAAGAAAGACGCTTGGCCTGCCTAGCACCAACCTTGAGAAGATGCAGCCTAATAAGGTGCCCTTCTTGTACAACTTCAGTCCTAGTGTTGTCGCGCCTCCTCTGGACTTTTCGGATTGGATTAGAGTAACTGGCTACTGGTTCCTCAATGAGGGAGGTGACTGGGAGCCGCCTCAAGAGCTACAGGACTTTATCGCCAAAGCCAGGGCGGACGGAAAGAAGTTGGTCTACGTCGGTTTTGGCTCCATCATCGTCAAGGACCCTGCTAAGATGACACAAGAGGTCATCGACGCTGTTCTCAAGGCAGATGTTCGGTGCATTCTGTCGAAGGGCTGGTCAGACCGTATCTCACCGAAAGACGACCCTTCCAAGCCTCGCCCCGAAGAGCCAACGATGCCTCCGGAGATCCATGTGATTAAGTCCGCACCACACGATTGGCTCTTCAGTCAGATTGACGCTGCTGCGCATCACGGTGGTTCTGGAACAACAGGCGCCAGTCTTCGTGCCGGTATTCCCACCATCATCCGTCCATTCTTTGGCGACCAGTTCTTCTTTGCTACACGAGTTGAGGATCTTGGTGTTGGAGTATGGGTGAAGAAATGGGGTACCAACAGCTTCGGTCGAGCCCTCTGGGAAGTGACGCGTAACGAGCGCATGATTGTAAAGGCTCGTGTCCTTGGCGAACAGATCCGCAGTGTAAGTCTCCCTCGACCCTCAGTTCCACAAATCACTAACATCCACAGGAATCGGGTGTCGATAGTGCCATCCAGTGCATCTACCGCGATCTCGAATACGCCAAGAGTCTCATCAAGCGCAACGCCGGTAAGGCCGCACAGCACGACGCAAATGAGGACGATGACACAGAAGAGAGCTGGACATTCGTCGGAAGAGACGAGCCAGATCCCGACGCTGTGACGAAGAAGCTGAGTGAGGGGTTGGTAGACACTGAGAAGCCGCTGTCTTTGGGAAGTCAGGCGCCCTCGACTGCTGCGGCATGATGAACTTGTCGCTACGAACTGTTATGTGTGGGGGTTTTCTTTGGTGATTTTATCTGGTTGTGCGCTTGTTCTTCTGCATTTGGGTGATGGCTTAATTATGGGCTTTTGGATGATTTGGAGTCTGGATGGATTGCATGTGGATAGACGTATGATCTAGAAGTCATAGACTACGTATGAAGATAACACTACTTCGTCTTGGAAATTGAGGATCGAGGTCTGATGTTCTGACTTGGATGATAAGTGAGGCTGGCAAATTGGCAACTACGTGTAGTTTGTCGCCACGCAGCTCAGCACTGTGATCGCAGGTCTCAACCACCAACATGGAGCTTTCGCGAGAGTCTATCCCCCCGTTTATCAAGTATTTTCTCAAGCGCTCGTAGCCATTTCTATTGAGTCAAAGTATATCCTGCGTCTTGTTTCGCCTTCGGATAATGATCTCAAAACCCCTCTGCGAACTCTTCGAGCCTTTCATTGGCAAGTTTTAACTTTAGTTCAATATAAGGATCAGAAGAACCTTTATTCTGGTAGGTGGTTGCTAAAGTTTCCTTTGACATCCACAAAGCTTCCTTTACTGTGTGTATTATATATTCCCCCAAGCTCCTCCGGTTCAACTCTTGGGTTACTTAACCTCCATTAATCACATCCTCGAAAGGCAAACTCTCCCGCACACATAAAACGGCATGACTCGCTGGGGCTCACTCCCTCAAGAGATTCGCAGCATGATCTTGGGTTGCGTCGTTGTGCACGACCATATCGCGCCCTATGCTCCCGTCTCGATAGAATGGCGCGATGCCATTGAGAAAAAGATCTTTCGGCATCTTCGTATTCAAACCTCTTCTTCGGACGCTCGCTACAGCACACCAACAGTATTTCAGACATTTAGCCGACTGCGGTATCGACATAAACGGCTCGTTAAACACATATGGCTCAACGTTGAGCTTGTCGCGCGGAATAGTGATGGGTCGCGGAACGAGCACGAGACTGCGTGTGTCAGCGTTGCTATAACACGGCTATTCCACGCCATGCAATTCTGGCCGGCACATGACGACTTGACGCTAGGGATCAATGTGTATGAGCCTGTGTATTACTCGAAGGAGTGGTTCAGAGGGCATCACATTGGGGGTCCAGGGGAACAAGACGGAGATATGTCTCGTTTGTCAAATTCTCAACTCCAAGGGTTTGTAATGCCTTCACACGAGTCACTTTGGGGTTTATTTTCATCTTTGGCCTTTAAACTGCAAAGTGGTCCCCCTGTCCAAGCCGTAACAAAGTTTCTTCTTCCTCGATAGTGCCGGCGTCAACTTAAACCAGAAACTCTTTCCTGCATACTCAAGCGACTTCCCCGGCTGGAAGAGATTTCCCTTGAGACTTGCGATGTATCAGAGATTTATGGATCCAATTACGTGAAAAGGTATACACGACACCTGTTCTTAGAGCCTAATTCCTTCAAGAATGTCAAGTCTATGACGGTTTTCCAAGATCGCAATGAGTACTTTAACGCGGTAGCTCGTCACTGCAGAGCGGAGGTTCAACGCCATGTCCAGTCCCAACCGAGGCCAACTCCGCCAGAAAAAGTGCCATGGCATCGACCAGTACTTGCTCGGGAACTCGCTGTAGCAAGCCTTTCGATTGAGAATCTCTCCCTTTCTTTCATCGTTGACGCCGTCGACTTCTTCGGACAGTGTCGAGAAAATTGGCTCTGGGCCGACTTGCGTTCCCTTACACTAACGTCCCGACTTCTCACCTGTGACGGTGATTCGTTCAAGATCCACGGACTATTACAAACTGCTACGCAAATGGCCAAGCATATTCCAAAGTTGGAGAGACTTACAATATGGAACGGCGGAGCCAATGAAGCACGCGCCTTCACATATCGCAAGCAGAAATACAGCGCTTCGGTGACGTGGCAGGCGAAAGGGGGTACACGGCTGGATCCCGCAGTGTACGGTACTTGGGAAAACTTGCATCCCGTATACTTTCTCAGGGTCGAGGAAAAATATACTTGGCCTTTGATTACGTCTCATGCCGCTGCTATCATGTGCTTGGGGTTGGAGCATGTGGTGGACGATGTGTCGTTGAGACAGATGCAACTGGAGAATAGTATCCCTTGGGGGAATATCTGAATAATTGGACGTGGTTTCATTGTTAAGATAGATATTTACAAATATCTCAGCTTATTATATATCAATAACACCTGAGGAGGAATGTCATCCTTGTCATCTCCAAGTGAAGTTACTCGCATGTAAGAAGCAAGCTTAATTCCCCACGGGAAAAGCACCGAGGTGATTGCTTCATCACACTTGGCTCGCTCGCTAAGAATAAAAGTATAAACTCTTCCCTGTCTGCACTCAGGCTAATGTAGTAGTACCACTCATCACTGCATCTCGGGTCGATGGGGACTCTGAGAGAGTCAGGTGAGGCCCAGGCAGCCGAATAATATATCCACCATACCTCTAAACAGAATGGATTATGGGTATAAGCCGGGAATTTCTTGTATAGAGCGGCTGAATGGAAGTTGACAATGGTGGTTCTATTCGGATATATAAGTCAACTGGCAGACGGAGTAACGATGTGCATCGTCTACATCATCTTTATACTCTGATCACCCTTTTCTCAGGAGATTTAACGATTGAGGGAAGAGTTTAACAATGGCTAAAGCACCAAAGCAGTGCTCCTTCGGTCTCAGAGGAGGATGGCTCACCTTCTGGATAACAGTTCGTCACGGTACCCTTCACTTACATTCTCTAACCGCCCCAGGTTGCATGCGCAACTGACATGACACTCTTTGGCTACGACCAAGGCGTTTTCAGTCAGTTCTCATCTTTACCTTCATTGGCCTCAACCTCTGACACTCTCAGGCGGTATCGTCGTAACTCGAGGCTTTCTCAGCCTTCATAATCTCGTTGGTCCAATAAAGGCGAACCTCCTTGCCACTGTAACTGCAATCTGTGACATCGGTTGCTTTGTAGGCGCTGTCATTGCGTTCACTTTTGGCGAAAGACTTGATAGGAAGAAAGCTATCACCATTGGTACACTGATCATGTCGATTGTCACTGTTATAAAGGTCACGTCGTATAGTCTTCCGCAGATGATCGTCGGGAGGGTAGTTCTTAGGTGAGTCACCCTCCATTTGACTAGGTATAGAATAGGGAATGGCATCAACACTCCTACTGCACCAATATGGCAGACTGAGACAGCACAAGCAAAATGGCGAGATAAACTGGTCATTCTTGAGATGGTAATGAACATTGCAGGTTTCTGACTCGTCAATTGGATCAACTACGGTCTATCTTTCGTCGAAGGATCCGTCACATGGAGATTCCCTCTGGCGTTTCAATTTGTGTTCATTTTTGTCTTATTCGCTACTGTTCCATGGCTTCCAGAATCTCTTCGATACTTATATACGCCTTTGAGAAACTGCTGGCAACGAACAGCTGGCTCATCGCCCACGGTCGCACACAAGAAGCAGCAGAGATCCTTGCCTGTATCGAAGACAGACCCGCAGCATCCCCAGCAGTGACAGCTCACTTTCATTAGATCCAGTATAGTGTTGACTATCGACTCCAACACGCTGTGAAGTGGAAGGATATCCTCCTCCTCCGCAACAAAGACACATCCGGTACCAAGACTCTTCGGCGTTGGTTGCTCGGTGCAAACACTCAACTTATGCAACAGCTCGCTGGGATTAATATCATGATTTACTACATGCCTGTCGTTCTCATCAACAGTGCTGATCTTTCGGAGAGTATGGCTCGTTTGCTCTCCGCTTGCAACGCGGTATCCTACCTAATCTTCTCATCAATGACGATTCTTCTTGCTGAGAGATGGGGGCGAAGAGGTCTTATTCTACTCTCCACGTCTGTTCAGCTGTTATCCTTCTTGGTCATTACTATTCTTCTGAGGTATGCGGTCGGTGATATGAATGAGCCGCCGGGATCGGCTTCTGGCGTTCTTCTTCTTTTACTTCATTTCTTTTGGGTTCGGGATGTCAGGTGTGCCATGGCTGTATCCTGCCGAAGTCAATCCGCTTCCCATGAGGGCGAAGGGAACTGCACTTGCTACTGGGACGAATTAGCATGTGCCAGGATTTGTGTTTGGGTATGGGACTGACGGGCAGCAGGATCACAAACTTCATCGTCGTGGAAATTACTCCTGTTGGCATCCAGGATCTCGGCTGGCGCTTCTGTATTGTATGGACGTTACGAATGCCTTCTTCTTACCGGTTATCTACTTTTTGAACCCGAAAACATGCAGGTCCAGCCCCTCAAGGGACCTTAGCAGGGCTAATTGCTCCAGTGAACCGCAAACTCTAAGACATAGACGCCTACTTCCGAGAGAATCCCTCTGTCATTGTCGTCAGATATTAGGATGCAATTGCTGCTAAGAGACCTGATAAGTACGTTCAACAGGGGCAGGAGGGCATACGAAGGGAAGAGGTTGAGGATGAAAGTCCTATTGTTGGAGTTGGCTCCGAAAACCAAGCCCTCAGGGAGCAATACTTCTGACCTGAATGAGGTGCGAGAACATAACTAGTCTAAGATATATTAAACTTACCTAAATCTTAGGATAAATGTGTCTTGGGTTTCCTTGCCTTCCTAGACCGGGCTGTGATGGGAGGTTATTTTAGCGGTAGAGCTACCACAAGATCACGGAGTGGAGAGTAGTCCAAAAACATTGAATATACTTTGATAGTTGAAGACGGCTATTCAAATGCTACTCTTGAGCTTCTTTGTATGTGAATAGACATAAGACATGGTGAACATTGATACACCTCCTCGATCCATGTTCATCCGCTGCCAGTTCTTGATCGTAAACCCCTCTTCAGATAATTCGTCGTCAGATAGACTCTTCGTCATCAGCGTCTTCGTCTTCTCTCTGCATATCTTCACCAATGACGATCTCAGTCTCTCCATCACTTTCATCCTCTTCCTCCTCAATATCCCATTCCATCGCCTTCTCTCCGTACATATCCCTGTAACTCTGTGCCGTGATGGGCAGCACCGCATCCCCATTGTCAAACCTCCTCAACTTCAACTTCGCCGCCTTGAACCACCATCTCTCCAGAAACTCATCCTCCAACTCCACAAAATGCGGATTGCGCTTCACCATACGAACCTTTCCGTGCTTCTCTCCGCCTGGGCCATTCCTTATTTGTGGCTTGTGCAGCAAGTCATCAAAGATAGGACAGTCAAACCAAGGCGAACTGAGAAGCACATCGCGCCAAAGACCATCTTCATGGGCTTGCTGTGTCTCCTTGAGATGCGGGGAGTGCGTGATCTCGCGCTACCAGGCCAGCATACCGTGCATGTCGTGGAATTCCCAGAGTTGTGCGTTGGGAGCGTGGATATCTTTGTAACGGCGGTTTGAGCGGTCAAGAGCAGTCCAGAAGAAGAATTGGATGTGTTCGTCCTTGTATTCCCGGATGTTGGAGCTGCTGCTGAAGGTCTTGAAGATGCGTACTCTGCTGGTGGCCGCGAGAAGCCAGTCTTCGTCTAGATCTGATGTTGATGGGATGATGGGGCTCTTGTTGTTTGGTTAGGGATAGAGATCTAAAATCGGGGTATGGCTTTTGTGCCAAATCGCTTCGATGTTGCCTGGGGGGTCTGGCCTGTAACCTTCAGGGATATCATCCTCCATCTTGAGGTCTCTGTTTAAGAAGTTACTGAGATCTTGGTATCTCAGGATGCTTACAAGACATTTTTATAGTCGCAATCTCTGCAAGTCTACTCTGTGAAGCCAACGCCTTCGTTGGCAAACGTTGTGAAGCAGCATTGATGGTGGACAAATGCACATTAATTATCGTAAATGAAACAGCAAACAATTGCAAGCACAAGCTCAAGTGGAACTAAATCAAAGCGATTTTTTACATCAAACGCGAGCCCATGACGGAGAGTGATTCCATCGCATAGTGATAAAGCCGTCACTGTAAGCCAGCTGGTCAAGGCGCGGCAGTGAAAGGATGAGAATACATACACATGATTCCTCGAGACGCAAACATTTTTACATCCATTGTTGCTATGAATCACTCAAGTACAAAGACACAAAGACAAAGCAAACAACCTCAATTGCTTCAAGGCAATGGGAATACCTTCACTTGCTAATCCCTACAAATCTACTGGCCAATCCGCTTATGTAACCCATTTTCGCACACCAGCTCCCAAAGCTCCCCAGTCACCTTACGTAATCGGTCAAGTCTGTCAACCGGAATTGACTGGCAGTTCAATTCAATCAATCACCTCACAAACCAAAGACCGCCCAACGCGACAGCAAACGACGAGCCCGCCCGCACGAGGGACGATACGACAGTAGCGACATTCGAGACCAGCGAGCGACATTCATATTTGCCCAGCATGCCTCAGGATATGCCCCCTCGGGGCGGGTATGAGCCCGTCCAGTACAAGGTGCGTTGGAAGTTTACGAGAGTGCAATTGGGGGATGGGTTGTTTGAGGGTGTATAGGTGATCAATTGGGCTGGGGAGACGTTTTGGGATGGGTTGAGGGGGTGTCACGATCGATTTCGAGGGCTGGGAAGACATGGAGCAGTTGTAGGCAGTTCAAATGAACGTTTATCTGACTTTCTACAGCGAAACCTCCCCGCGAAGGGTTTCCGTCCCGGTATCCTCCTCCTCGGAATGGGTGCTGTTATGGGTTACGGCTGGTATAAGCTGATCGGCGGCATGCGCGAGGCCAAGTACGTTATCTCTCCTCTAGCCGAACATGCACCTACAATAAAACACGCCGACAATCTACAAACACCCTGCGACCACGATTGCTTACACAGAAAACAACGATCTGTCGAACCCAATACTAACAGCTATCAGCGAACTCGGCCGTGAAAAGATGTGGGCTCGCATCAACCTCATTCCCCTCCTCCAAGCCGAAGAGGACCGCGATCAGGTCCGTCGATACCTGGCCGATCAGAAGCGCGAGAAGGAGTTGCTCGGTGACAATGCCAAGGTTTACAACAGCGACCGGTTAGTTCTCTGGTCAAGAGGTACCGCTGATGGGGAATATGCTAACACGGAGCAGATTCGTGAGGCCGACTTTCGCTGTTACACCCCCTCCTACTACAAACTAAACGGTGGAAAGACGCAAGCTTGTATATATGTTTTAACAAAGTGGTTTTACCTGGAATTGAAAGGTCACAAAGAAGACACTGACTACCTCTACTGTGACTACCTGACACTCTCGATCTTCTCCTCCGTCCACTCCCACAGCTTCTTCCCCAACTCCTCACTGAAACACATATCATCCCCCTTGTTTGTCTTTCCAACTGGTTCATAAAAGGCCACTGCCTCATCTCTCTTAACATCACCGGCCGCAGCCCAAGCGGTGTTATATCCACCCTGCTCAACCGTCATCATAGATGGGTTGGTAACATGCACAAACATTCTCTTCCAGAATCCCAAGCCTGTGACCAGATTTGTAGCGATAACACCAGGATGAACAACAACACTTTTTATAGCAGGGTATCGTCGCTCCAATTCCTTGGCCAGGACGATGTTGGCGAGTTTGCTCTGTCCGTAGCGACTCCATGTTCCAAAGGGTAAGTGTTCTTGGAGTGAATGAAGGGTCTCAAACTCGATGCCTTTCTTTGGATGACCTGCGTATCCGAGTGAAGTAACACTGACAAAACGCACTTCGCTCCTCTCGGAAGTTTTCTGCATGATTGGTAAAAGAGCCATCAAAAGCGTCGCATTGCCAACATGGTTAACACCAAACTGCAGCTCAAGTCCATCCTTAGTAAGTCCATCAATAGCCATGACTCCCGCATTTGCGATGAAAACATCCAATCGATCATGTGTGAATTTCTTGGCTACTGAGCGCATGCTTGCGATGGATGTGAGATCACATTCGAGGAATGTCGCAGGAACGGGAGAGATGGAGGATATGAGAGAGGATGCGGAGGCTGAGGAGCGGCCGGTGAAGTAGATGTGAGATGGATTGTGAGAGGCAAGAGTGAGGATAGCAGAGCGGCCTAGACCGGAAGTTCCTGGTGTTTTGTTAGTTGGAGACTGAGAAGAAGGATAAAGGGGACGAACCGCCAGTGACGAGGATGACTTTTCCGGCGAGAGAGGGAATGTCGGTTTCTGGATCGAAGCCTTTGAAGGATACCATGATGGCTGGAGATTAAGATGTCTGAGAAAAGACGAAGAACGATTTGTGTTATAGACAAAGGAGTTGTGTTGATTCAAATGGTGGTGCGAATGTAACAAGAGTTGCTGCCATACTCAATCAAAGGACGACTCGTCCTTCTTATACGCATTTCCCTGTCTCATCATTATTCCTCCGTTTGCGATTCTAATTACAAAGCGACACACTAAACGTCATGACTTGGTTGTCCGGCAGGTGTCTTTCTAAGTGAAGCGGCATGATAGATCCCCGATTTGAGACGGGTTTCTACAGTAGCTCTCACTATCCCGCCATGGCTTGATTCACACCAAAGATTGTTAGTGCGGGATAGTTAACCATCCCTGTCTATCAATCAAAAATCGGCGACAAGATCTCCGATGGCAAGCCCAAGCCTCGTACGATCAGAGGACAAAGAGGCGAAACTGACACACAATGGCTCACACGTTTCACAAGACCACAGATCAATTTGGATTAGACACAACAACGTGCTTGTAAGACTTCATTGCCCTTGCCTCGGGGTATTACATAGCATAATTACCAGTACAAATCTCAAACCAACCAACTCCCCTCCGTCATGTACACGCTTCTATCTCCATTTTACTGATGTAAATGTAGGGTAAAATTATCCTATTCCATATCGCGCCTGACTCCATCCCCGAGGTTTCAAGTCTTCAGTTCGCCAGTAATGCTTCTCATATCAGTCCGCCATCAACTCTGCTAGCAACTCTCTCTCCAGCTCATCCTCATCAAAATCCGCGCCATCATCAACATTCACCAGTGGCTCTTTGTCCCGATCCTCCACGGCTTCGTCGCCTGTTGGTACTGGTGTAGGTAGACTTCCATCTTCTGTGTCTTGGTCGTCGCCGTTGGGTGTTTGTATTGATCGGAGACCAGAGGCGCCCCTATTCCGAGCCAGACGTTGCTTCTTGGCTAGGACACTTTCACCTAGATTTGAGCCGTCGTCGTCCGACTCATCGGCATCAGCCTTACGTTTAATGCCCTTCGAGTTCTGACCGTCCACGGATTCGACGTCCGATTCTGTGACAGTGGGGGCAATGCTCACGTCGCCGTCGTCGCCAACATCATCATCCAGGAATTCGGCCAGTTCATCTTCAGCTTCTCCCCAGTCAAAGTCCCTAAGCTCTTGCCCCGTCTGCACATCTTCAGCTTCGTCGGCTTCCGATGTAACTTCGGTTGTGTCATCCCCTCCCTTCTCCCTATCAGCATCGAGAATCTCTAAAAAATAAGGTCGCTCGTCAAGTCGCCTCCATTGACTTAGGCAGTCGGTGAGCCAGTTTTGGTTGACAATTTTAATGCTGGGGATTTTAGCTGCCTGTTGCACTTTCTTGGTACGAGGGCGTGATGAGGCAACGACAAGATGCGTGACTCGCTTCGATACTGTATCCAGGACCTGAGCACCATAACTCTGAGCTTGCATACCGATCTCTGACTCCTCCACTCTCACGCCCAGAGGCACAAGCCCTGATAGCACAATTACAAGACCAGATAAGACATTGGACTTGAGTTCGTCAAGAATGTCGCCGACATCCGGGACCATAGATAAGTCAACGCCATCGTCAACGGACGCCCTTCGCTTAGACTTGCTATGCGCCGGTGGGTGTGTTCCCTCTTTCTCTCTTCTTTCCGCTCGTCGCCGGTCGTATGTCTCGTAAAAGGCTGTGTGTAAGTCTGTAAGGTGGTCTTGGAGCGCGATAAGCTCCTCATCGTCGTCAACAAGAACGTTTCGGTGGTGGACAGGTGGTGATTCGCTAGCATCCTCGCCAACATTCGTCTCTTGCTGATCGTCTTCCTTGTCTAGCTCTTCCTGCATATGGAGCAATGGTCGGTCCTTGATCTGCTTCTCGAGTGTCTTTTCCTGTTCTTCTTCCTGGACCTTTAAACTGGCTGCATCATCTCCGCCGCTCATTCTAGCAATCTCATCCATCGGTGAAGCTTTTGGTGCTATTTTCACGCCCTTTTCCACCGGCTTCGACTTGAGTATAGGTAGAATGTCTGTTCGCTTAGGTAGGAAACTCGAGTTGATATCGCCAATGCCCTTGAAGAAATCGTAGGGCACCACCTTGATAAGGTTCGGTCGATTCATAGGCCACACGTCGGCTCGGTCGTCAATGATAACTACCATGTCTGTGCTGACGGGGAACAGACGTTGTAAGCTCTTGGAAGTGATGCTACCATTCTCATCACGACTGATAACCCGGTTTCCAAAGAGCTTCTGTTCGGGGTCAACGATCTTGGCGATGTTGAGGGCGTAGGCGCGAGTACCCATGGTGTAAACATGTAGCTCGTACATCTTGGAGACCTCATCCAAGAATTCCATTAATCCAGGTCGAAGCTTGATATAGTATGTGCAGCCGCTGGTTAATCCGCGAGGACCGTCATCATTGAGCTGGAAGTCCCTAACATCCTTCACAGCTTCGTAGTTAGGATTCGTCGGGTCGTTCTTCCACTCTCCGATCGTGGGTTCTATACAAGCATGAATGATAGTTTGATCAAGATCGACGACGAGACTCAGTTTCCGTTGTCTGAGTAGGCGCTTCTGGTTCTCGTGCTCGGCCTTTGTAGCGACGCTTTCGCTGACTCTCAAGACAGTCTGGTCATGGCTCATGTTGATCATCGCGCGATCTGTGTCGAGGTTATCACTCGCCCAGTTGATCTCGGTCATGTCAGCGCCGCACAAACTGCAAAGACCCTGCACCTGAACTTCGTGGCCGCACGCTTCTTCGACCATCAGGCAGGGCGAGTCAGCCGCGATCTCCTGGCCTTCGCGGATGCGCCATTGTTTGAGTTTGCCTTCGGCGGGGCTGTCGAACTCAGTGTATGTAGTTTCGTCATTCCAAGTCTCTTCGTTGACCTTGCGCTTCCAATGGAACTTGTACTCGAAAATGCTTTCTTGTTTCTTGATCGTATCGCCAGGTTTCTTAAGTAGCTTTGTAACGATGATGGGGTAATGTAGGCGCGAGCCTAGTGGTACGATCTTGTCGTGCATTGTGTGTATCGTTGGTAGGTAAAATGTTTGTAAGGGTTCTTGCGATGATATCGGTAGCCTCTGATTACGAAGATTAGCTCGCATTCATCGAAACTTGCCATGCAAAGTATGGTGAAAGGCTGAGTGTGGATCAAGTCGATAGTGATTCCCAATGACAAAGAAACGTACCTAGCAAGCTCCCCTTTCTTTAATCCTTCGCGGCGCAGGCGCACCAGTCAAGCCCATGGCCTCACCAGCAGATCGTCGCGAAAGTGAATCAGCGCGCCGAAGTCGCACGTGCAAATCGCAGTCGCAATCGCGTTGGTTCTTCTCAATGGACAATTCTTCGCAGGCTTAAACAACGTAAATAATTGTACTGGAAGAATTAATTCGTGCTGATAACTTTGAATCGCTTCGCTGGGTTTTTTTTTTGTCCTTGATGCTACGAAAGAAAGCTCGTACAAGGTGACGCACTAGGTTGGCACAGCTTGTAGCGCGGGCCAGCTTCTTCCTTGTACTGCTTTCAATGAGCGCGATCACGTGGCTGGCTGGGTAGATGAGCAGCTTGGTGGGCGCTGAGAAACTCGGAGGCGCTGGAACGTTATCGCGGCGCCTACCGTAATGTAAATTGGTGGCGCAGTTGACTCCGCGATCGCGATCGCAGGAGCTGGAGCTGGAGTTGGTCCAAGCTCTGGGGTAACAAATGCGACGTGATGTTGGATAAGACAAGACAAAAGAAGCGTTTTTGTTTCACTTATCTTTATCTTATCGGCAAGAAGAAGAAACAGAAACAAAAGAGCAACTCAGGTCTGACGTCGGAATAGAAATGTGGAGTAACACGAGGGAGGCGGGTAGCGATAAGATGTGAGAATTGGATGTCAAGACTGGCTGTTGTTGTAAAGTGACTGATAAGTTAGTTATAGGTTAACAATACTCATATCCATCAGTAGGGTCATAGAGAGAGCTTACCACGAATGAACCAATCAGGTCAGGAATAGATCACCAAGTTTCGTCCTATGATGGGCTCGATACAGTACAACTGCCGCTCAGAGAAACAAAGGTGGGAAGACCCGCCCTTTTTGTACCTGGAGCTGGAGGGTGCTGACCCCCCGTCACATCATTCAATCATCAACGCAGCAAGCTCAAGTTATACTTTACAGCTCGAATCCCCAAGAAAAAAGGGTAAAGCACAAAGAACTCAATTGAGCTGCTGCATCCACTTGAGTCTAGGCAATGACATTATCTCTTTGTCAATTTACTCAACTGTTTTGATCCTTTGTTAATTGATCACGGATGCCGTGACCGAGGCTATCACTTGGACCTTGTGTGGGGCTTGACCTTAGCTTAGGTTGTCTCGCGACGCAGAAGTGGTCTCAGTTGGTGGCGTGTCAGTGACTACCCTAGATCAATTCGGGATGCGAAAATTCATCACCAGTTGAGCTCAGAATGGAACAATTGAGTCACATGCGCACTGTTTACGTATACCAGGTCAACTTTGTCGGCGTGTTTATATCTGAAGTATTACAAACTACCAGGGATGTTGCCTTTGAGCGTTGTCAAGCCTGTGACAAAAACATCGTGAAACGCAACAAGCATCATACAGCCCATGCAAAACAGATATTACTTCAGCTACGAAATCTTCTTTCAACAAACACCAACGCAGTAAAAGTGGAGGCAACACAAACTTCAATACCAAAATTCTTCAATAACACTGGTATCTATCGCGAAAACTCAAATCAACGCATCTCCACCCAACCTGCCCATCTATATGTTTATCATTACATCCCATTTCGTATCACTCATAGCATCATTTTAGCCAATCCCAAGATGCGACTCCGACACCCTTAAGCAGAGGATTGAACGACTCTGTAGCCTTCAGACACCAGCTTTGTAATCTCTTCATTCTTATGTTGCAAAATGCCCAACGCATATGCAACATCGTTCCATTGTCGCTCTGTCTCACAACGGTTGAGTCGTGCGGCAAGCTTCTCGGCCAGCTGTTTGGCGTGTTTGTCCTGGTCAATGCGTTAGTCATTGCTTGTCCAACCATGATTGCATCACATACCTTTTCAACAAAGCCAAGAAGGAACTTGACAATTCTGCGGAAGCTCTCCTCCTCCATAGTGCCGCCAGCGCTGAGCAGACTGAACATGTCGACAAAGTGGTTGTACACAGCATTGTCCTTGGTGCTGAGCTCGGTGAAGAACATTCTCGCCAAATCAGCGATCCTGCGATCTTCATCCTCCAAACATTTGGCCATCTCGCCGAGCTGACCCTTGACCTTGACCTGTCCAGCGAGGATCAGGAAGGTCAATGTCATGAGACATGTTCGCTTGACGGACGCATCGTCGTCAGCCAGTCTGCGGTAAAGGAAGTCGGTGTTCTCATCAATGAGATGATTGAAGCAGACTGCCATGTCACCCAGCGCGATAACAGCATTGCTTCGGACAGTGGCGTTGGGCGAACGCTCCATGATGGTGATGAGCAGTGGCAAGTTTGCTTCACAGTACTCGGCAGACACACACATGAGCTTAGCGAGACAGAGTGTCGCGGCGGCCTGGAGTCCCTTATCGGCGTATGTTGTGTTGTTGGCGCATATTTCTGATACCAGTGGGCCAAAGACGGCTAGTAGAGAGTTGGGTCCGTAGAGAAGCTCTCGCTCACGAATGTGTGCCATGGCTTCTGTAAAGTCATCCTCTGTTGTGCCTCCGATCAGATCAAGCTCATCCGCATCTTCCTTGTCCTTGTCGTTTTTAGCGGGCGCTGCCTTCTCCTTCTCCTGCTTTCTGCGCTTGAAGTCGAGTTCACACAGCTCAAGATGAACAATCTGCTTGATGGCAACGTGTCCGACGATGAATAGAAGCTGAGACAGAGCGATGGCATTATCGCGTTTCTTCTTCTCACCCTGGGTCACGGTCTGGTCGGCTGTTGGCGCAACCTTTGTCTCATCTCGCGATGTAGGGCGCGAGCTGGGTTGCGAAGATGGCGGGGTACGGGACTGTCCAAATACCTGTCGTGCTTTTCGTCGGATGAGGTCTGAGCAGAGGGTGTCGGGATGCTTAGAAATAGCATAGATGGCGTTGATGGCCTGCTCTGCCACTCCATACCACTCCTTGCTGTCCGAAGGAACCTCCGTGATGGCAGCCAATCTGACTGAAACGGCGTGGTCGTTGGGCAATCGTGAGAACTTGACAGGAGAGTCCTTAGACTGGCGTCCAGAGGGGTTAATTCGCCTCAAAGCAATGCACGTAAACTTGGCCAACTGAAGATCATTGTGTCCATGCAGACCAAGACCAGTCCGAAGCATGGTCTCCATCTCACCAACCACAATCTCGGGGTTTGCAGTTGCCAGCATCCCCAAAACAATGATGGCACCTCGGCGCTGAGTTCGGGAGATCTCCCGTTTCTGAACGCCATACACTTGCCAAAGCTTGTTAATAACAACCTCGGGGATCATGCCGCCCTTCATCATTGTCGCCAAGAGCTGCTCAAGCGATGTGAGCTCAGCGGGTGTCGCGCCAAAGGTCAAACTGATCATGTTTCGCGCAATGTAAATGGCCGAATCATTGGGACTGAACGAGTCAGGTGCCTCGAAGAAGAGTCGCCTGTAACACTCGATCAAGTGTGTCTGGACACCCTTTCCTTCATCGCTATTGCCCTTGGTCCAGATGAGTCGAAGCATACGTCGAATACCGACCTTGTTCTGCTCAATATTGTAGGCATCACCGACCTCAAAGAAGTCCATGGCTTCAATAACCTCGCTCTTGTTCCTTGACCCGAGGAGCTGGCAGATCGTGGTGGTGGCGTTGTGAATAACATCGATAAACTTGAGAGCCTCGTTGTAGTATCGCCGGGTGAGTGTCAGCTTCTCGATAGCTTCACTTGTAGCAGCTTCCTCCTGTGCCTTCTTGATAGCAGCAGCCTTCTCCTCTTCAGTCATCTGGGTAGGCTTCTGAGGAGAGCCAAGTTGTGTCGCCTCATCAAGAAGCTCATTGTCAACAGTCGTGTTCGCTTGATCGCCTCCAAAGCCAGGGACACCAGGGGGAGGCTTCAGAGCATCCAACTCCTCCTGCACCATATCCAAACGAGCCTGCCACTCCTTTCTTGACAGCTGCGCGCCGTGCATGACTGTGAAAGGATGTGTCTTGATGAGCGTGCCTAGAAGCTTAATTGCGTTACGTCGGACATTGCTGCTCTTGTCTTCCAGACTTCTACACGCGAGTTCTGCAGCCTTTTGCCGTCGTTTCGGGAACTTTTGCGCAAGATCGCAAAGTCGCATGTACACTTGAAGAGTTCTGCACCGGCAGTAGGGGTTGATGTCGAGGAATCGCTCTTCCAACACATCGAAAAAGGCATTCAGTTGGGACTTGTGGTTCTCGCTGCGCTCATCTTGCTTGCTGAGGTAGCCAACCATGTTTCCACAGACCTCGATAAGAGCACATCGAAGAGTATATGACTGCTCTGGTTAGCTAACAGCCTATGACATATGCATGAAAACCTACCTCGCTGTCCAATTGCTTCGCAAGCATTGTCATCTGCTTGATCACCAATCGTGGCGCCAACTCAGAGAGCTTGGCAATAAAGGAAGAAACAGACTTGGGTCCTCTAGTATCGTTGGAGTTGAATTCTTTGTTACTGATTTCGCGCAACACCTCGTCAGCGAGCTGAGGATAGTCGTAAGTTTCTGCTAGAATGTGAAGGAACTCGGCCATAGGTTCCGACAAGTGTTCGAAGTATGTCAAGTTCTGGATGATGTTGATTTGCGCCGCTTTCAGTTGTCAGCACTTCACTTGATCTGGGCACTTCGAGGTGCTTACCATATCCATGCCCATGATGCTTCACTGCAATACAAAGGACCTTGAAGCAGTGCATTCGGATGGTTGTTGTCTTGACTCGTTGCTCACTCTCCAAAACCATGTAAACTGGTCGGGTAAGGAGACCAATAAATGTATCTCGTTCACTTGTCGTGAGAAAGATCTTGGAGAGCTTGAGCTTAAGAACCTTGCACATGACTTCTAAAGCCCCTTGAAGCTGTGTAGCCGAATCCCAAGCTGCATCCTTATCCTTTGCAGCCCCCTTCTTTCCCTTTCCGCGTCCTCTAGCAGCCGGTGCCGTTGACGACTTCTCAGCGGCCTTGGTCTCTACAGCAGCGATCGTCCATTGCAGAAGGAAACCGTATATCTCGAGTAGTTTTTTGTGGTGGGGTACCGAGTCTTGCTCGTCGGGGGAGTCGATATCGGAGTGAACAGAGTCGGCCTCTGCACTCAAGCCGCTCATAACAAGGTCGAAGATCTTGCTTAGGGCGTGGGTGGGGAGATGTGCTGTGTATCTGGGATTTTCTAGCTCAGAATGTTGTCCCACAGTCGGAGTATCAGGTGAATGATGGAGGGATATGGGGGCTAACTTGAGGAGAAACTGCAGCGAGTCCATGTGGGACGCGCGCATGATGGCATCTGGATTATCGGCGACTGCGTCGACGATTGGGTTCAGGACAGAGTTAACGACAGGGAGGGTAAGGGCTTCGGGATCATTTTCGCAGTCGAAGAGAGCACCATCAGCTTCAGGCGTTGAAATGCTGGCTGGGTCCGACATGTAGTGCTTCAAGGCATCGTTGAGGTCAAAGTCAACGGTATCCATGGCGGGCGATTCGACGGTGTCGTCGCAAGTTGCGAGCGACAGGAGAGAAAGGAATGAAGTGGTAAGAACGTTAAAACCTAATAAAAGGGTATCACAGAATAATAGAGGACTAAGCGTGCCTTATGCGCCGAATGTATTGTGACCAGGTAATACCAGACCCGTTGAACCTGACCGTTTGGTGCTTGTTGACAATGCAAGCTTAGTACCGAGTCGGTGGAGGGGATTTAGATTTGGCTGAGGGGGCCGTGAGCCAACCCCTGGGCAACGATTGTTTTTGTTTTGTTCAACGCGACCACTCAGAGTCCTTCCCCTCCATGTCCCGCTAAAAAGACAGCGCGTTGAGCCTATCAGACCCCTGCAACTATTGATCGAGGCTGGCTTTAATCTTTAAGCCCCTCCAACTTCAACTGCATTTACATCCCGTGGATGCTCTGAAGGACCAATAACAAAGTCTTGTTCTTTTGCTTAAGTTTGTTTCTACCTGTGAGAGTTCGAAGCGGCTGAAGTGAGGTTACTTTTTACTGGGTACATATTCTGTATTACAAAGCGATCATGAGCGCCGCGGTTCATCAGCATGTTGAAGAGCACTTCGATATCCATGAGGATTTAAGGACGGAGGATACGGAGATGATGGTAGAGGAGGAGCGCACCGAAGAAGCAGCTCCGATAGATGAAGACGAACGCGTTCAGTCATTCCAGCAGGCGCATCAACAACAACACATTCAGCAAATGCAACACCAGCAACAACAAGCCCATCACCAACCGCAACAACCCCAAGAAGAGCCCCAGGAAGAGGAAGAGGAAGAAGAGGAGGAGGAGTCCGAAGATGAAGCCGTTGACCGAACCGTTCAAGCAGACATGGACAAGTTACAGAATGACTTTCCTGGTTTTCGCAATCGGTATCGGTTGATCAAACGCATCGGTGAAGGTATATTCTCATTTCTCCCATCTGCGTCCCATTGAGATTAACAATGTTGCCAGGAACTTTCTCTACCGTCTACAAAGCCGAGGATATTATGTACGACCACTACGACAACAGCTGGGACTATGAAGACGATTCGTCAAAATGGACACCACCGCCCAAAGCAACCGACAGTCCTGTGTCTCACCGTCCCCGTCGCAAGGCACGTTACGTCGCCATCAAGAAGATCTATGTCACCTCAAGTCCCTCGCGAATTCTCAATGAGCTTGAACTACTCCACGATCTACGTCAATGTCCCTCTGTCTGCCCTCTCATCACCGCATTCCGCGAAACCGACCAGGTCGTGGCTATCCTGCCTTACTTTCGACACGGAGACTTCCGCACGTACTTTCGCGACTTGACTATTACAGAGATCTCTGTTTACCTTCGAGAACTCTTCACCGCCCTGAAAAGTGTTCATGATCACAAGATTCTCCACCGAGACATCAAGCCTACCAATTTCCTGTACGACCCAGGTACACAGCGCGGTGTCTTGGTCGATTTTGGTCTTGCCGAGAGGGAAGGGTCTGATGCCAAGCCTTGTCTTTGTCATGAATCCCGAGAAGTCCGAAAGCATCGCCAAACAAACTCAGTCTGGGCGCAGAATGCTGCGACTCCTCAAGCAGGATATCCCAAGTCTGACACACGATCATCCCGACGTGCCAATCGCGCTGGAACAAGAGGTTTCCGTGCTCCTGAGGTTCTGTTCAAGTGCACGGAGCAGACTACATCCATCGATATCTGGTCTGCAGGCGTTATCCTACTTACTATTCTATCTAAGCGCTTCCCTTTTTTCAATTCGGCCGACGACGTTGAAGCCATGATTGAGATAGCGACTATCTTTGGTACTAAACGCATGAAGGCTGCCGGTTTACTACATGGATGTGTCTTCGAGACCAGCATTCCCACCGTCGGTCAAGGAGGCTTCTCGATGGAGAAGATCATCATGTGGAGCACATGCAGAGGCGAGGAAAAGCCTCTGACAGGAGAGGAAAAGTTGGCCATCAACTTCCTCGAATGGTGCATGGAGCTAGATCCTGGCAGGAGAATAACGGCTGCGGAAGCTTTGAACCACGATTTTCTTCTCTTGGGCGACATTGAAGCTGAGAGGCAAGAGAACGAGCAAGCGATGGCGGGGCATTAAAACAATTCTGTATCACTAATGTAATCATAGAAGCATGGAAAGGCGTTGGTTTGAGTAAGGTGTTATGGAAGTGGTTGGCTAGATATCTGGTACATAGCCCAGCATGACTGATACCCAGTGTTACGAACGTTTCACGGGAACATATACAAGTACATCAATGGCACGATCACAGTGTATTAAAAAGTTTTATCATTCATAATCATGGGCGGAAATCGATTTTTATTTCGTTAACTCCTTGCAAGAGTCCCTGATGCAATGCCCGAAGCCGACCGACCTAGGTCCCTGCTCACAGGAGACCTGTCATCCATTGCCCGTTGTTCGCGGGTTGGAGATTCTTTTTTCCTTTTGCGAAAATTCCCATACAAGCCCAACCGACTCCTAAGCAAGCACAACATTTAGAGAACAGTTACTTGCTTAAGCGACAAGCTCAACGACACCACCGGCCTGCTTGATCTTCTGCTCAGCAAGGCGGCTGACCCAGCGGGCGCGGACGACCAGAGGGATCTCGGGGAGACGGCCCTTGCCGAGAACCTTGGAGTAGCCGAGGGGGAGGAGGTCGAGGACGGGGACGGTATCCTTCTTCTCGCCGGAGACGTAGGCGTCACGGGTCTCCTGGGGTACGAGAGACCACAGCTTGTCGAGGTTGATGATGGGCTTCCAGAAGTGGTTGGGCTGCTTGTGGAAGTATCGCATACCAACCTTACCGAAGTAACCGGGATGGTACTGTCATCGTGTTAGCCAAAACCTCGTCCGATTCTGCGCCTCAATCATCCTCTCTAACCTTGTCCATGTTGGTACGGTGGTGGTGCTGACCACCAGCAAGACCACGACCACCGGGGTGCTTGCGGTGCTTTCCGACACGTCCCTTACCGGCGGAAACGTGACCGCGGCTGAATTACAAGTCAGTCCATCTCAAGTTCGGTATAACATCGTTTTGATCTCGTCGGGTTCGAGAGCAGCCGCCGACAAAGGGCGATTATTGTGAGCTCCAGCGGTCTATCTCTGAATTTCCCTAGGGAAACCAGAAACGGACGCGGTCTCTCTCAACGACCAACCTCGTCGACGGCGAGGGGGATGAGGACATACTGCTTGCGGGTCTTTGAAGTACGGGTAGGCATGGTGACGGCTGTGGTTGTCGACTTGTCCGAATGTTCACAGTCGAAACTTCGAAATGGAGGGTGATATCCTGTAAAAGCCTAGCAAGAGCCAAATCTAGATGAGGGCAGAGCAACCCTAAGAAAAAAATGGCTGTGGGAAGGTGGGGCCGACTTGCGCTCTTTCCGGGTTTAGCAGGTCAGGTGATCTCGTGGATTGACCGTGGTGAGACTCGGTGAGGATCCACCAATGATGAGCTCAAGGGTAATTGATGCTTTTGAGACGCGACTGAAGCGCGGTGACTCTGGTACTCAATCAACTGAGAACTGATGTGATTTGATCAAGATGGCGCAATCCGAAGTGGAAAAAGTCACGCAAGATCTTGAAAAGCTGGACTTTCATCACCCGTATACACCTTATGATGTTCAAGAGCAGTTTATGAAGGCTGTTTACAATGTTTTGGAGACTGGTAATGGGCAAGTTGGTATTCTAGAGAGCCCGACTGGTACAGTGAGTGCCCTCAAGTCTAAGACAGATATTTCGATACTGTATTGATTGGCTTTGAGTCTTCAATTCGCTATCCTATCGGAGATACTAACACCGAATAGGGGAAGTCACTCTCACTGATATGTGCCTCACTAACATGGCTTCGCAATCACAAATCCAACCAATTCGAAGCCTCAATTCAAGAATCAGCGGAAGCTTATAAGGATGAACCATCATGGCTCGTTGAGCAGCTTCTCCGGCGCAAGCGCGAAGAGCTCGTCACTCGCTGGGAAGAGCGAGAGAAGCGTCTTGAAACCCTTCGTCTTAAGGAAAAGGCACAAGAAGAACGCGCCCGTAAGCGTCGGCGAGTTGAAGACTTCGTACCCAGTAGATCGCGCGTAGAAGATGAAGATGCCGAGTGGTTGCTTGATGATCCTGATGATCGCGATGCTGGACCTCAGGATGCGCTGTCTGGCTTGAGTAAAGAGACACGAGAAGTCCTTGCGAGTATCGGCTTGGGAGGGGCGAAGAAGCCTGAGGATGAAGATGACCTTTTGGAGGAGGAAATCAAGGTGCGAATATCTTCGACGAACCGTAAAGTACGAGTCGTAACGTCTATAGATCTATTACACGTCAAGAACACATTCTCAACTTTCGCAATTCATCACCGAGCTTCGTCGCCCCTCATTTCCACCTTCACTGCCGACGTCACTCGCTAAGAGCGAAGAGACGAAGACAGAAGCAGTAAAGCTTCTACCATTATCATCTCGACAGAGATTATGCATCAATCCCACTGTCTCACGCCTTGGGTCTGTACAAGCCATCAACGATCGGTGCTCGGAACTCCAACAGCCAAAATCAGGACAGAAATGTCCCTTCGCACCCAAAGAAGACCTGCTCTCACAGACACACCAATTCCGCGACTCGGCTTTAGCCACACTACCAGATATTGAGGACCTTCATCAGCTTGGCAAATCACTTTCTGTTTGTCCATATTACGCATCGCGAACTGCCCTACCAGGTGCTGAGATCATCACACTTCCGTATCCTTTATTGTTACAGAAGAGTGCCAGAGACGCGCTTGGCGTCAAGTTGGAGGGCAGTGTTGTTATTATCGATGAGGCGCATAACATCATGGATGCTGTGGCAAATGTGCATGCGGCTGAGATTAAGCTGAGCGATCTTCGAAGAGGACGAGCCATGTTGGGCGTTTACGTGAAGAAGTTTGGCAAGAAACTCAAGGGTGTCAATCGAGTCAATGTTGGGAGAGTGGGCAGAGTCATTGATGGTCTTAGCGAGTGGATGGACGGGGCACTCAAGTTCAAGGTCAGTCTTCCCACCCATCATTCAATGGTTGAAGTAACAACTAACGTCTTCACAGCAAGAACATGGTATCGTAGATCCCAACGACTTAACCCGGCCAAAGGGTATTGACCAGATCAACATGTTTGAGCTCATTCAGTACATCCAAGAGTCGAAGCTCGCCTTCAAGATCGAAAGTTACATATCCCATGTTGAGAGTGAGGACACAAACTCTAAAACACAAAGATCAAGTTCACCAGTTCTTCATACCCTAGTATCATTCCTTATCGCCTTCACAAATCTCAGCTCTGAAGGCCGAATATTCTACCAAAAGATCAAGGGGCCAGCCCCCGACATCCAACTTTCTTACTTGCTCTTATCGCCAACTTACGCATTCTCATCTATCGCGTCTAGTGCGAGAGCAGTTGTGCTTGCAGGAGGTACAATGTCTCCGTTTGATGATTACAAGGACCACCTGTTCCCTTCACTGGAACCAGAAAAAATCACCACTCTGAGTTGTGGACATGTCATTCCGCCAGAGAATCTCTGTGTCTGGACACTGGCTTCTTCAAGACCTGGTGCGCCGCCTTTTGAGTTTAGCTTCCAGAAGCGAGGCGACACAGAAATGATAACGCAGCTGGGTCTTGCCATTCTGAACCTCTGCTCCTTAGTCCCAGATGGTGTCGTTATCTTCTTTCCCAGCTATGGATATCTTGACGAAGTGGTAACTGTCTGGCAAAAGAGTCAAGGAAATGCACAGCCAATCTGGCATCGATTGGCAGCACGAAAAGCACTTTTCAAAGAATCAAGGGGCGCATCAAGCGATGAAGTTCTCCAAGAATATTCCGACGCCATCCTCGGCGAGAAGAGCAACGGCAAAGGCGCTCTTCTTCTGAGCGTCGTAGGTGGTAAAATGTCAGAAGGCATCAACTTCTCCGACCGTCTCGGTCGATGCGTCATAGTAATCGGATTACCCTATCCCAACATCGCATCACCAGATTGGAAAGCAAAAATCGAGTACATCGAAACAACAACACAGAACAATCTTACGGCGCAGGGCGTAGCGAAAGAAGAGGCTATAAGCAAAGGCAAGCAGACAGCGAAAGACTTTTACGAAAACGCCTGTATGCGGGCAGTTAATCAGAGTATCGGCCGTGCAATCCGGCACCGGGGGGATTATGCGGCGATAGTTCTTGTGGATCGACGATATGGCACGGAGCGAATCCGGGGCAAACTACCGGGGTGGATAAGAGGAGGGTTAGTCAAGGACAGTCACGAGAAGGGCCTCGGAGGTCTGATGGGCGCTGTCGGAGGGTTCTTCCGAGGAAAGAAAAGCAAAAGCCAGAATCAGTAAAAGCGACAATGGTAGGGCTGGGTCTTAGTTACTTCCAAGTCTGGGCATAGCGAAAGCTTTCAGATCACAAGACAGATTTGAGCTTGTACAAAGATGGGAGCTTGCTTGTGGGTGGAGGTCGAGACCCTTCTTGGCGTGAGGATGGAGAAGGCGAATGGTGAAGAAGAGGCAGATTAGGCTTTTCCGCCACAGAGGCCGTGCTTTGATGGAAGATCAATGGACGACGTATTAGAAGGATGCAGAACATGCGTCGAACATTCGATGTCAGGTTGTGGCAGGGTTCATATAAAAACCACCGAGACAATACCATAGTAATTATCTCACCTACAAAGCTACAACCAAGGAACATTTAATACGATAGGAAAACATGTACAGAATAAAGACATCATCTATGAAGGGTAGATACGGCAACATCAGGCATTTCCTGTCAAACACGCCTTGACAGCACGCCTTAACCAAGTCGCCCGCGGTAAAAGCTCCATGCGGCGACGTTTATCCCGCAGAATCGCGTTAGCAGTCACACCAACGCCGATTGCCATTGGCGAATGAATGAATTCTCGTTGGTTGATAAAAAATACTAGCGACATCTCAGAAAAAAAAAAAGGCGGAACCGGGACCGGGACCGGGGTGACCGATTTATTTGCCCGTTGACTCTTATAAGACTCATTCTCCTCTCTCTACTCAAGATATTGGATAGTTCATCATACTATTATCTTGCTTCTTTTCTTGGAGTCTTGCAATGGCGACTAAAACAGAACAAGCTCCAGAGAGGAGCATGCCTCCTGATGATGATCACAGCGATGTGGAAAGTCTCAAGGCAGCGGCTCTTTTCCACAAAGCTTTGCGCATGGGAAGAGTTGAGGAGAAGGGTATTCAGCCCATTCCCCTTGAAGAGCGCACCGTAACACGCTTTTACAACATTTTCACGGTCTGGACGTCTATTAACTCTAATATCCTTGGGTAAGTTAATTCCCAAACTCTTTTACAAGCTTATACTAACAAGTGCAGCATCACTTTTGGCATGCTGGGTCCTTTGGTGTATGGCCTGAGCTTGAGAGACTCTGCGCTCATCATCCTCTTCTTCTGCCTCTTCTCAACTATCGGACCTGCTTATCTCGCTACCTTTGGTCCTAAAACGGGAATGAGACAGATGATTCAGGCGAGATATAGTTTTGGTCGATATCTCGTCTCTATTCCTGTTCTTCTCAACCTTGCCACTCTCACTGGTTTCATGGTCATCATCTTTGTCGTCGGCGGACAGTGTCTCTCGGCTGTGTCAAGCGGCCACTTGAGCCCTGATGTCGGAATTGTCATTATTGGTATTTTGTCTCTGTTTATTTCGTTCTGTGGATTTAAGGTTCTGCATTACTACGAGACTTATGCTTTCATCCCCGCCATCATCGCCATCACCATTGCGACAGGATGTGGTGGCTCTGAGCTTTCCAAGCAGGCCCCTCCTGCGGCACCAGCGACTGCAGCAGCAGTTCTCAGCTTTGGAATGATTGTTGCGAGTTACATGATTCCTTGGGCAGCCATCGCAAGCGATCTTACGACATATTTCGATCCCAAGGTCCCCTCGTGGCGGGTCTTTGTGTACAGTTACCTCGGTCTCGTCACACCCACCATTCTCCTCATGGTTCTTGGAGCTGCCATCGCTGGTGCTCTTCCAAATGTGCCCGAGTGGTCAGAAGCTTATGATGAAACAGCAGTCGGAGGCGTTCTCGCAGCCATGCTTTCTAGCGCCGGTGGCTTTGGAAAGTTTGTGGTGGTTATCCTCTCACTCACTCTGTTGGGTAACACTGGCGGTACAATGTACGCCATTACACTCAACTTCCAGACTCTTATTCCTGGCTTGATCAAGATTCCCCGCTACGCTTTCGCCATTGTCGTTACCGTCATCGTCATCCCCACTGCTATACGAGCTCAGCGCGATTTCTTCGTCAACCTTGAGAACTTTGTCGCTCTTATCGGTTACTGGTCTGCATCTTTCATCGGAATTGTTTCAGTTGAGCATCTTGTGTTCCGAAAGGGTCGCTGGGAATCTTACGACCATGCTATCTGGAACGTTGCGTCTGAACTACCCCTTGGTATTGCGGCCATTGCTGCCGGTATTATTTGCTACTCGCTTGTTGTGCCTTGTATGGCGCAGGCTTGGTGGACTGGTCCAATTGCAAAGACGACTGGTGATATTGGCTTTGAGATTGCGTTTGTTATGAGTTCCTTGTTCTACATCCCCTTCCGATGGTTGGAAAAGCGCATGTCGGGGAGGTAATTAGGGTGACAAATACGGTCTCAAGACCGGATCGAAGATAATGAGATGGATGCATAAATAGATGGATTAGAGAAAATATTAGCATAATTGGTACTACCTGATTGCAACATACTTATATGGTGAAGACAAAGCTCCCCTTCAATAGCCCTACGTCTTTTTCCTTACAGTCATCATCATCCCATCTCTCTGCCTCCCGTCCAATCCAAGCTGCTGAAACGCCATGTCCCCGAACACGAGATCAAAATCAGTATGCTTCGTCTTAGGCTCTCTATTGGGCTTCAGTCCCGCACATTCAAACGTATACTTACCTATGGTCATGACCATGACAATCTTGAGTATGTTCATTCCCATATTCTGGCCAGGGCACGTTCTCCCATCTCCGCCAAATACCCTAAAGTAATCACCGGGGGTAGTCTTCTCTTGACTCAGCCATCGTTCTGGTCGAAAGGCTGTAGGGTCCGGATAGATGTGTGCGTCGTAGTGGATGCTGTGCGCGCTGGTTGTCATGATGAGTCCATTGGCAAAAGGAAGGCGGTGGCCATCGTGTGTGGTGATTGTTGTGCCTGGGGGTGCTTGCTTTGGATCTGAGCCTAGGGGGTAAAGTCTCAAAGATTCTTTGATAACCGCTTCTGTGTAGGGGAGTCTTCGGAACATGTTGGGGTTGTCGAGAAGAGTGACGTGGGGAAAGGGTCCCAAGGTGTTCAATGTGCTCTTGATGCATCTTTTCGACGACATCTGGGGATTTTGACAGAATCATAAACAAAAACTAGCGCAGTATGGTTAGAAAAGTGTTCCCGGAATCAGGGGGACCGGCCTACACAAAGAGTGCTCGTGGATGTGCTATGCCCTCCTAACAGCATGGTCTTCAGACTAAGGAAAAATTAGCTGGTACCAACCAATGCCGCGTAGAAAACCTACTTTCTGAAAACAATACCCTCTTCAGAACTAGAAAGCAGTGAACGGCCACATACGCCTCCCTTCTTTTCCTCCAGCATAGCTTCGGCATGCTCACGGATCAAAAGGTCCATAATGCTTCTCGGGTTCTGCCTTGATGGAGGGACCCCTTCCTGAACAATCCGCTCAACACATTCACTGACCTTCTCCCTCAGAGAGCTGTCAAGCCTGCTAACGATTCGGTGTCTTTTCCACCGTCGCGGGATCTGTACCATAGGGTTATAGGCGATGAGGGGATCTGTCTCTCCTTGTGCAAGATCCACAAGGTCCCTTGAATCTTTCAAGATTTGACTTCCTACTGTTTGAGAATGCTGAGGCTCTCCAAGCGTAACTGTCGAGACTATGCCGAATACTAGTTTGGCGACGAGCTCCTCCATGGGAGAAGACGTCTCCTGCCACGGCCAACTCATCCAGCTTCTCTTGGAATAGCAAATATTCGTCGACCATGATATTCACCATTCCTAGTACATGGCTCATCGAGAAAGCTGGACTAACAGCCGTAGCCATTTTCTTCCATAGCGCGCCGTTGGTTGCTGCCATTGTTCCCTCGCCAAGCATCGGCTTCATGAACACCGCAGTAAGGGGGTGTATAGAGAGTGGCTTCGGGAGAGATGAGTTGTCCATGAGTTTAGGATAAGTAATCACGGCTATGCCAGGGCCTATAGGCCAGAGGTCGAGATAGAATATTTCTGTGAGGTCGTATAAGCGGACCATCTCTGTGTAGAAGAGCTGTGGGTGAGTGTTTAGGGGCATCAATGCTGCGACTTGGCTAAAGACTTTGATATGACCGAAAAGCCAACTATGAGGAGGCCCCGGCTATAGGCAATTAGTTGATTCAAGTGCATACGTGAATGGCGAGGTAAGGTACCAAATCCCGATAAAATCGGCGGTGGTTGTAACCACGGTACCTTATCGCGACAATGAGACAGGCAGCCAGTGCGGCAACCAGTACTGGGACATGGTATTCGTAAAGGAAGCTCCGTTGTGATGCTAATTACAGCCATTTTATGAAGTTCAGAAGATAAAAGAAGCCTTTATGAGATAAAGAGCCTCATCTTGAGGGTTGCCGTATCAGTCACGGATACTTTTATACATGGATCCAAAGGGCTTGGATGAGATTGAGTTACACGATCTTGAATAGATTCTGGTTCCGGTGCCCGTCAGCCCTAGAAGCTGAATGCAATTGACCTACCCGGACATGGCGTTTATACACAAGGAACAATGTGCAGTGCAACGGCAGAAGTGTTTCATGGTGTTGATCTGGCGGTCAATCTGTAAGCGAAGATAATGAACGCATTGTTGGCTGAGACATGACATAAAAATTCCCAATGCACAAAATCTCAGACATGATTCAACTATTGGTATGTGCAAGATCATCAGGGCTTTAATGACTATAGTGAATTAGTCCGATGCAATTTATTCCGATCTTCATCTCATATCCATCGGTACAAGGCTCTCGATGTTTAATTGGTGTAGCCTTGGTATTACGCACTAATCCACCCATGACATCGTCCCTCTGCCTCAGATTCCCTGCCAAGACTTCTCACCTTCACTTCCTCAAGACGCCCAAAATGTCTGGAAATCTATGGTCAATCCCTCTCCAAACCACAAACTTCAACATAGTCGTCGCCTTTCTCGGCGGTTTCATATCAATCTTCGGCCTCGTATCCTACCTCCTCAAAGAAAACTACTATCTCTCCGAAGCCCGTACGTCACCAAACACCCCTGCATAAATATCTCTTGGCATTTCTAAAGCGCATTTCCTTATACAGTTATCTCTCTCTTGGCAGGCGTTGCATTTGGTCCTCATGGCGCAGACTTCATTCGTCCAAGGGACTACGCTGAGTGCGATGAGTTTCCCGAGTCGTGCAATTTTGACCTCAATGCTATAACCCTCAACTTTAGCCGTCTTGTTCTCGGTGTGCAGCTTGTCCTTGCAGGCGTGCAGTTGCCGAGTAAATATCTTGTGAGAGAATGGAAGTCGCTTGGTTTGTTGCTTGGGCCTGGTATGACTTGTATGTGGCTTGCTACGAGTCTGCTTGTATGGGCGCTGGCAGGGCAGCCGCCGTTTTTACATGCCCTTGCTATTGGGGCTTGTGTTACACCCACTGATCCGGTTTTGAGTGCTGTTATTGTGAAGGGAAAGTTTGCGGATCATAATATTCCGCAGGATCTTCAGTATCTCATCACTGCTGAGTCTGGCGCCAATGATGGACTGGGCTATCCATTCCTCTTCTTGGCACTGTATCTCATCAAGTTCACAGGTGCTGGAGCTACATCTGGTGGAGCAGCCGATGCTATGGGGTTGTGGTTCGGTATGACCTGGGGTTACACCATTCTTCTCAGTGTAATCTACGGCGCTGTGGTGGGATGGGTTGGCAAAGAGCTGCTTCACTTTGCTGAAAAGCATAACTACGTTGATCGTGAAAGCTTCCTCGTCTTCGCCATCGCCCTCGCACTCTTCGTCCTGGGAACATGCGGTATGGTCGGTACAGACGATGTTCTAGCATGCTTCATCGCCGGCAACACATTCACATGGGATGACTGGTTCCGTCTCGAGACAAAAGACGACTCTCTCCAACCTACAATCGACATGCTCCTCAATGTCACCATATTTCTCTGGTACGGAGCCTATATCCCCTGGAAAGACTTCCGCGACAACTCTGTTATTCCTCTATGGCATCTTGTCATCCTAGGGATTTGTGTCCTTGTGCTGAGGCGCCTTCCGTGGGTGTTTGGCATGCACAAGTGGATTCATCAGATCGAGGAGGTCAAGCAGGCTATTTTTGTTGGCTTCTTTGGGCCGGTTGGTGTTTCGGCAGTATTTTATCTGTTCATCAGTCTGGAGTTCATCGAGGAGCATCTTAGTGATGAAGATGGGCGGCCGAGGAGCGATGTCAAGAATCTTGGAGACCAGACACGCATTATTGTGTGGTTCCTTACAGTTTGCAGTATTGTAAGTGTCCTCTTATCCATCAATTTTTATTTATGCTAACAGAATATAGGTCGTTCATGGCTTGAGTATCCCAGTCGGAAAACTGGGCTTCCACGCACCCAGGACATTGAGCCGTGTTGTCAGCGAAAGTCTGAGCGATGCTCCAGCGGGTGGACGTCGACGAAATATCCCCTTCATTGGGAGATATTTCTTTGGACCAGATAAGAAAGACGCTCGTCCGGCCACTGGTCCAATTGTCATTACTGGTACCCAAAGAATGCGTTCCGAGTTGCCCGTTCATGCTGGCGATGAGACACCTCCGATAAGACGAGAGATACAGTTCGCCGACGAGGTGAGATAGGAGTCGCATGTGAGCTTACTTTATCTGGCATATAGATTCACATCGGTACATGGTGTCACATGATAAATAGCGACATATCTCATTAAGCGTATCCCTCTAAATAAGACAGCAAGGCGTATCACATAAAAAGCGACAATCCTTCATTGTTTCAGTAGCCCTCTTACAGGGTGATGTCCCGCCATATCTAAGCCAGGAGCATAGCAGCGCCAACAACAGCGCCGACGACTCCATAAGGTGCCATGGCAGCAGCAGCGTTGGTCTCGTCCGGGTTGGAAGCATCGTTGGTAGCAGAAGCATCATTGTTGTTGTCATTGCTTCCGCTACCTCCATTACCGCCGCTGGTACCAGTAGCAGAAGGCTCGTTGGAGTTCTGAGTTCGTGTACCGCCAACAATGGTGGTGGTCAACTGAGAAGCATCTGTAGGTCGAGTCGCATCGACTGAGACGCCAGAGACAGCAGCTGAGGCGGCGGATGCGACATAGGTGGTAGATGAGAAACCACAGGTGTACATAAGATCATCGATATCTACAGAATTAGCACAGCTCGTATAATTTGTCAAGAGAACATACCCTCGGTGTCATCACGGATATCATCATCATCGTCATCGTCATCCCGGTTGTTCTGAGCATTCTGGTGAATGCAACCGGCGCAGAGAGCAGCGACACTGCTGACGTTGAAAGAGTCGTTGGTGCAGACACACTGAGCCTCAAGACGGTCTTCTTCACGGTCACGATCACCGCGGAGGTCAGTGTCGCATGTCTTGGTGAGCTGAACAATGGGATCACAGACTGTGTCGCATTCTCGTGGGATGTCGTCCCGGTCGAGACTGACGTCTGCTCGGGCGAGGTAGAGAAGGGGAGCAATAGCGAGGGCGATGGTTGAAGTGTACATTTTGAGTGATTGTGTGAGAAGAAGCTCTGTTGGTGTTGTTGGGTTTGAAGTGTGAAGTGGTAATTGAGGTTGCGAATGAAGTTGTCGATGATGAGAGAACGAACCGAAGGACAAACCAGGCATTTATACATTCTCATCGGTCAACTCCAGTTTCACAATACATTCTTACTTTCTTGGCAACTCTCATTGCATGTCACTTCCCGACTATCCCCTTGGCCAGCCGAAAGCCTCACCTTAATGTCGATTGATCCTTGCCTGCTTTCACCCAGCCACGGCAGTCGTAATGCCCGGGGGATATGCCAAGCAATTAAATCTGCCCACCAATTGATCGTCTGCACGACTCAGAAGCTTGCTCGTAACTGGCTTCACGATAACTCTCATCTCCGCTTCTACGGTCTTGGCGGAGCGTCATGGTTAAAGCATTGGGCTGCCATTCTCCACTGTCAAATTTCTTGCTTGACTCCAAGTCTGGGGAACTTGTTGTGCCAATACTCTCGGCGAGCTTGGATTGATCTCGTAGCAGCTTGCAGAAAAATTACAGGACATTGGGATCCATACTAGAGGCATTTGGACTGATTATGCTTATATTTCTCCGGCGTGCAGATATAAGCTTAAACTTTCGGCCCTGCGTCATAAGTGACATACAACCAGGGTCGGCAGTTAACAAAGAAATTTGAGAAAGCAAAAAGATCAACAGACGCACGATGATCAGTGGCTGTTCCCCCAAGGCCACGCAATACCCCCTCCACTACCCCAGCTCCGGCAATTTATGCTTGATTCTGCTGTCGCGTGAGGTCTTTCCTCTCTGAGAAGCACATTGATCGTTTGTGATTCGTCTACAAAGGTTTTACACCCGTGCATTCACATTGGTTGAAGGTGAACTCAGCTGCCAAGACGATATCACAGCCTCGCTAGCCACGCGTTTCCATTCTATCTTTAATAGCAGAGTTTGTCTTGGCGATTCATCAGTTTGAGCCCTATCGTGTTTGAGCCTCGTTGAACGTGGTGATCTCGGGGGTTTTCGTTTGGTTATGAGAATACACTGACTGCGTAACTTGGGAACACAGAGCTCTTGGCGGCACTTTTGGGAAGGTCGTCGTGACGTGGCTCAGTACGTTATGAAGACAACGCAGAGATGTTTGTCACGTTAAATTTTGTATTGCCAAGACTGTTGATTGTCATGGTATGGCAGGCTGAGTACGCTCAGATCGCTCTGAGACGTGGTGATGAGGCGCAAGGCAGAGAAGGGAAAAGTCGGGATGGAGGAAATCCTCGGGCTCAGAAGATGGGCCCGGATCGGCTTCTTGTGCTACCTTGATGATTAGTTATCACTGGGCATTAATCAGAAATGCTGATCTATATTCGTTTATTCACTATCGTATTGTCGTCAATTTAGCGGGACGATGTTTATAAGAATCGGGATGAACCGTTGAGATATCGCACTTCTTTCCGTCTCGGTCCTCCTCCAAACGACTTGCACTATGTCCTGTTCCAACGTTGACACGGGTGATCTGCACATCCATGGGATCAAAACACTCAAGAAGGCGTCGTCTCTGAATGGTGGCTCACTGCGCATCATGTTAGCTTCTTGATGCCCCAATCTCGCAGAAACTCACATTTTGTCAGTCTCTCGTCCATCAACACTTCCATCCTCCAGCGTCGCCACATCCTATAGGACCCCAGCTCAAGCAACAGTCTTATCAAACTCGGCCAACACAATAGGCGTGTCCGATTCAAACCTCTCAAGCGGAATCGTGGTCATCTCACCCGTCCTAACATACCCCAACTTCTCATACCACTTAATAAGGCTCTTTCTCGTATGCAGCGCATTCAACCCAATCTTGCCAACACCAAAATCCTTCGTGAGATACTCTTCTCCATAAGCAACAAGCTTTCTTCCCAGTCCTCCCCGCTGCAGCGTTGGGTCGACAGCTAAGAGACACAAACGGCCATAATCGGGGGCCTTTCTCATAACGTTGACGCACCCGATTATAGGACCGTTAGGGGTGTCACTAGCGACCAGGAATTTACTATCATTTGAAGTGATCCTGTCGAAAATAACGGATATGTCGATGTTGAATGTTTCAGCTAATTCGGGAGATCCGACCCAGTCAATGTGAGCGTCTGTGAAGCGGAACGCTGCTTCAATGAGCTCTTGAAGACGAGGGGCATCATCCTCAGTGGCGACGCGAAAGTGTAAGTCAGACATTGTTGTAAATGATGGTTTCTTGAATAGTGCTGAAAGGATAGTGTAAAGTTGTTGTAGTTCATTCAATCGTATACGTGACTCCTTAAATACCTCATATTCCTGTGGGAATCACCAAGTCTACAATCTTCAAATAGGAAGGTCGTCTAAGGGCGTCAGATTGACGCGAAGGAAGCGAAAAACATGTCATATTCAATGGTTCTCAGGGCCGTTTAAGCGGTCTGTTGCAACCTAGACTGATCACCGACGGATCATAAGGGCGAGCCTTTTAATGGACAGCCCTACAAGTGGAGGGCGCAGGCTGTATTGAGATTCGGAGATAGGGCAGCAGACCAATGGGAGAATTTGCATAATTGCCTCAACTACTATCTTTGCGCCAATCGGTCTTTATTGTATTTCCATCTTCGTCCGTGAGACTGTTGGCAAGAATGCTATGCCAGTGATCAGATATCTGTTCTTGATCTGACCTGTGGTGAAGCTGCTTACCCGAGACTTGTATCATTGAGATCGGTGAAAGGCAATAACTCTGGCACTGGAGCCATTAATTCCCTGGCTATTGTAGTCTCTATTGAATTCGCGTGACTATGGTCCTTTCGCAGTACCCTAAAGGTTTCGTGCATCTAATCCCCCAATTCAGCAGAGTATATCATTGTGGTTTGGTTGTTATACTTAAGATTCTATATCAGTTTTCCCCCCAGGACAACCTTTATTATTATATGAAGGGATCATCAACATAATTGAATGAGTGATTAGTGAGATCTCTGTTGGCTTGCTTGGAAATAATTGCTTTCCCATTCTCTTTGATGTCACCTTGTGTCTTCGTGTCGGGCTTTCGGGCCCGTGGAAAATCCCGACAGTTCCACGATGTATACGGCTCCAGTGGAAACGCGCTCTGTAGTGAATGTGGACAATCATCACCCTTAGCTTCTCACTCCAGCATTGATCAATGTTAGCTGTGATCTAATTGGAGTTTTTGCTCATATTAAGTTGATCATGTATACGAATTTGATCCCTTTACCATTGTGAACAATTGTCCTCTGCAAACAAAAGTACCTTGATTCAATTGCTTTCAATCCGTAACTGGAGCCGTGGACCGCCTCAACAGCTCAATTGCAACCATCAAACACCAATGAGTCAGGCCCAATTACACAGCCCAAACTTCATGCAATTGGACATTTGATGCATCGCAATTGTCCTATCGCTGAACAGCAAAAACGGCGATCCCGATAACCCATCTCACACCGTCCGGGTCCACGGGCCCATGGCCATAAGCGCCCGCTGCAAGGAATGCTTTAGCGCAAGTGTCCCCAAAATCCAAGCACACTGTACGCCGACCTCTAGCAATATAAAACACCATCCCTCGTCCTCACTCTACTTCTCTTTCTTCATCAACACCAACGGACTCTCCAAACGTCCGCTCCTCCTCCTTTCCCTCTTTAGCCTAATCGGCCTCTCTGCACTCACAGGGGAGGCCAAGCCCCCTCTAACTTGAATCAATGGCAGTCGCAGCAGCATCAGGATCAAAGTGCGCCCGACAACTCGTCATGTCATGGTAGTCTCATCAGTGCCCCGGCGCCAGATTCTGATTTTGGTCTCTTGTGCGACGTTTCTCCTTTCTTGGATCTTCCACTTCTCGACTTCGACTTCAGCTCCCAAGGTGTCTACCAGGGAAATGATGCGTCGTGGAATTTTGGTCAGAATATGGGAGAGGGATTGTTTGATCAGATTATGATTCCTGACATGAACGCTCTGGATACGAATACTCAACTCGCTGTGGGAGATGGCTTCCTCGCTCAGGAGCAGCCTCTCATCACTGTCAACTCTTCACCACTCGAGCAACCTTTAACTTCAAGCACTCCCCACCCTCACACTACCACCGCCAACAAATCTCCCTCTTCATCTATCCCAGGAACATCCACCTTCTCCCTCCACCCATCTCCCTCCTCTTCATCAGGCTCCTCCCGGAAACGCAAATCGTCCCCGGAAGACGAAGAGTCAGCTGTCACCCTCAAACGCCAACGCAACACCCTCGCAGCTCGCAAGTACCGTCAAAAGCGACTCGATCGCATCTCGGAGCTCGAGGAGGCACTCGCTGCTATGACAAATGAGAGGGATGACATGAGACTTCAACTTGCAAGGAGAGAAGCTGAGGTGGATGCCTTACGAGAAATGCTGGGAAAGAAGTGACGGAAACAATGTCGGAAACAGAATGAGATGAGCAGGAAAGGAAACAGAACGCAAGATTTCAGCATCGTTGTTTGGATTCGGGGCTTTGGAAAGACTTCTAGATATGTTACTTGTTAGCGAGGCGCATTTCGAATTATAATGTTTTTTTTGTTCAATCGCTGAACCATAATTGATGTGATGTGATATGTGTCATGAGATGATGATGCCCTCCTTAGCAGGCGATGTCGCGACTTCATGGGCTCTTGAGATGTAGAGAACTTGGATGAATCTTATGTCAGTTTGCGCTCATCTTTATCATTTTGTGTCACCACTTACATCAATTGCTTCGTTATGTCAAGTCATCTCAAGCAATATATACATATTTATTTGACGTTGTAAACCTCCGCAACATCCGAACGATCCTGGCGTAGGACCCGAAGTTAGTCTATGAACATAGACTTAGTATTCCATTATCTTCCTTTCCATAGAATGAGTAACAATGAATCACCAACAAGTTGACAAGTTGCGATAGAAGGACAGTGCATCATGAGTGCAAAAGCACTGTAAGGACCCCAGACGAACATGCTGGAAGTGGGGTAAATGCGAGGTCCTCTGCACGATACAGGATGAGCCAGAATGAGTCATTTCGAAGATTTCCCTTTTAGGAAAGAGAAGATTCTTGCGCTGATCTGATCTGATTGGTTTGATCTTATCCTGTTCAACAGGAAGTATTCTGATATCGAGAGATGCTTGGGTTCGAGTCCCAATCTTGGCAATTATCTGTTGCCAAACGGTCTCTTTTTGGCCGGGAGACATGCTGGGAGGCCTCGCAGTTGGCTTAATTGCTTACTGAGAGGTTGCGTTTACAAGTCTTGAGCTACAATAGCTGGAACTCCTATCTCACGGGCTAAAATGTTGACGACACTTGGACAGGGTTGCATACAACTATACATGTTATTGCTACCCCTCGTAAAACGTGAATTGCAACTAAACTTACTCCAATCTCGGACGTGAAGGTCGAAATCATGAACAAGAAAGTGTTGGTAACCCCCCTCTGTTCATAGTAGGTAGGTAGGCCCGTCATTGTTTCACGCAGTCAACAGCTTCTACCATTTTAGATAAACACATTACTCATCACGCCAATTCCATCTTCCTTTTCTTTTACCTAACCTTTTCCCCCCTGAGAACTACAATTATGCCTTGCTTCTCACTACCACAACGGCAGTCACGGAACCATGAATCTCAATCTGAGCCATTACGATCACAAGATCCGGTATGGTGTAGTGGCTAACATTTCGCGCTCTCATAACCTGAGAGATCAATTCCACGGAGCCCAGGGTTCGATTCCCTGTCGGAGAATGTTTACTTTTTTTGCTGTTATCTACGATCGAAGGAACGTCATGGGACTGACTGACTGACAGCATAGCTATGAGTAAGGTAAGGTAGGCCGCCAGCCTCTCCAAGCTGGCTGGATAGGTGGATGATGTTGTAGTGTAGATTGGCTATTGGGCCATTGTACACACAAAAGCCGGACGGGCCGTGTAAAACACTCCCAAGAAGCAGAATCATGGATGATCAAGGGCATGGAAATGCTTACCAGGTTTACATCCCACGGATCTGCTCACCCATATTCCTGTGTCTCGAGTGCCATGGCGAGATCTCCTCGGTTGTCTCTCTCGACATTGACAGACCAAGCTTGACAAGAGTCTCCAGCAACAGAGCTGACCCTTCTCGCCCGTCTTCTCTCCCTATCCAGATTGTTGGTGGTACTCACGGATATCCCATTGACATTCGTCTTTTCCGAGCCCAAGACTACAACGATGACATCAACCGAGATCACGCCCTCATGAACGATATCTTTCTCCTCAGCACCTTCTCGTGATCAGATGTGGGTGGGTTCGACCGTATCAAAAGTCCTCCGAATGAATATCTTGGCACATCCTTCAATGCCTGACTCGACAAAAACATTACCCAAAACTCACTCTTTCTAGCCGCGTGTTACTCGAGACCTTCCTTCATCCTCCTTTTGCATCTGTATGTCTCACATTGCCGGAGAAGACAAGTTCACGGCCGTGATAGACCAAAAAGGAGAACAGACCGCATTCGTTCTTGGATGAATACGCTAGAATGAAACGCCACAATCTGTCACTTTGCTCACCTCCGTTTTTTGACGGTTGGACAAGATCACTGGATGGCATGCACACCTACCACCCTTCTCCAAACTGATCAACATCACCAGCCACAAGTTCCCTCACTGCAACACCAACATTCCCCAACCTTCGCCACAACGTCTCCTCCGCAGTGGAGAGAACACGGCTCGTCACGCGTCCGGCCGGAGGGTCTTTGGCCTCACCTCACCGGCCCGTCCCATTCGTCGGTGCTGATACGAGGCCGGGCTTAAGACATGCGCCAGGCAAGAAGGTCATCCGAAGAGGAGCAAGGCATGCCATTGGATTTTGTCATGGGAGTGTCAGCAAACGAGGCTCTGGGCGCTGTGCTAGTCATGAAGCGCATGACTGGTGCTATCATAAACCTTTGAAGAGCCCGTCAGGCGCTCTAGAACGCCGGAGTTGATGACAGAAGAATGCTTTGTCGTGATTCCATAAGAAGGGTGTCATATCATGCTTTGAAGGCCAGTATGGTGTTCACGAGCAACACTAGATGATAGAGTGAAGCATGGTTGTAGCGATCCGGTTCCTTCGGGCCCTACTGTAACCATCAACATGAACAGGAAGTTGTGTTGCAAATGATGATTTCTTGCAGGAACTAGACGTAGTGGCCGTTGCGATCGTCCTCAGGGTCTCTGCAGCAGGGAATACAGACAGGACCCTTGACGCAGGCGGGGAAATGTCACGACGCCGGAGACTTTTGACCGGACTGTGTTCTTTCTGTTACCAAGTGCAGCAGGATTTAAAACAATTCAGGCTTGGCGATACAGACGCAACGCGTCCAAGGGGGCGATCAACACCAAAGAGTCGTGATCATGGTGGGGGAGCAAGACCGATGACGCCGCTGGGATTGAGTCGGATGATGTGGGGCAGGGATCATGAGGCTTCTCAAGATGCTAAGTATTATGCTGCCCATGTCAAGGAAGAGTCGATCTCATCGAACCTGAGGGTGTGGTGACCAGGAATCTCCTGGTCTGAGTGGGAGTGGTTGGGCGATCGAGAAAGCAAGTGCACGGGGACGGGTGGTGTACATAGAGTGGGTGTCGTTCTGCTTAGCGCAACACTTGCCGAACGCTTATTCCGGATCGTGAATGAAGGGCTGTGAGAAGTTGACGTCTCGTGGTGTTGGTGTTTGGCAGTGACTCAAGGAGAGACAAAGCCAGACAGACAAGTTGAACCCAGCTTTGCGGAGAGAGGAGCGGGAACAAGCAGCGTACATTAGAACATTCGACAGGGACGCCACTTATGCGATGTGGAAGGCTGAAGGTGCCAAATCTGGGGACGCCACTCAAGCCACCAGACAGCCAATACATTTGTCCAAGGCTGTCGTGTATGATGGACTTGACCAACTGCACAGAGGCTGTGAGTCTGAAGATCAAAGAAGAGGCAAACTTCCATATCATGACCCCGGTCCATAACGTCAGTACTTCTCGGCAGTTGATAACCACGAGAGACAAACATACGGTGTGTTTCTCGAAACCAAAAGAATCGATAGGATAAAAGATGGGTGTAGGGGAAATGTGAGAGGAACGAATCAAGAAAAGCGTTGTGATGGGGATGCTACAGGATGGAAGAAAACTTAAGACTTCGATCATAACTGACAGAAATACTGGGACAAGTTTCGGATAATGAGGATAAATTTGGAAGACTTTTTGACTAGTTATTTCAGCACCCTCATTGAAGGTCTCAAGTATTTGTCCACTCTTTGGGGAGGGTCTTGATTGTGGTGGTGGTGGTGGTGGTGGTGTTGGTGATCACCCGCCTGAGACAACCAAGGCTGATCTGATGGCTTGACTTGACCAAGGACATCTCGCCCGGTCGTGGCGCAGTAGAAAGTAGTCTCAAAAGTTGGAGAAGGTTGCTCTCCTTTTCTGATCAATAATCGGGTACAGGTTCCTTGATTATAGAGGTCTAGAAACTGATCCCAAGACAGATGAAGCTCAAGCTTACTGGTTGAGATCTGCAAGGCCGAAACTCAAAGAATCCAATACAAGGCTGTTCCCATGCACGATCACCTGTGAACGCCTGCAAAACATAAACATCCAGAGACGAATCATCTAGATTCAGCACTGTACAATCAGAGCTGAAGAGGTAAGGATGTGTGATGCGATGAGGCAGTCAATTGGTCTGGGTGAATGCGGCTGCCACTGAAGGGTATGTACGTTGGGCAGACATAGACAGCCAGCCATCCTGACCTGCGGAAGCTACCCGTACGATGCATCTGCAAACTAGTGATAGATACCAAGGCCTACACCAGGGAAGTGCCATAGTTACCGGAGAGTATGCGCGGAGGCAGCGGCATCGCGGGATATTTGAACATAGTGGAGATGGACAAGGCTCGGGATGGAACGAAACGAGCCGGAAGATGAGAAGACAGAAGGGAAAAAAGGTGCGGCTGTACCAGGGAGGTGTGGATAGACCGGAGATAGCACACGCGGTGAGTCGGTAATGAGAGGTCATGTGGGAAAAGTGGTGATGATAAACAACGACACTCCATGCCTCGCTAGATCCGGCTTTGCCCGGGCGATGACGATAAGTGTATCACTCTTTCAAAATAGCCTGAATAGCACTGAGACAAGCATAGAACAGAGCGTCTCGGTTATGCGCGTAACTGTATCTTAAACAACGTCTGGCCTCATCGTGAATGTCTGATGATTGATATAAATGGAAGCTTTGAAGTTGAGGTGCCTACAAGTCAAACTGCACGGCTATTTCTGGATCAGACCCACCGACTCGACGCTCGGACCGTCATCTACCCCTCATTATAAGACATCCGCTCTAAGTGCACTGGGCCTGGGCGTTTGTCAGGGGGTCAAAGCCGCTGGAAACAGTTGATTGAGTTCCACTAGAACGGCGCCCCCAAGATCACGTCTTCCCGATATGTCGTGGGCTGGGCTGGGTTGGGCTGGACACTGCAGGAAATACATACATGCAGATGTGATTGTGTAACTCGATAATATCCAACTTGATATCTTGTTGCATTTTGTCCTACCCCAGGGATGAAGTTATCACATCCCACGCAACAGGGGTTGTGCATGGACAATGTCGTCAATGACTTACAAATAATGCATTGGGGTAGTACCGATAGCCCAGAGGAGAAGGACATGAATGCAATGATTCCGCAAATCGAAGGTAGGCGTCTTAACACGGAGATATATAACATGTTCCTGTGATACGAATCTACTGCTGTGCGAGGTTGATGTCACAACAAGTCATTTCTCCAAATGCATCGTCCAAGATGGGATTCAAGTGCAGAGACAACACAACAGAGGCGGTACAGTGATATTATCTGGTAGACGGCAAGCTGCGCAAGCGTAAACGCGTTGCAATCCTAATCAAGACCGCCCCGACTTGTTCTGGGCTGAAGCATGATGCCAAGGGATTGTCGATGGGGAGAGACCCTGGTACGAGTCTCTGTGGGTGCATCCTGGGCGCACATGGACACGAGGGTCGAGGGTCCGGTCGGCCGAGTTGGGGATAGTCCTCGATTGCCTTGATTGTAAAGATGACTATGAACGGTTGGTGGCTTGGGGAAATTGTACATAGCATGTATGTATGTCAGACAGACAGACAGGGATATCCATTTCTGTACCAGCCAGCCAACATCTGTACTGTACTGTCAGACACTACGGTACTCTAATAAGTCAACTACATGATGCGAAGATATCAAGCGGACCACGCACAACATTACGAATCAGTTTACAGGGATCTTGTATCGTCATTATCGCGAAATGTTTACCCCCTTCTGTTCAGAAAGAGGCAATGCAAGATCGTCAGGTGCGGAACCCTGGATATCCGGCTCTTAGAAGTTGTAGGGGTCCTGTCATGGTGGGCAATAAATCGGCGGGTGGCGACCTGTAAACCTTGGAGGACCGTTGACGAGCAAAGAGATACGAGCATTCAGCTTTGTCCATATCCCCTAAAACGGATGGCTTTTTTCTTGTCATGGATGTTTATTTGACATGGTGAATCGGCATGTGTTGGAGAGGGTGGTGTTGATTCACACCTACCAGTGGCGATGGCACGGGCACAGGAATCTAGACATGAAGCTTCAACGTCGACGGACTCGGGCTACGATATCGTGGCTAACATTCCAGGTTCACTCGCGGGCTCTCCGTTGTATTCTATCGGAAGCTTGTTTCGCTTCATATTCTTATGCTGGATATGACTGGTTGAGAAGCTGGGATGTTTCGATAGCTCCAAGAATTGCAAGATCCAGACCGGTGAGATGAGATCTATGATACTAACATGATGGTTCCTCCGGTCTCAAGTGCAACCCTAAGAGATGTAGATATGCATCAGAACAAGTTATTCAGCACATCCATCTGCGTGTGTGACCCTTTGATGGCCTGATTCCTCCCTTCGCTTGACATCCAGATGGCCCTTTTGGGAGGGACATGTAGCAAATGAGAGGCCAAGCCATCAAGGGGGACGTCAAATAACCTAAAAGTCTATTCTTCTAGCTTCGAGTATACGCAGCTCATAAAGATACCTTTTTCCAGGTCCATGGGTTGAGGCTTGAAGAACTGCGCATTGAGGCTAGGCTGACTCCCGGTTCGCAACGTTCCGCGCCAGTCCAGTTTACCGGTCAGGATACAGTGAACTTGTGAAGTGGATGCTGTGATGGGATGTTTCAGATTGTCTAGAGTTGAAGAATTCCACAACCCATTGTTATCCCACCCTCAGCCGTGTCTGCACCCAGAGTAGAGAGGTGTCTAGGCGGGTGGGCCAACAGACACACACGATGAGGTTTGTTTCGGATTCGATAGTCAGTCACGTTGGCGGTTTTCGGGTTGAATCTTCTGCCTAAGTCTAGGACGTCAAAGTGTAGGCCTGTAGGATATGGATGGCTGTCTGGTGGTGTAGGCTATGTAAGCAGAGGAGGCTGGTACATTAAAAGGCAGCCCTTTCCCACCTGAGACCAGTCGTCTGCTGTATTGTATGATGGCTCTTCCATTTACTTCTCTCCGACTTTTTACATTCTTTGGTCCTTCTACGTGAGCGGTCACCTGAGATATCACGACCTCACAAGACTCAAGCGACCTAGCATACCTTAGCAAAGTTATAGGTCTTACTCGTCTTACACCAAAACGAGTATCCCGAGATATCCGCAGCTGGATCACTATTTTCTCATATAAGCCATCTGGAACATTTCCGGATATAGTACTGCAGAGTGGGAGGTATTTCCTTGGCTGACCCAATAAACAAAAGTGGCCTCATACAAGCGGATCGCTATTCGATGCGAACATCTGCACTGCATTGCCTGCCGAGTACAGTACTCGACTCGAGTGAGTGGTACTACAGATTAGGAAGTACGGGGTAGCATTTCTGGTTTACAGGGCATAACGCATCTAAACCAGGATCAGATCCTCGTTTGTCAGGTGCCTCTCTTTCGCCGCCATTTATTTCTCCTCAGCTCAGAAAGCAAACCTGAACTTGTCCAATTCGTTATCAACTCTTTTTTATTATCTTGCGCCACTCTAATTACGACTTACTCGCAATTATCTGACCGGTAGTGGAAACACATCCGCCGTCGCTGCCGGTTGCACCATCAGAGTCCGGGCACGGCGACATACCCTGTCTGTGAGGTACAAGCTTAAGCATATCATCACTGCGGGATATCAAAGTCACTTTTGTCTGTTCATCCCTACATATCCGTCGCTCGTTGCTCGCAAAGAACAGCCCAGGCCAGGCCATTTCCAGACTCGCAGAGGCACAGACAGAACAGAAGAGACAGGACAGGACAGGAACACCATAACGCCCCCACCATTTCCCCATCACTCGCATTGCATCAATCGCGTCAGGTCTTCCAGGTTCTTTTACCCACGAAGTTCACCTTAGTTACCTTGCTACGCCTAACTTTACACTGCGACGCCTAAAGTAACGCCAACTTCGGCCACTCTCGCCCGCTTTCACCCACTACGGGCCATCGTTTGCCGCCCGCTCCGCCGCTGGGCTTCAACTCAACTCGCTACCATTATAGCACTCTCCTCTTTGACTTCCCCGGTGTCCAACTCGGATTCTTCTAAACTCCCTCCACTTTCTTTTTATCCTTCCTCCACCTTCCCTTCTTTCGAACCTTGGACTTCGGCCCGCCCCCCGATTTCGCCCTCCATCGCGAATTGCTTCAACCCATCAGCCCTCCAACACAAAAGTATCATGCCTGAATACCGCCACGCCAGGAGCGGTAGCCTCAGCGTTGCCAACGGCGGTTCACACTCTCAGGCGAGCGCTATGGCGAATACTCCCCGCTTCGATGGACCCCGAAGTCCCCCGAGTACGTTATGTTCACCCATTGTTGCTTTGCTTTGCTGCGTGGTTGTTGCATGTTGCACACGACCCCCCGCCAAACCTTGAATACCAAATGTCGTCCCTACTGACACGACTGAATCATAGATACGTCCCACGTTCCTTGCAAGTTCTTTCGTCAAGGTGCTTGCCAGGCTGGTAATGCCTGTCCTTTCAGTCATGATCTGAGCAACGCTGCTGAGAACGTCTGCAAATACTTTGCAAAAGTGAGTGCGCCATATCGTGATCCATCGCCCGCTGCCAGCCGCATCCACCCCTCACCACGTCGCAACGTCTCCAATCCACAGCAGCACTGACGATCGTTTTCCAATTACAGGGAAACTGCAAGTTTGGTCCGAAATGCGCAAATATCCATATTCTGCCCGACGGCAGACGTATCAACTACGGAAAGAATGGCGTCACGATAGGCAATACTTCCGCCCTCGCGGGTCGATCCAACCCCACCTCCGCAAGCAACAATCAATCCTCCACCAGCGCCCTTACCACCTCCCTCTACCGCGCTGACGTTCCAGCATACGCTTCGGCATATCCTTACGATGAGCAAGATCAACACACTCTCGGCCGACAGCCTAGTCTCGAGAATGGTCTCCCGACCATCGATATGTCCTATACTGGATCTAACTACGGTTCTCCCCGAGACGAAGAGTCCTTGCGCTTTGGCATGGGACTTTCTCCTATTAACAACAAGGGTCTCTCTGTCCTAGACGCTCCTCTCCCCGCATCTTTCGATTCCAATGGCATTTCCAACGCTGCTCGTTTCCCTGCTGGTCCATGGCCATCGTCCGTTCCCAACCAATTTGGCATCGAATCGCCAACTCCTTCGCTCAGCAATGCTAAGGACTCGCGTACATCGGAGACACTCAAGCTTTTACACACTTCAGCATTTGGTTCGTCGGAACACCTCTTGGCCCCTCTGGATAGAAGCCCTCCTAACTCTCATCAAGCCAACGGGGAGGAGTATTTTGGCAGGCGAGCTATGCACTCGTCCCGCTTTACCAAGCCCCGTATGCTCAGTTCCAGCATGCCTAAGACGTCTGTTGACCGAGACTGGGAGCCTGGTTTTGCCTTTGGCGACGATGACGACAATCTCCCCGAGAACTATGTACCCGAAAACCTTCAGGACCTCTTGACTCCAGTCGAAAAGGCTCGCCGTGGCTCTATGCGAGCTGACAGCGATGTTGAGGGCCTGAGCAAGTACGGCAGTCCGATCGGAACCAGCCCTAGCCGATGGGGCCCTATGTTCCAGCGACAGAAAGAAGAGGAGGAAACCTCTCGATCTCTCCGAGGTGCCTCTGCTTTTGGTCACGTTGGAAGTCCACTCCGCAACTCCGTTCTTTCGCAAGAGATGGGAGGCACAAACGGGTTTGTCCGTCCATCTTCTTTGCGATCTGGCAGTGATGGCATGTCCATGCTTTCTCAGCAACTTCAGCGAAGCCGTCTTGATGATACTGCAGGCAATTCTAGTCCTCTTCTCCACCCCGCGGCCGCTCGAGCTGGTGCTACCGCTAGTGCCATTAGCCCCATTAGTCCTATTGGCAAGGAGCGTGAGCGTGGTGGCATGGAACGTCATGTGTCAAGCGGTAGCATCAGCTCATCTATGAATGGCCGATTCACTACCCCGATCAACGAGGATGACGAAATGTTCCATATGGAAGGCATGGAGGAAGACGGTGAGCCTTCCATCAAGTCACCTAAGAGGACATCAGCTGGCTTGGCCAATGTCTGGAGTAGCTATGCTGGTGCTGTCGCCGGCAAGCCTTCCACCAATGGAACCAAGGGGGTTCCTGTCAGCGGCCGATAAACGACCAGGCCGAAGGCGGAGGACAGCGTCTTTGAACAACTGGTTTCAGTTTTATCAGCCAAGCGTCGGAGTTGGTAGCTTAGACAAAAAAGGAGGTGACGAGTTGATGAGCCATGATCTTGAGCGGACAACACAACAGTCGCTACGACATACTGCATTTCGCCAAGCTTTACGCTTGAGTGGAACGGACGAAAGAAAAATATGAGGATGCATGGCAATTTATTATGGCCAAGATCAAAAAGGATATAGGATACACGGCCAGGAGTTTTGACATTTTCTGTTTTCATATATTGCTTGATAATCGCTATCATATCATGAACTGCTTTGGAAGGCGGATGGAATCTGATTTCTGCCCACTCAGTTTTTAGGCTTGATGAGGGTGGCAAGCAAAGCTGACTGATGGTTGCTCGATGCACAATCGGGTCCCTCTGCTTGGTATCTTCCTCTTGGGCATGGTGTTTTGGGGAGGTTCGGATCTACAAAAACAATTGCAAATGAGGGTCAAGATCTCGTTAGATATATCGAGGCAAATCATGTATGAAAATAGCTGCATGTATGGGAGGATGCATAATGAACATTACGTGTTCACCGGGCCTGTTGGCACTGGATTTACTTGGTACCTAACCATTTGCGATGATGTAATGTTGATTTCTCGGCAGGTCTTTGGGTCTTTACGTGATAATGAGGCCTGCGTACTAGTCATGCTCCCCGGTGGAGATGTGATATCGGGGATAGCGGCTAAGTGAGCTCTACAGGGAGCAGTCACAGAACGTAGGTAGAGAAATTGGGTGTTTCTATACACTATACAAAGCCACAGAGTAGAGATTCCACCATCTACCCTTCATCAACTCAGCGAACTCAATGCATCCCATTTGCCGTATTCACTGCTTCACAGTATGAAGACCAGGGAACAGCCAATCGTGGCATCCCTTCGAGCAGTGAGGGAGCACGTCAAGCATACACTTCAAGCCGAACTCGTCGCCAAGTCTTTCATTCAAACATCTCCTCATCTCTCCTCCTGTGGCTCTCTCCTCCACGACCGTCTGGAAAACAATGAACCGTCTCATGGTGCGCCGAGATTTAAAAAAAAAACTTGATGCGTTATATTGCGTTTTTATATCTTTCCTTCTACCACCACCCCCTTCACAATCCCCCGCTGGCTTTTTTATCGGCGTCTTTTAAATCCTTGCCGAGGAAGGATTTCGGTGGTCATGAGAGTGGTAATTGTACAATGAGGAGGAAGTAAGAGGGGCGGTGGTTTGGGAGATAACCGTTTAGTTAGCGTCGGGCTGGTTCAGGATGTACTCAACAGCCTGTTGGACTGGGAGGTTGTCAGTACGGTGTTTTGGAGCTCAAGAGGGGGAAAGGCTAGATATACCGGAGTGGATGGAGTCGGCGTCCTTGTCGGGGATCTCAATGCTGAATTCCTCCTCAATGGCCATGACGACCTCAACGGTGTCGAGAGAGTCAAGACCGAGGTCGTTGGCGAAGTGAGCGCTGGTACCGATCTGCGGATGGTTAGGTAAATATTCGAATTTGTTAATTATCCAGACGGACCTTAGAGACATCGTTGACCTGAGATCATCGTTAGCTACTGGTTTATCGGATCGGCAATTTGGAGGGGGATTCCCTCGGTGAATCCATTGCCATCTCGGAGATGATTTCTCACCTTGTCAAAGCCCTTCAACAAGCTCATAATTCGGCCCTCGACCTCCTCCTTGTTCAGCGCACCGCCAGCGCTGTAGAACCGCACGGCCTGGAAGCTCTGGATCTTGGGGACGGCGGCGGTAGCGACGCGGGGCGCCACGGCGAATGAGCGCATGGCGGGACGGGCGGCGACGCGGACGGATCGGAGGACTGCTGATCGGAACATTTTGGCTGTGTTTTCTCTTTTCCCGGTTGTCGAGGAGGAAGTGGTCAATTGACGTCGGTGGGCGGTGGTGGAGTTTGGATGATGAGGTTGAAGGTGATGATAAATTTCTCGTTGCTACCCGGCTTGACTGGTCTGTTCCGATGGAGAAAGCTAAGCTAAGCTCGGTTTGGGAAGAGTCACGTGATTATGCCGGGGGAACGCTCCGATATACGTCAGCGAGGGGGGACATATGATTGGGCGATGAGGCCGAGGAGGAGGAAAGGCATCGAAGACTTGGTTGTAATGAGAATTTATGAGGAAGTAGAATTGAGGTGAAAGTCAATTTGTGAGATGTTCTCTGTAAGGTTTATGGTGTTTATTGATTGAAATGCTGGTTGTAGTCTAGTCAGCATAATCGAACTTGTCCCCATTGGTCTCTTTCAATTTGGGGAAACAACTGACATGAACACTGATGTTAGACAAGAGTACCAACAAGTTTACGCACTCTCATCTGTCAATCGACAAATTAAAATGGTAATTCAAAGCTTCAATGCCTGATAGACCAATGATAACTTTTAGTCTTAGTAACTGCTTTCCTCATGTCCTACAGATAAGCCTATGCCACTAAGCCAGCCATCTGACATCCCCTACCCTGAACCTCCATCTCTCCATTCCAAGGCCAAGCTTCTAATTCCCCCAATAAGCTCCAACTACCGACTCAGCATGAATGTCCCTTGTTTATGTTCCCCAGGTCAGATTGCAATCACCAAAAGATCGTCTACAAACGTTCCTTGTACTCATCCAATCATGACCCCTTGCTGCATGTTATCTATCGCTTCACCTACCATAAACAGTCTGCCCGTGCCCCCCAGGGGGACTTTGTTTGCGGGAAGCTGGCTGAGATAGGAAGGAGAGCCACTGGAATTCAGTTGATTCACAGGGCCAAGAATTCCAACGTCGTACGGGAGATTCAATGTCTGGTTGATCGATTGTCTTAAGCTTAAGCTTAAATATAACCCTCTTCTCCCATTATTGGGACATCTTTTCTCCTCATCCTTTACTGGCAGTTATTTTTTGACAACGGGTTCCAATCATGAAGCTTCAACTTTTAGCCTACGCTCTTTCAGCTTCTGCCTGTCTTATCCCCTCCGACTCAGTCCCCCACTCGGAGCGCGCTGCAGTCCTCGCCGCTAGACAGGCTACCCGCCTAGAACCCGATTTCCCCATCGGAACGGGCGATCGCTTCAAGAAGGGCACTATTGTCCCCAAGGGCCTTTCCACTTCAGACCGCAACCTGAAGTCCATTCTCACTCCCGCTGAGGTCTCTTCCGCTCTTGAAGGTCTTGCTAAGAACTTCAAGGAGGTTGAGCTCATTCGTCCTCCCTACAAGACCTATGAGGGTGTCAAGACCCTTGGTGCAAAGATTGGAAAGAACCCCAAGTTCTTCATCATTAGCGGTGCCCATGCGCGTGAGCGTGGTGGCCCCGATAACGTAGTCTACTGGCTTTCTGACCTTCTGCACGCTCGTAAGGCGGGTAAGGGTCTTAAGTATGGAAAGACTACTTTCACTGCTGCCCAAGTCCGCAAGGCTGTTGATGGCGGTATCGTCGTCCTTCCCATCATCAACCCAGATGGTGTCAAGTACGATCAATCCACCAACTCATGCTGGCGCAAGAACCGCAACCCCAAGAGCTCAAAGGGTAACCCTGATGCCATTGGTATCGACATCAACCGCAACTACGACTTCTTGTTCAACTATAAGAAGGCGTTCAACTCAGGCATTGATCTGAGCTCCGTTGCCTCTGAGGACCCTACCAGTGAGGTCTTCCACGGTACTGGCCCCGAGTCAGAGCCCGAGACCAAGAACGTCGTCTGGGTTATGGACAAGTACAAGAGCCTGAGCTGGTTTGTCGACCTGCACTCTTTCGGTGGCGATATTCTCTACGCATGGGGTGATGATGATGCGCAGACTAAGGACCCTAAGGAGAGTTTCGCGAACAAGAAGTTCGATGGACGTCGTGGTGTTCTCGGCGACGCTGAGACCCCCAAGACTAAGTACAAGGAGTATATCACCTCCAAGGACATCAACGTCCAGAAGAAGGTCGGCAACAGCATGAAGAAGTCCATGGAGAGCGCTGGTACCACCAAGTACGTCGTGCAAGAGGCTGTTGGTCTGTATCCTACTTCCGGAGCCAGCACTGACTACGCCCTTGGCCGATTCTACGGCAAGGCTTGCGGTAAGAGCAAGCTGCAGAGCTACACTATCGAGTTTGGTGAGGAGAGCGGTTCGGCGGCTTGTCCTTTCTATCCCAGTGAGAAGCAGTACCATATGTGGATGAAGCAGGTTGCTTCTGGTTTGACCGAGGTTGCTCTCGCGGCTGCTGAGACCAAGCCTGAGGTTAAGAAGTGCGCATACCCAGCTCCCAAATAAGCCTGGATTGAGCCTTTCGTTGTATATAATTAGTTGAATGAATCATGATTATGATGTTGACGTGCTGAAACTCCCGTTAGTGACCACAACACCAAGGAACTAACCTCACCACTATGCCCAGATTATACACTGCTACTCTTGACTGTGACTTCTCTCACCTTCAGCTTCACATAAACCAACCAATTGAGTGACAAAGGGGCATTTTTGGACATCTAGATTATGTACACCCACCCATCCCTTCCGTCTGAAGCCTCATCGTATCCTATGCCACCTGTCCACCAAAAAAATGATCCTGTTCCTACAATAGCGACGTTTCAAACGACCCGAGGCAACAAACAAAACAACATAAAAACCATGCTTTCCTCTTCTCCCTTTCCTTTTCGTATCGTTTATCGGTATGGTGAGTCGGCGCGGATAGTAGCTGCAAGCTCAGGCTCCCACTTGTCTCCGTTGGAGAGAAGCTTCTCTGTTGAATCGTTAGTAATGATCTCGGAAAATCGACCTGGACGGATTATGGTGGTGGGATACGCACCCTTGTTGTACAGAAGCTCTTCTCGGGTCTCGGTGGCATACTCGGCGTTGGGCGACTCAACGATAGCGTCGACGGGGCAAGACTCCTGGCAGAAACCGCAGTAAATGCACTTGGTCATGTCGATGTCGTACTTGGTTGTTCGGCGGGATCCGTCAGCTCGCTCCTCAGCCTCGATGGTAATGGCCTGGGCGGGGCAGATCTGTTGATTAATGTCAGCAACTTAGCTGTCAGTCGAGATACGTGGTGTCATACAGCCTCGCAAAGCTTGCAGGCAATGCATCGCTCTTCACCAGAGGGGTATCGTCGAAGGGCGTGCTCGCCACGGAATCGAGGAGAAATAGGGCCCTAATTGGGTCAGTTATTTGCGTATATAGCTTCGTTCGACGTCGTATACCTTCTCGAAGGGGTAGTAAATTGTATACCTAAGCCCTCGTCAGTCCGATTCCCCTCCCTCACTATCCAGGTTATTTATAACATACGGTGGTCGGAAGAACTGCTCAAGCAGAACATACATGCCCCTCGCCATCTCCGTCATGAGGAAAAACTTTCCCATGCGATCGAGGGTGCTCTCCCTGTCCCAGGTCCACTGCACAGGCTTGCTCGTTCGGAAGTTGGCGGGAGGAGGTCCATGAGGTGTCGCGTAGCTTCGCTGTTGAACTAGGCCGAGGATGCTAGCTCTGCTGGTGGCAGCGGAGGCGAGCTGGCGTCGCGCGATGAGTGCGTGGGCCATTGTGTCGAGGAGGATGTTCGAGGAGGAGGGGAGATTCGAAGGAGTGTCAATTGACTTGACGTCCCGGGGTCAATTGAGGCGGACGGGCTGGGCGGGAGGCGAGGATTTGACGTGATGGATGTGTTCGGCTACGAAAGTTGCTCAGCGGGATTACAACTCTAGGCTGTTGATTGGCTGGAGCAGTACTCGTGACTTTGCACGTGATCAACGTCAATTGAACTTCATCATCACTCAACACCATGAGCCAATGATGATCCCATATTAATAAGGAAAATTAATGTCATTTAAATCCAGTTTTATCTATAAATCATCCAATTGCTATGTTTTGGTATTTCAGCCGTTTCCATATGATCGTTACGTCGTCTCAATCCTCGCGGCAACTCGCTCTACGTAAATAGCCAACATGTAAACCATCAGCTTTACAAAAACGAAAACAAAAACTCCAGAAATCATGTAGGTATCTCAAAAATTGGTTTAGATGGTCACGAGTTCCCTAAAAACTCTTCTCCCAAGCTTGCCACCAAAGGCCCATGTTTGCAGATACTAGTAGATCGAGCATCTTAAGTCCATCAGGATAGATGATGAGTTTGCCTAGCTTGGCTCTCTTCCCTCGGTTGCCACCGCCGGCTTTCTCCTTTCCAAGATTGATGTCGAACGGCGAAACCATGCCGTCATTATCGTAACCGTCGCCTCGTTCGTCGCGGCGGAGTAACTTGTTGAAATGTCCCTGAAGTTGAGTCTTCACTTCCTCACGACCTTCAGCAGACTTGAAGAGCTCTGCTGTAGGAAGATTGAATCGAAGTTCACTCATGAGCATACCGCCACCACCACCTTGGATTTGCCCCTGACTAAATTCAGCCAGAGGATTGTTTGGTCTATCATCATGCAGAATGTGATAGCAGCGCAAGCTTCGACCAGCAGCTCCTGTACGGAATTCACATCTTCCGTTCCAGGGACTGGTAAAGATGTATCCCCGAGGTCTCAGTCCTGGACCTGGATGCATTGAGATCGCAGGTTCAACAGGCGATGAGGCCTCAGTTGATTCGATCGATCCGACACTACCCTGGCGTCCATGTCCCTTTCCAGCACCGTCTTGCAGTTTCTCACGCCAATTCGATGCCCAGCTCTTCCCATAAGCCATTGCAACTTGTCTCTGTAGCACAACACCACCGTCCCGTGGCTGAGTCATATCTGAGCCTGGGCCCGCGTCGAAGCTCCGTCGCACAGGCATACCGCGGAACTTTCCATAGCCAAGAGTCTCGATCTGAACGTTTATGGGTGGGTTCCCGGAAGTTGGCGGTTGCGCAACGGGTGGTACAAAGGCGAACAGCGGGTTCGCGTCGTCCTGATCAGGTGGTGGTGCTTCAGACTGGAAAGACGAAATATGTCCAACGTTCCACTGGTTTCCTGTGCTGGGATCACGGCGGATTAGAGCTAATGTAAAAGGCTGCTTTCCTTCATAGCTTTTTCGAGGTGAGGGAGAGCGGTTTTCGGTGTTTCGATTCGGTAGTGGAGGACGACTTGTCGCACGCATTCGATCGAAATCGGGGCCTCCCTGGTTGGGAGGTGGAAGGGGCGGGAGAGGATGGTCGCCTAGTGCGGAGGCATTGTTCGATGTCATCCGAGGTCCAAGTGGTTTCCGGGCTACAGCAGGTTCCGGAGTCTGGATTCTCGGGACGTTCTTTGGTCGAGGTGGTAGAACCGGGCTTTCTTCCTCTTGCTCATAACCATGTCGTGCTGACGTTTGTCGACGATCAAAGGTCGAATTGACCGAAAGGCCCCGTCTTCTCGTAGGGTCCTGGTTCTCGTTTCCGTAGCCAGGTACAGGAAGATGATCGGTCGGAGGAGGCGTCAATTGTCTTGCGCCACCAGGCAAAGGCTTCCTCTTAATATTCCGTATTGACGAGCTCTCGTCACTCGAAGATCGGTGCTCGTCATCTCGTGGTGGACCAGCAGGTTCTAGCAACGGCGCTTCGAAATGGACATAGTAGAGACAGCTGGCAACATCCTCTGCGGTAACGTTTTTTAGTTGTGGTTTGAAAGGTGATAGAATGACATCTGTGTTCAGAGGCGGTGTTAGTGTCAGATCCGGTGGGGGTTGAGAGGGGTGTTGTCTTACCTCGAGTGCCCGGTACTCTCGAGATATAGAGCGTTAGAGGATCTTGTTTCTCCTGCGCTGGGTTGATAGGATATTGAGGCGGATTACCCGCGAGGTTATTTAGTGCTGTTAGAGAGCGAGCTTCCATTCTTGGATGTTGTACGTTGAAAAAGGTATGATGGACGTGGGGGCGAGAAGTGAGAAGCAGCCCGAGAGCGGGAGGTTGGCGAAGCAAGTAAATAATCCACCTCCAACCTCGTTTATTCCGTGACAAAGAAAGTGCCGGCAGAATATTTGCAAAATAAAAAAGACAAAAACGAAGAGAATACGATTCTGGGGTATCAATTAGGTCCGAGTAAAGTAGAGTTAAGGTATTAAGCGTTACGTTGGGCCGAAGGGGGAAGACGGGAGTCTAATAAGTAAAACGGGTAATGTATAGCAACAGTAACAGTGAGTGATGCGACGTGGCAGAAGAGCAAGTGAAGAGAAGAAACAAGACTCAGACAATCCTTGCGCACTTGGGTTAAAAGGATCAGCCTTGCATTTTTACTCCCCTACCTATTTATTAACTGCCTACCATTCATTAACGGGAACCTAATCTGAGGGCGAAAACCCAACGTCAGCTCAGCATCGGGGGCTGTGCTGCGCCGTGCCGTGCCTGAGAAGTAAATATTAAAAACGGCCGCCTATTTTTTGAGCTGTTGAATTCTTGGCAGGGTCCATATTTGATGTTCTAGATGCTTCATACGCCGAGACGTTAGTGTGATTGCCTACTGTTGTCCTTTTTTGTTGCTATTTTTTGTTTTGCTTGGTTTGTGATATTGGCACTTTCATGGCGATGGGCGTAGTCAATGAATTGGAGTCAGAAAGTCGGAGGCTGTGGAGACGCGTCCGGAGTACGCAACGCACCCCGCGGCACTGCCGACGTCACTTTGTGGATCAGGGGTTGCGATGCCGGGCCCGAAAGGGTTCCGGGAGTTGAAAGTCTCGCACTGTGATACTCCGACAATCACAGCTAAATACTGTATCAACTATCTTACACACTGTCCTTAGGTCATCCTCATCTCTCGTAATCCAAGCCACCTCCATATTCCTCTTTATTCTATTCTCAGAATAAACCCTTTGACCCTGATTCTAATCACATGTCCAGCAAGGGTTCATCCCCAACTCTAGAAACTGGTCTTGTGCAATGCGCCGTCACTCAACTTCCGCTTACATGGAACATCCCTTCACAAACTGCCAGCGAATGACACAAAGGCTGAGCTGGATAGTTGCAATGACGTATACTCTCAGCGCATAAACTGCCAAGGGAGCGAACAGAAGTTTCTTTTTCATCTCATTTCCTTAGTGCGCTCGGATCACCAAGACCAACGCTATGATTGTTCTGTGGTAGGGACTTTGATAGCGGACGATAGATACATCATCAATGTGGCTTTGCTAATTGCTGTAACTGAAAGAATTTACACGTCAACGTGAAAATTCGCCGAATTGCTAATAGTGTCGTTGTTAACTCCAGGTCTTGCTATTTCGAGTCATGTTTGCAATGGCATCCCAGCAGAACAGGACTACCATGCCTGGATTCCAGTCTCTCCAACCCATTCAGGCTGCCCGATAACCTTTCCGACATCTTCATCTCTCTTGCCCTCAATAACATTCTTGATGAGCTCCGCACCAGTCGCTGGATCACTAGCTCCAGCCTTCTTCAGCACTTCAGGCTTTCCTCCAAGGCTCGTTGCCAAAAAGCCAGGACTGATGGACCAGACTCTGACACCGTCGACCTTGAGGAGATGATGCCATGAAAGCATCATCATGTTGAGCGCGGTCTTGGATGATCGATAAGCTACAGCTGTACGGATACCCACCTTGGGCCAGCCCCGGGGAACCTCGCCGGCGAGCTTGGTTAAATATGACTTGTGTGCACCTTCGAGGGTCGCTAGGCCGGAGGTCAAGAAGATGAGGCGCGGGGATTTCGAGACAATGAGGAGAGGAGCGAAAGCCGAAGTCATGACTTGCGTGCTCGAGACGTTGATATCGTAGGACTTGTTGAAAAGCTCGCGAGCTTTCTTTGGATCGCCGGCATCATTGAATGCATCAAAGTTTGCGCCTGTAAAAATTAGCATAAGTATAAGATCTAGATGTCTAGCAACTTGCCAGCGTTGTTAACGAGAATGTCAACTCTTCCAAACTTTTCCTTCACATGCTCGAAAAGCCTCTCGATAGCTTCATCATCAGTGATGTCAATCTGAACAACGTCCAAACTGCTCTTGGAGCTGGGACATTCGCGCTCTAGTTCAGCGACAGCCTTCTCTCCCTTGGCAGGATCGCGGCTCCCGAGGAGAATATGGTAAGGCTTGGGAGAAGCGAAAAGAGCTTTGACAGTCTCAAAGCCGATGCCAGTGTTGGCACCAGTGATGAGAACGATCTCTTTGTTGTCGACCATGTTGATGTTGGCGTTGGAGGTGAGTTAATGTTTGAGTTGAGATAGAATGTGGAGGGGGGTTGGCCTTTATTTATCACATTGTTCTCTCTGTGCCACTGATTCACAGGTGCAGATGTAATGCGAGGTAGTTACCCCAGTGCGACAAGACGGTTGCGATGAAGCGAGACTGTAACGAATGGGGTGATGCACGGGGCGGACTTAAGAACATTTCCACGCGAGGATCTCCAATAGGGGAGAAGATCAAGATCATTGGCCCCCAGGGTGACACACGAAGTAATGTTTAAACTGGATACCTTAGATATGCATGTATTCAAGGATTTGACAGGCTTTAAAGTAATGAAGTATCTTGACTGATGTATTTTATTAGCAGAAATGAGTACGTAGAAAGAATGTTGTAGTTCTCATCAATGAATACAATGGTAAATGGTATTAGATCGACGTTCTTAGCAATCAATGTTAAATACGTTAATCATCACTCTCAAATCTGTATAAACTCACATTTATACTGCTGACGCCAAATCCTCCTTATGCAGTCCATAATCTTACCCGTAAATTATACGATCCTCCCAATCAACACATTCAGCCTCAGCTCTCACCGTCATACACATCACTTTCCCTTACACATATCCGCTCCCCGCGTCTTCTCGGACTTTTTTGTGGGACCTCGCGGCCGGAGATACGCGCGCTAAGACCCGGCGTCATACTCGGACACGGAGCAACAAAATACGAATATCAACACCGAAGTCCGGCAGATCTCGCTAGTGCATTTACCTAGTTGGGAATGCTATCACAGGGGCATGTTTGTGTGCTGGTTTGTTTCGCGCTAGTGAGATGGCGGAAGGCCTCCGCGATGGGAGAGATGCACTTTCGGGGTGACTTTCCGTGTTCTTGTGTCGGAGCGTCATCCCGATGTCTTGATTGCTTTTTGTGAGTAGAGCTTTGAATAACTGAGATGATCAATTGCGAAATGTACCCCGCATTACATAGCTAAACTACCCCGCGGTGTCGTATCTTTTGCTTGATGCCAGCATCTTCACCGACCTCCCTCTGCATCTACAGCTTGTCATCGCATCATGTCTATCAACAAAGTCCTCCTCGTCGGCGCAAATGGCAACCTAGGCTCAGTCCTTCTTGAAGGTCTGGTCGCCTCAAACTCCTTTTCTGTTTCCGTCGCCAAGCGCGCATCGTCCAAATCTACCCCCGCGCACGCATCCTCTGTAAACATCGTCACGATCCCCGATGACCTTTCCCTTGAAGGCTTGATCCCTATCTTGAAAGAGCAAGATGCTGTTATCGCTTCGTTCCCTTTAACAGGCGTCGTTGACCAGCATTTACGTCTTGCTGAAGCCTCTGCGAAAGCTGGTGTCAAGAGGTTCATTCCAGCTGATTTTGGGAGCTGTGATGCGCAGAGTGAACAGGCGAAGAAGCTGTTGAAGTTATATCGTGACAAGGATACTGTAAGGAGTAAAGCTGTCGAGCTTTCGAAGGGATATCCCAGTTTCTCGTGGACGTCGCTTGTCTGTGGGCATTTCTTCGATTATGGTATTCTCGATGGTCTGTTACACACGGATCTTGAGACCAACACCGCTGTCATCCTGGACGACGGCGATGTCCCAGCCTCAGCATCTACACTCCACCGCGTCGCCGAAGCATTAGTCGCCGTTCTCAAGCGTCCTGATTCGACAAAGAATCGTCTTCTCTATGTCCAAAGTTTCTGCAAGACACAACTTGAGGTTGTAGCAGCGCTGGAGAAAGCTACAGGCGTAGAGTGGAAGAAGGAGTTTGTAAACTCGAAGGCGTTCTTGGAGAGGGAGGTTAATAAGCTAGCGGTGGAGTATAGCCACCATGCGATGGAGGAGATTGTGTTTGTGCTGGGAGCGCTGGATGCGGAGTGGCCGAAGCGGGGAGATGCGTTTGCGATGAATGAGTTGGGATTGGAGGATGAGGATCTCGACAAGGTTGTCAAGAAGGTTGTGGATGAGTGGAAGAGGGAGAAGGGGGAGAAGGGGGAGAAGAAGTGAGCATGTTAGACGCTGGCATATACCAAAAGGCTTTAGAAGGTTAGGACTTGCCCCGACGGCTGGTTTGCGTTTCTTGTGAAGGCCCATGATAGACCATGACAATCAGAAGAATTTGACGGCATTGTGCACAGTGTTTGATTTCACCACTCTATCTGCAAGGTGTACGTTGTGTTACCCTCTGCCACCAAAAGGAGGCCTCATTCAGTCTTACTGCCATCGTATTGACAAAGCAACTTTACAGCGGACAACGACTCACGTAGAGTGCGCAAGCCTCATCCTACACAAGCATCAAGAGGGAATACCGAGATACTCAAAAACAATGATCATCACCGCAACAACCATCTAAATATAGCTTCACCCAAAGCAAACACTCACGCCCCCAATCTAGAAATCCCAACATCATATCACTCGTATTCTTTCCCCCTCACATAAATGCCAATGCTCAATGCGGCTGCCCAAGAGTGATCTTCAGGGTCCTCCTACACCATCTTTTCGGCCCCCAAGCCAATCCACGTACTTCACTTACATCACCGGCTGTCATCCTCATTCCTTCATTTGAAAAAGTGGGATCCTGTTTGGACTACCAAGATCGGATCGTCGGCAGCGATTGTGATAGGTTTAGCAAAACCTCGTATTTCGGTGTGGGCTGACGATGTTGGTGTTTTGAAGGTGTGAAGACTTAAGTATAAGAGGTGACGATGTTGCTGCTCGATTGCAACAAGTTCGTGGTATCAATGAGTTTCAAAACTACTAGAAACACATTTTATTCTTGATAATTCTTCAACTAAAACATTACAACCCTAAGTAGCTTGACGTATCCTGACAACATGTGGTCTCTCTACTTCCTCACAGCCTTTCTCGCAATGTAATTTCTCCCTTCCATACCCAAACACACCCAACTAACGCACTCAGCTCTCCCACCATCGCAAAGAAATCCTCCAAGCCCTGCCCAACCGTCACAACTACTGCAACTCTCTGCACAACCTGCGTCGTCCCCGCCTGTCTCACCATCGAAACCATCTCCTCCCAGCGAAACTGCCCCTCCAAGGTCCCAACCTCTGGCATATCATTCCCATGTTCCAAGTCAAAGTGTCCCAGTGGCTGCGCAACTTCTTACACCTACGCTTCAGCCTATGGAACTGCTACTAAGAAGCCTAAGTGTCCTACTGTCACTGAAACAGCCACTATTTGCTCCGATTGTATTAGACCGATGTGCTTAACCTTGGAGACAGTGAGTTCAGTTTGCGGATGTCCTGAGTCACCTGCTACAGTTACAACCAGCTACCCTTGCGGTGAGGACTGTCCTGTTGGTTGTGGGACGGAGTATGTGACTCCTACTGTCACGCCGAATTGTAAGGAGAACGAGGATTAGAGGACGAGGCTGTTAATGAGCCGCTGTGGTTAGCAAGGTTCAAGGGACGATGGTGTATGATTGCTAGGGCTAGGAGGAAAATATTTGAGACATGGAAGAATTGTAAGACAGTCGTATCGGCTGTGCCGGTGTATTAGGTCTGGCGTTGGTCTTTGAGAATGTCAACTAAATGTTACCTGAATGTAAAACCCTTCATTTTATTGCTGCTTATAAGCGTCGAAGTACCAAATGACAATAAAGAACAATTCATTCTCTTTTCAAGAAAAGCCTTCCATCAATAGGTTTGAGATTGTCAAACTAAATTGATCAATCCCAAGTAAGCATTCCTGATTATGGTGTTGATGTCTGAGACATATCTGCTACTAAGTGCCTGCCACTACGCCAGCATTGTCTGCCGCGGATTGGAACGCAAATTGCCAAACCCCATGTTTTGGTAATTCTAGATCTGTTGTACACGGGAATAAAGAATGCTATTCATTGAGAGTGCCTTATCATGGAAATGCTGTGAATAGTTGACAATGAAGAGGCTGGGATGGAACAAGAGTATATAAGACTAGTAGATCGCTTGGCTAAACATCATTATCAATCAAACTACCTACAACAACTACTCACAGACTCAACTCCAAGTCCACTATTCACACAACTTCACCATGATGACTACAAGGATACATCTGTTAATGCTTCTTTCCATGGTCCTCCTCGCAGTCGCCCTCCCTCAACCTCCCCCAAAATACATCGGCTGCATCTCTCAAACCTCAACCTTCTCAGCAACAACCCTCCCCTCGCCTTTCACGACGCATCAATGCCTTCAAGCCTGCGCCGCTAAAGGTAGCCTAGTCGCCATTGGTAGCGGAACATGTTACTGCGATAACGGTAGCGCATCTGCATCTTTCGGACTAGTCGATGAAACTCGCTGCACAGAGCTCTGTATCGCCGGCGATGAGACCAGCGGCAAGTGTGGAGGACAAGACGTCTTGAGTCTGTATCAGATCGACGGCTGTGATGGCGGTTGTGCAAAGAATGGAACCATTCCACCTGTGGTGCAGACTCCTTGTACGCTTTGTGGACAGGCGACGCTTGTTCCTACTCCTACAGCAGTTCAGAGGAAAGCTGGGAGTCCTTGTCCTTTCGAAGGATGCAAAGCTGCGCCGGCTCCTATTGCCACGCCTACTGGAAACTCGACTGCCAAGGTTTGCCCGTCTGGGGGATGCAGTTCCAACGAGCAAGGAGGACAGAGCGGTAGTGGAGGAGCTGGTGGCCAGGGTGGAACAACAGACACGCAAAATGGATCTTCTGGTGAAGGGTCCAAAGCTGCACCGGGGTTAGCAAGCGAGAGCCCAAGATTATATTCGCCAAGTATAATATCAGCTATTGCGGCCGTGATCTTTGGGCTGCGATTCCTATGAGCGAAAGGAAAGGAAAGGGAAGTGGTTGACAAAAGGAGAAGAATGGGCACATTCGCTTGCATATTTTGGAGTTAACGGCTGGGCATGATTCGTGATTTGATGGACACGGAAATGGGAACGGAAACAAAGGATAGCTTGCTGACTTGTTCATACTATAAAATACCAACTTTGACAATATGCTACAATCTCCCAAATGAGTGACTAGCCATTACAGGAAGGGTACCGTAAAATGACCTCCCTACGCCTTCGGTGCCTCAGTCAATGGCACGTAGCGAACCCCAAACAACTTCTTCTTGGTGATCTCTCCATTTCCATCCTTCTCAATTCTCCAAACGTGCTGGTTATATCCCATCTTGTCATCATCAACTGGTATGAACATACTAAAGCTCATTAGCACACATACCCTCGCATGAAATAACGCGTTACTCACCATCCAGGAGCCTTTAACTGCTCCAGCAACTCAGGATGAATCTCGACCGCAGAAGCCCCGACATGAATAACGTCCCACCCAGCCCCCTCGTTCTTCTCTCCCTCTCTTGGTTCCTCTACCCACCCTTTTCTACCATCACCAAACCTAAATCTTACCTTTCCACTCTCAAGCAGTTTTCTTCCCTCCACACTCTTCGACATATTTGTCTCACCAAGTTCTTTCAGCTCACGAATATGCTCAAGACCGACTACAAGGCCCTTCTCACCAACAAGCTCAGCCATGACGTGAGTCAGATACCCAGATCCAGAACCGATATCGAGGACCCGAGGGGCCGGTGATGTCGATGAGGGGAGAAGATAGCTGAGAACATGCTCGATGGCTGAGGCGTGCATGTGGGGTGCGGATATAGTTGCTGAATAGCCGATGGGCTGGGGCGAGTCTTCATATGGCATGGCTGGAGCGTAGTGAGCTCGGTCAACCTGGATGGTCAGCACGAGTAAAAAATGGGGACTGGAAGTCTACCTTGAGGAATGCTTCTTTCACTCGAGTGTCGGTAATTAGTCCATTCTTCCACATATTCTCAATAAGAGCTGAGTTAGTATCTCCGCTGCATGTCCACGCCATGTTGATACTAAAGAGTCTCTGGTGTGTAAGTCGACAGGTGTTTCTGTACAGGCTAGAGACAAAAGAGGGGAGATGGAGTGATTTCTTGGTGAAAGCCACGATGACGGTGCGAATCTCAGTGATGTGAAAAGCCGTAGGAGAAATTAAGATGCAAGAATGATGATGAGTAATGTTTGACTGATTCTGGAGAGGAAGGAGTGAGGTGTAATGTTATCATCATATCGCAAGTAAGGTAACCCGAGCTGCCGAAGCTTGTGCGGGGCCGTACCGTAATACGGGGATCGGCGACGGGTAACCCCACAGACCAAATCACCACTGACATTCACTAACAGGGGCTTTAATTTACGAGATCGTTCACTACCAGGATAGTGGACTGGGGAGGAGGATGATTCGGGAATAGAGGTTTTGATCCTTCGTATAGGGTTCACGATAATCTAGCTGAAATACGGACGACGAGAACAGGAAGAACGAGGATTCTTCTCTCATTTATGATGAACCCTTTATATCTACGGTTCTTAGGCTGCCATCAGCTGCTAAACATAAATACAACCAAAATCATGTTAAGAGACGTATATAGAGACGTATGAAACTGCGTGTGACGCGCCAAACACTAAGCTTGTAGTAGGAACCAAAATATTCCTTCCCATCCATCCACCCAAGAAACGCCAAAAGGAAAAGAGTTAACGCCTACGTCTCTCGACTGATGCGCTTCCATGATATAATGGTATTGTTGTACATTTTCAACCCCGCTAATTTAGACTACTCGCTCGTTCGACTCTCCCTCAGCGATGATCGGTATACCAAGACCGCGATCAGGGCTCTGGAGGACGAGCTGCTCGTGACGTCGTGCTCGTAGGAACTCGGCGACGCTCTTGATAAGAAGGAACCAGCCGACTACCATGAGCACGTATCCTAGCCACTCGCCTCCACTAATGCTGCCGAGATCATCGTCTGTTACGTCGCCTTGCTTGAAGTTGTGGGAGTTGGGGTCGGGTGGTGCGGCATAGCCATCGGGGCCGCTCATCGCTGGGGGTTCGTCTTCTGAAACACCTTTCATGTAGAAACCGTATTGAATAAGAGTAATGCCGAGACCAGCGCGAGAACCGTTCTTGGCGGCGTGGGTTGAGTGGAGAAGATATGTAAGGAGGAAACCGACGAGCTGGAAGGATGTTGAGATCATGCCGTTCCAGACAAAGGAAAAGAATGAGCCAACTGGCATGCCGTCGATGTAAACCTCGTCAGGACCTCCCATGCCGGGAGCGAGAATAGTCGTCTCCCAGTACGGAGGAGCAGCATCGGCCGCAGCTTGTTCGTAGGACTATTAAAGTTAGTGACACATAGCCAGAGGCTGTTTGTTTGGGCAACATACCGGTGGTAACTCGTCTTTCTCAGGATCACTGTTCCCTCTCTCCGGGCGCGCAGACAAATTGGCAAAAACACCATCTGATCCGGAACCACCTCCTACAATTCTCGTTGACCTTGAACCGGACGGCGTTGGTGCCGGAGCAGCCGGTTGAGCAGGTGTTGGTATTGTGTTGACATTCTCCATAGATGGCGTCGAGTTCTGTCGCATCAATCGCCTCCGGTCATCAACCTCATCGTCACTATCGTCATCATCGTCAAAGGCATCGGCGAGAGTAGCATCGACCTGGCGCGTTGGTTGAGGAGAAGAAGATCGAGAGTGAAACGAGGGAGGTGGCGAGTGGGGGATCGGATGAGAGAGATTGTTGTTATTGTTGTTGTTTCGAGCATCAAAGTCCTCCTCGTCTTGACCGTTAATCTGAGACCTTGTCAGTATGTTCCAAACACCGCTGCTGATCGCGCGACTCACTCGTTCGTATCGTCCGGACATGATGGGCTAATCGTCTGGCGGTGTCGGGCTGCCTCCCGAATCCGCTTACCAAGAGGAAAAGATACGCGATGTCGTAGGAAGAGAAGAAGGTTGAAGAGACTCGGGAACGAAAGGAAAAAGGAGAGACGAAACCAGTGCGAGGAAAAAAGAAAAAGAGGATCTTCAAGGAACGACGGCGAGAAGGGTCTAGTTTGGGGGTTTGGGTGTGCTTGCGTTGACTTTGAAGTTTGACGATTACGAAACAGACAGCGACAGGACGGGAGGAGAAAGCCTGCCTGGGGCGAGCACCTTAGTCGATATGCGGACGGCGGCTGTATTCGGGTTCGGTATCGACACAGTGTGAAATATAACAGGGGATGGTCTAGAGGGGTCTTCAGGGGTGGTGCGCCGAAATATCCGCCCACTGAAACGCCGTGGCACACTGTGATGCTACTTTGGCTTACGGAATCTTTTCATTCACAGCCCCTAATCAAAGTTCAGGGGCACATCAACAAAGCCAGATCGGAAAGGTTGATCTCGAGTGCGAGTCTTTAATAGAACATCGTGGAAGAATGACAAAAAGAACTTGATTTATTCTTCGTATGACTCTTGACTTGAACTTGCAAGTGGGCTGTGTCAGGTAGCGTTGGATCCACCTCCACATTGAATCAGATCACGGGCTTGTCCTCATCAGGTTGAAGAATGAATGAGGCAATCCATTTCAAGGGTCTCGTGGCAGCCTGAGGCAAATCACGCATGACCCAATCATATGCTTTTCAATTACAGTTTTAAAAGAGATCAGCACTGTGACGGGCACACTGTTTAATGGAATTTCTCGATGGTTGACGTCGAGATATTCTGCTGTAGAGAGGCCCTGTCCTAACAACGACATCTTCACAATTCACAATGTCGCGCTCATTATCTGTAAGTGATTAATTTCTGTATAAGTAAAAGTACTTAATATTGACTCTTTGTTCTTAGCAAAAAATCTACTCCGACGTCTTTGCGCGCTGGCCAAAGCAAGCCCTTCGTCCCGATCACCAACTCCAAGATGTCCTAGGTAAAGCCGTAAGCGAGCGATTCCAGAACCATAAGCCCCCCATGGAGCGCGAGGAGCTTCTCAAGGCGCGGGCACTTCAATTCCTTCTCCAAGACCGATATAACGATCGAGTACGTACCACGATACGGCGAACACAATCCGGTCGGTACTAATAATTATATAGTTCAAGCTCAAGGGTAGATTACTCGAGCCAAAGAGTCAACCAACATACTTCGCGGATCTAGTGAGGGAAATTGACGAGGCGCCGAACAGATCATGGTTGGAGAGATTGGGCAAGCGATTAACAGGAATGATTCGGTTTCAGTAATTGATGGACGAGAAAACGACTTAATGCAAGGAAAGGATCCCAAAGAAGGATACTGGCATCTGACGTGTATATGTATTGTACTTGTACATTGTATCAAAAGCGATTCCCCATATTCAACGCCCTCTAGATTGCTCAGCCCTGTCTAGATGTACTTCTCATCTGGATCTATCTTGTTAAACCACACTTGGATCTGCTCATAAGCAGTAAACACCAATCCTCCAGAAACTACCAACCTCGCCAATCGTGGCAGCGCACCGCTCCAGAACGTCAAGACACCCTCCTGCTTGAAAATAGTCGTTGCGCACTTGAAGCTGTTGCCATATGTCTTCTTCGCCTCGATACTCTGCATGCGTGTCTTGATAGTATCGAGCGGCTGCGTCACATATACAGTGATCAAACCAGCCAAACCACCAATTGCAAAAGTTCCAACGGCACCGAGCTTCTCGCCAGGTGCTGTGTATGACTCGGCCATCTGCTTGAAGAAATTATAGGCGGTGAAGCGTGTTGCACTGTTGGCAGCTTGTCGAGCGGTCGTGGGGACGAATCCCTGGAAGAAACCTCGGAGACCACGTTCGCGGGCGATGATGGGGACGGCGTGTAGGAAGCCGCGCATTCGAGGCTTAGCGGACTTGCGGTCGTCGATACTGCGACTGTAAGCTTGGGCCCTGCGGGGGAAGAAGTCAACTTACAGAGTGGTCTTGATACTCTCGGTGGGAGTCACAGCAAGCAATGACTCTGTGACTCCAGCACCGAAACCAGCAAGGACAGTACGAGGTCCAGAAAGATTGCCATTTTCGTCGACTAAAAGGGCCTTGTACTGATCAAACGCAACGAATCCTAGCCCTTGTTAGTCAATGCGACACACGCAAGTTCGGAAAGTAGCATACGGATTCCGGCCTTGGCTGCGTTGCCAATGATGAGAGTGGTGCATCCAGCATACCACTGCTTGCCGAAAGGCGGCCAAGGGAGCTTCTGTCCTTCAGCTAACCGTCTGTTCAACTGCGACCTTGTCTTTGCAACTATATAAAATCAGTATTGTAGGTCCGTATCGACTCGACGGGTGAGTGAACGTACACTCAGCGGGGTAGGTGATAGCTATACGGCAGCTTGGTTAGCTATATCTTCAGAGTCATGTCGTGTGAACATACCAATCTCAATGGCGCCGGCAGTCGATCCAGCGATGATGGATCGCAAGGGACTGGGCTGCTTCTTCTTCTCGCCTGTTTGTGTTGTCGACGCCATGATTGCTGTCCTGCCCGGATATCGTCTGCAGGCGATGTTGGTGTTGACGGGAATGGGAACTTTTTTTGGGGCGTGGGACGGGATGGATTTCGTCACTTTTGGTACAAGATGGGAGCTGTTGTAATTTACACGTGCGCCGATGTCGCTGTAGTGTAAGTGTAACTACAGTGGTTGGCTGCTGGACGCGGGCGAGTTATGGAGTACTCCGCATATGCTTGGGCACCGGGAGCAATCCGTCGAAACAGCCACGGATGCCTCCTTATTTTAGTAACAAATCCAATAAGGAGTGCTAAGTAAAGGGATAGCTACAGTTCATTTCAGAGTTAAATTCAAATTACGCCGTTATTAAGTTCCAATCCCTCGGGTGTTACTCCGTACTGAGTCGGCATATCGCGGCCCAAGTTAACTTCAACCTCGGCGCACGTTTGAGGCTACGGATACACGCATTGCTCTAACCACGGACCAGGTCTTGTTTCTTTATGAGACCGCCATGAATAATTCCGGAAAAACGCTTACGGCTTGCATACGTGTGGCGTGTTTGTTGTATGAGGAAAGGATAGCTTATTGCCCATAGGACATAATCTGTAAAATCTGTACAGTATGGCGGTTACGTTGATTGCAAATTTTCACCAACTCTTCGCTCACTCATGAAATTGACGAAATTGATGTACTTGATGTATATTTATTAACTTACAGGGAATAACGCCGAGAAAGACTTCGAACTGGCACTGGAATCCGTGTTGACCGGATGTGTCTGTCTACTTGGAGTCGACTTCTAATGACAGGCAGACATCTCCGTCATCACCTGCATTCTTGCAAGATTTTCCATGAGCGGCTTTATGCATAAGCCATATTTACTCTTGGAGCTGAAACTGACGAGGCAGATGTGGCACTCGGTCAACGGGTAGATGCAGTGATCCTCTCATCTCACGCATGCTTTGCCAATAGCCTATCTAACTAGAGCTCAGAAAGTCGGTATGAATGAGACCAACCCTCCACGACGGAATGGCACAGGTTCCATAACCTAGTAATTTCAACTCGAGTACAAATATTCCTTTGACGCACTCCTCAGATTTGACCGTTGCAATAACGCACTTCAACTCATATCATACCGTCTTCATCATGTCAGAGACTCTGTCCATCAAGATGGAGGATTCTCCTGAAACCTCCCAAGCGGAACTAGAAGAACTCCAAAATCATTACTCCCAAGAAGAGATCGACACCCTTGAGGGCGAGCTCTCGCCCTTGGATGCACTCGCCCCTTTCATGCGCCCAGGTGTCACCATCCCACCAATTCCTCCATACCACCACCGGGAACCATCTTCATGGATGTGATCAGAAGATTAAGGAAATTTCAGGAACAGATGAATAAAAAATGTGGGAGCTGACAGGGTAAAACACTATTATCGCCCTGGTAAACGCTCCGTTGTCTGATCTCGATACGCAAATTCGCGTTGTAGAAAGCCGCACACACTTTGAACAAAAAATCGTGAGGGCCATTAATGAACAAAACTTCCAATATGGTTTCAGAGTCAAAGCTCCTACCAACATACTGCCAAGATCATCAAGAGCCTCCCTCACCAGGCACAACGGTGGGCAAGCTCCATTCGTTGCCTCAGATCATTCGACGAGCTCTCATAAACCAATATCACCCAAGGGGCGACAGCCCAATGGATCCCGAGGTTACCAAGGAACTTCTTCATCGTGGAGATAACCTCGAATGCGCGCCACTCCTCGTTTTATGCAACACTCAGCGGTACAACCGAGAATTTCGGCTGGATGACCTGCGAATCACGCGCGATATGATGGAGAATGCAGGTATAGACCTCGAGAAAATAGCGGCCTCAATGGGCGAGGCGCTTGCTATACTTCATTTCAAATGCGAGGCCTTGGGCCGTGTGTGCTTTGTTCTCGGTGCTTCACGGACTTATGAAGCATGGAAATTCGGGCCCCTCGAGATTGGTATACACATTCCTTCCTTTTACCTACTTTTAGAAGAAGAAGACATGAGTGTGGAGAATATCTCTCAGTGCTTAGGCCAGATTTCAGGAGTGTTTCCGGAATCGCCGGACTACTTGAACGAAGATGGTGGTGAAGTATGGTAGTCCTTCAGGATAGCCTACATCAAACAAGGCAACGCGTGTTGCACCAAAGATTCCCTACCGACACCGGACGCTGTTATGGAGCATTTTGAATCGCTGTGTTACAAAATGGAAGAAGGAAGTGAAACGTCTTGAACCTGATGCAGGCTTGTGAGGATATTCGTTGCGAGTAGAAGCTTATGTACTTTCCTATGATAATTTAACTATTGCAGTAGTACTTCATCTAAATGCTGACCAACTCCACTGATGCTTCATTTCTCATACCTAGGTACTCATTCCTGCTCATTCCATCTACTTATTCCTCCCCCATTTCTGCTCCAACCCAGCCTTCCACTCGTTGAAACTCGCCACCTTGCCATTAACCAACAATATCTCTCCCCTGTGCAACACTCTTCCCAACGGGGGCACTGTAAACCATTGATGATCACTCCTACAGATCAAATCATCTCTATGATCGCTTGTCTTGTTACCCTCGCCCTTAATAACAGCCATACACTTTGCATCGTACGTCTCCATGCAGTACTCGCAGATGTAGTACTCATCCGAAGGAGAGATTAGATCGAGACATTGAGCGCAATTTTGGCGCATTGTTTGGATCTCTGGGAGCTTGGGCTCGATGCGTGAAAGGACGGGTGAGTCTTCTGGAGTAGAGGCGAAGACCTTGGGATCGACTTCGCGCATGGATTGGCTGAGGGCGAGAGCGTTTTCGATGTCGTCAGCAGCGATGAACAGGCCAAGGAGGTTATCCAGGGCATATTCGTCGTTTTGGACATCATCGTCAGAGAGAATGTCAAGACTGTCGTTAATGAGTTGCCGTAGATCGCGGTCTGTTGAAGAACTTCGACCGAGAAGACGGTTGAAGAGGATCATGTAGATGGCGGCTATGTTGACGTCTGAACCAACCATCTCGATCGGCATGTCATGGTTCTGATGCCGACTTTGCTTCTGTTTGATCTTCTCAAGATCTTCAAGCCAAGTGTCTGCTTCAGGCGTTCTTAAGCCGGCATGAAGAATACGCTCTTTGTACAGGGAAGCAAGTTTCTGGAATGCGAGAGCATAAGCCTGTCGTGTGGGAACGTTACCACGAGGGCGGTATCCAAGTTGCGTTATACCCTCGAACAAATCCAGCGCAGAATCGATATCACGACTATACGTGTACGTTGCGCCAAGTGCGAGACGAAGATACAGCGCCTTGAGGGGATCGCGAGTTGCGGTTGCGACCTCAATCGTGAAGAGAAGAGACTCGTAAATGAAGTCTGTTTCACCGACTTTGCTAGCTGCCTTGGGAATCCAGTCTATGACAAGAGGTTTGTTATGGAACTCGAGCAAAAAGTCAACGAGTCTTGTGCGCTTGTGTTCTGCGTCAGTGACCTCTTCTGAGAGTTGTTTGAGGAACTGAATGACAGCTTCATGGCGGTTCTCAGTGGCCACTAGCTCGAGGTATCCGAGTTCAGGCTCGAAATATTCCTTGCATTCTTTGCTATCCAGACCGACCGCTTTGGCGCTCTTCATCGCCTTGAGGAAGTACTCGAGTGCTTGGTCGACTTTGTGGAGTTCTTCGTAGCAATTGGCAATGAGAATGTGATCCTTGTACAGACGCCATTTGCAGCTCTTTAAAGCCTGCTCATCAAGCTTGCCACTGGCGATACTCTCCTCCTCAATCGCCTCACACTTGAGAGTTTGCTCCAAAGCCTCTTTGAAGCGACCGTCACGCGAAAGACAATATGCGATACGACCACGTGTCTCAACACTGTTATTGTCGAGAGCAAGAGCCTTGTCATAATGTCCCAGCGCCTTGTTGTGCATATCATTCGTAAGGTATGTGCTTCCGAATCGACGGTGCCAGTGTGCACTCTCTGGGATATTTGCCCATTCTGCTGCTTTGACGATTCGGTTCTCGACAGGGATCTCGGTCCAGTGGGTATTGCAGTCGGACCAGGAGTACCCTTCTTGCATGAATGCGATGGACTGGACAATCTTGAAGCAGAAGAGGGTGGGGATGTATTTCTTGAAGTCTTCAGACAGCCACGCTCGAGCGTAGAGGTCTCCGATGGGCTTGAAGATACCGGGGGATTCCTTGACGCCTTTGCTGGCCCATTCTCGAGCTTCAGGACTGAGAGAGGATTGGACATCCGGATCGCCCATCCATCGCTTGAGACCTTTCATGTTGGCATCTGTAAGGACATCAAGACCCTCGTCGTTCTTCTCATACATAAGAGTCCAGTCGAGAATGGTGTTCTCATCAGTAAGCATCTTGTGCACATACTCTCCAAGCTCTTTCTTCTCAGTTGCAGGTACTGTTGCGGGATCGAGGACAGCTAAATGCTCCTGCCAGTACCACGCAGCGTACTGCTTCATGGATTCTCGGCCACTGGCGCTGAGTCGATATTTCTCAAAAGCAGCTTTGTTCGTGAAGATGGAGAGACAAGTCCTTAGGATGTGAATGCGCGAAATAAGAGGGTCGAAGCCAATGCCCGCACCAAGCTTTGAAGAGTTTTGTGTACTGAAGAACTCCTTGACGGAAGAGTGGAAGAAAGTGATCCACGTATTTGTCTTGCTCGATCTGAAGTCCATTTCACTCATGGGGTCAAAAAGGTCAGAGTTAGCAGCTGGACTCACACCACGTCCAGGGCTTACTCGTCCAGGACCCAAAGACTGTATCGGGCTCGTGCGACGTAAAGGAGATAAGTTTCGACCAAGATCGGGGCTTCGACCGAAAACTGTTGGGCTCTTGGGACTTCCACTTCGTCCTGATCCTGGACGACTCGCTGAACTTGAACGCCTTCCGGAGCCGAGATCACCGTTCTTAATGCGCTGTTGCTTCTCATGCTCTCGAATTAGATCGTCAGTTGTTAAACCATCCTCGCGCTCGAGTTCGAAGAAACATGCGTATTGACCTCGCAGGGTTTCTTCGAGTTGGAAAGGGGGATCTCCGAAACGCATGATGAGGACTGCTTCCAACTGTTCGAGGGATAGAACCTCTTCCGCGCACGCGACCCACTGGAGCATTTCGTTCAAGTCTCTGGTCTGATCTTCATATAGTGTCTCCGAAAGGTTCTTGAGTGTTTGTCCAATGATACCGTTGATCTCCTTGGGGTACGATTGCAGACTGGTAAGGATGCTCTGGGGATGTCGCTTACGACTAATATCCTCCAGCATGAACTTTGCGAGAATGAAGAGACCGTCGGCCTGCTTGATCATGGCGTCAATAATCTTCTGCCGAAAGTCGGGAGGCGTGCGGCTCAGGTTACGAAGGTGCCAAACGCTATTCTCAATGTATAATTTGACATCCTCGGCGTTGCGATCAGGTGTAACGTGAAGCGTCGTGATGACTTGCGTTCCCCTGTTTTCTGGGTCGAGGGTATACATAACAGTCTCAGTCATATACGTTCTTCCAATAAGAGCAATTTGGAGCGTGACATGCTTCGGTCTCTTGTCGGACTCATCATCCGAACCCATTTGTTGGAGTAGCTCCTCGACTTCAGCAGAATCCGCCTCATCGATACCGTCGAGGAAGATGTAAATCGCTTTCTGTTGTTCTTCTTGCTGGAACGGCTGGACAAAGAGTTTTCGGTAGGCGCTGGGGATTGTGCGGATCTCATCAATGCTGCGAAGATTCTTGAGAAGCTGTTTGGCGTAAAAGGGATCGCTCTCGCTTAGTTGGTAGGCGAGATCGCGGAGAGCTTGGAGAACTGAACGAGTCTCGGGATTGTTGTCTCTGAAATAGAAGTACGCAAGTCGCGAAATATGCTCCGTTCCCCAAGACACGAGTCTAGTGGTCAAATACGACTTTCCAGTTCCTGCGAGACTGTTAGTTGGCGTCCAGAAATTGAGGTCAGCGACACTTACCGGCTGCACCTGTAATCCAGAGGAAGTTGGTCTTCCAATCGAGCCAAGCCTTAAACCCTCCATCTGTAAGGATCCAATCTCCGGTCGATTCCGCGCGTGACTTGTTAAACATAGCAAAGAAGTCCTCAGGAAACGGCGAAGGGTCCAGAATCTCCTTGAGTTTATCCTGATGCGCCGCGATAGTACGCTCACGACCTTCAGACCTCATCTGCATCATTGTCTGATTCATCTCCTCAAGCTTGCTCTGCATGTTCTCCGTCGTGAGATTAAGCTTGTTGATACCTCCATAAGTATCTGCAAGAACCTGCCTCTCTTCACCAATGTTAAGAGCCTTAAGCTTATCGAGCGCTTCTTGCACGGGTGTTCCTTTGCCGAATACTGTACGGAAGTATGCCTTGAAGCGACCGCGACGAACCTCCTTGGCGGCCAAGACGAATACTTCAAAAAATTGCGCCAGAATAGTGACGACCTTGTTTCGCAGTGCATTGCCCATTTTATACTGCACATAAACGTCTAGTCGTGATGTAAAGTCCTACAATTGTCAGTAAAGCCTCAAGCGGGGTTGATCAATATCACTCACCTTCAAATGTTCAAATAACTCAACGATAGTATCGTACGCTGAAGAAACATCTCTCGCTGCTCCAATGAGATACGCAACGGCGCCAAAGATTCCCTCCGCCGGCGCAAATGAGTCTGCCGCAGCGCCACTCACGATCTCACCGATGACTTCAACGGGAGTAAGGCAAGCCGCCATAGCGCTAAAGATCGACTGCCGCTTCTCACGGAACTTAGTAAACTGATCATTCTGCTTGTCGACCTGCTTAATCAGGTCTGTGACGTTGTTTATAGGCGGGTCAAGAAAATCGCCGAGTTTGTCTTTGGAGTCGGACGAGTACAGCTTGCTAGCATCGTCGAGGATTTGCGCAAACTGCGCTTCAGCCGTGTCTTTGTCTTTCTGGACCGCCATGATGCCTTGACGGTCCTGCAGACGATCTTTACAAAGAAAAAAGAGACTGGGATGAAAGAAGTTATAGTGCAGAAGAGAGGTAAATATAAAAGACGGTTGGCGTTTCAGAAATCAGGCTGAGATGGAAGCCTTCACGCTATGACTCGTAACCAACAACAAACTTAGCGGGGGCCAAAACGAATGATCAAAAACTGAGGTCTCAAAAAAGTCCGAACAACAATCCCTGTAAGGGCCCGAAAATGAAAGGAGGATCTGGTTGCATTTGCTGCTTACGGTGCATATTATACCATGCCTCTGTTGGTAAGGCTGAGCTGCGTGGTAGGGCGATCTTTAGACTGTGTTGTCGTAATTCTGGGGCTATTTCTTGGCTATCGACTGAGAGTCCGGAAGACGGCATTTTCGAGGGTTGAAATGCCATTTACAAACATTTCAAGTGCATAAAATATTAAGGAACGAACGTTAGCCTCGATGCGTCGTTAAGCGCCCGTCATCAAACGGGGAGGCGTTCAGCCTGAGACGCTTGCTCATTGAATGGTTTCACCGTATCCTGTAATTCTCCCCACAAACCACTCACGTTGGGGGCTTATTTTGTAACGTGACCATCATTTGTGACTGGTTTGTTGGCTCGGTGAGTAATAGAAATGGTTGATCTTTACACTTTCTATTAGGCAGTAATCTGTTATACGTCATTGGTTTAGTTTACGATACTCGCTCTTTCAGCCTTGTCTTTAAGGTGAGAGAGCGATCGTATCGGTACGACTGAGCCTCTTCACTTCAGGTCACTACATAAGGCTGTGAAGCCATCCCAAAGTGGACTCAAGATTCCACCGTAACCCTCCTGGCGGCCCGTCCCGCGTTGTATTCCTAATGTACTTCAAGTTTCTAGCTACAGTGAGAAAAGCCCTTCAGTGATCTTTAGGGTTTTCTCACACGCCATATAACTTTATGTCGTCGACCCCAACATCAAGGAGCCGTTTCAAGAGCGAACGCTGCTTATGAAGAACCGTCTTTGACCTTGCACATCTATGTGTCTGCTCTGTTTAGCACTCAATAACAACAGAGTTCAAGGGCAGGACATTCGATAGTAACGATAGGCAAGGAGAATGACGAAGGCATGGTAATATAATTGTACGAGAAACACTGGCATTGCTTATAGTCCGAGATTGACCTTCAAGTAATAATCCCAAGCATCTTATATAACATATAACCACCAGAACGTAGCACGCGGCTTTACAAAAGTCTATGTTAAACTGAAATATTGCAACATAAGTCTGTCTCTTAAGCCGTGGGCGACAGAGTACTGGTTTAAACACCAGGGTACACGCTTTATTACGCGACACGACTGAGCCACCCCAGGCAGCAATTGCCTTTATTACGCGACCACGCACTTAGCATTATGGCGAAATGTCCTTAACCGAGGCATTCTACTGTCGTTAATTCAGCAGTAATTAATACCTAAAAGTTATAAAAAGGTTCAAAAAAAAAGGTTTGCGTCTCTTTGATTACATGTGTCATCCTTAGTGCAGGGGCCATGCTACTATAGAACTGTTAGTGAGTGCTCGAACGCTGAAATTTGGGGGGGAGCAGCTTACATCTTCTCTGTATATTTTCAGTTGGACCATATGCCAGCGGTTACCCGCTGGCAAAGGCTGTAACATGTAGGTAGCTTATATTGCCTTGCAAAATATAATATTTTTATTTAACAGTTTTTCTATATATCTTTCTATCCCTTCTTAATTCAAAACTAGCCATAAATACCGGTCTTGCTTGGACCTAGCTTGAACCTGCAACAGCCTCTGACATGTTGGATTGCACTTACTGATCGTACCCGACCAGTCATCTATGTGTCTTCTCCCAAGCTCAAAAACCTGTATTATTTGCTAGTATATATCTTAGGAAGGTGATTCAAGAGGACGAAGTTTCTTACTGATCTTATAGAAGGTCTTTAGTTTAGTCGTGATCGGAAGTAAAGCAGCGACTAGGCCTTGGTGAAGGATGTCCTGTGCTTGCAATCGAGTGAACTTGCAATAGTTCTAATGGTTAAAACAGTAGTTGCGCAAGAGGGGAGTTCGCGGGCAGGCGGGGTATTTTGGTGGTTGTGCCCTAAAACTCCTCTAAAGATATGTGGGGCTTTAGGTTGATTTTCGCGTGGTACAGGTAAACAGTCCGGCAACTACCAGCTGAGTGATCTGCTTCTCAGAGATGTGTTGGCCAATGTGAATTCGCAGTTATATTTATGTTTAATAGTGAAATACAATTATAACAAAAGACTGCATTATTAAGTGACAATCTAGGACATGAAATTATTGATCAAATACTGCTTAAAATAGAAGCGACGATGCTCTTAGGCGTTTCCTTAGTTACCCCAAGCAGCCTAGAATCCGACTCCTCCCACGACTGCGCAACGATACAGCGAGCTTTCCCCCCTTCAGCTGCCTCGTACAATTGAGCGACAGCCAAGTCAAGAATCCAGCCGCCTTCACCATTGTCGCGCTTCTTTCGCGCTCCATCTATAAGCTCACGAGTCGTTCGTCTCTGGATATCCCATTGGCTTTCCGTTCCCTTCTGAAATGCTTCCAACAGTTCATTCTGACATGTTCTGATGGATAGCACTTTGACGTGTTGATTCGCTGTTTCTTCAGGGCGTTGAAGGACACCAACTACCGACTGACCTATGCCTTCAAGAGTAGTTCCAGTGAAGTACTCTTCGCCTTGGTCATATACAATTGCCGTGCGATTCTTGATGTCGAACCCCATAGTAGGGAACCGTTTTAGCGCCCAGTCAATAGGGTTGCCAGTCGCGATACTGGTCCAAGTAAAGTTGGGGTTCGCAGCAGCATGTTCTTTTGCGCGATCGACACCAACAGTTCGCTGGGCGCGCACTGCTTCGAATTCAGGATAGCTTCTGAACTCTGGACCCCAGCCGTAGTCATCAGTGATGAAGCGTTTGACACCAGCGGCGAGAGCAGCGTCAATCATGGTGGCTTGCAGACTGATGCCTGCTGGGCCAACAACACATGCAACGGCATCTTGACCATGCAGAGCTTGGGTGAGTGCGTCTAGAGTATAATCTGTTCTGATTACAGGGATGCCATCTGGAAATGTGGACTTGGATTCATTTCTGGTGATTATGGTGATGTTGAAGCCAACTTTGGTGAGAGCGGCAGTGATGGGGGTGCCGAAGTTGCCAGAGGCCTAGCTGTGTTAGTGGATACATTATTTGCACCATGGATGGATTTCTTACTCCAAAGATGGCAACTTTGTTAAGCTGAGTGGCGGACATTGTATGGGTTTAGTGAGATTGATGTGTGTAAGTGAACGTTTCTTTGGATGAGAATGCCTCGATTTGGTTGACTTTATCCCCATTACAGCCCCACCAGGCGGAATTCCGCCAGCGCTAACACTGACCAAAGCTGACTTATACACTGGATGAAAACAAGGGATTCTGTCTAGCCTAAGGGAGGCAAGAAAGATTTAGGATCTCTATCCTAAATGATCAAAAGACTTAGGTAAGTTTAGTATATGCTTGTAAACCTTTAGGCCATTTTATTTTAACACCCTTGTTTAACATCAGTTCTCTTGCTCCCCGACGGCATCCAGCCTATCAGTTCTCCTTTAATGGCTTCCTTCCATAGATAGAATAGCTAGTTTCTTGTCAGATATGTCCTCGTGAAGTTTAAAGTCAACTTACAGCGGCCAATACGCATGGGTATTCCTATCAGCCATCGCCTTCCGTTGGTGAACCAGCCAGAGATTGACTTCCTCTGGTGTCCATCCGTGAGCACGAGTCAAAGGTGCCATAGTGAAGGCCTCAAGACCGCAAGCCATATTGGTATAGCACCAACTTCCAAGCAACTTAGCTTTCTTGTCTCGGGGCCAAGGGTTGATGGGCCACTTGAACTTCTCAACAACGACATCTTCAAAACCGATGTTTTTCATGATGTCCACGAGAGATAGAATATCGAGGTATGGTCGGCCAAACATGACGGATGCTTCATTCAACAGGGCCAGAGACTTGAGCATGATGTTATCTGGGCTGAGACTGCCGTCATCAGATTTGATGTTTACGTCGACTTCTTGGATTTCGAGATAGCCACCAGGGACAAGGTTGCTGCAGTTATTAGCGAGAACAGAAGAGCCCTCAACCATACTTACTCGAAACACTTGTTTAGATAATCGCCCCAGTCTGCGATGCAAGACGTCATGAAACGACTATGGATATAGTCAAATGGCTGACTATAAGTCCAGTCATCCTCGATATCATCGATGACGAAGTTCACGTTTGGCGGGACGCTACAATCGTTAGCAAAAGATCATCCACTCTCAAATTTAGTCATACAAGTCTGGTTGAATTGGTGATAGATCAACCCCAGTGACCTAAAGAATCCTGTTAAATGACAAAAAGTCGACTTGGAAAGGCGCAATTACCTGAGCTTCAGGATGCTCGTCCGCATAATCGATAGCCCAGATGCCAGTACCTGTCCCGACATCCAGAACATGCTTCACCTTGGCATCTGGTTTATTTGGCGGTGATAAACCGAGCTTATCGTCAAAGGTGAGCAGAAACAGGTTATGTTGAAGATCTTGGGTGATTAGCATCTATGGTTCCCTTTTTGAAGGTGGCTATCATACCAAGTCTCTCATTTTCAGCTTCGTCATTTGGCAAAGCATATTCTTGATCAATGAGTTAGCGTCTCAGCTTTGAGTTTGAGACTGAGAAGTCTTACTTCCGTCTTTGTAGGCATGATATGTCCTGCCGTTCTCGCGGCGATAATTCAGGATCGAGCTAGAGACACTTGCGGTAGAAGACTGGAGATCCTACAAATCGTCAGTTCACAAGGACTGTATTTTTGTATTATCGCCATGAAGATCACAAACCTCGCCAAGGGAAGAGTCAGTATCCTCAGTCTAGCGATAGTCAGATACGCCTCCTTGTTCAGGTCATCTCCGCTTACCACTTCGTCGGGCACGATGGCTGCTGGATCGACTTCTTGAGTTTGAGCCATATTAATAAAAGAGGGGAATTGTTTTGTGAATTTGTGAAGAATCATATCAGGATCTTTGGTCGCTTTATATGTTGGTCGTCCCCTGTCCTCGGCAAACTGCATGTTGACTTCCTAACACGGATTTACCCGCTGTTTCGTCGGCCCATCGGAAAGACATATGATAACTTCCAAACCAATGATGCTCCAGAGAATTCTGGTAACCTTATTCAAATAATATCAATGTTGTTGACGTGTCATACTACGCCGCAAGTTGGTAAATTAGGGTTAAACACAGTGCATGCCTATTGGAGCACCTTCTGGATCTGTATATGTTCTTCCCATTCAACCAAAGCCGAATGACTAGTATGGAAACCCTGTTGCAGTGATACTTATGTAGCCATTGTCCAATATGCATTATCGCCGAGGGGGTGAAGTCTTCTTAACGTAGAAGCCAGAGGAGAGATAAACGCCTCCAAAATTGAAATCTGTTCGCGACGTTATATATTTTGTATGCTTCCACATACAGCATAGAACATTGTTAATAGATTACAGCGAGAGAAAAACATGGTTGCATAATCAGTTGCCAAGGACTCGGTCACTGGTGACATATTGGTTGGGAATTCTATGGGGCCTTATTCGAGTCAAATATACCCGCAAGGGGGGATTATTCACTGAAGAATCCCCTTTTCTCTTCATATAATTACATTTGAAGGGCTTCCTAGTTGCATCTCGAATTCCTTCTGGAGTCCTTAGCCACAGCGTAAGACACTCGAATCACCATCAACCATTGAACCCAGAGCCTGACTGCCCACGACACAAGTGACTGGCCCTGCCAGAATTCACTTTCTGCTGTTTATCATTATAGGCTATATGGGAACTAACATAATTTCTGGCCTGAAGATTGCTTGGACTAACTAATACTATTTGGGTGGCATTTTGTGAGTCTTGATTAGAGGAGAAGAAGCTTTGCTGAAGAACATGAGCTTCACTAGCTAACAAAATGTTGGGTTTAACAGGCCATATATAGCAAAGATCTATGTAGACTTGTGTAAATGAGAGGCCTTATCAATTTCTAATGCCAGAGTCGGCCCTCGAGTAAGCAATAAGTCATAGAAGAGGTATCTAAGTCGTTGAAAAATACTAAAGAAAATTTTAGCCCACATGGAACGAGTAAGTTTCATTCTAAACAGTAGTTCAAAGGGTAATATGAACCATGTAAGCCAAAGCAATAGTTTTCTTTTAATGATTGGACGAACAACGAGTTTTGGACCTACAAGCGGTATGTTTGGGGGTTGAAGAATGACCCGCAGGATCGCACGCCAAGTTTGGGGGATGTTTCACAGATGCTGATTCATGGAAAATTACGAGTTTGGTGGACATAGCCCAGATCTGCTTAGCATCTCGGTATGGCTTAACCGACCCGAGAGATTTATATAAACACCATTGACCAACAACCCTACAAATCTTGATGACGATAGCTATCTTTACTTTATCATTGTCGATGAAAGCACAATGGCTGAAAAATCGAGTCTCACGTTTACAAACCCGGTCATTCGGGGCTTCAACCCGGATCCAACCATCTGCGTAGTTCCCGCTACGGACTCAACCCCAACAACGTTTTTCCTCAGCACTTCGACATTTGAGTTCTTCCCCGGATGCGCTATTTACACGTCAACCAATCTAATTGACTGGAAACTCATTGGCCATGCACTCAACCGTCGAAGTCAGATTGAAATGCGTACCGTTGAGCCTGGAGCGGGTAGTTGGGCCAGTACTTTGAGATATCGACCTGAGGAGAAGAGATGGTATCTGGCCAATGGCGCCTTCCACCGCTACCGACCAACTGTTGATGTAAGTCACCAACACGAAGAGAGAAAATATGATCAGCCTCTGATAACTATGAGCAGGAACGTATCTTTCCCAGAGGATTCTATGTCTGGACCGACAATATTTGGGACGACAAGGCATGGTCCGACCCAGTATACTTTGACAACCCTGGTTTTGACCAAGATGTAAGTAAATTACAGCACTGCTCTCGCTGTAATGCTGACAGGACCAGTTGTTCTGGGACGACGACGGGAAGGTCTATCTCTCAACAACAATGCGCTTCGCCTGGCGAGATCCCAACTCAAAGCAGAAAGACTTTGGAATTCACATCTCCGAGATCGACATCTCAACTGGAAGAACTCTGACCGTCCCAAAAGTCATCCGAAAGTCTCCCCATGGAATCGCCGAGGGCTCTCACATCTTCAAGCGAGGAGACTGGTATTATCTGTTGACCGCTGAAGGAGGCACAGAAGCCGGTCATCAAGAGTGGGTATTTCGAAGCAAAGATGGCCCATTAGGTCCGTGGGAGAGCCAGGGGAAGCCTCTTTGGTACAATGGACCCGGCGAAGAAGTTCAGAGAACGGGACATGTTGATGTCTTTGTTGATGGAAACGGAGACTGGTGGTCTGTCTTGCTGGGTGTTCGACCAGTGCAACACCAGGGGACCTTTTTGGAACCGCAACTAGGTATCATCTAGCCATCTGTCGTTGGAATTGGAATGAACTAACTTTCGACAGGGCGAGAGACCTTTCTCGTCAAGGTTGAATGGAAGGACGACTGGCCCATTTTCAATGATGGTAACAACATTACACTGAAGACTGCAGGAAGAGATCTTATCAAGTCAGCTTCGAAGCCAAGTCTTCAAACATGGAAGGCAGATCTTTCCAAAGATGAACTGGAGTTGGGGTGGTACCAAAAGAGTAAGCTCTCTCGTAAAGCAATTGAGAATCCATCTGACATATTCAAGACACACCCATCAAGCAAAGCTATACTCTTACAGAAAAGCCGGGCGTGCTAAGACTCTACGGTAACTGCTACGACTTAACATCTCCTGAGGCCCCGGCCATGCTTCTCAGGAAACAGATTTCATACAACCAGGCATTTAAAGCAAAGATGGAGTTCAAGCCTACAATGCGAGGTTACGAAGCTGGAGTCGTCCTTTGGTGGAGCCAGCACTCTTATGCTTCCTTGGGAGTTATCGCTTCAGAAAAGGATGATGGAAAAGTCGAAACAAGGATCAGCTATAAGGGAGCTGCTGGAAATGTCAACGAGTTCAAAGTGAGTTAAAAGCCATACTTATAAGTAGAAGCTAATAATGTTACTAGACTTCAAAGGCAGATCTTGGAGGTAACCTCGAAAACGTTGAGTTGTCTATCCGCGCATACCCGACCAAGTACGAGCTTTCTTTCAAGGCTGAAGGAAAAGAGTCTGAGATATATACTGTCGACGCCAGTGCTTTAACTGTGATGCCACCCCACGGAGGATGTTTTGCCGGAATAATGTTTGGAATTTATTCCTATGGCAAGAATCAGCCTGTGTTAAATCCAGCAGACTTTTCAGACATCAGCATGGAGGAGCTTGAGTAGCAACTATAGATAAAACTAAAGTTACACCACCACCAAACCCCTGTTAAAGCATTCCTAAGAGAAGCAAAAGGACAAAGCACCAGAAACAAAAACTGCAAAAAATTGATTCGCATGTTTAGAACATGTGGCGGATCTCTCCCGCCGGGAATTGAACCCGGGTCTCAAGCGTGACAAGCTTGCATACTGACCACTATACTACGGAAGAATAGCCGGCTTTAGCCGGTTGTAGTGAGGAACTGTGATTGGAGAGACGCAGTGAGAGTATATGTACCCCTCGATACTCTCAAAGCTCCAAATCTCCAGTCTGGTTTACTTCACAGCTGGGATTCTCTATGCAATCTCTAATTTGTGATGCGCTGGAATTGTTATCAGAATGCATGACTTCAAGTCTTCTTGATATTTATTCTTCTGTGTGTATATATGATGCTTAAGCCTCGCCCCAGATCTCGTCGGCAATCTCTCTAACCAGCGTAAGCTTCTTCTTCTCTTCCTCGAGATTGAGGGGATATCCGCTCTCATGAGTACTGAATCCACACTGAGGGCTGACAGCAATTCTCTGCAGCGCCTCTTTCTGGCTCTCACCAGTACCTTTAGCCACCCAATCCGCTGCGCTCAAAACACGCTTCTTCATCTCCTCCTTATCCTCCAGCTGAGGCAACTTGGTGCTAATAACACCAACGACGACATTCTTGTCCTTGGGAAGGAACTGAAGAGGTTCAAAACCACCGGCGCGCTCAGTGTCGTACTCGAGGTAGAATGTGTTGACGTTGAGGTTGCGGAAGAGCTTCTCAGCGATGATGTCGTATTTACCTTCGGCAAAGTGACGGCCGCCGATGAAGTTGCCACGGCAGAGATGAATACCTGTGTGCATGTCTGAGGGGATCTTGGAAAGACTGTCGTTGTAGAGCTTGATGTAAGCATCTAGAAGATCATCGACGGTGCCAATGTTATCAGAATCAGCAGCCCAGCCATCACGGAACTTCTGGCTGCAAAAGTCTACACGGTGTCAGTTTTTGTAGTCAACTTTCAAAGAAGTCAACTCACAAGCCATTCCAGGGTCATCAAATTGAACATTTCGCAGGCCAGCCTTGTAAAGCTGATCAAGCTCATCCTGGTAGACCTTGGCAACATCCTTGAAGTACTCCTCGTCGTTCTTGTACGCCTCGGGGGTATACGCCTTGCCTTGCTTATAACGCATATGGAACCAGGCAGGAGTGATCATAGTAAGCTTGATAGAGCTCCAATCCTCCTTTGGCACAAACTTCTGAACGAGCTTCAGCTCATGGAGGTTTGAAACAGACTTCTCAGGGCTGTGGGAGAGCTTTCCACCAGCAATCACTGACTCGCCAGGCATGACCTGGCGATCAGTCTCGATCAAGCTGACCACGTCAGGGTGGTAAAGACGGAACATGGAAGCATCAGCATCGGAGAGCTGGGTCGTTCCCTCGAACTCGTCCCACATAAGACCCCAGAAGCGAGTACGGGTGAACTCGCCGCTGGTCACGGCCTTGAAGCCTAGATCTTGCTGCATCTTGACAACATCCTGAACAGCGTCGTTCTCCACCGTCTCAAGGCCGGCGTTCTCGGGGCTCAGACCCTTCTCTCGGATCTGCTCTCTGACGTCAAGAAGAGCTTGAGGCCGGAGCAAAGAGCCCATATGCTCAGCGCGGAAAGGTTTAAGAGTGGGTGCCATATTGTCAAGTATTACGTATGGAGTTCAAATAAGTTTGCAAGAGTGAATTGGTACTTAAAAACGCTTCTTAAATGATCTTGAGTAGAGTAATCTTATGAGGAGGGTCGTTTGCGGGGCTTCCCATCGTGGGGCGGGGAATCGTCCTAATAAGAAAAGGGCTGAATGGCCGCGATCTAAAGTCATTCTTGTCCGTTTTGATCTGCCGTTTTCCGTAAATCCGGTTTGTGGTTCTTGGTGGTGGGATCTGGAGAGGGGTAATGACCGGATGAGATAATGCCCGAAGTGAAAGAGGAGATGCACTGTGTTGCATTGAGAGCTGGTAGGTTGGTCCTTTCTCGGCGGTGATTTTGGTGGTGAGTGAGAGGAGAACCCGCTAAGGATCTTCAACTGAGTGAGGGGGCCGTGACGGTATTTATATCCTATATCCGAGGGCCTTGAGGTCCTGAATCCAACCAAATTACTCGTAATAAGTTTTCAGATGTCAATTAACGTTTGATTGGCGCATATTTCCTTTCTTATTCAATACTGGAGTAGGTAGTTGTCGAAATGCTACCCCAGGCGTCGCTCGGAGAATATTCAAGGTTAATCAAGTGATTGCAGGCATCAACATGCAGAATCCGCTCAGTGAAACACGTCCATGCATGGAAATCCGGGGAAGCCCAGGAATGGACCACTGAATGGAGAATTTGGGCTGGGAGAAACAATCGCCTATGCAGGAAACCCTGCGCGTCGATCAAAAATATCAGACCTGCCACTTTGGGAATCGCCATATTTACGAGTTTGCAGAATGACAACATACTCAGGTACGAAGGTGCTCTGTTAGTGACCCTATTGCAAAATTTAACACAAAATACTTGAGTGGAGATTGCGAGGACGAGATAGACAGTATCTGACAATGCCTCACGAGGCCTACACCAAGGCACATCAGCTCAATTGGTGGCTTGCAGGTGCATAATTCCACAGCCTGATTTGTTATCTCTTAATTCTGACAATTCCCCGCTCCCAGAAATGCACTCCATCCCCATTTTCTTTCTCCCAAGCTCGAAGTAAACCGTTAAAAGCGCCGCAATTTTAGCTCGGCTTTTCTGGCGTCCAAACCGTTATGGACGGCCTCTCAGTAGCCGCATCCTGTATCGCTGTAATCCAAGCTGCTGATCAGACCTACAAGATCATATCGCAATTTGTAAGAGATTGCAAAGACGCGAAGAGCGACTTGGCCGCTGTCAGCCAAGAGTTGTCCACCTTGACAAGAACTCTCGCACAGCTGAAGGATCTGGTGCCCGATGGCAGTGACTTCGCGGATAGTGACTTGACCAATAATACTAAGAGAGACATCCACGAGATTGTTTCAAGCTGCTTGGTAGTGGCTAGCGACATTGATGATGCTCTCTCGGGCCATCAAGGAAAGCTGGCGGCACTGAGTTGGGCCACTAGAGGCAAGCGAAAAGTCGCGACGTCCAAAGTGCTTATAGAAACAAATCGTCGAGCTCTCAGTCTGGCTGTCGATACCATTACGCTGTTAGTAATAATGGTTGTCTATCCGGTGTTGAAGACTAACTCTTTACAGAGCCACTGCTCAGAATATCAAGCAGGATACAGCCAATATTCTAGATGACACTACGCATATGAGAGGTGATATTCATGACTTGGTCGCAAGGATCAGAAACCTCGAGGCGATGGTGGCAGATAAAGACCCCGATGATCCGCGAAAATATGTACTGATGCGCTATCTCAACGATTTATCTTCTGTTGCTGGGTCTGTATGTGATATGTCGTCACGGCCTGTGACACCCGAGTCAATTCCCAGCGAGTAAGTCCTCCCTACGCAAATTTTGGCGAAGTATAAAAGCTGACAACAGCAAGAAATGTGGTTGAGGACATGACCTGTGTCCATACATTTCAAAGTACATCTCTTTGCCCCAAGGACACGAACAACGACCGAGTTCAGACTGCAGCCTCCATCCCCCTCATACCAGACAGAATCTCAGGAGCACGAACCGATCACAGCTTTCCCACCGAGTCCGCTGGTAGCTCAAGAAACAATCAGAGGACACCGTCCCCGATTAAGGCAACCTCAAAACTTTCCTATGTTAGGACAAGCTATCGTCAACTTATACCACCGAAACTGAGCCCTTTGTCCAGAGATTTCCGTGGATGTACGCTATCACCTGATGGAACCAAGCTCCTATGGAGAGACAAACGATATATACTTCTTGATATTGATTCAGGAGAGGTCCAAGATATCGACCCTAAGCCGCCTCGGTTCAGTATCACAGGTTTTCCATCTGTGACAAATTTCATCATTGAAACTCTGAGAGTCGAGATACTTACGACCGATGCATCACTGTTTCTTGCGAGTGTGAAGACAGCTGCAGGCCGATATTGGATGTTCGGCGATAGGAGCACCGGCGAATGGACGAGACAAATGGGCTGCCCAGATCCTCTCATGCCATGCTGTATTTTGTCACTTTCGCAACACTGCGCACTCTTTGTCAAGCAGACTGGTGGTGACGGCGCTTCCATTGTCAAGGTAATCAAAACAACTAGTCCTGAAGGAAAACCAAAGCTCGTATGCAAAAGTGGCTTTCTTCCTCGAAGTCGAGAAGTTGAGAAAGGACTTTTTACGTTCTCGCGTGTGGATCAAACCATCACTGCCATTCAGCACGCTGAGCGTTCTGCAATCTTGTACACTTGGAGCCTTCATGAGGACTGGTTCACAGATGCCGATCTGACGAGACAAGTACAAGAGCCTAGAAAGCTCCTCCTACCAGAATATGACGGCAGCGATGAAATAGCTATCGTTGGCATAGTTCCTGGAAGCAGGATGCGGGTCTTGGCTTTGAAGTATCCTAATGATTGTAACCCTGAAGATTTTATAATCACTGGCCAGGATCTATCATCACATCATTCTGAACCTGGGCAACCCTACAGCCCAACACCAGGGAGAAGATCTTATAGTTATAGCAGGGTATATTCCAAGGGGCAAGTTATAATTTCCGAAGACAGAAAGCTCATTCAGACCAAGTCTTCAGTTGCTTCCGGAGTAGTTATAAGGGAAACAGACTCTATGCATGCGATTCAATTGGTTGCGAAGGAACTAGATGAATGGAATACATTTTCGCCAAATTTCGATCACTGGGTGCAAATAAGCAAGGATACAAGGAGTGGCGAGAAGAAACCTAGGATATATCTTGACAAATTCGAACTCAGATGGCCTGAGGAGTATCATCAAACTTAATGTGTTTGAAGGATGCCGTACAATAGAGAACTGATATATAGTGAGGGGCCAAAAGAGCTGGTTGGATTACTAGTTACAGCTCGGTGTAGGCGCGGTTAAGAAGATTGGCCATTGATGATGAAAATTAAGAGTGCAAGCAAACCTGGAACGGTTGCCTTGACCTTGGATGGAAGTAGAAGACAGGCTACAAGTCTGATGATGAATTCGGGCTTCTCCACTGATGCCACCTGTCAAGAACTCTGCCAAAGTGATGATTTGCTTGATTCTTGGGACCATAATCTTCATTAGAGTGGTGGCGACCATATTCGATACCCATTCCATAAATAATCCATCTCTGTTTGAGTACAACACCAGCTCAACTCTGCCATCTCTCTATTGCACCTGTCTAGGATCTCCTTCAGCCAATCTTCTGGGCTGACAGAAACCGGCAGACAGACAGCTAATGCGGCCTCAGCAGCCACTACAAGCCGGGCCGAGACCGTCTCAGATTCAACGATGTGAAGATGCCTGCTCGTCGGAGTGCCAAATGCAAGCACTTTCATACAGACTGCTGGTCCAGGATTCGTAGGTGGTCCCACAAGTCTGGTGTCTTTGTATGTCCACCTCAGAATAAAATCCATCAAGGTTCCCGCGTCTATCTCAATTATCATGAAACCACCTTGCCCAAGAAGACTATGACCGGATACTGGAGCGAGAGCATCTGCTGGACGAAAGCATGTGTCGATACGATCTCGTAAAGCCTGCGTTTCTAAATAGATAGGAAATCTTGCTGCCATATGAGCGCCCGCTCGACGGAAGGTATTAAAGATACCTATGACACCAGGAGCCAATCTAGCTTTGTTGTAAACGTGGTTCCGCCATCTCATTAGCCATTTGAGAGTCGATATCAGAGATCTGAACCACAGGCTCCCAATGGGGCGACCCATAAGTCCCCCCTAGGGCGTGATCCAATTCGGGCTGTAACCCCGCTCAAAGAGGTGTGAGATGTATTCCATGGGCCCAAAGCTACCCGGTTTGAATCTCCCTGACATTAAATGTGCATCGCAAAGCATATCAAGAATACAGCAAACAACGTCATGTGAGAGAAAAGGTCCAAGATTTATCGTACGGGTTTCGCTTAAAATGGAACGCCCGACGTCTTTGGGGTCAAGTCCCATATATGCGTTCGCTGGGTGAGGACGTATGAGTCCCTTCTCGAAGCTTTTGAGGGTAAGCTCGAGTAAGAAGACGTAGATCCTAGGAGCCAACTCTTGCGATTGCTTCCACTTATATTGCAAGATTAGAAAGTCCTCAAAGATCCATCTCTTGTTTGAATCGGTTTATGGCCAGTAGAGCTTTGAAACTCTGACACAAAAGCTCTTCTTGAGGAATTTCGCAAGGTTGCCAGAGTTGCTGGCCTTCTTCAGTCTCAAAGATGAATTCTGCAGCAGATCTATGAGTAAATTCAACTGAGCCGCTCGAGGGTGTGACCTCGAGGATTCCAGGGCAGCCAGAGTTCAGACGCTTCGTCATTAACGCTGTCCTTGCGTCCAGTTCGGCCGCTGGAACTTGGCTGCCCCGGACAGCATAGCTTTCCAGCAATTCTGGCTCCATGACCATCATGCACTCGAAAGCTGTCACTTGAGGAAAGAGCGATCTCCTGCCAGACGCGATGAGCATCAGGTTGATAGCCATAGATACGTATTTTCGATAGATCAGAAGATCTTCGGCTGAACGTCTCAGAATGTCATGATATAAACCCATCAGATCTTTTGGCATACTACTTAGGCGTTGATCGATCTGCTGCTCAGAATCTCCATTGTTTAGTCTCCGAACTAACGACTGCGTGATGAGTACAGCCCATAGGAAGACACCCTCAGCTAGCTCCGCAACCTTCTTAGCCAAATGCGACAAATTTAGGTTTTGGGGCTCTAGAATCGTCGACTGGCGTAAAGTCTTTTTGGAGTACTGGAAGATATCGAACTTTGTTAACTGGTGCATTTGGAGATGTGGGTATCCTGAGAACTGTAGTTTAAACAAAGGCTCTGGACGACTTGAGACGCAGATCTTGATCTTGGGAGACACCATACTCTTGATGAATTGTAGAGCGTCTAAAGTATCTTGTCCTGGACGTGCTTCGTCTAAAGCATCGATAAAGATACAAATTGTCTGAGATGACTGGTCCCGGTAGCTGTAGAGCAATTTTCTTAGTTGGTCTTGATCCCAGTCTGAGGGTGACGATTTACGCAATGTGGCAGTTGTTTCGCTACAATAATCGGTAAGATTGGGGTCGTGTGATAATAGTTGGTAGGCGATAGAGCACATTAACCCCTTGAAAGACTGTTGCATAAAACTGCCTGGCTTCCAAAAGAAATGAGACAGAATGACTATATCTTTATGCCATTTCTTCAATGCCGCGAGAGTTCTGGGGTCGTGCAGAAGAAACTTCACCAGCGTGCTTTTTCCAGATCCAGGCTTTCCGCTTATCCAGTAAATCGGTTCGTCAGATGTAAGCCATGTCTTGAAATAACCCTTGTAACTTTCTGTGAGAGGAAGCTCTGAAGTCTCATCTTCGTGTGAGTCTTTTTCTACGTCCGGAAGCTTGGGACCATGGGGACGTTTTTCGTGAGAATCGGAAGAGTCGCCAACTTCGTCACTGTGCTCTTCGGGATCCGAACCCTCGTCTGTTGACCCAATCGTGGCTCCTGTCGAGCCGTTATCCGATTCATCATCGTCTGATGACCCGGAGTCAAAGGTTTGAGGGCGAGAGTCACCAAATATCCACTCAAATGTGGAAGGGGCCTCTGAGGAGACGGTGGATATCCTTTCGTTCATCTCTGGAAAGTGAAGACTTTTCAGAATATGCTTTCGAAGTTCCTTTTCCTCAGCTCCGGCATCAATACCTCTGACATAGTCAATCAGACTAGTGATCGATAGTAATACACAGAGCGCCTACTGTTTTGTAGAGTTCCAATGTTCAAGAAATGCTTTGGTACAAGCTGCAGCACACAAAGCACTATAGTCTTGCCAGTTCTTGTTCTTATGGCTATCGGTGTAATCGCAAACACTCTTGATTACGATGCAAGGAAATACCTCACAGACTCCAGCGCTCTCCATCTCGAAGCCTATTACTTTCCTCTGTCGTATGAGTTGGTCCCTGTCCTTCCCAGACTTCATCACAGTATCCCCAGAGGCGAATGTTCCAAAGTGTATCCTCAAGCTTGGCTCCTTTTCGTCCTTATCATTTCGGATCTGGCGTACGATTTGTCCGATATCGCACCCAAGCTCTTCACAGGTCGCCTTCAGTGACTCTGAACAGACGGTGTCAGCATCTGTGGAGCAAGAGGCGCAGACAGAGCATTCTCGTGAGTCTCGGTGCTTATGACGGTAACCTGCAGGAAATAATACATCCTTCGAGCGTCCAGGATATGAATGAGGCACACGAACAATGAGGTCACGAGTAGCCCTTCTCAACTTTTGCCTTTGCCGTGCTGTGGTGAGTTTGGCTACGAGACTTCTTATTTCCAAGTTAAATCTTCCCAAGCTCTCGCTCAAAGTATCCTTCATCTTAAATCTGTCTGGGAAGCGACGGCCGAAATCATATTGCACGACGCCAGTGCCGATAATGACATCGCCAAGAAATATTGGTGTATCTTCATACAATGGCGCGCCTCCACAGATGCCAACAACAAGTGCGACGTTGATGTTGGGAAAACTCATGCGACAGAAAGCTGCGATGTTTCCGGCTGCAACTTTTCCCATGCCAGGAAGGTGCGCTAACACCACATTGTGACATCCGATGACGCCCGTTGAGTATGAGTTTGGATCACCTCGCGCTTTTCCCAAGGAGAGGCCGCTATCTTCATGCCAGTGGTGATCAAAAGAGGCAATCACGGCGTCGGCCTCGAGAGTTAGGGCACATATGATAGCGATCTCGAAATCATCGCGACTCTTGGGACGACGGGGCGTAGCTGGAGGCATTCTAGGCATTAGCTTGATGAATTGATTGAGAAACCTTGCTCAAGTTCAATGCTGACATGCGAGAGCCTGATCAGGCTGGGTTCAGCCGCTCGAGATTCAGCTGACTCCACGTATGCAGAGTCACCAATTGGGAACTCATATGCCAACAAGGTCTTTGAAATAAAGCCATCAATTGGACTACGTAGAACGCAAGGCATATGTATCTGTTCTTTCGATCTCATGGTGGCACCTAAATATGCCAAATCACTCTCAGCAGGAGTTACAAATGCTAACCCTCACTTTGACCCAGTGGTTGATAAGAGAATAACTGTATATCAGTGGTGCTTCTACAACTATGCTTAATCAAAATGGCTGACAACGTATAAGCTTCTGCGATGACCTGGGCTCTGAGTGTAATCATCCATGTAATAACAATCGCTTTCTCTTGCACCTATTAGTTGTCTTATCCTAAGAGCTGCAGGCCATCATTAGAGAGGTTGTTTTAGGCACGGCTGCTGACAAATGATGGGGAGGTCCTCGGACGATATTGACGAACAATTGACCGGGCTTATCTGGCTGGTTATTGAATGGAACTGTTCCTGCAAGCGTTGTGTTGAGCGGGGAGGATGTGCTGATACGTGGGGGTCATCGGAGCTCATCCCGGCGATCAATCCAGCATACATTGAAGCTCAATCGCGATTCAACGGCTGAAGAAAAGATAGAAAAGAGAATACCACCAACAAGATGAGAACGGCTTAAACAAATACCCAAAGATCCTCATCTTAGTGTATATCTTCTGACTACCTAAACCCGGTTACGTTCTCGTGTCCCCATCACCATCACCAACCCCACGTCAGTGGTCATGCTGAACAGAAAAATTGACCAGGATGTGCCGCGGCTGAAAAGCTGGGTTAACGTCAAGACAACCTATCATAACAGATCCATTGCGATATCTTTCTGAAATCTTTGTAATCTGTAGGTATTTCCTCATGTGGAAGGTCATCTCGATAAACTTGGATACTTCCAGTGGCTTTAACGGGTCGGGGAGTCCGGCCTTGGAGGACAGTCTTGGACAGTGTTTAGTGTGACGGATCAACCGATCTGCACTGAAAGATCAACACAACCACGAACCTCGGAATCAGAAGGGCAATCAAGATATTAGACTGAATGCTCTGTGACTCTCGCTTTAAATATCTACATTATTAATCTGTCTGGATCATTCTACCGCTTCAAGATCAGAACGAGACCATACGATGCTTACTCACATCAAATCGATGACTCCAACAAGTGACGCCATAAAATAAGCACCATCACAGTAACCCCTGTCACAAGAACCGTAGATCACCGAAAGTGGCACGCGAGCCCCCCGCGCACCCACCTAGACCAGAGTGGATTAGCACCTAAATTGCACCATCAAACCCCGCGACTTCGCAACCGCCGGGGAGTTCTTTTGTCCTGTTTTTATTCCTTCTCAATATCAAGCCACTGACGATCACCTAACCCTTTCGTATAATATAACATAACCATGCCGCCAGCCGAAAACTCAGAGGCTGGTCGTCTCTTGAAATCTCAACCCCACGATTCTGCCTCTTACACCATGGCTGATAAGGAAGAAGAGCGCAAAGCCTACGGGGCGATTAATAATGATGGGAGGAGGAATAGTCTTGTGGACGCTGCTGATGACGAAGCAATTATTCCCAAGGGGGCTTTGGATCCTGTTTATGAGGCGAAAGCTCGTATTCTGAACCGTGCTGTAAGTTTTATTTTCTTTACTCATGCTGTTGATCGGTAGGCGTTAACATTGTCAGATTCAAGATCTCGGCATGGGGCGGTATCAGTGGGAGCTTTTCGTCGTCATAGGCTTTGGCTGGGCGAGCGATAATCTCTGGCCAATCGTCACGTCGCTTATTCTTACACCTGTCGCCAATGAGTTCAGCGTAAGCAATCCGCCATATCTCACTCTGGCGCAGAACATTGGTCTTCTCGCAGGCGCGATGTTTTGGGGATTTGGGTGTGATGTTTGTAAGTCGTCCCGCCAGTTCCCTTGGACTGATTATTAATTTTGGCAGTTGGGCGGAAATGGGCATTCAACATCACTCTCGGTCTCACAGCAATTTGGGGCCTCATTTCAGCCAGCGCCCCCAATTTCGCAGCCATCGGCATTTTCGACGCGTTGTGGTCTTTTGGTGTTGGTGGAAATTTACCAGTTGACTCGGCCATCTTTCTCGAGTTTCTACCGGCATCTCATCAATACCTCCTCACGATTCTCTCCATTGACTGGGCCATTGCACAAGTCATCGGTACACTTATCGCATGGCCACTTTTGGGTAATTATACATGCGAACAAGATACAGTCTGTCGACGAAAGGATAACATGGGATGGCGATATTTTACCATTACTGTTGGTGGACTAACACTTCTCATGTTCCTTGTGCGTTTTGTTCTGTTCAAGATCTACGAGTCACCCAAGTATCTCATGAGCAAGGGTCGCGACGAAGAGGCTGTTAGGGTTGTGCACACCGTGGCCAAGAAGAATGGAAAGACATCAACGCTCAGTCTCGAGGATCTGAAGGCTTGTGAACCGGAGGGTTACGTTGCCCAGACAGATACCAGCGCCGCGTTAAAGCGATATCTGGAGAAGGTCGACTTGTCGCATGTCAAGGCACTCTTCGTCACGAGAAAACTCGGCCTCAGTACAGGATTGATCATGGCAGTTTGGGCACTCATCGGCCTTGGATACCCCCTCTATAACGCCTTCATTCCGTATATTCAGGCGACTAAGGGTGCCGACTTTGGCGATGGAAGCACGTACCTCACATACCGAAACAGTCTCATCATTGCTGTTCTTGGTGTACCAGGTGCACTTCTGGGAGGATGGCTCGTTGAGTTACCACGGCTGGGACGAAAGGGCACGTTGTCACTCAGCACCATACTCACTGGCGTGTTTTTGTACTGCTCCACGACTGCTACAACAAGCGATGCTTTACTCGGATGGCAATGCGCTTTCAACTTCTTCAGCAACATCATGTACGCGGTTTTGTACTCCTTCACGCCAGAGTTGTTCCCCACGCCTCACCGTGGAACAGGCAATGCGCTGTGTGCTTCTTGTAACAGAATCTTTGGCATCATGGCAGTAAGTTCGCCCTCGAGTCCTATCACAGCCCAATACTGACTTCCGCAGCCTATTATTGCCATTTTTGCAAATCTGAAAACATCTGCTCCTGTATATACAAGTGGCGCATTGTTCATAGCAGCTGGACTCTTGGTATTGATGATGCCTTTTGAATCTAGAGGCAAAGCTGCACTATGAGCAGTAATGTGATACTGAATATATGATGATGGTATGAATGGCATAATACGAAGCGAAGCACTCTTTCAGGGTTATTGGTATAGCGTTTTCGTGCACTAGTTGCACAGATTAATGATAACAGACTGATGTCAGTCATGTTTCACTCTTTACTTCCTCCCGTCTCGTTCCTTAACTAGATCTGTCTTAAAGGATAACCCAGCCTCCTTTCTGAGTATTCCATACATGGAAGAAGAATCAAGGGGCCTTCCCTCAGCTTCAGAGAACTGCTTTGCATCTTTCAGATGCTTGATGGCAACTTCAGCAACCTCCAATCTAGCCCCAGATTGTTCCGCAAGGGTAATTCCATGACCGATATCCTTAATTGCCAGATTCAGGTCAGACCAAGGCCGGTCGCCTCTCGCTGGCATGTAAGCTCCAGTAGTAAGTCGTTGAGACATGGAAAGTGCCAGAGGTCCGTATTGTTGCTCAACCAGGGCTTCGAGATTCTTGCTTCCGAGACCAGACTTTTCTGCTAGGACATGTGCTTCTGCCACGACTTCCATCATGCCAGCCGTAATGAAGTTTCTGTCTTGTTGTTAGCTATGCTTAGGTATCAGATGAGAGCCCCTACCCTGCAGTTTTCATCTTACTCGACAGTCTCACATCTTCTCCAACTCGAATCACACCTCTTCCCATGACTCCCTCCAAGTATGGATTAATCTTTTCGACGGCATCGTCAGGTCCAGCAACTATCCATAGAAGCTTTCCCTGCGCCGCAACAGGGCTCGCACCAAAGACGGGGGAGGTGATGAATTTGGCGCCCTTCTCATCCAAACGGGCTTGAACTTTGGCGGAAGAGTCCGGATGAACGGTTGATGTATCCGCGATCACCTTTCCAGCGAGCTGCTCAGGCTTCTCAGGGTCGATGATTGAATCGAGGGTTGACTCAAGGGCTGAATCGTCGCTGAGAGATAGGAAGATGATATCGCAATTTGTCACAAGGTCTCTGGCTGAAGGGGCAGGTTGAGCGGCAAGGCTCTTAAGAGAGTCGCCGCGAGAGATAGTTCGGTTATAGTAAAGCAGATTGGGAGCGCCTGTTGAGTTTAAGTGTTTCTGGAGGTTTGTTGCCATGGGGAGGCCCATTGACCCCAGGCCTGTTTCTTTGTCAGTAGTCTGATGCGGCTAGTGAGTGATAAATGGACCTACCGATCCAACCAATTCGTGGAGATGTCATGTTGGATTTGAATTACATTACAGATGCAGATATTTACCGAAAGTCCATTGGAAAGGGGGACGTTCATCTATCAATCATGGTATTTGTAAGTAAGCAATTGACTTCGTGATGACTCAACCTGGACTTTCGGAGCCGAAACCCCGCAGCCTCGGAGTCGATCCCGAACCCTTTCAACCTCTTTCGATTGTTAATAGTTCTATCAGGGCTTATCTCTATAATTCTAGATTTTTCTTTTAGAAATTCAGTCCTACTGTGGTGCCCCAGTTTCTTTTTAAAAGTATTCTCTACTACTATCTGTATTATTAAAGCTATTAGTTCTAGTATCAAGTACTGTTTTCTCCTGTAATTAGGTATTCTACCCTATTTCAGATTTGACCCAAGTAGCGGCAAAAACAAACTAACAGACACTTAAGTATTAAAGGAAGAACCATATGTACTCTATTCTTACTGGCGAGCTTCAACCAATCACAAAGCGATTCCGGGCGAATGGTTTAGTGGTATAATACTCCCTTAGCATGTTCTCTCTGGAAGATACACCTCTGGGAGTGGTCCAGGGTTCGATTCCCTGTTCGTCCAACGTTGGTGGTTAGATTCCACTATTATCACTCTTTTTTGCATCCTCGCGGACTTTCTTTATTGTGATATCCATGCATTGCTGCACCACGGATCTGTAAGCGACGTTCAATGTTCGACCACAATGTGTACTTGACGACGGTGACAGATGTGACACGCTGACACGTGGATATATAAGTGCTGGCCTTTAATTTGACTCTGCGGGAAGACAGACATGTCGACAGCAAGACATAATACAGTGCAATAACGGTGCCTTTGGGACTACTTAAAACTTGCCACTTTGTATAGTTAAGAGTCATCGGATCATAGATTCAAGAGCAGCGAAGGGGGGGGGGGGAAGGGGGGGGGAGAATAGAGACGCGAAGCCATATCGGATTTGCGCGGACCCTTTCAGTTATCTCTATTCCAATGTTAAACACGAGCTATCTCAAAGGGCTTGAAGCCGATTCGTTGGATCTGAAGGATTCAGTCATCTTAACCCAGACTCCGATATCAACCGAACCATAGCAACATGCTACCACGCTGACCAACCTTTCAGTTTCAGAAAGACCTGGCCTTGGGACATGAAAATCCTGAAAGCCTTTCATCTAGATATGTACCTCCGTCATATGTAGCCTGTAGAGCATAACACCCTCAGACTCCAGCCTGGCAAGAGGGTATCATTTAGACGCTTCCCAACATCTCGCTACTTTGCATACTTCATGCTCTGCTTCAGCGTGATAACAGACCCTGCCGTTCCAAATGCCGCATGTCTCATCCGGGCCCTCTCATTGTCCGTTTTAAAGAGTCCAGATTGAAGTCTCTTCGACCCCAAATCGTCACTCAGCGGTTGGGAACCCAGACAATGCCCCTCGGCAAGCATGTCCAGCTTGGGGTTTCGGGTAGTGCAGAGAATCCCTGAAATGGAACTGCTGTGAATAACCCCATTGACCATTAGAGCGTAGAAACCAGTGAACACTACCAGTAGAGTAGCTACCGCGGCAGCAGAGTAAGACATCACTAGAGGCGCAGCGTTGTAAATATATAACAACTGCGAAGTGTGGATCTCGATCGTCACCTTCCGTGATATTCTAGAGAATGTGAGGTTGGGGAAAGAAACTAGAATCATAAATTGAACTCACTCGGTGTTTGCAAAAAAGCTCAAAGTGACTTGCTCACTTAGAATCTCCATGGCTTCCTCCGAATTCTTGCCAGGACACTTCTCACCAAACAGATCCCCAGCTACTGATGAGAACTTTGGATAAGATAATGGAGCAGGAGTATGGAGTAGACTGAGGACTGAGGAGGGTTAGTTTAGTCAGATAGTTAATCTCTTTGTCATACAACAGATGTTAGTCAGGAGCCTGGTTTTTAGAAACTCTTCAGCCTGGTCTTAGCAGAGTGAGACAAGTTACAAACCATGGCAAGCTGACAGCATTTCAAGAGTTGAAAGAAAGCTCAGCTGCATGTCGAAGCCATCTCTAGTTCGTGTTACGGATGAACTAATGACATAGACGCAGATAGTCCAGAATCTTCAGCTTTCCGGTTTTCCCGATCAATTCAAGTATTCTGATTTATTGCCAGCCACATTTATCAAGTAGCCTGTAAGATCGTTGGGCGCCGTGCTGGCCCCTGGCGCAAGGGTTGATCATGTCTCAGCGCCACTCCCTTGCGTCTCTCCTGTTGATCGAGAATCATCACGCTATACAACTCGGAAATCGGCAGTCAGGAGGCCTAAATCACGAGGTAAATTGACATTAGGCAGAAGAAAGCTCAGAGATGTGCTTGAATATCAATTGTGTACTTATATCGTAATGCAATACTGGTGTAAGACGCAACAAGATGGTGAGGAGGTAGGCTGTTGGCAATCTAGCATGGAAGGACGCCAGAACATCGAAAACAAGGCCATGATAACAAGTCAATTAATTCCATACCAAGATTTACCATAGAATATTGGACTGTGAATTTCCTTATGGCACTGCAAGGTTCAATTGATTCGATCCCTGGACCCATCTCAAAGTGAGACATTGAGCTCGTCTAGCCCCTTATCCATTCCTACCAACCCATCTCGCCTCCCTCAAACACGCTGCCATTCAAATCGACACACAAAAATTCCAGCGCGTAAAGATTTCTCTTAATTTTAGCGCGTTTCAGTAATTTACTCAGCAGCTTTCCAATCACGCGCGTGAACGAGGACCTGACGATGTGACTCTCCCTGCTTTACTAGTGCCTTTCCGCCACAGCAAGGCGCTGAAAAGCTGAGCAACTGGTATGTATGACTTCCGACAAAGCGTTTTAATGGTTATCGCATTATTGAACACCGTAAATCTGGACTTCCCAGCCACACGGGTTGACGTGTGAATAATGCAGTATCGATACGAAGATGCGCAACCTCTTTGTTATAGCGTTCCAGGCAGAATGAGTGGAGTACGACGCCATGTATATCAAGCAGCCTTCTTCTCTCGATTGAAGAGACTCATCATCACTACCAACCGGACAGAAACAAAGACATCTTTCGTCTATCTCGACAACAAAAGTCTTCTGTATTTCTTTCATCACATAATTCGACTTCAAGATGCGAACATCACTGGCTCTCCTGGCTCTGGCAGCCACAGCCTTTGCAATTCCCCAAGCAGTCACAGAAGATATCGCACCCAAGGGTAAGGCCCCCAAGGGCTGCACCACTTCCTATGATGGTCAATTTGAAGTCACAATCTTCAAGCCTGGAAACGAGAAGCGCGATGTCACCGAGGTAAGCAAGATCATACTCTCAAACGTGACCCTAGACTAACAGACAACAGCGATCATGCAATGGTGAAGGCGTTCTAGTCTTGAACCTTAAAGATGGCGTTCTCAAGGACGCTCAAGGACGAACTGGCTACATCTCAGAAAGCTACCAATTCCAATTCGACAAGCCCGTTCAAGCTGGCGCAATCTACACATCCGGTTTCTCAGTCTGTTCCAATGGAACTCTCGCCTTCGGATCTTCCGCAATCTTCTGGCAATGTCAATCCGGCGACTTCTACAACCTCTATGACCGCAACTGGGCCGAGCAATGTGAGCCTGTTGAGTTCGGCGTCATGCCCTGTGGCAAGAGTAAGAATACCAAGTCCGCCCCCAAGAAGAGAATCGTGGGAAGCAGTGTTGTCGCTACGACTGTTGTAACTGTCGTTTCAGATGGCACAACGAGGGAGGTTCCTACAACTATCGCTGTTCCTATGTGCCAGATTGGCGATGGACAGGTTCAGGTCCGCACGACACCTTGTGATGATATGGAGATCCCTATCATTACTGCTCCTCCTGTCAGCCAAGTCTCGGATGGCAAGCTCCAGGTTCCCACTACGGCCCCTCCCGCACCTCCCGCTGTTCAGAAGCCTGCTAAGTCTGCGGATGACACGCCTGCTGAGGGTACTGGTGGCGATGCTGGGGATAAGTCCAAGCCTGCTGAGGAGTCGAAGCCCGGTGCTTCGCCTGCTGGGAACGCTGCGCCTGACAACACAGGTGCGGCTCAGGCTGATAAGCCCGCTGGAGATGAGCCTTCTGCAACAGGCGCCCGACGCAAGTCGAAGGCTACCAAGACCGACGAGGAAGTGCTGGTCACTGACTCTGGGGTTCCCTCCGACACTGAGACCGAGGAGGCTAGTTCTTCTCGAAGCACACGCGCTGTAAAGCCCTTCAAGCCTCAGACGACTGAGAGTGACGACTCAGAGGAGACTGGAAGCAGCTCCAATTCCGGCTCGGATGACGCCGCATCTACTGGTGCGGCTCAGTCCGATGCTTTCAAGATTGCCGCGAGCCTGGGTATGGTGCTTGTATCGGGTTTGTTTGGATTTTTGTTGATTCTGTAAATGATGATGGGGCTGGGATGATTGATTGATGTTATGATTATATATGTTTTCTCGCATAAATGTGGTGTTCTGGTTTTCTCATGTCGGAGGTATTGGGTTAGTGAATTTAGATATCTTTTTACAAACAGTCAATGGAACAATAGAAATGGAATCATACGGCTCAACCTACTCCGACGCTGACGTTCAATTGCCTTACTTTTGTCACTACAAGCTAAGATCAGTGAAGATGATTCCTCATCATTACCCCGCTGTAAAGGGTGTGGGTGGGCCTGTTATAGCACCGCCATTGGTATCAGTCATCGGCATTCACAGCGCTCTCAAGCTTGTGAGGGGTCTTTCACGAACTTCTTTCACTCACAATCCTTTATAACTCACGAAATTCACACAAAGGTTTATGTGAAACAATGGACGACTCATTCATAGGCAATCTCACAAAGAGTGTCAATCAACTGACGCCGACATCGATCGCCATTTCAGTCGCGGTCTTGCTAGGCAGTCTCATCACCATCTGGCTTCAAAATGGCCCCTCAACACCAAAAGAGCTTCGCAATCTTCGACGAGAAGGCGTGTCATCAAGCAACATGAATGACCAAACTGATTCCAAATACGACCTTCCTGAGAACAGCGAAAGCAGTGGCCCAATCCGTGTCAAAGCCATCTTTGTGCATCCCATCAAATCATGCGCCCCGGTCGAATTGCACCGAGCGCAGCTCATCAAGAGTGGCTTTGTCTGGGACCGATGCTTTGCTCTGGCGACAGAAGTCAATCGGGCAGAATCAGAAGGAGGTCCAATATGGCGATTTATCAGTCAGCGGACTAAGCCTCTCATGTCGCAGATAAAGACCGAATTGTGGCTAAGACCTGAAGGTCGCGATGCGCGATCTTCGTTCGACTCAGTGGGGTGTCTCGTCTTCAAGTTCCCAGACCCAGATCCTTTGAGTTTGCTTGACCAGCTCAAAGCGCTGTTTTTTTCTCGCCGAAAGGAAATTTCCGCTTTTGTACCGCTGTCTCCAGATGAAAATTATCTCAAAAAGTATGGAATCACCATGAAGAAATTTGCTATCCATTCACGAGAAACAGAGGGCTTGGATATGGGAAATGCACCATCAATTGCCGCCGCACTCGCCAAACTCAAACGCTTCCTCAACATCCCCGAGCATCAAAATCTCACTGTTTTGCGCTGCACACCAAATACTCTCGTGCCAACGGAGAAAAACCTCGCGCCGTTGGAACACATCGGCAAACCTGCTGTTCACGGTTACACAGACCAACAGCCCGTCAACGTGAACAGTCTCGCCTCAATCCACGCCGTTTCAGCCCTTCTCCCGAAAGAAAACCAACCTCTCAATGCGCTCCGCTTCCGCGCGAATATTTGGATCACAGGCGCTCCAGCGTTTGACGAAGAAACATGGAAACGATATCGCATTGTGCCAAAACAACAACATGCAGCCTCCCCTTCACTCTCTGTCGTTTGCCGGACATCGCGCTGCACGTTGCCGAACGTGAATCCTCTCACTGGTAAATTCGACACCGATAAGCCAGATGGTGGCAGAACGAGAGGGAATGCGCAGCCTAGCTCGACGCTTGTCAAACATCGAACGGTTGAGGATGGAAACCCAAGGGCTCTGGGGTACCTTGGCATGCACTGTGTCCCAGAAAATGCAGGCCTGTGGCAGGCTGCGGACAGTGTTGAAGATCTATATGTTCAAGTCGGTGATGAGATTGAAGTTCTTGAGCGCGGAGTTCATTTATACGGATCGACTGCGAATGACTACTAGCTCCAAGTCTTGCCACATGCAATTACCACCAGCCCGGGAATCTCAAAACAAGAAACCCTAGACTACACAAAACTCTCCGTTGCAAGGTCAGTATTTCTGCCATCGACATCCCTGTCTAGTGCAGACGATCAATCTTACAAAAAGCCACCTTCGATGCCAAGCCAACGCCTGTGTTACCATGTAAGCGGCAAAGACGTGTTGATAGGCTATCTTGCCCTTGGTGATTGGACAACGGGTGTTATGTGGGGGACGTATGGCGTTTTGCTTGAGTCTGGTTGTTGGGTCATGGTTGAATTCGCACGCTATGAATCGTTATTATTAAAGGCTTGAAGAGAGGGTATTCTGTCATTATCGAAGCCATAATTGAGCAACTGAGTGCCGAGAGAGAATGGTAAGAAATTACGAGTGCTCCGACTTCTTAGAGGTTCCTACTGAGACCTGCAGGACAGCTCCTCAGACATATTACCACAGTGTGCAGATCTCGTTTCAACATACCTGTCTTGCCTGTGGCTTGCTATAGTCTGCTCACATTTATTTTCTTTGTTTGCCCTCCTGCATTTTTCTCCTCCTCTTCCCCTCTTATTTTCCAACGCTTTGTCTCTTTCATCCTAAGCCCTGTGGCCATTCTCATCATGAGTGAACCGGAGCCAACAGCGTTATGGCTTCCTGATGAGGTTCTCTTCAATATCCTGTCCATGCTACAGGATAGTGACGATCCTGATGCAGTCTCCACCAAAGAAGCAAGAAGAACCCTCTATAACGCCTCCTTGGCATCCAGGCGACTCGAAAGCCTTGCTCAAAGAGTCTTGTATAGATGTATTGATGCACGGTCATCAAAGTGTCTTCTAACACTTGGCCAAAATCCTCATTTGTGTCGTCTGGTTCGAGAGCTGTATTGCCCTTACGATGCGGAAGTGGTCGATTCCTTGCTGCACCCATACTTTCGAGATGACATATGGTTCCCATCTTCATGGAGTGCCAGTTTCCGGGGTTGCCTCAAGAGTGAACATGGTCTGCAGCAATACTACGACCAGGCAACAGCCTTCTGGATGCAGAGGCTGCCCAATCTCAACAGGCTCACTATCAGTCTGAACTACGACATGAAAACCTTGACGGAAATGGTACACAAGAGTCTGAACGGGCAGCCAAGGCGATTCCCGCGGTTGACGAGAATCGACTTCAAGCTTAGTCCAAGCGGTTTACCAACATGCATCCAGCCGAGCTTGATTCTATTCCAGCTGCCGTTACTCAAAACAGTGACCATCCATGACATGCCCTTTCTTGCTAGAACCGACAACGGGGACTTGGACATGCCAAAGAATGCTTGCAAACGACTCGAAAGGCTTGACGCCGACTTTTCATGGATCACACCCGGTAGCTTGCGAAATCTGCTGTCAGTCTGCGAGAGTCTCCGCTTCCTGGACATCAAGGTCAGAACAATGCTGTCAACAACGTGTGATCCCTTCAACTACCGCTTCGGCGACTGGATTCAGCACTGCCACGCCTTGGAGAGTCTTGACATTCAAATCAAGGCAGCTAGGCGGTGGACGGACGGGTTGACTGGTGGAAGGGAGGTTCAGGAGCAGACATGGGCTGCAAACAACATCGGATCACTCCAGAGCTTGACCCGCCTCAAGAGATTCTCCTTGAGTGTGGAGCTTCATCATTTGACGATGCCGCCAGGACCCTCCGTTCCTACTCCCAGTCCGTCAAAGCTTGACTTTGATCTTATGCTTCCAACCTCAATTGAGCAGTTTGAGATCAGGAAGATCGGCATTCCAAACTACAAGGCTTTTGTCGGGAACATATGTGAAATCCTCCAGTCAAAGCGGCTGAAGAATTTGTATCATGTATCCGTGGCAGCTAACTTGAAGCCACATCGTCTTGCACAACCGGGCTGGGAGGTACGATTGCGTGGGTCTGGCCAGTCTAACAAAGTCATTCACTTGGTGCACGACGACCGTAAGAAGAGAGTCCGATCGTCATATCATGAGTAGCGCTTATGACTTCGGTAAGGAAGAGCATATCAATTTGTCAGACGTTCTGTACACGAAAGTCGTTTGTTAGTGATGGGTCGGAAAGGATCTAAAAGAATACTCCTCTGTTCTGTGACGGGATAACACTTTGGCTTCATGGGTCGCTAGATGAATCTGATCTTCTAGAATGTCAACTTATATTTTCCTTAAGACTTTCGTGTTCATCGCGCGCAGTGAGAACTAAGCGTGTTCAGTAACCATTACGACACAGATGGCTCAATATATGTATGTGACTATGAGCCAAGATATGAAACTGGGTTGAAAAACAAAACATTTTGTCCATTTATGAATCTGAACATTATCCAATATACACCAAAAAGCCAGGTCCCCATGATCCATAAACATGTCCAAAAGAAATCAGTCCGTGTCCATTCCTTCCTGGTCACTAACGTCAGGTTCGTCCTCAAGCCAAGTCATTACATTTTCATGAAGACTGTCGCGCAGGGGCATCTCAGGGTTGCCTGCCGCGCCTATGAAGGCCATGAAAAGGATGGAGCACCACTGAAGATTGATGACAACCACGAGGCGCTCGACGTCTTCTTTAGGGGGATATATATGGATAAGATGTCCAGATCGAAGTGGTGCGCCAGTTTTAGTCATGGCTCGAAGAGTACTGCCCCCAGTCGTAGGCGCAGGTTGATGATGGGCGTGGAAAGTATCGAGCTCAGCCATCAGATTCAGCCCGTCGTTCTCAGGGCCAGTGACGTGAATGTTCATCGTCGTACCAGACTTCTTCTTGATCTGTGGCATTCATCGGAACTGCAATGTCACCATTTCCTTTCCTTCGCTGATGACTTGCGAGCCCATAAACCTGAAAGCGCAATAGCCTTTCGCCCACCAGTTGTACAGCTCAGGGTCGAGACAGAGTTGATTCCATGCTTTGTCAGATCCGCCGAGTGTACGAGGGTTTGAGACATAAGGCGCCTGCGAGGGCATACTCTTAATTGAAAGGTGCTCCGCGCCTCCCCTTACATACGCGGTATTATTGTTATACTTCACGGTGTCGTTACAGGTGAACGGAAGGATGTGGTAAGTTTCGGGATTTGGCTTGCCAGTCACAACGCATATGTTGCCATCGCGCACTCGGCATTTGGCTGCTTCTGCTTCGTCTCGGACATGGTCCTCCAGCGTCGGGATTGTGCAACTATGCCTCCTGATGAGTTTTTTGAAGTCCACGTCCATGTCACCCGAATCAACATCGCTGTAAGTTGGTTGAGGTTCGTTGTCCCTAAGGGCATAAGGCTGCAATTCAGGCGCAACATCGGCAGCGCCCAGATTCATCATATCTGGGTAATGTTAGATAAGTCTTTACGACGGCAAAATGGGGGTAGCGACTTACAATGTCTATAGAATGGAGGAATATCTTCGAGTTTCTCTAAAACCTCATGATGGTTGTTGCCGCCATAAGGACGCCCATCAATTAGGTAGGATTCGATTGAAAGGCTGATAGGGTGCGAAAGATTCTTGGAGGGGATTGTCAAGATGGTGGCAACGTGGTACAAATCCAGGCGAAAGTCGGGGAAAGGTATAATTAAGCATCCGCAAAGTCTAATATTCAAACATTTATCCCCTCATCAGTACCTATATAACTCAACTTACAAGTGTTCCATACAATTGTGATATTGCCAAGGTACCTATATCGAGATCATGGATGGTCGGCTAACTTGTTTGACCAATCACTGGCCAGGTTGCCTGACGATATCCAACACTCAAACGCGGGGAAGTATCTACATATTGTTTTCAGCTAACACAACACTGCACTCAACGTACTAAGCTACCACAAAAGAGTCAACGCAAAAGCGCATAGCTTTCCGTCAAACCCAAAACATGGAGCGATACGCTAAAGTTTTCATGGCTCCACGCAAGCCTGATCCCGACAACAAAAGCGTTTCCATCTTCCTCGCGGGAATAACAACGAGCACCGGCGAGCCTGACTGGCGAGAAGTTCTGACAAACGACTTGATGAATCACCGAGTAATAATTCTGAACCCAAACAGACCGGATTGGGATAGTACGTGGAAGGAGGATTTCTCAGACAAACGGTGGGAGGAGCAGATTTGGTGGGAGCTTGATATGCAAGAGGCTGCAGACATCATTGTTTTCATGTTCCACCCTTCGACAGATGCCCCTATCAGTCTTATGGAGCTTGGTTTGGCTGTAAAGTCAAAGTCAAAAAGGATTATCGTGTGTGCCCAGGATGGCTACAGAAAGAAAGGGAATGTTGAAGCGGTTTGCAAAAGATTTGGGGCAAAATTAGTGAGCACAAAAGACGAACTTAGAGATGCCATCATTGCGACACTGGAAGATGGTCACTAATGATTGCTCTTTGGAATTCTTATACTTGTAGGCAATCGAAAGACGGCATTCACATCAAGAGTACGTACATATGTGGTATATAAGAGGCCATTGATGCTCTACTAGCAATATTATGAAGAACGGCAGAGATCAGTCTTGTTTCATTAAGCCACTGTACCACTGAAATCCTAATCTTACCTAAGTTTAGGCGTCCAAGCTTTAGCTGAGAGTCATGTTACGGTCAATCTATCCTTCTGTTCAATTTGGTCTACCTGAGCAAAGACGAAATATGTTCGTATATTGTTCTTGTCCTCCATACCTTCACGCGGCGCCCGAGCACCAAGAAGAACACTCATGGGATTGGGATTGATTCGCCTAACCCGTGCAAAATTCCTGACCCGGAAAGAAAACATTGTGTTTAAGCTCAAAATCTATCTTGGAGTTCCATCCTTTGTGATCCTGGGTCTTACTTCTCTTTGTCCTCGTAGTATTTAGTGGAGGCGTACATTCTTTGTGTGTGAAATGAGCCAACTGCAACTTGACTCTGTCTGTTCAGGTGCATGTTCAGTCATCCAACAATGGGGCATCAACGATAAGAATATCACAACTTGTTCTCTGGTATGACAAGAGAACACCAATGCTACTAAGTCGCGCATTTAAATTCACAATGGCCTCCGATGCTTCCTCGAGGCATTGCACATGCCCGGTTCTCTCATTTCTCTATATCGCTTACCAAACTAACATAGTTACGCCTGTAAGTCTTCAAGCATGCCTGAGAACAGCAAGAGTACTTCTATCCGTCTTTGGCCTTGGCAGAAGCGAGCTCTCGAGAATGGACGTACGCCGCTGCCTGAAAGTGCAGGAGAAAGGCCCTGGCTAAACCTTTCACCAGATACCGAGATATCTGCCGCTCCTTTGACGGCTCTAACAAATGCAAGTGGCCCTAAAACACGAAGCTCCCACGAGACTGTGGCGAGTATCACCAAATCCTTGTTAAAACTAAACATCAGCTAACATCATTAACAGGTTGCCACACCGAACCAGCGCTGGTGGACAGAAAGTGAAATGAGACGTCTCATCCAGCTGAGAAACAGCGGGGAGTCCTGGGCCGCTATCACTGTAAGTACTCAACTTAACATAAATTATCTAGAACATAACTAACTTCATTTATAGGCAGAATTCCCAGGGCGGACTCTTCAAGGAGTCAAGCAGACATACCGCAAGCGTCGATTCGCTATTGAGCAACAAATGGAGAAAGAGGCCTTCGCAGCGAAGTCTGCTAACCTTTCTTTTACTGAAAACGCCGCCGAGAAGAGCAACGAGTGATTTAAAGGATAAAATCTTGGGGTGATGAGGATGAATAACCCTTACCATTACCCTCATCTCTCCTTTTACAGTTACTATACCTTACCCAAATACTACCAAATCCTAGAACGTCACTTTTTCCTATACTATGCTGCCACATCTATTTTCTTTTGTTCTTGAATTTGTATTGTTATAAAGCTTTATATATACATATCAATAAGCGTTCTTGTTAATTTCTCTCCCGACTCAGACTACTTGACGATGGGCTCTGGGATGGCCATGACCAACACGGTTATACTATAGAATCAGGCTCCAAGAACTAATAACTTTAAGAAAACGATGAAACTCTCCCAGGTATTGAGAGATCTTTCTATTCACTTCCCAAAAAGGAGTTCAATCTTCTATTTTGCAACATTAACACCCACTTCAAAACTCACTATTCGGCTTTGTGGTGAACATCACTATAATTCAAGCAAAATATCTGGATACATATACAATAAATTATTATACTAGTTAAAAATCAGAAGCTTAAGTATATTATCATTGTTTTCAATGGGCAATGTATTGGCACTGCGGAACAATGCCAGCAGCTGCACAGCTTGCTATCGCTTGGCAATTTCATTGTTTCATTCTCGTTGCCCCTACCTCTACCCGTTTCTCATTCCACCCTACAGTTCTCTTCATCTATAACCCACAAACAGTTCGAGACTTGGAAACCAGAAAGACTGCGAGATGAAGCCCTGCGACGAAAAGGCGGGCGAACGCCTTTGCCAGAAGGCCCAGGCCAAAGACCATGTCTCCCCTTGGAACCATCTGGGCCTCTTTCTTCAAATCGCGAGTTGTCGGGCGCTCCCCAAGACCCCAATCACGTCGAAGGTGCTGTACCGACCCCAGCTCCAGCCGAAGCCAACGTAAGTCCCAGCACCCTACGAGCCATCTTCAAGTTACTAAACCAATTATCAGGAGAGTAGAGACTTGTCATACCGTTTCTGGGAGGACTCTGAAGTGCGTCGCTTGATAGAAATGAGATCTGGCGGGGCGAAATGGAGCGCCATTGAGGTCAGTTTTATTTCTAATCTCCCATGATTCATTCATTCCTAAGTACTAACAATTCTATAGCAAGCCTTTCCTATTCGCACTCTTGAGGCGCTAAAACAAACCTACCACAAGCGAAGACATGCAGTGGAACAAAAGATCGAGGAGGAGAAATCCAGCGAAAAAGCAGCAAAGGATTAGATCAAGCCCGCAGTCGAAGTTAGTAGATATAGAACTATAACGGCCATAACGATAGCAACAACATAACCAAACCTCTCATCGAAAATCACTTGGGCATTAATCTTTGCTCGCAACACTATATCAGTTGGGCCGATACTGTGACTCCTTTCTAGCTATATACAAATACTGCCCTAGTCTGATGGGACAGTTGCGCAAACTTTAAAAACACCCAGATTTCCCACTAGGATATCGCAGTGCTCTAAAACCAGATTTGATACCTCGAGCTCACGACGGCAAAAACACGGATTCATCTAATATGATTCTTTCACATGAACCCACTTCACGACAACTTTCCAGGCGTTAGGTATAGGTATAGGTAACACTTCACCATACGATTTGCCAGAACCATATTTATTCGAGCTGAAACTTGTTGCCTGAACTATAAGCAAAGAGCACTGATTCCCGTGGTTCTAAGCATGTTCTTACCATGTATGTCTCGCCAGAATATCATGAGGCTTATCAGAATCGACAAGCTTGACTCACTCAGCAAATCAACAGGAGGCGAAACTCACAGTTCTATAACCAAACGCACGGTCAGCGAGCGAGTGTTATGACACCTCGAAGGCAAGAAAAAGAGTTTCGTCTCGGAATGGCAAAGTAAAGAAAGGATTTGGCTTTAACTTACAGTCAAAATCTGATCTGATACAGTTTGCGAAATAGTTTAGCAAGTTTCAAAAGTTTCACCGTGACAAAGGTCTTTCTATACTTTTCTACCATCAAACTTAGTCGTTAACTCTGACTTAAAGCTTTCTGAGAATAAATATAAATAACAGTACTTCCCCTCTCAAAATTCATTCACTTTCAACTCACATCAACTCTCACAATGTCTGACCGTATCAAACCATGGCAACGAAAGGCTCTTGAACGGGGCCGAACTCCCCTTCCCGATGCACCGGGCCATCGTCCATGGCTGAGGAACGACATTGATCTAGACACACCGTCATCTGATGAGTCCAACGATGGATCCAGCAGTGGGTTTCAAACGGGATCATGAGCTCCAAGGCGGAGGTCGGTTGTTCCCTCGAATCCTCTTATCAAAAACTCATCTAACGATAACATAGGAATCCCCAGCAAGACGCTTAGTCACCCAGCCAGTTTCAATACAAGTGGTGGCAATGGTTGAAGTTTTCAAATTCAAAGATCCGATGGAGACAGTTTTGTCCGAAATAGGGGACAATATTCAATTCCGACACAATAGGCTACCTACATTTCATCACAATGCCCTGCCTTATATAACCATTCATTCACCTCTCTTTGGACTAATTATCTGCACCTTGCAACTGCATCAACAGATGCAGCTGCATTGGTACATGGTCAACCTCACAGTAACTGGTCGCTGGCTTTCAACAGAACAATGAAGTTGCTTCATTCACTGTCCTTTGTCAGTGCCCACGGAATTTACTTCCGAATTCGCCAAGAATATCCAGTATATATAATTATTTAATCTCTTAGTATAGTAGCTTCTTCAACTGCCAGACCTTCACATTGTTTCCTACAAGAACACCAATATCACTGTCCTGATTATTTCCTTAAATAAATCATGTCTGGGATCAACAACGAAACTCCTCCTAATGCTCTCAAGCCCTGGCAAGTACGGGCCTTAGCAAAAGGCAGAACACCCTTGCCAGAAAGCCCTGGTTGCCGACCATGGCTGGAAACCAGCTCAACGCAACACGCATCTGGACCTGGACAGCACCCCGTGGTAACTACAGCATCATCCTCTGCTTCACTTCCCTCAACTCCCGGGACAGCCCTCTCAATGTCTCAGGATGAAACGGTAAATACTCAGATACTTACGGCTACACATCCAAATCTGACATAGTCATTATATGCAGACCAGCCACCAGAGCTACAGGTTCTGGAATCAAGACGAGATGAAGCGGCTCATCGAGCTGAAGAGAGAGGGGAAGTCATGGAGAGATATCAGCGTAAGTTATCGCTCCGATCCAGCCACCCATTCAATCATGATACTGACATGTTATTTCCCAGGACCACTTTCCCGGACGATCTATGGAAGCGCTCAAGCAAACATATCACAAGCGAAGAGTAACTGCTGAAGAACAGATGCGCCCAGTCGCCAAGGAAAAGGAAGATCAGCCGGTGGAATAAAAATTGGGTTTTACTTCAAATAGAAGGACAGACACGAAGCCATTCTCATTGCCAGTTCCCTGTTTACCCCTAGATCATGCTTCATGTTTACCTGTCGCTCCCCTTTGTTTCTTATGAATTCAGGCGTTGTCCTTGGTCCATCAAAGGTCTGGAACGCACGCGTTCCTGTTATTTTAGCTACTCCATGATAAAATATTCACCAGTGCTCTTGCGCCTCTCTTTTAGTCTTGCACAGCACCAACCTTTCATCCGGATTACCGGTCACACCAACAACGGCGGTCGATAATGTTTCACTACCAGTGGGCTACCCTATGCCAATATGCTAGCGAGACAAGATACATAATTGCCAATAATAAACATAATAGTCGTCTTCTCGTTGGTATTGGATTCAGAATCTAAATTGTAAAGGTCGTCATAGGCTCAATAAACTTTAGAATAACCTTAAGTTAAAGCAAGTCATCTGTGGTTCAAACTTAGAACAAAGTCGGAGCGCTCCAACAATTAACCACGTGTGTCTTCCGCCAGCTCCACTTATCACCCGCCGAACCTCCCCCACATTGTCATGACCCTCTGGAATCCGCGGGGTACGGCGTTGCGCGAACTTCATCCCTCTTAAACTTTACAGATCTCCCTTTGGCTTTTTCTTGGAGAACTGTGCGGCCTATATCATACGTATTCAATTGCATTATTTTGAATATCATTTTTTGTCTTGTTTCAACTTCTCTACATACCGCCACAGCTGCCCACAATGGATGACCAATTTGGAGGACGGACCGACGATGATCTCTTCTACGACGACTTCGAACCTGTCGAGAGCGAGGCCGTCGTCACTACTGAAGCCGTACCGGAACCTCAGCCTGCACCTGTAGCACCGGCTCAGGAACCACCCGCTCCTCAAGAGAAGCCAGCGCCAGCGCCTGCTCCCGCACCCTCGGCCCCAGCCTCCAAACCGGCTGGCCTCTCTTCGTCACGATATGCCGATAAGCCAACTCCTCCCAAACCCGCAAAGCAAGCTCCTCAACCAACATCCAACGCGCCTCCTAACGCACCAACTGCTCCTCGCGAGAAGAACAACCATGGTTCGCAAAACACCGCCGCCAATTCCGCAGCTCGTCTTCAATCTGGCGCAAACCCACGACAGAAGCTCACGGACGAAGAGCTCGCTGCCAAGATGGAGAAGATGAAGCTCCTCAACGCAGAGAAGGCGCGCAAGTTTGAGAAGGCCGAAAAGGATGAGAAGGATCACGCTGCGGCGTATGCTCGCGGCATGGAGGAGGCTAAGAAGCGCCGCGCCGAGGAAGCTGAGCGACGTAAACGTGGCGAAGAGGACAAGCGTAGACTTGATGATGAGCGCGCTAAGAACAGAGAGCGAAAACTCAAGGCTATGGGTATGAAGGAGGGTGGATGGGACGAGGGCAAGGATGCTCTGGAGGAGGAGGAAAACAGACGTTTCCGCGGCGCAAATGGTGGTATTCGAGGATCAAGAAGCTCTGGTCTTGGCGGAAGTCGGTACGCTTCAAAGGATAACGAGGAACATGACGTGGATCGTTTCTTGGACGAGCGACATCGTGGTGGAAGGGGTAGAGGTCGTGGCCGCGGAGGACGAGGAGGCCGAGGTGGACGCGGTGGCCATGAAGGCGCACCACCAGCGCCAGTCAAGCAAGCCGTCCCAGCAGCAGAAGACTTCCCAGCTCTACCCGGTGAAGCCAAGAAGAGCGCACCGGCACCAGCGAACGATAAGCCGGCTTTTGCGGCTGCAGCAGCTGGACCTCCACCACCACTGCCACCACCCACTGGTGGAAAGTGGGATGAAGAGATGGATGAGTACGATGAGCTGAACAAGAAGTCATGAACAAACTAAAAGAGATGGGACACTAGGGATAGCTTGACAGTGGAGTCGGAAAAAATACCATAGGTAGCATTGTTAGACAGCATCGAAAGTCCAAGCGAGATTGAAAGAATTCTCCTCATTTCTATTTGCCTTTTGGCGCTGAGCTGCTTTTCTAGAAAGGGTATTATCCTGCTCTCCGTCAATACTTTCATTCTTATTTCCGTCCATTTTATACACAGCGCCAAACGCCTGAACTTCCCAATAAATAATTACATATTGATTACCATCCTCCACGGTATCCCCTTCCACCGCGACCGCTCCTATATCCTGAGCCTCGAGGTCCTCTGGGTCCACCCGGTCCATCATCATCCATAGGCGCTCTCGATCGGCCCTTCATCTCCTTAGGGAAGGCATCGTAAGTCTTCCTCATCTGCGCATATCCCAGATGCATCTTTCCGTAAAAGTGATCGGCCAGACGTCTGTCATTGTCGAGTCGACTGAGGTAGGCACCGCAAACATCGCAGACTTGCAGCTTCTGGTGGCCTGAGGGGCCAGATGTGTCGGAGAGGGCTTTCAGTTCCTTTTCGCGGTCGGATTTGGATTGCGAGGCTTGACGGACGCGGAAGAGCTCGTCTTGGGCGCGGGAGACCTCACCCATGGAGCCTAGGATTTCGACTTCGAGGAGGCCGTTGTTGATGGAAGCTGAAAGGTCGGAAATAGATTTGAGCTGCGTAAGTTAGCATCTCTTACCAAAAAATAAGTTGTAGCGACGTACTAAAACATTGGTCTGGCGAATCTCATCAGGTGTCTTCTCTAGTCGTCTCTGCGCAGCATCGATTCGGCGATTACAATCATCGATGTACTTTTGCAGATCGCGCATATAATCGTACTCGAATCCGTATTTTTGCTTCTCCCGATCCGATAGGCCATCGTACTCGGCTTTCAACCCTTCATTATGCACCTTCGGACACGGTCCTATATCCTGCTTTGTGTTTGTGAAGAGATCGTGCGGACAGGTGCCTGCGAGGTATGATCGGCAGACTTTGGGGTCGGTGAGTGATAGTTGAGCGGCGCGTGATGTTGAAGAAGCGCCCATAAGCTGCTCGAGCAGCTTTCTCTGTTCAGCGGCCATTGTGAATAAGTCGTTTGAAGATGTTGAAAGTTAGCGGGGCCTCAAGATTCAAGATGCGACGGCATGTGGAGGAACGCGCCGGGAAGCTAAGTTTCTGCCAATTTCCACCGCTTACTTAATCGAATCCTCCACGTCGCAATAGCTCTCCAAGCTACGACACCAAATCGATCTCCCAAGGGCAAAGGTGCCATGTGAAGTCTTGATCGACTTCCTCACTCCTTCACCTTTTTCTTTCAAGATGCGCCACTTTCTGGCCTACCTGTTACTGGCCATAACAAATGGCTTTGCACTTACTTCTGCAGCCGCATCCGGTTATCACGAGCAATTGACGCTTCGACCTTTACCCCTGTCCCAGCTCCTAGCGAGCTTCAACTTCCGAGCCAATACCTCGATTGCCGATTTCGAAGCGCATAACTTTCGACTGTTTCCTCGATCTTTAGCGCAGATTCTTCAATATGCTGGAACACGAGAGCTACATTTACGATTTACGCTAGGACGATGGGATGCTCAGTCGTGGGGTGCTAGACCGTGGGATGGAACCCGCGAGGGAGGCACTGGTGTTGAACTCTGGGCGTGGTTGGATGCTGAGACTGATGAAGAGGCTGATGAGAAGTGGTTAACGCTGACAAACGCTCTGTCGGGGTTATTCTGCGCCAGTTTGAACTTTATCGATGAGACGAGAACGATCCGACCTGTTATGTCTTTCCAGCCTGACGGCGACCACTCGAACTCGTCGCTTGCGAACATGAGACTTCTTCATGGTGTTCTGCCACATGAAGTTGTCTGTACAGAAAATCTGACTCCTTTCTTGAAGCTGTTACCGTGCAAGGGCAAGGCTGGTATTGCTACGCTTCTAGATGGCCACAAGCTGTTTGATGCATCGTACCAAAGCATGGCCATTGATATTCGACCCAAGTGCAATGCGGATGGAGAGTGTTTCTTGGAGATGGAGGAGACTGTGGATATGGTTCTTGATGTCAATCGATCCAAGAGACCTCAAAGTACGTCGCTTGATGCTATTGGATGACCCCTCTAACAATTCTAGACAACCCGATTCCACGACCCCCTCCTGCCCACGAGCTGCTCTGCGATACCTCCAAATCCTACCACTCTGACCACGCATGCTACCCCGCCGACAGTCTCGACGGTCAAGATTGGACTCTATCTCAAGTCTTCGGTCGCCCCATGAAGGGTACATGCCCTCTCACCGACCCCGACGTTCCTCCAGTCTGTGTTCAGATTCCCCAGTCCCGCGACATCTACACCACCGAAGGCGCCCGCGAGATCCGATCTCAAAATTCTCGCTGCTATAGTCTTGATACGAACGCCGAGCTCACCCTCATGCTCGTCAAGCCCGAGTCACAAGACGAGGACAAGATCCTTAATAAGCCCGAGACGCCTCTTCTCTACGCTGATCGCAGCTTCAACGGCCACGGCCAGGAACACGGTGGTGTACAGGCCATCTTGAGCAACCCTAGTGACACCGATGTTGAGTTCGTCTATATGGAGTCGTTACCATGGTTCATGCGTATCTACCTCCACACCCTCTCGGCCCGCATTGCCGATTCACCCTCGTCGAACTCGAGCGATCTGATCAAGGAGATCTACTACCGTCCCGCACTGGACCGCGCAAGGGGTACACAGCTTGAACTCCTCATGCGCATTCCGCCACACTGCACCGTTTTCCTGACATACGATTTCGAGAAGTCCATTTTGCGGTACACCGAGTATCCTCCTGACGCCAACAGAGGTTTCGACGTCGCCGCCGCTGTCATCACAACATTAGAGCCCAAGGTTCTCAACATCCGCACTACGACACTGCTACTATACTTACCCACACCTGATTTCAGTATGCCATACAACGTTATTATCTTTACATCAACGGCGATTGCACTAGCATTTGGAGGATTGTACAATATTTTAGTCAGGAGATTTGTGGGTGCCGATGAGGCGCAGAGCGCAGGTTTGAAGGCGAAGCTGTTGGGGTTTGTTAATAGAATAAAGGGCAAGGCTGGGAAGCAATAGATATGATGTATGAGTTATTTTTCTTGGTTACAATGCAAGATGTTACTGTTTCCTGCTGTGGCCATCTTCAGCTGGCATGGTCCTGAGATCCGAGTACATGGTTTTGGGGGAGTGATCACGAATGATGGCCAACGCGATCAAGTGTGTTCTCGGTCTTACCGTCTTGCCACGTCGACCCTGTATTGTCCTTGTTGAAGCATCATCGGGCCGCGTCATTAGATCTGGGGAACGTGGACACGAACTTATCGCATCTCTGTTGAGGTTCCAGATGACGAGTTGAGGTGTACATGTGTTCAGGGTCCTGGGGGGAGTCTGGAGGGCTGCCCACAGTGTTGACGTCCCTAGTGAGGATGTAGTTACGGTCGCCACGGCCTTGATCTGAAGAAGGCTCAGGTCTGCACGTGGAGGAGACGACGAAGAGACGAATACAACATTACTCTGGAGTTCTACAACACAACAACAGAGATTCAAATGATAAGAATTATTTATGGCATATTCTGACCATCTCTTCTTCGAGGCATTCCCGCGAGATGTAACCGAGATAAGAAGGTATCGAGTAGAAAAGGCTCGGGCCTTCCTCTCTTCCTCCATTGCCTTCATCTGTCCAGTCTATCCGCATCTGCCAAGACCTCCCATGCCCAACATCATCATCTTATCACACTCCAGCTGCCAGCTTCCCGCATTCCATGCCAACACGTAAATGCGCCTTGCGTAGTTCGCTACCATGAGACTCCTCGCTCTATTTCTCCTGATCATCGTTGCTGTTAATGCCTACTACACTCTCTCCGTCTACGCACCTTCACTTCCCCAGATCCACGCACGCATCATCAACGCGAGGAACAAGGCCTTCATCATCGGCGCGACAAAGCCCAGCACGTTCTGCGGTCTCGACAATGCTACTGAATGCCCTGATGGCACGTCCACACAAGTCGATGGAAACATGACTGGTCTCGCAGTAAGTCACATAGCCACTCACCAAGCCCATGCTCACGACAACAGGCCGCAGTTCCAGGCGGTCAATTCATCTTCGTCGCCCCCGACGGGATCATATCCTACCCACCCGCACACTCCGCCCTTCGACCCCCAGGCTCACAAATGGGCGGCTTCCAGCGCGCACATGTCATCTCAGATTGCAAGATGCCTGTCACGATACTCATGTGGTCCCCGGAGAACGCAAGTCCAGGACTTTGGGCTTGTCCAACGGCGAGGAATGTCCCAGTCACGAAAGAGGCGGTTCTCAAGGCGACGACGAGCACTTTTACGGGAAGTGGCTGTTTGACTGTTGAGGGGATTGAGATTCAGACTGCAGGGGATGAGTTCGCTGCCTGGGCTTATACGTAGACGGTGTTTGGAGGATGTGACAGGCGATTAGTAGGATGATGTGGACGATAGTCAATAGAGAATACTATATCCCCAGTTGGCAGCTTTGTTTTCTACTTTGTCATAAATGTAGGTCTCAAGTCCGTCATTGTACTTCGTCATGTGAAATGCCCCTCTACTTGACATCAGTACGAAACTATCCCCATTGTAAGGCCTTCAAGCCAGCCCCAACTAAGCAGTTGCTTCTTTCAGCACACTCGGTCAATATTGCCCTCCTTTTTAAGTTAAAGATAGAGCTCTCGTGGAAGCGTCAATCTTGCCCGTGCTTGATGAAGTTTATGATGGCATACCGCCACTAGCCCTGCACCCCGCAACTCTGTGGCTGCATGTGATGTCCAGCTGCCCTGATAGAGCGTCCAACTGGGTAGTGTCTCGCCGGAATCTTACTATTTTTGGTAGGTAACTTTAGATCTGATGTCGGAGATATTTTCCATGTGTGTAAGTGGTTCCCAATCATGAAGCTGTGTCCTCCTTGTATAAGTGATAAAATGACGAGCTCCCGCGAATTTCTGACCACTTCATGTCAATTAAATTACTGCCAGACTGAATTCCTGCAATATGGCCCAGACTGCGGCACAGACTGCTCAGCAAGCTTTCAGGGAAGGCTATTTCGTCAACGATGGGCTTCTCGAATCTGGCATGATTGGGAAGCTCAAACAGTCCTACCCATCTGAGCCGATCGAAGACCTGAGAGCCCGCTATGAGGAGGATGGCTATCTCTTCATGAAAGGTCTCTTCTCCCGCTCTGACGTTCTTGATTACCGGGAAGCGTACTTCCATTTCCTGAGTCCGAGTGGTGTTCTGCAACCCAATTCAGCTCCCGTTGATGGAATCTTCGACCCTGATAATAAGGGTGTCAACTATCCCAGTATTGGCACCGGCCCTTTTGGTAAAGAGCAGATCAACCCAGGTTCATTCGCGAGCCTTGCGGAGAAAGCTCATACAGAGGACTTTTACCTTGAGTTTTCGAGACATCCAGCCTTGAGAAATTTCGTTTCCAGGCTGAAAGCTTGAGGCGATGATACAAAATTACTTCCAATGTCATTCTTGAGGAACAATACGCCGCATAATAATGCAATTGGAGTGCATTATGATCAGTCATTTTTGCGATACGGAGAACCTACTTCAGTGACAGCTTGGGTACCTATTGGGGATATCAGTCTTCAAGGCGGTGGGTTGATATACCTCGAAGGCAGTGAGTCTTCCTCCAAAGCATGGAGATCCCTAAGCTAACCGGCAAAGGTGACTCTCTAGGTCGAACATTAGAAGATGCCTTCAACAAAAAGGCAAGGGAAGGCGGTATGGCTGAAGAGGAACGCATCAACGCATTCAACAAGAACATGATGTCCAATGGTTTCTTGGAACTGGGCCCATCAAATTTCTACAAGATAACGGAGGTGGAAGATGGCTTTTGACAGAGGATCAAGCTGGCGATGTTGTTTTTCACAAACCACATATGGTGCGTATCTGCGATACTGAGATGAAACTCTGCTGATTTTGTACAGATTCACGCTTCAACTATCAATAAGGTTCCTGAGAACCGAATTCGACTTGGTACGGATTTGAGGTTTGTCGATTCTTTGTGTTATCTGCAGTTGAGACTTGTGGCTGAGAGCTTAAATCAGCAGACAGAACTTAGAGACCTCACGACACAGTACGTGATTCCTATAAATGAAGGGTCGGACTAGCCGTGATGTAGAGATGGTGTGCACCTTTTCGGCTTGACGATGGGCTGTGAAATGGTGAATCCAGGCTGTGGGTTCAACTTTTGACGACATATCAAGACTTTTCGTGAAAAGGGATCAATTAAGTCAGTTGCATCAACACGGAGAGACATCACATGCATCAAGGGCAGAAACATAACAATCGTTCTCTATTTTTGTTTTTGGATATCTAAATCGCTACTAAAGTCAAAGGCATAACTATTGTCGATTGATACAACTAAAATACAAACATGCTGTTCCGCTCGATGCTCGTTAAACCTAAGACTTTGTCAACCACATTCATAATTCGTCAAGGCTACAAGTCAAGACGTACCTCCTGCACCGGCTTCACAGTGACGACCTTTGTCTTGGTCATCTTTCCTCCTCTGTAACTGTACTGGAAATTCCACCCACTGCATGCAGCGCCATGATTTCCGTACCGATCTACAACGACGATGCCGCTCTTGAGATCGCTATACTTGCGAACCATGCGGAGAACGGCATCCTCGGCTGCTTCTTTTGGCGAGAGACCGTTGCGCATGCCCTCGATGGCTTGGTAGCATGGGAGGAAGCGAAGCATGATGTCGCCGTCACCTGTAGCTCCGCAGCCGCCAATGTCGCTGTCGACGTAGGAGCCGCTTCCAACGATGGGGCCGTCGCCGACGCGTCCGGGGATCTTGTGGGAGGCGCCGTTTGTTGTTGTTCCTGCGGCCATGGAGCCGTCTTTGTGGATTGTGATGAGAGAGAGGGTGTCATGGCCGGTTTGTTTATTGGTCTTCATGGTGCTTGTTGTGAGGGTGGCGAGAGGCTTGTAGGGGCCGCATGTTGATGCTGGGTTTGGGCTGACGTTGATGCGATAGTTGGGCTGGCACTTCTTGGCCTTCCAGTCCTTGCACAGCTTATCTGAGTTTTTGGTAGACAGGCTTGTGGTCTTGAAGCCGTTTTGGACAGCAAACTCTGTAGCTTGGTCACCGACGATGAGAGAATGGGTAGTATGATCGAGAACATGTCGAGCAACAGAAATCGCACTCTTAACGCGACGCAGAGCAGCAACAGCACCAGAATTCATACTCCCTCCATCCATGATCATCGCATCAAGTGTAGTTTCACAGTTCTCATCAGGACTTCCTCCAAATCCTACACTCCCATCGCACTGCTTGTTCTCACACGTCGTACCTCCAATTTCAACCGCGTCAAGTGCAGAAGCCTTCTTCCCCAGCGCGGTGAAGGCCGCATCCGTAGCAGCGGTGAAATCGCCTCCCCATGTATTAATAACAAGAGGAAGACCAGGTGTATTACCCGCCGCGAGTGTAAATGTTGACAGGGAGAGAAGTCCCATGAAGATAGAAAAAGAAGACATTTTGTTGGCGGTGTTCGATGGTGATGGTGAAAATTGGCAGGGAGAGTGGCGTTTCTTATACGACGTTTCGAAACAGACGCTTTTGATAAGCGTGGTACGGGCTGCGAACCTTGTAGGACGCTATAACCAATTGTTTCACAGACCGGCACTCGATAGCTAATTCAGCCTGTTTCAATGCAATGTGATAGTAGAGAAGTTGCAGGGATGATTGCTTACGCGTGACCAACATGAGACCGTATTTAAACCCCTCATTCCAATCTCACATTCCAATCCAACCTCTCTTTTTATTTTTAAACTTCAATCTTTGTGAAGTTCACATGCCAAGAGGATAAGATTAACAGGACTTTTGCATAATAGTTTAATAAATTAAACCCGCTAGCTGCACCATTACAAGCTTATAAAATGGCTGCAGGCGCTAACGTTGACACTGTATCTGAATTCCTCGCTAGGGCTGTTGATGTGTGCCATGCTGTGCGAGGGATACACAGTCTGGGATATACAGATCGCTGTGATACCGACTTTTCTCGCTTGCTCGAGGGATTGACGCATTCGGTGAAGCGTGTTGAGGGTGAAGAGGGAGAATACGAGAAGAGTCTGATCAGGTTTGCCTGTGTTCAGATTGGTAATGACCTCGTCGTCCACGTCAACCGTGTCTTGAACACGTTCAGTGGTTCAATTGATGTCGCTGGCTTCTGCAAACTCTGGCCCCTGGACGATGTCACGGCGCTGAATGCACGGCTCCGTCAATTGTTGCATCAATGCCAAGACACCTTTCCGTCATCACAGTGAGTTTAGTTGACTTTACTGGTTGCTCTCCAGGAGCTAACGGTGCGCTAACGTGTCATTGCTAGTGAGCTTTGTCTACCCTTGCTCGCTGATTTACAGCTCACAGGCCGTGAGCTTGAGTCTGACGAGACTGAGACGAACAGTTTAATTGAGCACACGGAAACAACTGCTCATGATGATACTGGCAAGTCTCCCGGGCAGATCCCGGTCATCCCGGTCATCCCGAGACCCCCGAGGCTAGCTCCCGTCGGCCTCATCAATGACTTCATTCTCGAGAGTCTGTCCTACAAAAGTATGCACGATCGCGAGAGTCAAGTCACTGAAGCTCACGCCAAGACTCTTGATTGGATCTTTGACAATTCGCCCATCGACCAATCTCTGCGTCAGAACTTCAGAGACAGCTTCGTCTCATGGCTTAGCACCACGGAGCTGGGTCCTATCTACTGGATCACTGGAAAGCCCGGGTCTGGTAAATCTACTCTCGTGAGATACCTCTCTCAGCATCCTGTTGCGCTGTATCATCTTCGCAGATGGGGCGGGAAGAAGAGAGTCAATACAGCGGGCTTCTTCTTCTGGACCAGTGGATCTCAGCAGCAGAGGTCGCAAACTGGCCTGCTGCGATATCTACTACACCAGCTGCTGTCTTTTGATCCAGAGCTCATTGAAAAGGCATTTCCTGATCTCTGGAGTCGCTTGCGTCATATGACGACTAAGGAACGAGTCAACTTTGCTCTGGAATGGACTGTCCAAGATTTACAGGCTGCCTTTCACTCTCTTCTCGACGCCGCCTTGCCTAACGTGAACATCTGTCTCTTCATCGACGGTCTTGATGAGTTTGATGGCGATCATGTCCAAATCATCAACTTCTTCAAGGACTTGACATCCAGATATGATGGAAAGTCACTCAAACTCTGTCTCTCATCTCGGCCATGGGATGTCTTTGAAAAGGCATTCGAAACGTCTGTTCCAAACACCAAGCTTCAGGATCTGAGCTACGACGATATGTACCGCTATGCAACAGATACACTAAAAACGAATGACCATATTCGAAGAATGATGAAGCAGAATCCGGAGTCGACTCATCTGTTAATCACTACCGTGGTTGAACAGGCCAATGGGGTTTTCTTATGGGTTAGACTCGCAGTTGAGCGTATGCTCGTAACATTTCAGAAGAACTGCGAGTTCGAAGTCTTGGAGACAACTCTGAAAGAACTTCCAACAGAACTTGACGATCTGTTCGAAAAGCTGCTTTTCAAGGATCAGACATCTTCTGAGGTGAAGCAAACTGCCACTCTGTTCCAGCTCATGCGTGGCAGGGAAATCGTCGCGGATTTTATCAAAGATGAGTCCTCCAACTCACTGACAGTCTGGGAACTCGCCTTTTCGCTTTCTAAAGAGGACGATGTTATGGTTCTCGATCGCGAAGTGGTGGAAGCCACAGATGAAGAAATTCAAAGACGCTGCGGAACTACAGTTCAGTATATTCAAGCCCGTTTCGCAAGGCTTCTGAACGTCCACGTCGCGAAGCCCCTCGGCAATATGCGTGTTCCAAAGTTCCAAGATAAACATGTCAACGTTGCAAGTCTCATCACGACGAGCAAGGTCATCTACATACACCGTACGGTTCGAGACTGGCTCATGGACGGCGGAGCAGGAAAACGTCTCGAAGCACTCCAGTCTCCACACTTTAACCCTCATCTTCGACTTCTAAGATCATATGTCCTTCGTCTGAAGCATCCTCTCGAAGAAATCGAGCATCATCGGCGTTTAGATGAGTGGTACCCTGATATTGCACTCGCCATGACACATGCTCGATATATCATTAACGATCCCCAAGGCCTTCAGCGGAAGTTCTTGAATGAGATGGATAAGACTCTTTCTTGGCTCTGGCTTGAGAAGCCGTCTGATCCGTATGATCATTGGGCAAAGAGTACATTTGGAGCTTATGAGATCAGGATGAAAGCACCTCCTATTCATCGGCCGTTTTTGTGTCTTGCTACCAGGTTTGGTCTGACAAATTATGTCTGTCAGGAAGTTGAGGACCTTAGTCGTGAAGAACAAGCTGTGGAAGAAGAGCAAGAGGACGGGTCCACGCCTTTACTTTCATACGCGACAGAATTTCTCTGCTCTCGTAACAAGACCATCTTCCCCATGTCATCACCCAAGCTCGTCCATTGGCTTCTCAACAATCCGTCGCGCATAAATCCAGGTCCCAATCACCAATACAAACACTTCATCACACATCAGTCAACTACTCCATGGCTGGCTCTTCTTCGTCATCTTCGTGATGCAAAGCGGAGGGGATGGATTGAATACTACGATATCAACCCTGAAGGAACTGCACGTTGGGCTGTGATCGTAAGGGAGTTCGTGCAATTTTCGGACGTCAGTGCTGTGGTTTTGAAGGATATGTGGGATCCAGAGATCACTGCGTTGGGAGTCATGGAGATGCTGGAGGAAACGTACGGTTCTGCTGAGGTGCAGAGGATAAGGGTATTGATGGAAAAGAAAATGGTTCAGTAAACGTGTAGCTCAACATCGCTCCTACTTTCTCTGAATAATGCGTGTCTTTATTTCCTATATTCATTTCTATCCCATTTATAAGATAGGAAACTGAAACATATTCAATAGTTCTTCATATCTTCGTTCGAAACCCTTTAGTAGCCTTCCTTCCGGTTGACTTTGTTGATGAAATCGTTTCGTCCCTGACTCAACCTCTCAAGGTTCAATCTAAAAATATCCAACAGCCTCGTATAGTAAAATGAGGAAGCAGCACTGATATGTGGCGTAATAGTCACATTCTTCGCACTCCACAGTGGATGCTGATCCGGCAAAGGCTCAGGATCAGTGACATCAAGCGCCGCACCCTTGATAATCTCCGAGTTCAGCGCCTCGATAAGATCATGGGTATTGACGATAGGTCCTCTCGCAATGTTAATCAAGAAAGTTCCCTTCTTACCGAGAATTTCAAACTCAGCCTTTGAGATCAGCCCCTCGGTCTTGTCGGTCAATGGCACTGAAATGACCAGGATGTCTAGTCCTGAATCAAGAAATTGGTGGATTTCTTCTTTGGAACCACCGGAGAACCATTTGCTAGGGAATTCGCCCTCTGGGTCACCAAGGCCTGGGGGCGTGTAGGAGTCATCGCGGCGGGACTCTGGGGTGTTGCGAGGGTGAAGAGTGTAGGCATGGACGTCTAGGCCTAAAGCTTTTGATAGACGGGCTGTTTGACGGCCGATACTGCCGTAGCCTAGGATACCACTGTAAGGTGTTAGTTGAATTATCTTCCAAGAGAGCCTGGGGTGCTGACATTCGCTTGCCAGCTGTGTCTTCAGTATCTTCGGCACCCTGATGAAGACGTTTCCATTTTCCATCGTCTTGAAGCTTCGAGTATTCCTTTACTAACAAACTGTAAGCCAGAGTTTCCAAAAAGAGCAATCGAACGCCCTACAGTGAAGTCGATGAGATAGATAAGTAGTTATGATCCACTCCGCAATTTGAGGTCTATCAATTAGCTATAGCCTGACGTCTTGCAAATCCAACTCACCCATGAACACCGTTAGCGGTCGAAAAGGGAATCTTTGTTTCCGTGAAAAGGGGATCTTTGATTAGATGGTTGGCACCAGCGCTTGTGAGCTGAACGTATTGCAAATGCGGCGCCTGCTCTGGTTTTGGCAATAAAGTAGCAGTCAGTAAGACAGTAGTATCCTGCCACTCTTCTTCCTTGAAGCTAGGATCGAGAGGTGCACCCCATGGCTGAATAAAAGTCTTGATAGTTAGATCAGGGAACTGTTTCTGAATCGCGTCGATCTGAGCTTGGGGCGGCTCAATGGTTGAGAAGATTATGGCCTTGTGGCCCTTGAGGGTTTTGTTGTTGCTGATCTTGACGAGCGTCATTGTGAAATTATTGGCAGTAAAGATATCAACTAGAGGTTTGGGTTGCAGGATTGAACAGGATCATGAGTGAATATTGAGTCTAGAGGATGACAAATAGACATCCATGGTGTTGTTGTCGTCAAGGTGGGGCCGATTGACGCCTTGAGATAAGGATGGATCTGAGTGGATTGGCATTGCGATGGAGAGGTTGCATAGTGCCGATGTTGCCATTATAGTCTCGGAAACGAATTGTAACTCGACTGTATATGGACTTTGGACATATATGTTTTGCGTTTCACAACGTTATGAGGCTGACCTGGCTTAAAATCGACTACCTTACCCTGTACTGCCTCGGAAACAATGCTCTGCGCTCTAAAGTCTGCATGGTTATGATAGAACATTGTTGCGATCATAATAAAACTTAATATGAATTGAACGCAATTTATGCTGCCATAGCTATGCCAACTTTTCCCACTCCAGATCCTGATCTCCCATCTGGTTAACAACCATGAGTCGCTAGCGATTGCACTTGTAACTAAACAACCCCACCGGATTCACAGCCATACCACCATGTGGGATCCTCTAAAACATTGGCCGAGCTCTACCGAGTCAATAAAGTGGAAGAAGCTAAACAATAGGCATAATTTGCTACGTTCCAATAAATAGAAATATTTGACAGTTTCCATTCTTTCAGCCCAGCCAAATTCCGTGGCTGTGCCCACCAAACAACTCAGCCCTACAGGCAGCCTACGCTAATATCATCCACTAACCCTGCAGGACCGTTGGCGGTGGCAGAGACCAGCAGCTGAAAACGCCCCCAATTTCCAGAACCTCGGAACAACTTCACACAGCCCAATGCCATGAAGGCCAACAAAGAACAGCTGATTCCGCCTTGACAGCAGCCACGAATATTTGAGATGACTTCAAATACTTACCCCTCCCCTTAGCTGAGGTTGAGGCGATCATCACCCAACATTTTACGAAATGACTCACGCCGTGCTACCAGATCTTGCTGCGTTTAATGATAGCCTTCTCAATCCTCTTCCGGCATACTCGGCCATCGACAATGACGACCTTCTGAACCGAATCGAAGCCGCTGAAGGCGTCGAACTCCCTATCCTCTACTCACCCGCCAGTCGCGCGCTGAACTTCCAGCATCTTGCCTCCAGTGCAGAGAGGGAATCGTACCTTGAAGCATACCGACTCGAATGCGATATCGTTAAGGCCTTCTTCTCCGCTATCGAGAATGGCCACGATGATATCGTCGCCGATTTTATAGCTCGTGGGTGGGTGTCGCCCGATACTGCAAGTCGATGGGGGGAGACACCATTAAATGCTGCTGTGCGCGCGGGCAAGGTTCCCATGGTGAGCCGCCTCGTTGCTCTTGGCGCAAGCGTCAATGGGTTGGGTCGCGCATGGGATGGGAATAGCAACGTTAAGGCTGTAGACTTGCCTGAGCGTACGCCGTTAATGGTCGCTGCTGAGCGCGGTCACCTGGCGTTGGTCAAAGTCTTGATCGAAGACTACGGCGCGAAACACGACATCATTGCGCCCGATGGAGCTATCGCCCTTCGTCTAGCCGCCTCGAACCGCCACCGCGAAATCGTGCAATATCTCCCTACTATTCGTGGCGGCGCGTGGAAGCGATGGGCGACCGTACATAAAAAGCAAATGGACCGAGCGCGACGAGCTGTCAATAGAATCGTCAAGTTCGTCAGAATCCTTATTTGGGATCTCCCCAGGTTTTTAGTCTGGGATGTGCCGAAAGAGATATGCCGTGCTGCTTGGAGGTGTCGCCATCGGGTGAAGAACTTCTTTAAGAAGTTACCTGGCAAGGTCAAGGACGCGATACTCGGGATACCTAGCACCCTCAAACGCGCTGCAACAGAGGTTTGGAAGGGCATCAAGGAGCTTCCGTCGCTTTTGAAGAGCTTGATCCAGGCTACCTTTAAAGTATTTTGGAAGGTCCTGACAGGCATACCCGGTGCGGTAATGTTTGTTCTTAAATGGATCGGAAGCGGACTGAAGGGCATCGGCGAAGCCATTCTCAAGATTTTCGTTAAGCTGTTCTCGCTCCTACACACGGCGACCATGGCAGTCATGACTTTCCTGCATGGGATCACTCTTGGGGATGTATGGAATGGCTTCTGCCATCTCGTACGCGCCATCTTCGTGGACGCGCCCAAAGCAATCGGCGCATTCCTCGTGGCCTTTGGCAAGACCAGTTACGATGTGCTCAAAACAATCTTTGGTACCTTAGGTGAATGTGTCTGGTGGCTATGTGCGGGTGTTTACTGGTTGATTCGGTATATTCCGCGGCGGATATGGACCATGATTGAAGCGATGGGGACCTCTTTGGTCAAGGCCTGGGAGGAGATCATGGTGTTTTTCAATCCTAAGCGAATGTGATCAGTTAGTTAAAGCTCTAGATTGTAATGACAGAATATTAACTGCCGACTCAATTGAGTGATATTTGTTATCATCACTAACTAGAAGAGATCGATGATGCAATACGTCCCTTTCACGACATAGGTAATATGGAATGATGATTATCTGGAGACTCGTAGTAGAGCCCTGAATTTGGGGGATGCTACAGGGTTCTTCAGGGCAGGACATCATCGACCGCCCACCGGGCTGGCCCGACGCCTCCAACTTCAACGTTGGCGCCAGTATCCGTAATGCGGAAGCTTTTATTTCGGTTTTACTACTAGTAATGGTACGTCCTTCTATCAGCCTATTCGTGGGGCCGTGTCATTTTAAGACGCCTACGATGCCTACTCGCAAGGATCATGACGTTGCTCGCGGAGGTCTCACCAGAAAACCATCCTTCACATGAACACGCTAAACAAGGAAGAATCAATCATTCACTCTCAACATTATGGATTAGACATGAAAATAATAATAATAAAGTTGCCCTATCAACGAGCTCTATGATAAAATATAAACCCTTCTTAAGAAGCGGTACGTGAGATCATATCGTTTTGCGTATTTGCAGCTACACGGTATAATTCCATCGAAGCCACCCTAGACTTCGAGAACACTGCAATTGAGCACTGAGCACTGAGCACTGAGCGAGCACTCGCCGCTGGGGTAGCATCCATTCCAAGATATACGATATGATTATTTTATTAGTCTATATGAGATCTTTGCTATCATTCTTTCGTAAAAGTTCGGCATTTCCTTTCCACCGTTCCATGTCTTCTTCCATCCTGACCCTGCTCCGGCATAATTAGTGGCATATCATAATTCCGTGTCATTAATCCATCCAACAATCGGCGCCGCGTTTATCGCAAATACATGTCTATACTTCCGCCATATATCGGCTTTGCCTCGAACTCCTTGCGTTCAGCCTCTCAGCCTCAGCGTATTGACTCCGTCTTGAGTCTCTTGCCTCAGCTCTTTCATCATTACCCTCCCAACCCGCCTTGATCAGCCAGAACAAAGCCATCAAAGGCGTCGTAAGCAAACCTAGAACACCGCCAAGAATTGCCTTGAAAGCCTGTGGCGTCCAGCGGTCTTTATATCTCCAATCCCCACCATCGCGTTCTCCAACTGCTGTTAGAACCCCCACGCTCAATGGCCAGAGGAGTAAGAAGCCCACGACAGCGAGTATAAAACCTCTTAGTGCCCCTTGCACGATTGTCGTAAGTACAGGAGCAACTGTGGATTTTATCTGAGGCTCTTTCTCTTCGACTTCGGAGTCGCTTGGATCAGATACTGGCGGAAGAAAAAACAGCCATCGAAGCCACTGATGAGAGGGCTCAGGAACAAAGCCAATCGGCTGAACAGAGCGTTTCGAAAGGTCATAACTGACAAGTCCCATCTCAACGAACCACGTGAGAATGCATTGGACGATAATAGTTACGGCTGCATCGCCTGATAGCGTGTTTGGCAGTTGAAACAACCGAATTGGATTCTTGATGGTGTCTTGCGTGGTGTACATGACTATTCATTCTCATTAGCTTTTCATCTCAGACTTCAGCTGTAAACTCACCATAAGCCAAAGCAAAATTCACACCCCCGGATAAAGCCATGGCGCCTATTCCATCAAGCCCAAAGACATAGAAGAGCTGATGCCCCGTAAATTGCAGACTCGGCTTCAGGCGCCCCTCGATGTCACTGTCATCTCCTCTTCTCTGTTCTCGTTCCTCCTTGCCAAGGTTGTCAGGTTTCAGAATCCCGCTGGACCCCTGCAGACTCGGCCCCTGTGTCTCAAGTTGCGCCGACGTAAGCATATCTTTTCCCTTATCAGAGACGAACTCGTGGAAACTTGTTTGGTTTTGTTCCTATATTTCCTGCCTTTCGTGGTTTTTGATGCATGGAAGTGGGAAATTTTAATTAAACGTCGTTGAAAGGGGGTTTAGGGAGATTAAGCGGGAAAAATGGGAAAGCTTGGACTTTTAGATGGGCGAGAGCGAGGAAAAAAAAAAAAAAGCTAGTTAGCGAAAAAGAGTGAATGCGAATACTAATCCGAGATACTACACTATGACTTTGTTGAGAGACTGGCTCATATGGTACCATTTTACACCGCTATCTCACGGGAGTCACGCGATTCTATGGCACTTGTTGAGAGTCGGTAGTTCCAGATTATATGATGCAGGAAAAGCATAAAACTATACTGTTTCCCTAAAAAGTTTATCATTGTAGAGTGGACCGACTGTTTGGTGTTTTGGAGGGTTATCGTGAAGCTCTTACGGTTTCACCACCGAATATCACCACGATCGGTTCAATCGGCCCAAGAAGACGGCTTACAACGCACAAGCCGACCTGTCAAGACGGTATTGATTGACGCCACCTGAGAATCCGGGCCCTCTCATCTCCATCGGTTAATTCATCCGTTGATTTAATCTATCCAGCGGTTAATAGATCCATCTTCATTCGTCTAGACTTGTACTGAGGGGGGCATGTTGGAAGCGACGTCAGGAGAAGGGCAGAAGCAACTCCATCGTCTCAGGATGAGTGACCCAAAGCTTGGGCCTGCAAGGGTCTAGAGATGGGGACTTGCGGAAAAATAAACACCGTTGACGCGACCCCTGCGGCACTAAAGCAGGAACAAAAGAACGCTTGTGTTTTTCCATCTTGTCTTTTGCCCCAGTTTCAGGTACAGCGGTTCTTCGGCCGAGATGGACTGCTCGCTTGCAAGACGGGCTTGTCACTTCGCTTGGGACGGTGTTGGCAGTATTCAACTGAATGACCGTTCTGCCATTTCTTGGCAATAATCAATCTTAATTTGGCCATCTACAGACTATCGTGACGATCCAAATGCTAGCCTCGACTTATACCGTCGGTAAAATGCGACTCTAAACTCTAAAATACTATGAAAATCACTGTAATACTTGCATGATCTGCTCATATCTCGATCAATCATATCCACAAAACCACAGGGGCTGAAACCGCCTTGGCCAACACCATGCAACCCTCGACAACCCTCATCCCTGATGGCATATCGACCCGAGCATGACATCCCTGCCTCAATCTATCCAAGGCGGGAAACTGATCCGTTTAGCCATGAGGCTCTTTACCCGCCAGCTCAGGTCTCCAAACATTCATATAAACCGCCCTCTTCCTCTCTCCAAAATACTCTTTTTCTTCACTCAGGCTCATTCAGCAGTTCATTCCATTCACTTTTTGCTCCTTGCACATTCTTTCACGCTTCTTTGACAGAAGCCGTTTCATTCATTCATTCACTTCAACCGCCAGTCGGATATTACCACTCTTTACAAAAACACCAGACCCACCCTTCTTACACAAACTTCAAGATGCCTTCTTTCACCTCCAAGACTCTTCTCGCCGCCGTTGCCGGTGCCATGGGCGTTGCTGCCCACGGTCACGTTTCCTTCATCAACATTGCTGGCGCCGTCTACGACGGTTTCGATGCTAGTTCTGCTCCTTACGACCAGAACCCCAAGACCCTTATCGCCTGGTCCACCACCGCCTCCGATAACGGTTTCGTCTCCCCCGATGCCTTCGGCACCGGCGACATCATCTGCCACCGCAATGCTACGAACGCCAAGGGCCACGCCAAGGTTAAGGCTGGCGATCAGATCTATATCAAATGGGATACGTGGCCAGAGAGTCACAAGGGCCCCGTGATTGACATGTTGGCCTCTTGCGGTTCTGCTGGTTGTGAGTCCGTCGACAAGGAGACCCTCAAGTTCTTCAAGATCGACGAGGCTGGTCTTATCAAGTCCGGTAACCCCGGTACTTATGCCTCTGACGAGCTGATTGCCAACGACGACGGCTGGCTCATCGAGATCCCCGAGAACATCAAGCCCGGTTCTTACGTTCTCCGTCACGAGATCATTGCTCTCCACGCCGCTGGCCAGGAGAACGGTGCTCAGAACTACCCCCAGTGCTTCAACCTCGAGATCTCTGGTTCCGGCTCTGAGCTCCCTGAGGGTACCCTCGGAACTGAGCTGTACAAGTCCACTGACAAGGGTATCCTCTTCGATCTCTACAACAACCCTACCAGCTACCCCATCCCCGGCCCTGCCATGACCATCAAGTCTGCCAAGGTTACCCAGAGCAAGCTCGCTGAGAAGTCCAAGGGTACCCCCATCACTGGCTCTGGTTCCGACTCCGCCTCTGGCTCTGCCGCCCCCGAGACTCCCGCTCAGACTGAGGCCCCCGCCGCTGGTACCTCCGCCGCCGCTCCTGTTGCCACTTCCGCCGCTGCTGAGGAGCCCTCTGCCCCCGTCGAGACCTCACCTGCTGCCCAGGAGTCCGCCACTCCTGTCCAGACTGAGGCTCCTGCCGCTACCAAGCCCACCAAGACTGGCTGCAAGGCCAAGCGCGGCATGAAGGCCCGCCGTCACGCTCGTGACCTCATGAACTAAGCAGACCACTAAGCGTGGTGTATGAAAGGCTTTTACAAGGACAAAAGCCTGTCTATCCTGAATGGGATGAATCTTTGAGTATTCTGCTGTATATATGTGACCTCGAGTCCAAGATATAATTCAATTACATTGATTATCATTTGCTTGACCGTACCCAATGTTTACGTGGCACGTCTTTAAATGGTTCTCTGTTCTCTGTTCTCTTTCTCTTGTAGCGCTGTTTGCTCTAAACTCCGACGCAAGACACTGTGTCTTGTGTCATTTCCTTAGCTCAATGTTAACAATTATGGAAACGAATCACGTTACTCTGCGTGCAATATGCCGCGTAGTGAGTGACTTTGTCCTAAAAGTATCCTTGCAATGCATCCTGTAGGATAGATATGAAGAAGGGTAGGACTCGTTGAAATCTCTAGTTACGTCTGTCTTGGCCTGTCTAAGACTCTTGGCTGAGCCAGTAGTTCTAATAAAAATTCCAGGAGTATTACAAATCATGGAACATCCTTATGCGTTATAATGTTTCACCGAAGATGCTCATCGAGAGTATTGGCAGGATGAAGCCAGAACCAGAGAGGCGCAACATCAGAGAACTGTATTGCTAGGACTATGGTTAAAGTCATAATCGTAAGCATGATTCTAAGTATGTACAGAGAATATCAAGGTATCGCATCCTAAAGGTCGTTCGCACGCTTCCCCTTCTCCTTCTCGTACTCCTCCAACCAAGCCTTGGTGAAATCAACGATATCTTGCTGAGCTTTGGCAACAGCAGGAGGAGGGAGCCCGATTTCGGTAGCGTTGGGGTCCAGACCATTCTCATCCCAATGGTGAACACCGTACGGGATAAGGATAAATGGTTCGCTGGCAGTTGACTTTCTGGGAGCAAGACCAATTGCGTGAGGTGTAGCGGCCCTCCATGGATCGTATTCACCGTCAATGAAGGCCACGCGCGGGTAGCTAAAGTTCCAGCCACCAAGCTTGTTGATAGACTCGACATCAGGATCGGTTGTGATGTTGAATTGCTCTCGGCAGGGAATGGTGTTGAACTCAACATCGACGAGGCGAGAGACAAGAGGGAGTTGGTTCTTAGGCACACCAGAGCCAGTCTGCCAGTATCCCCATTGTGTGCATGTCTGATAGGTCCACTGACGTCCACTAGATGACGGGTCAAGACTAGTGCTGCCATACATTTCGCGAATAGAGTAGCATTCATTCAGAGTCTGGCCTTGACAGCCTCCCTGCTTATCAGACTCAACGTTTGACCTCATATAACCGATGTAATTGAGGAAACGGTTTGTCAGATACTTGACGTCGCTTTTGTTGGCATGGGCTGAGAGCCACTTCTTGACATAAGGTGTGAGAGGCCTAGTGCTGGCGTAGAGAAGAGCATCAGAAGAAACACTGCCACAGTAGATCCCGAAATCAGGTGAATCCTGTGCAGGATCCCAGTTGTTACCTTGAAGCCCTTGGATGCCGCGGGAAATGGTGGATGCGAAGTCATCGTCGCGTAGACCGAGGAGACCGAACGCAATCTTGAGCTGTTTCTTCTCCTCCTTGTCGCTGCCAGTGAGAATCTTATCAACAACTTGAGTGAGCTTTTGTGTGACCTTGGCGCAGTCGCCGGGTGCGAAAAGGCGCGCAGCCTCGTAGTACTCCCAGTAGTCGATGATAGCTTCGGTAACACCAGAAGAGGAGATGCCACCCCAAAAGACATCGGGGTAAATCTTTCTGGAGAAAGCAGCAAACGCACCAGCGTAAGATCCGCCGTAGATGATGTAAGGCGTGTTGGAAGCGGTCAAATTGTGCTTCTCCAGACCCGGAAACTTGACATTCTCGGCAAAGTACGCTGTATCAGCGAGAGCCTGCTCAGTGGACAAGAAACGCAGGTTCTTTGTCTTGAGATCCGGAACCGGGAAACTGGTGCCATAATAACGATGCTCGAGGATGACTCCAACACCACCAGTCGCATTGGCCAGCATCTTCAGGATGCCATGTTCGAGGAATGGAATTCTGTCCTCGCCTGAAGTCTCACCAGAGGCGAGAATAATGACCGGTCCGCCCTCGCGGTAGTGCTGCGCATCGAACCAATATCTCAAGGGAAACTTCTTATCCGAGTGAGGTTCATACTTGGTCTCATTGTGGAAATGATCGACGGGAACCGAGATGTTGTGAACTTTTATGGATCCAGAGTCCGACGCGCCTCGAGCGGACATGGCGGGGATACTGTACGCGCTTCCTCTGGCGGTGAGCGCCAAGAGGGCAGCGGAAGCGCAGCCAGCAAACCACATACTTTCTGGCGATAGCGATATATGTTGTTGTTTTGGTAAAGATATAAATCGCGGGGGGGCTTTAAGCTTCTCATATTAGTAGTTTTGCGATACGACCAGCCACCTTCCTGTTTTAGATTAATAAGAGCATCATGGTCACACTGAAAAACATAAGTTCCGTTGCATTTGGAGCAAGGATCTCCATTTATATCCATAGGAAGGAACCTTTGTAGATTGATGAATCACGGCATTTTCGAGCCGATTGTTACTCTTATCTGCTGTTGCCTGTTAATTGATAGCATAAACCCCCGCCTTTGTCACTGTAGTGATGTGGATAAACTCTCGCGTGATTCAGGCAAAGTTTATCGGCATTGACGAATAGATACCACGCACGTTATATGAAGCCAATTGCCACTCAATCTAGTAGCATATACATTGGAAACTGTTTTGATAGTCTATACTAGATGCACAAGGATGCCATCAGACGATTGAGCCATTACTCAGTCCTGGCAGCAGACAGTCGGGCTGTTCCGCCTATTCAGAGTTTATTGGCTCGCATGATGATAAACCTTCTGAAATTAAATGTAACAGTTAAATGACATCGCTCGATATACGGAGTATAGATCGCCTTACATATTGATAGATTGTGCAGAAAAGTAGAATAAAAACTCTCACGAACCCTTATAAGAATGATCCGCGTCGAACAGGTAACGCAGACGAGCATACCAGTCCTAGGCCGCCGTAGCATACGTCTCCTCTTATCCGACATCGGTAATCAAAATAAGAATTGTTCAAATTGTTAGTGTTGAGGCTTTGTCTTGTTTACTTGGAACAGCGATACTTATCACCTAGTTCACGGAAGACCTCCAACATGTCAACCTTTCCAGTCACGGTATTCTCATCAGCCTCATACTCCTTGGCGATCAATCCACCAGGTAGTGACGATTCTATCATTTCCATAAAGTCTGCAATGCAATGCTCAGGAAGGATCTGTCTGAAGAAAGTCTTTAAATCATCACCTTGCGCAAGTCCGAGCTCAACCTTAATGGCAGTGATTTCCTCAAACATGTCTCTCAGGTTGATTGAACTGTAGGCACGAGGACCAAAGATCTTGAGGACTTCCGGACTGGGGCTCTCAAGCTTGCTGAGCAAGTTATTCGCACAGGCCTCGCCAACGTCTCTGAGACTGACAATTGGGATCTTGAAATCCCTTGGCGCGATCCATGATGAGATCGTTGGCGGATCTCTCAAAGGCATTTGAAACATGTACTCAAACTCTTCCTGGAAATGAGTTGACTGTAGGATAGTCACTTCAGGCACAGAGTCTTTGAGAATCTTGTCCGTGTGATGATTCAAGCGGACAAAGCCCTACATCGTCAGCACCGTCACGGATGGCGATGTTATACTTACGATACCATGATCATTATGAGACCCCAGACCAGACAGAACAACGAGTCTCTTGACGCCTGACTTCTTCAAGGCACTTTTGACATTGTTTGCTGTTTGCTTGGCCCAGTCGCCTTGGTCGACGTTTTCATAAGTCGCCGGCGGGACATAGAGAACGGCATCAGAGTTGCTGAAATCGAGACCGTCCTCAGAAGCAACATCGCCCTTGACTGAAGTGAAGTTTGGGTGGCTTCTGTATTCATCTGGAGCCTTGGAGGTATCACGATAGATGCCACGGATAGTAGGATTGGCTGTAGAGGCCAAAAGTAAGCGGATGGTCCCTTTTCCGACCTTTGTTGAGGCAGGAAGAACAGTTATGTGAGCGGACATCTTGGAGGCCCGGTCGAGTGTTGTAGCTGGCTTCCATTCCTACGGTTGTCGAGCTGACTCACGTATATTTATACGTCTTGAGGCCCGTATCATTACGGATCCCGAGACGTTAGTAGGGGAGAATACCAAGACATTTGCTAAATTTATCTAGTCAGCTGAAAGCCGTGGCACCTCAAGAGACTTGGCACTGTTGGGATTGGGCAAGCGCACTTGTTGAGTACACCCGCTCCGCCAGTTTACGGAGGTCACAAAGAGGATGGCCACGCTGCCAATGTTTGCTCAATATCGCTGCTCATTCTTTCGGAGACGGACCTTGCATAACGGATGCAACATACTAGTACCTGAGCTCTCACACTGAGCTACCAAAGACAACGTGATACATATAATTGGCGAAAGTCATGAATGCAAGAATCGATGCATGCTGAAGTCAGCCACCAGATGTGAGGCTTGTTACCACTCCTCATCGACATGGCTATATCATTAGCATACGAAATATAGGGTAATTCATGTTCATCACAGGGATCCGAAAGACTCTTTCATATAAGAGGTCTATTCTGAATTTCTCAACGACAGAAGAAACTAGGCTAAGCTCGAGCTGAGCAGAGACTTTCCAGAACGTGACAAGAAGATGAGCGTCATGTATGCTCGTCACCTCTCGGCTTACTGAGCTGCTGGCATCAACCGCTGATAGATCATTGTAGCCTTGCCACTTAAAAGCCTCTCACAATAGGCTTCCGGGGTGGTTACTTTCATGTCGGGATAGAGTTCCGTCGCATCTACATATCCCAAGTAACGCGCGTACTCTGGGGTATTATACCCCCGAATTCCGAGTGCGTTGAAGTATTGGTACTTCACTACCTCGAAGTAGTCGAACGAGTCCGCAGGCGGGCAATTAGCCTCTGCTCTAGCCACTCCCTCCATGACCACGGCCTCCGAGATCTACAAGCCCAAATCTGATTAGTACAGGACATCTTTCTGGCTCCTTCATTCAGATCAGATAAGGAACTTACGTAGTTGCGTTCAATCTTTTCGCCACTGGCCTCTTCCAACAGATCGTATGCTTGATTCATTGTCAGAACCGTATTATAGGCGAAGACCATCTTGTTCAGGGTCCGAGGATCAGCGATAATGCGAGCGACCCATCTTCCAATATCCGGCAGATCTGTAAAGGCACAGGGGGTATTTCCGTCACCTGGAATGCCCCCTAGAGTGATTGGCAGGGCATAGTCAATACGGCCGGAGGGCAGGCGAGGTAGCATCAACTGATACCAGTAGCCGATATCGACAATAGTATAAGGAAGTTTGACTTTCTTGACGTGATTGAACACCTGTTCTTTCTTTCTCACCTGTTAGCGGTAGAAGCAATGTAATACTCAGGCAGACATACAACATCCCTCAACGCTAAAATACCTGCTGGGGGTATAATGGGGCCGAAAGAGCATGGCAAGAAGCGCTTGACACCCGCGGCTTGAGCGGCATTGATGAGCGGGATTTGAGTAAGTATTCCGATAGCACTGATGGCTGAAATAACGGTATCTATACCATCGAGGACTCGCGCGAGTTCATCCTCAGGGCCACTTAGATCCGCAGCCACAACGTCAATTCCCTTCTCTTTGAGAGCAAGTGCCTCAGGTTTCTCTAGTGAGGATGGACGGACTAGCGCAGTAATCTCCTAAGTATCGGGCAAGTTAATAAGATTCTTACGCCAAGAATGAAACCTGACGTACATATCGCGGCTCCGTTGAGTCGAGGAGGGCGTTCAAGATTGAAGCACCCGTCTCACCAGTGGCACCGAGGATCGCGACCTTCATCTTGCTGACAAACTCAGAGCTTTACGATGAGTACTTTGACTGATATGACAGAGAGAATGTGCCAATGTTGCCACAGTTGATAGATATGAGGTTGCTCTAGAAATTGAGCACTTCGAGGCGAGATCAGCTTAAATACGCGAAAACAAGGCCAAGTGCTCGTAACTGCGGAGTGCGGAGTGCGGAGTGCGGACTATTGTATCCTAGCAATGTGTGTTAGCAACTTAGTAACCGAAAGTTTAATTTTATGGCCAGTAAGTAGTCGTATAGATAGATGTCTAGACGGTGGACTGTGCGGCAGAGAGGACTGCGGACTTCATAGTACGGAGCGGAGTTTGGAAGATAGTCCACTGTGGAAGAGTTAATCATCAAATGAGAAGACATTGAACTATGATACTAAGTACTAGACCTTATTGAGAAGGATAATCAAAATATCGGCTGGAAGACATGCGATGGACTCGCTAAGTTTTAAGTTCTCTGCGCTGATATGAGCTCTCAGCCACGGATCTTAACTGCAAATAACACAACACATCTGGCTTACAACTAGGATGTCACCATTACAAGTAGCTTGCAACTTTTCACTCTGAGATTGTCCCATTCAGGGCTGCCATACATGCTCTATCAGCAGAAGCAGATTCGTTTGAAAGGGTAAGTTGCTAAGTGAAGCCTGTGGCTTGGATGTAAATACGCCCGACAACCTCGGCAATACCATCTTCCACGATATAAACTACGAGTTGGCTCCAGCGCTTCGAGAAATACGAATTTCCGATCTCAAAATGAACTGGGATAACAGGAACTGTCCAGGCCAAGACGTTGGCTGACAGATCCTGTCCTCTTGTCTTTAGTATTTATAATTAGGTATCGATATCTGCGAGTTTAAAGGTCGCTTATCTATAGATGTATACTCTCTTACACACCTTGGTCTTGTCATCTTTGAGAAACGAGGGCCAGTGGATGTGCAAAACCCTCTAGATTTTGGAGCGGATTGCTACTTGGCGAAGAAAGAAGGAAGGGCAGCGCTTTGAGTCGCGGCGAGTCATTTTGAGTCAGTTCGTGAACAAGAAATTGACACCGAGTCTTTGATCCATATCGGGGAGTCAATTGAACTGATGACGAGGTTTGTGACCCTGGCGGTTAATGTTGGTCAAGTCGATTTAGGGCTCAGCGAGAGCATTGTTGGCAGCAAGGCAGAGTTACAACGTATTGCAGGCCGCTGGGAACAGGACAATGAAGAATAAAATGATATCATTAAATAAAGCCAACTAAATGGCAATTTCCTTGAATATTGGTCCTGCGATTGAAATGCTCTGACGTGCGGTTGATCAATGCAACCTTCCAAGACCATCGAATCTCTTTATCAAGATATCGCAAGCCGATTGAACCGAAGTCTTGGCGGAACGACAGATCAGGGACTAATAATTTAGTAGAGAAAAGTGGTGCTATTGGCATGGCAAAAGATGACGACGCGCCGAGACCACATTTTCTTGGGTCTGACGAGCATGGGGCTTGGCACGACAAGGTTTGCATCTAACGGAGAGGCCACAACTCTATACTACGTAGTATGGGCCCAGCAGGCCTAGGCTTAGGCCTAAAGTAGGCCTAGCCATGACATCTGCCAACACTCTGCGCCTTCCGGGTCACGGCTTGGAGCTGAAGTGGCGTCATACGGAAACTATCGATGAATCCAAGTTTATCCCCTTTCAACTGACTGAAGGTTGCAATGCCGAGATGTAGATGTCATACATGGTATTGAAGACTATATATACTGCCTCTGATTCCCTTCATCGCAATTCATTATCATCAGCATCATCAATAACAAACCACCAAATCCTGCAACTCAAACTCTTCAGATACCCTCTACCAGATACCAGGTTATCGACAAACTCTAAACACATCCAAACTCGACAGAACCCACAACGAGTTATCTCCACCGCAAATCAGCAACAAACTCAATCAACACAAAACGTACAACTCAAACTACTTCAAACAACAACTACAATCACAATGTGTCTCCCTTTTGGAAGAAGCCAAACCCGCTATAGCTCTGGCGGTGGTGGAATGATGGGTCCTCGTCCAGTCAAGGAAGTTCACCACCATCACCACGGTGGAGGTCGCATGGGCGGAGGCATGGGAGGTGGCCGCATGGGAGGCGGCGGTATGATGGGAGGAATGGGTGGCGGACGACGTATGGGTGGAGGCATGGGAGGCATGATGGGCGGTGGTAGAAGAATGGGGGGACGACGATGCTAGGCGCAGCAACAACGATGGAGATGGCCTGTACGTCGTGGCCAGGTGCAGCAACGAAGATTGAGAATTTGACACAGCCTGGACGTCGATGTTAGAATATGTATTTCTGTATTATTAGAGCGACGGTATGAATAAACGACGAAGAGAAACCTTTCATGCGAAATAGATGTATCCCTTCAACCCTGCTGTTACGAAATTCATTATCATGCTGGCCTCTCTCGCAGAGGATTAGGTGATGAAATTGAGTAGAGTATTAATTCAAGAAAAGCCAGTACTATCCGACACTGACCTCGGACTACCGTCATCAAATTACCACTGTCTCTCTTAGTGCATAAATCGCGACACTAGAACTTCAATTCCCCTCTTCGTATTCCTCTCTGCATCCAATCCTCCGCCGGCACTTGCTGCGTAGCACAATGAATTCCTCCACCGAGCTTAGGAAGGATGTTCAAATCAACCTGAACAATCTCTCGATCTGGGAAACGCTGGCGGAAAAAGGCGTAGGCTTCATCATCAAGCTTTCCAATTCCAAAGCGCGGCATGATCAGGCCTCCGTTGGGCAGGTAGTAGTTGGCGTATGAAGCAACGGTCACATCAAAATGATTCCAATCATCTCCTGAGAGATCGCTGGGGTGAGGCTCTTCAATTTCAAAGACTTCCAATTGTCTTCCTCGATGATCTGTTGCGTTTCTCAAAGTTTCCTTGGCTTTTTTGTAGGCTTGGATCACCTGCGGATCAGCACGTTCAGAAGGTCTGCTCAGAAGAACCTGGCCCGGTTTGATGAACCTTGCAAAGGCATCGATATGAAAGTCAGTAATATCATGGCCTTTGACGCCAGTAAGCCAGATCACTTTGTGGATCCCGAAGTAGTTCCCGAATAATTCTTCCAGCTCTTCTTTCGATTTTCTGGGATTACGGTTCTCATTGATGATGGAGCTCTCAGTCGCCAGAAGGGTTCCATCTCCATCGACCTCAATTGCGCCTCCTTCACTAGTGAAGCCAGCGTCAATGATAGGTATGGCATTTCCCTGAGGCGCACTTCCGTCTTTTTCATCCTTATGGTCTATGACTGAAGCTTCTGGAATCTGGATGTTCGCAGCAACCGCTTCATCACCTGTGGATGGTATCTTGGCTCCCCAGTAATTGAAGTTAAGTTTGAGCCCAGTAGAACAGCCATTTTGCATTCCATGAACAAAGACCGGTCCTGTATCGCGGATCCAAAGCTCGCTCACAGCCAGTGGTCGCACGGTGACGTTGTCAGACACCGTTTCAGATGCTTCATGAACATCTTCCGGGCGGGTAAACATTGTGACTGGCTCGAAGCGGGAGATGGCATTGGAAAGAGCCGAGACCTCCGCGCGCGCCTGTCGAAGGATATTCTCCTCTATAATAGCGGCGGGAGACGGCCATGCAGTTAGCGTTTGCGAGTGCTTCTGCCATTCCGGTGGCATGCGATACCTCCCGGAAATTCTCTGCATCTGGCCTGGATCCATGAAACTCTTGATTGGAGACTTGATGGATCTTCGAAAGGTCGTAAACATGAGAGCCGAGCGTTCTTGTGTCTTCGTTTGCGTGTTGAGGGGCTGAATTGGGGGAGGAGTCAGGCTCTTAATTATGTATTTTTCGAGTTGGCAGATAGGGCCTGTAGCTGCACCAAGCTTTATTAAAACAGTAACAATGTCGCAGCACTTTTGTTGTGATACGGTCACATCATGAAGGCTGTACGTACTCTGTATTCCCCGAGGACTTTAGGACTCCTGTACACTTTGAGCATTGTCACGTGATATCGTTCAGGATCCGGTAACACGTCGCGTAACCTTAGCTTCGGCTTATACTCCTTTCATCTCCTCCACGGCCTTCGAGGCTCCCGCTATTGCACCCGAATATCTTCTTGCCGTGGTTCGGTCATGTCCACCCGAAGGAGCGCCAGGCTCCACGCTTTGCAGGACCGGGCGCCTACAAGTGCCCAAAATGACTCCGGTCCTAATATGCCTAGCAAAACAGTCAAGCGTAAAGGAACAGTGAGCGAATTGCACGAAAAGGCCCTCGTCATCGGCAACGCGAAAAGACACGCCGCAAACAATGACGGGAGGCCAGCTACAAAGAAAGCAAGGGCAGAAGCTAGTGGCAAGAAGGCTGAAGAATTGTCCGCAAAGCCACCGACGAGTACAGCAACTGATCTTCTTTGGTCCTGTCCACGAGAGATTTTGAACTTGATTTTGGACCATGTGAGATGAATACCATCCACTCCTCAGTTGGCGCAGTGCTGAACGCAATCAGATCGAGGATACTAGAACACTCGGAAGACTTAGCTGCACAAGCAAGAGTTACTTTGCCATGGTTGCACCTCGACTCTACGAGCGCGTCAATATCTCTGTAGCGTATCACGCTCATATCCCCAAGTTAATCCGAACTCTTGAGCCTTTTCTATCTATCAAACAAAGAAAACAACTCAGGAAGGAAGGCCAGTACCGAGGCCAGCAAGAAAGCTTTCCAAACGTTGTTGATCCCCAAAAGAAGCCTCGTTTTGGGGAGTACGCCCGTCAAGCCAGTCTTTTTATCGGCGACCCAGGAAAAAACCACAAGTTCATCGTGAATCGATATGTCGAGGAAGCTCTGAAGAAGATGACCAATCTTGAGGTTGTCGAAACCTCCAGTATCACAGAGTATGCGAAATCTCCTCTGCTACAAACTTTCAGGCTAACATGCTTCAGATCTATTTCTAAGAGTCTGGCAAGCCAAAAGAATCTTAGAGCCTTAAATGTATCTGCCGGTAACTTGGGAGAAAGCGAAGCCAAACCGTTAGCAAAAGTCAAAGATCTCAAACACTTGGCCATCCATCTGCTCGGTTTTGCTAGCCCCAACTTCCGAAAAGATAACACTCCATTATCGTTGATTCTCAATTCTCGGACGACCCTTCGGAGTCTGGACATAGAGACTGGATCATTCAGCTCTGTGTTCTTGGATGACTGGCCGAAAGGCAAGAGCCTTACCTCACTCAAATCATTCTCTCTTACTGGAGCCACTATTGATGAAGACTTTTTAAGCGCTCTAGCAAATGCTGTCGACTTTGTTGCGCTAGACGAACTGAAGTTTGGCTATCTCTCACATGACGTCAAGATATTGTTTGAGTATCTCAACGATGTCTTCTCGAAGGCCCGAGATCATCAAAAGGCCAAGATCAAACTGCGCAATTTGGACATTGAAATGGGAAAAGAAACTTCTTTCGCGGTACCTGAGGAGCAAGAAGCGCACGTTGACGCCAGAATCGACTTTATATCGTCTTTCGACACTTTGACTTGTCTAGAGCTGCATGACTACGGCCAATACCGTCAAGAGATCACGGTCAACCCTGGTCTGAAGAGCTCACTCGTCAGAGCTATTCTCAAACATGAGAAATTGACCAAGCTGAAGATATCATACAGGGGTGTGACGAGTGGCTACAAAATAACGTGCTTAGAGCCTGACACGGTCTCGACTCTGGTAGATAATCTTCCAGAGTTGAAGGTGTTTGAGTTTATTCCAGAGCCGAACAAACTTGTAAGTACCAAAGCCGGTGAGCGAGGAAACATTGTTAATACAGAGACAGGCAGAAATTGCTAGTATAATATGCCGTGGCCGCAACCTGACAACCGTCACTCTTATTACCGGCGGCTCATGGTCGAGCCTCGCTGAAAATCAGGAGAAGGGCTTGGAGTTTCTGCACTCAATTTTTGAGCAAGTTCTGAAGGGCGATGTGACCAGCGACGCGGGAGTCTTTAAATGGGAAGACCATAGCAAGATCACGCGCGTGGCCGTGGATTGGATGATATGGGAAGTTGGATCGAAACTTGGCAAGGCCAAAAAAGGAATGAAAAAGGCAAAGAAGATGAGCTTTACAGTTGGAAGGCAGAAGCGAGAGGTTTTGTATCGTGATATCGCGGATTTCGTTCGCGTTCCTCTTCTCAATGGGCTTGGGAGCAAATGGGTAGACAAGGTTAAGAACGATATCAAATAATTTGGATAGCATAGCATAATAGCAGGTATTAACAAATCAGAAGCGCTTTGGGTATTTGGATTTGTCAACAGTCTAATGCTTCGGTAGTCCGAGGTTCATCAGTCAGCCACCGTCAGCGTTGATTCGAAAGCGCGAAACACCATCGCGATGCAACAATATTTATAAGCAGATGACGTAACGAGACAGAACGATTATGCCATTTTGAACAGTGATCTTTCTATTTAACTCTCACGATCTTTTCACAATCAGATATCTGTTATATCAATTCACCCATCAAAAACATAACCACCAAATTATCCCAATGTCTTCCAATTCCTTCTACGCTCTCATCGCTGGTGTTGGCCCGGGCACTGGTAAGTTTATCCCTCCTTTCAACTCCCCTGCTTACTGATCTTCGACCAGGTCGTTCTGTCGCTCTGCGATTCGCCCAGAAATACCCAGTCGTATTGCTTGCTCGTCGGCCTGAGAGTTATGAAAGTACTCTCGCAGATGTTCAAAAGGCGGGTGGTCAGGCGATCGGGGTCTCAGCCGACGTTGCAGACGCTGCGTCTTTGAAGAAGGCTTTCGAGACCATCAATAAGGAATTGCCAGATAGTCAACTCGCAGCCGCTATTTACAACGTTGGCAGCGGTGGCTTTGCTAAAAAGCCTTTCTTGGAGCTCACAGAGAATGATCTCAATGCTAGCATTGACGGATCCATGTACGTTGTCCCTTCGAGCTGAAGATACACTTTACTAAAAACACAAGCCGAGCATTCTTCAATTTTGCTCAAGCGACTATCCCTCGTCTCGTTGAAGCAGTACCAAACTCTCACTATCCTCCAACCCTGATCCTCACTGGCGCCACAGCTTCCATCAAGGGCTCCGCACAGTTCAGCACCTTTGCGGCTGGAAAATGGGGCCAACGCGCGATGCATCAATCCCTTGCCCGTGAATTTGGACCAAAGGGTATTCATGTCGCCCATGCGGTTATTGATGGAGTTATTGATATCCCTCGTACCAAGCAATGGGCTGCTAATGATGGTGTTGAGGATGGAAAGATTAGTCCTGATGCGGTAAGTTGATCAGCGCATTTGGTTTGAAAGTTACTGATGAGATTTGTAGATTGCTGAGGCTTATTGGAATCTTCATACCCAACATCGCTCTGCATTTACCCAGGAGATCGATATCCGACCATACGTTGAGAAGTGGTAGAAATTACGTCGGCAACCTCAATAATAATCGCTATCATTATTGGGCAAGCAAACTTGCATATGGTCGGAAAACGCGCCTCTCAAAGATCTGTGACATAGTTTTATGAGTGTTCTTAGAACTGAAATAAATAGAAATTATAATTACATCCATGATGTTATCCACGGCTATATCTCGCCCTTTGGCCGTCATCCACGGATCAATAAGCCGACCCCGCATTTGTGGCCAGTATAAGTTGGCATCACCTCTATTTAACTGCTTCCATATGCACAATAACTTGACTTCCTCTTTTAGCACCTATTGATAAAGAATCGCCAACCGGTTAATCATGCCTTTCTACGAAGTCCACCACTCTTGTCCTCTTACACAAGGCCAACGTCAAAGTCTAGCAACCGCAATTACAAGGCTTCACTGCGAAGCTTTCAAGACACCAGCATTCCTGGTCCACGTACGCTTCTTCGCAGAAGACAACACCGACAACACTTACTTCGTCGCTGGAAAGTCCCACCCTCTAACATCGAATCGCATCTCTGGAAACGTTCGCACGTCTGCAGCCCGATCGAAAGCAGATTTCGATGAGCTCGGTGCCAGAATTGAAGCAGCTTGGTACGAAACACTCCAAGTCACATCGCCGACTGAGAAATCAACTTGGAGCGACGAAGATGAGAAGGCAAGGTTGATTATGGTGAAATTTATACCGCTAGTCACGATTCGTGAGGGAGGAATGGCTGCGCCTCAGGCGGGCGAAGAAGAAGCATGGCTCAAAGAGCAGCTGCCTCATATTGAGAGCATGGCTAATAAAGGCGCTGAGGACTTTATTGACTTTTGGAATGAAATCAAGGGGCACAAGGGTTAATGAGTGATATCTGGTAAGGACAAGCGGGTGATTAAAGAGCCATTATGGTGGAATTCGTGGTGGATAAACCTTTCAAGCCTGTATAACATTATCCCATTGGTGCATCAGGCAAAACAAGAACCGTCATTGATAGATAGCTATGGCATTATTTAGGAATTTTAATGGGGATACTCCAGCAATGGACCGCTATTAGTATTTGGTTTCCTCTGGAATGTTGTCGTTAAATTGTTTCCAGTGGTTTCTGTGGCTGGCTGTTACTGGGAGGCTGTATAAAAAGTCTGACCACTATAATCGATGGTAGCAGCCACTGTCTAGGGAATAGAAGGGTTGAGCTGAGAAGTATCGAAAAGCATAGTTGAGAAGTTGCAATACGAGATTTCCACGAGGTTAGGCTTGAGGGCTGAAGTTAATATGACTTGGTGGCGGCGTCACTCAAGCCTTTTATGTGAGTTCGTATGATGATACGGTATATCGTAGGAGGTTTAACTACAGCCTCCCCGGCTCGGTATCCGTTATTGGTAGGTTTAGTTCGTTTGTGAGCGGATAGACCGGCAATGACATGATCGACTTGGATCTAGTGTAGTGGGATTTCTCCAGTGTTGAATATAAGAAGCACCGAGCTTTTGTCTTTTGTCAATCTGACCCCCAACGGTAACAACTACTCTGCCAATCCTAACGAACTACTTTATAGAGTATGTCTCGCCTAGAATTACGCTGGGAAGGGGAATCGGGTTGGTGGCTAGATGAACCTCATGGCTCTGCCAAACTCGATGCTGAAAGAGCTGTTGACTCGTTCGTCCGAACTATGTCCGATGGTCCTGATACTTTAAAAGACCATATATTCTCTGTTACTGTATTTTCGTGCATAAAGTCCAGAAATTTCGATGCAGAAGACTTGTTTTTTTTTGCTTTTCACAACTCGCGAGAACGCATGATGACCGCAGATGCAGATCCAAAACATTTAAAGCAGCCATCTAAGCAGTAAAGCAGCCCAGAGCTAAGCCTGAATACTTCGTCTTCCGGTCTGAAACCCAAGAATTCCCGTGATATAGTTGCCACATACATCCTTACCTGGTGGAATCAAACAGGTGGTGATCTTCTCACTCAAGTGCATCTGTCCTATATCTTGCCTGTAAGTGCTATACTAGATAAATGAATCCGTACTGGTTCAACATCTCTAGTATGGTTCTTCAGCACTGGGGCCTGGGCACAGGGCGAGATGGACGGATACTGTATCTGGTATGCACCAATGGCTCCTGGTTCGGCGTTAACATCCATTGTCCCGTGCAGGTCTTCGGTATAGGCACTGCCCCTCATTACGGGGTCGCTTGGTCTGAGTGGGGGAAGGAGATGTTTTCAAACCTGTTGATGAGGTTTTCATGTCTTTTGATTTTCCTCGCTCTCTTGGATATGATATTCAGATCAAGCCTCAGAGTGGACATTCCACCATAATTGTTGATGTGATCATTAACAAGATTCCGTAAGACTTTAATGAGACGGATCTTGGGCATTCGAAGGCTGGCATTTAGTCGATGTGTGAAATATCAGGCTTCTGCTGAACTGGAGCTATCATATGACAGCTCGCATTTCGCTCGTGATACTATCGAATGTTTTTGCGACTCTTGAGGACCAGCAAAATGAAATCGGCTTGTGAACGGAAAATTATATCCAGATTCCTTTGTTGGATAGACACCCAAGTACTTGTGAGTACGTTGAGATCTCTGTGCCCTTCGCGGAAATAAGACAAAAATGACAGCGTGAAAACCCCCACGGCAACGTCAACAGGGATCAGGACGCATAAAGGGGGCGCCTTACCAAGAATGGTAGGCGGGGAACCATGGCAAATCCTCAATTGCTACCAAAACTTGACAAATTTCTGGGATACAGTATGACAGAATCCCCTATCAATCTGTACAGTATTCTTAATTGACCTTTCTTGTCGCTCTTTAAGCCGATGTAATTGTTTTATTTCTTGGTTGTCTTTTATTTACTCTTCGTCTCTTGCAGCTATATCTCTCAATGGTCGCTCAATTGTGGTCAACGCTGAGCTTCAATTGAGCACGTCGCCAACTTGGTGAGCATTGAGAATATGTCTCATCACTTCCACGTTGGCGCTGCTACCGGACAGCATCTTCTTGACCCAATGTCGCAAGGAATCGGCATCATGAGAGATGTTGTCTCGCGCTGGTCAGAACTCGACATCACACAGATCGGATCGCTCATCGCTATCGCCGGAACAGTACCTACAGCTTGGAGATTTCTGCATCGTATATGGCATGAAGTCTATGGTACAATACGGCGTTTCTTTCTCGCATCAGTGACAATTCCTGGTGGCGATCCTCTCAACAGAAGTGTTGTCAAATGGATTCTGGCTAATCGGGAACGACACTATCGCTCATTTCATGGACGCACCGATATCGGACAGAATGGAGATCGCGCAGCAGCTCTCAAAAAGACAAAGCATTCTATCCAATATTCACCCCATTGGAATACTAGATGGCTATTTTATGAGGGATATCTGTTTCTTGTGACACGCAGAATCGACGACTTCAGCTCTTCTTTAGCGGATCCTAGTTATGATGGTATCGGGGGCGAGGAAATCACTGTGAGCTGCTTTGGCTGGTCGGCTGAGCCCATCAAGGCCTTTATCGAATCGTGCCGGGAGTATTCAGATCGGCAAACGCAGTTTTTCGTGATTATCTACGCTCGAGATCGCTATGGTCTTTCGTGGAAACCAAAGGCACGGAAACCGATCCGACATTTAGAGACCGTTCACTTCGATAATGAGACGAAACAAGAGCTTCTTGGCGATATTCGGAATTATCTTGATCCCAAGACGCAGAAGAGATATCAGAGTCGCAGCATGCCTTATAGACGAGGTTATCTGTTTTACGGACCCCCTGGGACTGGGAAGTCGTCACTTTCAGTTGCAATCGCCGGAGAGTTTGGACTGGATCTTTATGAAGTCAAGATTCCTAGCGTTGCTATGGATGCAGATCTGGAGCAGATGTTTCAGGAAATCCCTCCGCGTTGTGTCGTCTTGCTCGAAGATATTGATGCAGTTTGGACAGATCGTTCAAACTCAGATAACGGGCAAGAGGGAAGTTCTGCGCCTAACTGCACCCTTTCCGGGCTTTTGAACGTCTTGGATGGCGTTGGTTCGGTTGAAGGACGCATCATTATCATGACCACCAATCATCCCGAGCAGCTGGATAGCGCGTTGGTACGACCAGGACGAGTCGATATGAAGGTTCTCCTAGGCAACATCAGCCGAAAGTCAGCAGAAGAGATGTTCATCCGCATGTTTTCTCCTGATCTCGGATGCACCTCGCATCTTGATATGAATGGGATCAAGAAACTTGCTGCGGAATTTGGGAAAGAAATTCCCGACGATACGTTCACGCCATCATTATTGCAGGGCTTCTTCCAGTTGCATTTGGAGAGCCCTCAAGAGGCTGCTTCAAGTATAGGAGCTTGGGTCAAAAGGGAGCTCGAGAAGAGTTCGGAAAAGGAGTTTGAGCTTATTACTGGCAAAAGAAAGCTATAGAGTTAACTTAATTTATGTATTATGTACTGTTAGATCATGGGCTTGTACGATAGGGATGCGTTCTTTGACAATTTATCCATCCCATCTCTGGGGCTCAATAGAGGGTACTCTAATTTCAGTATCGCCATTTAATATCTGACCGTCAACAGAGTCAGATTGACTCATTCAAATGGCATCTCGCTGCAATAAAGTCCGGCACAATGGGGACTTTCAAAAAGTATTGAAGATCGCGGTCGCTGTAACATGGCGCAGCACCAGCAGCTGACGATGATCTTGCTGCACTCGCAGCGCTAGCGTGTAAGACGGGTCGATCGCATCGCTCCATTGATACCCTTTTGGGACAAGATCATCACTAGGAGACAGGGCTGAAGATTGGAGCAGCAAAATTGCAGGGAATGATGGGGCCATCTAAGACCAATCGGGGAAGATTCACGCGATCAACTGTGCAACAAAATGCCCTGGTGGCTGTGTAGCAGCGAGACTGATCAACCAGGTGCTGTCTAGTGACATATTCGCCGTAGAATTATTCTCGAAGGATGCTCTAATGGGGTGCCCGGGGCTCAGACCTGGCTTCGGAGCGAGGAAGCTGACGACAGACGTCACTCTAGGCTGCACCAAGCCAGAGATCCTTTGTATATAAGTGCGTGTCATTCCCTGATGAGATCTATCAACAACCCCATCATCACAACAATTTTACAAAGAACAATTCCTTTACTACAAGCCGCCTACTTCTATAAACTATAGCTACAATTTGCAAGCTCTTAGAAGTTATTACCAAGCGAAACCAACTTCTTGTCGACTACAACATCAGCAAACAAGGCATTCATCGACACAAGGCACAAACTCAAACACACACGCCGCCAAAATGTGTATACCACTCTTCAGAAAGAAGAAACATGATCGGGTCTACGATTACCATCCACAGCCAGCCATGGGCTACTCAAAGAAACACGGCTATAACTACGGATACTATAACGGCGGCAAGAAGTCACGCAAACACGGCCGTCACTACGCCTCAGCTGCCGGTGATTTAGCGGGAGCTTGGGCCGATTACAGCGGAGGAGGTCATCATGGAGGTGGTCACTGTGATGGCGGCGGTGGAGGCGGCGGCGCAGATGGTGGAGGTGGAGGTGGATGTTCATAAACGAATGTAGCATTGGGTTTTGGAGTTTCATGGTAGATATCTTGTAAGATATGGGCTTAGCAGGTGACATTTGATTTGGACAGTATTGTACTTTATTAGACCAGCAACACAATCTGAGAATCGCTCATAACTTTATCAACTACCTTACATGGGCATGCCCCGTTTTTCAGCTGTAAATCATGCTATCTGGTGGCTATACAATGCAAGGACTGGCCAATCATATGCAAAAGGTACATTATTACGCTAGAAATGTTCTTGGCAAGTATCTGAGATTACAGCTTGGCTGGCTGAGTGGGATAAGTTGACTGCTGTGACCCTGAACTAAAAGTTATGGACTTACAGGCTCGCGAAACACCCTTGGCAACATTGGTATTTAAGGATGGCCTGAAGTTCGAATGCTCAGAGTTCAAGACTCTCATGATAATTCTTATGCTGCTTTTCAAACGCAAGTTACAAAGCCATCCTCGAGGACAACGATCTTATCATACCAACACAAGGAGGATCCTTATTATCGAGCAAAATCACACACATTTCATACAATTACATATAGAAACAAAGCTTTTTATCGTGCTTTGCAACAATGTGTCTACCGTTCTTTAGACGAAAAGGAGATGAAACAGAGATGAGGAGGGTGATTACTACGCAAACAACTACAATGCTGCCAACAACGTCAACCAGGGAGCTGCGTACATTCGACTACTTGGCGCTGGTCACCAATTCGTTGGAGACTGGGATCATGGCCGTAATAGTGTTGGGGGCGAAGGCGGAGGCGGGGATGCCGGTGCAGGATGTGACAGCTATGGCTGTGATAGTGGGGGTGGAGGAGATAGTGGTGGAGATAGTGGTGGAGGAGCGGGTGATGGAGGAGGTGATGGAGGAGGCGGTGGATGCTGATGAGAATATCCGTTTATACGTAGTTGTGAATAGGTGTTTTGAGCTATGCTCGTTGAACGCAGTCGAAACCTTTGACCTCAGAGCAGGCTTTGACAATGCAACTCGAAAATGCCTTGAGAAACAAGCTTTCGCAGACTACCATTCCCCTTCATGGCCACATGATCTGAGGAGGTCAATAGATATCTTAGTTAGAGCTTCGCTGGGAGAACCTGGTTGAGTCTGATCTATGTGCAAAAGTACTCGATTTCTTAAGTAAATTTCGGGCAAAATTGAAGGCTCTTCAACTGCCAACTTGTTTCCATCATTAAACCATTGTGGCAATAACAGTAGACAAGTTTATTAGGCTTCGAGCTGTTTCGCAGCTGTTGGGGGCCGGTCGATCATTACTCCACGACCTCACATTCTCGCAAAGACCTTCGAAACTGCATGTAGGCTGACAGCATCAGAGGCAAACTTAAGCCAAAAGCGCAATGACTGATGCTTGCTGTCGCATGATCTAACCCCACTTATAGTTGCATAGCCTTTTGATTAACCAACCACCAATCGCTCATGGCCAAGAATTGGTCCAGAAGCCTGAACTGTTTCAAACAATTGTGTTGCCTGGAGCTCAGCCTTGGCTTCAAGCAGGGATTAACACGCACAGTCACGTCATTGCTAACGTTGATCGTATGCTGTTTCCAGACATCAGAGGATTTATATAAAGACCAATGAGTATCCACTTCATGGAATAGCTTGCCGCGAAAATCTATTACAGACTATCAATAACACAAAACCTCATCAAATACTCTGGCCCACATCGCATAGTTATAGCAACACCTTCAATTATAAAACAAAGAGCCCTGCATTTCGCACCAACCTACAACAATGTGTATGGCATTCTCTACCAGGCTCCAAGATCCTGTTGATCCCCCTCCGCGCTACTACAAGAACTATGACAGCGAGTACCCAGTCTCCGGCAGCAGTGCGTATTCTGGGCAAAGAGACCAAGCACGCACGAACAAAATCAATGAAATGAACGCCGCCAGCAAAGAGGCCCGTGCCAGAAACAAGAGACAGAAACGGTCTTTCGTGTTTCGTAACCACGGTGGTGGAGGGAGTACACATCATCATGGGGGCGTTGTTGGAGCGGTTGCTAGCAGTGCTGCAGGAGGTGGTGCTGGTGCTGGTGGTTTCTGATGGCGCTTACATATTAATGCAGATATGGGACCTATCTCATGGTCACTTAGATGGCTGGCATAAGAGTTGTTAGGCATTGAATCTCATAGTTCACTGGATTCGAATGAAGTAGTTGGACAGGATACTGCATAACATTGGACTCAGTCTCCTCACTCCGAGTCAGTTCATGGAAGGTACCACTCCGGAATTGCAGATTTATCGTGTATATACATTTTAAAGTTCTAATAGCATACACATATCTCTACTCCGATGTTCCTAGAGCCTCTAATTCTCTGTGAAGACACTCTTAGCTCCTCCGTCAATAGCAGCCCATGCCTTAGCCAGAAATTCCTCAGGCTGGGTAAACTCATACTCAGGCAAAAGTTTGTTCCACTCGTCGGAGACCTTCAAAGCACCATGCTTGATTCCGAGAAGGAAGCACTTGATCATATCTGCAGCAATCTTCTCTCGCATCTCAACTGGAATCGATGGGTGTTCGGGAAGGGGAAGCCATGAAGCTTTGACAATACCAGCTTCGAGGTCCTCGCTCTTCAAATACTCGACTTTGAACTTTTGACCTATGCAAATTATTAGTATCGTCCGGATTAGACTCTCTTTTGGGCTGTCCCTACCTCGAATCTTCTCTCCAAGAGCAACAAGTTCATTCATCGTAATGTCTTTGCCCTTCACACCACTGACAAGCGGCCACTCTCCTTCGTATTCAACGGCTACTGCGGTTACTTTTGCTGCGTCTTGGGCAGTTGTGAGTGTTATTACCGCTTCACCATCGTCAATAAGAAGGGCTCGGCAGCCATGAAAGTTGACCGGCGCTTCGAAAAGGTTGACGTGCTTGGAAGACTTATATGGGTAGGTCATGTAATTGGTGAAGATTCCAAACTGGAATAGCGTGTATTCAATGACCTACAACTAAGAGTTAGTGAATCTTGTGTGTTGCTAGTTGAGGTGCCGGACCTTTTTGTCCTTGTTGAGCTCTGCAAGGTACTCACGTGCAGACCTCTTGAAGTTGTACCAGTGAAAATAATCCAGTTTAGACCTGTTCGCTGTTAGCTATGCACCATTTCACAAAGCTATTTGACCTACGAAGCCCATTCACTCGGTGCAAAGCGCTTCACGCCCGCTCGGACCGCCGCGTCGATTAATATTTTCTGTGGCCCAGCAGCTGTATCACCAGGGGCGACAGACATAAAAGATAGAACTGTATGCACGCCCTCTAGGATCTTGGTAAGTTCTTCAACATTGTCGTATTTCGTCTTGAACCACTTCACTCCAGGGGCGATTTCTGTTTCTGGCGCATCCTGGGATGTTAGTTGAGAAGTGCTAGTCAGGGAACGTCGCACACCTTTCGAGACATAATGACTATCTCATGCTTGTTTCTAGCTATGAGAGCATCTAGAACCTCTTGGCCGACATCTAGAGCTCGGTCAATAATCTCTATCGCAAATTGAGGATAAGACTTACTGCCGGCTCCTCCTGCAATTGCGATTTTGACCATATTGAAACCAATCTGTACGCTTTGTCGGCACTAGTTGATACTCACACTTTGAACCCATCACTTAGACCTTGCCTATTCTTCCTCTTATATACTCTCTTGTACCCTTAACTTCCGCCAATTCGTAGGGTCGCTGCGTTCGTCCGCCGATATTGCCAATGCCCTGATGCTTATTCCCGGTGCTTATCTCCGTCTCCCATCTCATCAGCATGACAAATCCACCTCAAAAGCTCCGGGAAATCGGCGGACGAATGCCTAGCAGAATCCTTCGACCGTCAGCTTTTGTCTCTCACTCCGTACGCTGTCATACTCTGCCATTCTTCTTATTATATCCTACATTTCAATCATGGGAGAACACATATCATTGGACGAGCAGTACCCATTACCTGACTCCGCTTCGGCGGACAATTCCGCGCCAGCCATAAAACGTCGTCGGAAGTTACGCAAGGGAACAGCCTCTTGCTGGGAGTGTAAGCGGCGGAAAGCGAAATGCATCTTCTCCGATGACCTCGGTATCTGTGATTCATGCAAGAGGCGTGGTATAGACTGTGTGAGTCAGGAATCTGAGAAGCCGCCTGAAGTTGGAAGCAATAAGCACATCGTGGATCGGCTTGGGGAGGTTGAAGCCTTGGTACAGCATCTTCTTCAGAATGCACAATCTGACAAGAGATCCCGAAATGGTTTGGTTTCGCCGTCGAGCTCGGTATCGAGAAGACGGAGCGAAGATGGACATAGACGCTCGAAGTCACCCACAGTCGTTAACACCAATGCCGTATCAACGGACGGTGCTTCCCTCTCAGTATGTCAAGTATGAAGGCATGGCTTAAAGTATGATACTCACAAATAGTAGATCCACCCCATAGAACTTACACCACAGTCTGAGAGGTCACCGCCATCTCACATCCACGATGATCCAGGACCCTACGATGCTGTGTACCAAGCCCTGGTATCTGCTTGGCCAAGCGCAGAAGACATGAAAATAATAATGAGCGTCCCAGTAGAGTCCTCGCAAATCATCAGAGCAATTACATGTGCACCACCAAAGGAACGCGGCTCAAGGCTCCCATCTCCATCCAGCTTGCTTCGCTTACCACCACGAGGAGCTCATCCTGTTCTCGTCGCTAGGAAAATGCTCGTACTCGCCACCTTCCTGCAAGGCACTCTCATCTCATCAGAAAAGCATCTTGAAAAGCTCAGCACAAGCTACGAGAACATAATGGCACGGATTGTCAAAGTCGCGCATGATCATGTCACCTGCAACGATGACCTCGTTTCCTCACTCGAAGGCATAGAGTGCATCATGCTCGAGGGTTTTTATGAGAATTACTCAGGCAATCTCCGCCGATCGTGGCTTGCGGCGCGTCGTGCTGTCATGATAGCCCAGGTTTTGGGCCTCGACGAGGGCATTGTTCCATCTTCGGTAAGAGGAGCCACCGTTGAACCAGAGGATTTATGGTTCCGTGTGATCAACCTCGATCGATATCTTTGTCTGATGCTAGGTCTGCCACAGAGTGCACCTGATGAACCAGTTGGCAACCTCGATGCGCTTGACCTTTACTCAGCAAATCGGAAGATGCAACATCTCTGCTCGATTGCCTGCGCCCGTCTATTGAGTAGAAGAGCATCTGGTGTTTTTGATCAATCACTCACGAGAGAGATTGACAAATTACTTCGAGATGCATGTACATGTATGCCGGCCCAGTGGTGGATCATGCCAAATCTGTCCTCCCACTACGACCTGGCCGATAAAATCCGCGAGACTCTTCGTTTCAACGATCATTTCATGCAGTATCACCTTTTACTGCAACTTCATATGCCCTATCTATTGAAGACCGAGGGGGGAGAAGAGTGGAAGTACAATAAGTTGACCGCTGTAACAGCAAGTCGAGAAATCCTGTCGCGTTTCGTCTCCATCCGCTCAATTCCTCAGTCGCGATATCACTGTCGTGGAACAGATTTAATCGCATTCATGTCGTGTACAGCATTGACCATCGCTCACATTCTTTGTGATGAACGTCACAAGCGAATTGAGGAGCAGGGCTTTCACTTCCTCACACAACAGCGGTTGAGTGATCGGGGCCTTATTGAGCAAGTACTAAAAATAGCACAGGACGGGCTGCGTAGAACCAGTGATGATATTTCCAAGAGATTAATGACTCTGATACACTATCTTCTGGCGATCGAGGATAATGTGACAGCTGGGGTACGCTACAGTGTTTCTTTTGCCGAAGGGTCAGTGAAGGATAGGGATTTGGGTCATCATGTCAAAGCCAGTGACGATGGAACAGCTCTCGACATTCATCTGCCCAATCTTCCCGTGATCAAGATTGTGAGGCGTGATCCCTATGGAATGGAAAAGCCACCTGTCACAATGGAAGTTCCTTGGGGCAATATCGCATTGGACCAGCCAGGGCCAGGGAACGCCTTAGGAGACGGCCATTTGGTTGAACCTATCCTTTCTTCATCAACTCGTGAAGGAGAAGGTGCTGGAACAGAAATAGATGAGCCGTCTGCTCTACAGGATATCCCAGTGGCAGATTCATGGGCGTTAGAGGGGCTGGATATGACTTTTCTTGATACTTGGGTGGAAGGGCCAGTGTTCGTCTGAAGAGTTGGCGATATGTCAAGTGCCTGTGCTGTTGGAAAACATATTCATCTATTCCATCAACATGTGTATGTCTATCTTTGCTATGAACGGGTGTCTCTTTAGCTTTCTAAGGCCATGAACGTTGATATATCCCCAGCCCTCAATTTTACCAATTGCCTTCCACCTGAGGTACTCTCACTTTCCTGCATACTTGGCCAAGAAGTTGTTGTACCTCTCATAAAACTGAAGACTTTGCAATGTTTGGGGAAGTATGACGGGGAACCAATGTGGCAGCCCAGTATAGCAATGAATTTCCACATCAACGCCATCTTGCTTGAGAGCCTCAGCGTAGGCAAATGAATCATCTCGAAGGACATCAGTTCCACCGCATTGGATTACTAGAGCTTGTTAGTTTAACCTCGTAAATCTGAAAAGCCGCTTACGTGTTGGCGGGAGCCCCTTGAATGATTCCGCAAGGAGAGGCGAGTGTCTGTAGTCTGGCTTTGCGTCAGGGACATGAGCATCTAAGACCGTCTCCATGTTTATTGTGCTCAGAACAGCGTCGTCGTAGTTTTGGATATAACTGCCGTATTCATATTTATCCGTAGGGAAGAATTTGGGATGACACGTTGATGGGAAATGTAACACTTGGGCGATAAGCCCGGTTACACCGTCTCTGACGCAGTCTAGAGCGAGAGAAGCAGCCTGAATGGTTGTCAGATTGTTTATCATTTGTAAACATGAAAGGGAGGGCTCACAAGCTGGCCGCCAGCGGAGCCTCCACTGATTATGATTTTCTCTGGGTCAATTCCTAGTCTGTCTGCGTTCTTCTTGCACTGGAAAGGGTCAGCTCACTAGCTTCAATGAGTTTTATGCTACTAACTCACCCAGATGAGTCCGTCGTAACAATCGTTGATTGGTGTTGGGAAGGGATGCTCTGGGGCTCTGGATCCGTTAGCAAAACTTCTGTATATCTTTTGGAACTGAGGTCCTCACGTCCTATAATCGACACTAACGACAATAATACCGGTGTTACTGGCAGCATATACGTTATCCACGCCATCGACTTCATGGCGACCAAGACACCAGCCTTACAAGTGTCAGCTAAGCTCATCGATCGGCTTGGTCCATATACTTACCACCACCATGCATTCGATACATCAAAACAGCGTTTTCCTTAACATTAGGCGACTTGTAAACCTTGAGTTCAATCATGGTGCCATCACGAGTAGGAACGTTAATCAGCTCTGTGACAACATCCTTGTAACGATCAGGTCCCCCAGGGGGCATCACTGCGTCTGCATCACCAGCGACTGCGCGGACACTAGGAAAGTCGGGAAGGGAAAAAAAAACTTCATATGTCTTTCGGATGGAAGGTTCTGCTTGTTCATACTCGGGAGTCTTGTCGGAAAGATGGCCATATTTAGGAAGGGGCGTGAAAGGCGCGTTGAGGTCGAAGTAATCGTATGTAGTTTTCATATAACCCATTGTGGCTGGTTGAGGGTGATCCTAGTTGGTGGTGTAATTGTGAAGAGTTATGGGGTTGAGATAGGCTGAAAGATTTTGGGAGACCTATTGGTAATGGCATTGCATGTTCTATAATATTTCCTTTTTGAAGGGACTTTCTGACCTTATAAAGCCTTTTCTGCCATTTCTTTCTTATACCTTACTCCGCGGGCCCGAAAGCCCGTAACATTCATTGACAGTGAATGATTCATCGCTGCCATAGCCTATTCTGGTTTAGTGCAGGCTCAAACCTGTGAGCCGATTACATGAGATTGAGTCGACGAAGTTAGGGAATGACATTTTTGTAGAGGTTATTTGGCAGAGAATTGATGTACCTCTTAACTAGCAGCGACCTTGCACAACGCTTATGGAAAAAATAAAAGTTGAGTGAATCATTATGAAAATCTTAGTCTTCTACATAAGGTAGTTATCTCGCCTAGCCATTCTTCCAGACCGTGCCCGTAACTAACGGCATCTTCACGTGATCTAAAGTTGTGATCTGGTAAGAACTCCAGAAGATGGAACGCGGGTACACTGGCTAACGACCTACCCTGGGTCTCAGGTAACCACTTCAAATGTTTGTCCAGGAGGACCATTAATAGAGCAGTAAAGGTAGCCAGGTTTCTTATATCAATTGCTCATGTCACGAGTTACATTGGTAGTTGAATTGCTTTGAAGGATGCGCTGGTTCCCGAGATCATGTTCAAAAACGAAAATTGTGTCAGAGGTTGATTTTGACAACAATGTTGCGAGATCACTTTTTACCGTAATCAGTTGCCAAAAAATCTAGAACATGCGCTATTCATGTCTTGCCACTAAATATCTTCTTGAAATGATATACTATGTAAGTAGCTTATAAAAAGAGAAATGCCATGATATTATTCTTGCGTCTCGAGCTACAGCCTTCAATATACCACAGCGCAGCTGGCACCATAAATTTGGGACTTCTAAGTTCAGGGCAGGCTCTCGAAGAAAGCGCAAGTCCTGGATACTTTTTCCAGCCCCATCTCACAACGACGAATCGCCGCTATCTACTATAGCACAAAGTAAAAGTAACTTAGCTTGCGATTGGACCGGGTCACCCCCGGTCCAGTGTCTCAGGGGACTGAATGGCCTGGGTTCCCTGAGCTGGCACTCACCCTCACCAGGCAGCGCTGCAGCTCCCGGACTTCAACAATTGCTCTATAACCGGGTACGGATACCTAGATGTCTGTCGCTTCCTCGTTTGAGCGCAATTGAAGTGACTCACCAGCCCGAATTTATCTGTTTTTGTCTACGGTACCGAATCGAGTCGCCCTTCCCAACTGACTCGAGTCGCGACGTTATTCCTCGGTTCTGACAATTTGACACAATGCTACGATACGATGGGATGCGACGCGACGCCGAGAATCCATCTCGAAGTCTCAATCGATGTAGAATAGCCTCCAATACGATTTATCAACATTAATCGCTTCCATTCATGGCCGTGCCATGCTTCCAAGCAGACCAGACAATATAAACCCTGATACGAAGTTGCGCGACTCCTTGATATCACGTTCTATTTCTTGCGATTACCGATATGATAAGCCTCTTGCACCGCACCAGCATTGCGAAAGAATAATGTTGAATAGTCCCATGTTGTCTTCCAAAGTTACAGTGTTGTAGTGGCCTGGAGGGATGGTTGGAACATGCTGTTCGGGCCAATCATTAGCGTCAATGGTTAGCGCGATTGCTGCCTACTCCGTCTGACATGCGTCGTCGTGCTATACATTCACGGTCACCTCCCTCATCTAATAACTTTACGTATAGTAATCTTGCCATTGACATGATACATTGATCTCGGTGTCAAAATGCCCAAATCTGCGAATACCGCAAACGAATACGATTTCGTTGATCATCAAGACACTGCGCTGAGCCCAGAGACCGTTGCTGAGCTGAGAGAATGGCTCCAGCCTACCGACTACCTCGCCGAAAGCTCAGAGTATCGTCGTCATCTGTTGTCGCAGGCTCCCGGGACTGGACTGTGGATATGCCAAACAGAAGAGTATCGTAAATGGCATGATTCTCCCGATCATGGTAGTCTCTGGATCAAAGGCGTGCCCGGCGCTGGCAAGTCCGTAATGGCTGCCAGTTTGATTCAGCATCTGCGAACGACTGAGAATTGTCCCGTTCTATTCTTCTTCTTCCGAAACATCGTCGCTGCGAATTTCTCTCCACGTGCTCTGATTCAAGATTGGCTTGCTCAATTGCTACCCCATTCTCCCAAGTTGCAGTTTGCTCTTCAATCGCGACTCCAGGACAGTTTAGATGACACCTCAGACAATGAGCTCATTCAACTCTTCCTTGATGGTGCATCGTGTGTCCCCAAGCTGTACTGCGTAGGCGATGCGCTCGATGAGATGTCGACCGATAGCACGCCGATCTTGGAGAGGCTCAACGGTCTTGCTACTCATCGGCCCAGAACCTTGAAGTTGCTCATGACCAGCAGACCGTCTCGGACCCTGCAGAGCACGCTACGAGATTCATCCATCGTTCACATCAGCCTGCAGCAGTGCCTTGTGGATGTCGACATCCATTCATATCTCAATCATCGATTTGACAATGCACCTACATTGGAGCATCATCGTGAGGCGAAAAAGGATCTCATCAACATGGTTGCCGAGAAATCACAAGGCCTGTTCCTCTATGCCAAGCTGACCATGGACCAAGTTGAAGATTCCCTTCAATCCGATGCAGCTCTCAATATTGAAGATCTCGAGACATCGCTTCCGGTAGGTCTGGAGCAGACGTACACGAGCATGCTGGCAAAGCAACGGGGAGAGCCTGGAGTTACTACAGATGTCCAAGTCTTGATCCTTGAGGCAGTCATTCATGCATCGCGTCCCCTCCGATTGAATGAACTGACGAGCCTCTTGAAGTGCGTTCGCCCTGACATCACCCAGCCCAGTGCCTTCAAAAGTTTGATCGCAACTAGCTGTGGGCCACTGATCGAGATTCTCGAGGACGAGACTTTGCAGGTAATCCATCACTCTTTCACGGAATTCCTACGTGGGGATACTCGCAGCGCCTCTACTGTTGGTGCATCTGATTTCCCAATAATCAACTTTCTTCAGGCACACAAGCATATGGCCATGAACTGCCTTGTTTATCTGCAGTCCGGATCACTGCTACTGGAAAGCGAGCAGTCCAACAACTCAGCTGTCGATCCGTCGGTGACATTCGAAACACCCAGACACAAAATCGACCGTGATGCGTGGCATTACAGGCATGAGCACCTTGGTCTTCGCGACGAGCATGATGCTTTCGAGTACAGATCAGCTCGCCTACGATATCCATTCCTCAGCTATGCGGTCGAGAATTGGCCATACCATGCCTCAAACTACGACGTGGAGGATGATGAATTCTTCAAGACCATCAGCGACTTTCTCAACTCTAAGAGCCTTTCGTTTCTGCGATGGCTTGTCCTGCAATGGGGATCAACATCAAGCGACAAAGGGTCACTGAAAGGGATACCTACGGGTCTTCACCTTGCAGCCTTTGCAGGGCTAACTCAGTTCGCTTCTCGGCTACTCAAGCAAGGCGCGTCAGTCTCGGCAGTTGATGCTCAAGAGCGGGTTCCATTACATTGGGCAGCGACAAATGGTCACGATAAAGTCGCCGCGCTCCTCATTCAGTACGGGGCCAATCCCGATGCCGAAGACGGAAGAGGGTTGAAACCCATCCATCTAGCAACCTTGAAGAATTACGCCAAGGTTGTTACCGTCTTACTCGAAGCAGGTGTTAAACCAAACACGGTAAAAACAAGGGAAAACCGAACAGGCCGTCGCCTAGGTGGCGAAAGAACCACAAAAGGTGAATGCTCTATATACTATGCCAGTCGAGGAGGACACACAGAGGCAATTACTGTCATGATACCCTTCTGCGAGCCACAGATGCTAGAGCAGCTTCTGTGCCAATGCTGCCAGTTTGGTCGAGCAGATGCAGTTCAAGCAATCTTGAACAACTCACCTGTCTCACCCAATGCGACTTACGAAGGGGCGACAGCGTTGTATTTTGCTTGTGCCATGCCCGATGTCAAGAGTGTTGAAGGGCTCATTCGTGCAGGTGCAGATGTGAATAAGGTATCCCAATGGCAACCGAGACGACGGATGAATGGCCCACGTTCTCAGAAGCGGGAAGATGCAACACCGCTACATCACCTCGTAGAGGTCTGGGGAGATAAGAATGATTCCGATAGCCAAGAGGTCCTAAGAATGTTGCTGAAAGCTGGTGCTGACCTTGAACGGTTTGATGGCCGTGGAAGAACTCCCTTGATCATTTCAGCGCAAGATCCAAGATATTCCGACGAAAGGCGAAATCATTTACCGGCCTTGAAGGCCTTGGTAAGAGCTGGCGCCAATGTCAAGGTCCTTGGCCAGCCCCCGAATACTGATACGATGCTGCACCAAGTTCTTGAACACAGCAGGGACTTAGAAGCGATCAAGCTTCTGGTGGAATATGGGTGTGACCTGATGCAGAAAAACGAGGATGGAGACACAGCTCTGCATAGAGCTGTATCCGAGACGGGTTCTTACAAGTCAGATACCGACTCCAGAAGGATGGATATTGTGAAATATCTCCTCGACCAAGGTGCTGATCCTTGTTGCAAGGATAAGCACGGAAGAACACCAATCGGCGTTGCGATGTCCCGAGGGCCGGATATTTTCGAAGCCTTGTTCGAGAGAGCAACCGATATGTCCGTCCGGAAAACCTGTTGGTTCAATCTTTCAGGGATATATGATGCAGACAGGTTCACTCAGTATCTTGAACTTCTACTTGCCGAAGGGATCGATATGGAGATGGTGGATTCGGATGGGAAGACTCTCTATTTGAATTGTGTACGAGGAGGTAAGGAAAGATTGCGCATCCTGCGAGATCATGGTGCACGGACAAATATCAAAGACTCCAACGGGAACAATGCATTACATCGTCTCTGCCTCTACGGAACCAGGCGTACAGAGGAAATGGCAATGTTCATAGATGAAGGCATTGACCCGCTTGCCACCAATGACAACGGGGACACGCTTTTGCATCTTGTCGCAGAGGGCTATGACGGTACAAGAGAATCTGCCGATCTTCTTGGTTGGCTCCTCAGTCTTGGTATCCCAGTCAACGCTGTCAACAATCAGGGCGCCACTCCTTTACACGTGTTCCAAAACCGCAGACGTACTGGGAGTACCTTGCTCGATAACAGGCGCATTGAGTTCTTGGATGTATTGAACCGGAGTGGTGAGGTTGACCTGCAGATCCGCGATAACGATGGACTGTCTCCGCTTCATCTGGCAGTCATGAGATCAGAAGTTGACATGGCCGAGCTCAAGAAACTTGGGCTTGATTTCAACTATTTGACTTCTGACTCGCAAAACATCCTTCATCTGGCATGCCGAGCTCGCAAAGCCAGCATCATTGCCCAGATCCTGGAAACAGTTCCCGATGTAAACATGAACCAGGAAGACCAATTTGGCAGAACACCACTTCATTATGCCTGCAGTTCTGGCGACCCCGAGATTGTTGACTGGCTTTTACGCTACGGCGCTTCGACCTACATCAAAGCAAACGATGGCTCTTCAGTCTTGCATGCTTGTGCGGATATCAGAATTGAGCAGAGCCTCTGGAACCTTCAAGCACGAGAGGCTCCATGGCTTCGAAGGCCATGCGTTGACCCACTTCGGCCTCGTGCTGGTAACGATTATCCAAGAGAGCCTTGGTATCAGGCTAGATACTCTACTCCCAAGGTTGATGTTCAGAGACATTCGTCGCCAGGAGTTGCCACCATCATTAAAATGCTAATTGAGCATGGTGTTGACCTTGGCTGGTTAGATGATTGCAAACGAACAGCCCTGGATTTGGCTCTCTTTGCAGGATGCCCTGACTTTGCGGAAGTCTTTTCAGAGGACGAAGAACTGTTTAGAATGGCTACAGTCCAACTGGAGAAGGAAAACGACAGTGAAAAGGTGGAAGAAATGCGAAGAGGCATCAAATTACAAATGCGTCTGATGTGTCCCAACCCCTACTGGGAGACCTTACGCCAGGATGAAGATGGTTTTAAAAGTCTTATGGACAAGCCTCATACCTTCCTCAGACTCCTCTCCGTCCATGATGCTGCGAAATTAATGGATCAATGCGTTGAAATTGCACCATTGGCAACTGGAACCTATGAATTACTCGAGCAAATTATGAGGCCGAGTAGCTGCCAGACTATCAATCACCTTTCTGCTATTGAGCATGCACCAGGACTCATCAAGTACTATAGCAATTACGAGAATGCCAAAGCAAGGCTTGAGAAAGAGATCCTTGAGGAGAGGTGGCACCCGGAATCCCTTATGACTGCCCTAAGCCTAGCTTGCTCCCAAGAAGAGTCAAACATGCTCACATTGAGATTGCTCGTTGAGAACTTGAAGGTCGATGTCAACGCCAGGTTTGCGGTGTCAATTGGCGATAGGTACGACAAACGCAGTGGTGTAACCTCAGGTGGAACGGCACTGCATGTCCTTGCCGAGGCGAATCAACACTGGCAGTTAGAAGGCTTGAGGTATCTGATTGAAAATGGAGCCAAAGTCAATGCCCTGAACAAAGATGGACAGACTCCACTTCATATTGCAGCTGGGGGGTTGGTCCATGAGGACCGCGATGTGAAAGGTCTAGCGAGGCTAAAAGCTATCAAGATACTCCTTGACAATGGAGCTGACATCAACGCACTTGACAACGCCAAATTGACTCCCCTACATAAGGCATCGAATGCGCCAGATGTCACAAAGGAACTCCTCAGTCGAGGTGCAGACGCAACCATAGGAAAGGAAAGCCCTTTATTCGAAGCAATTTTCGACCAGAACCAGGAAGTATTGGAAGCACTCCTCAACCATGGGTCGAGTCCCGATATACTGAGTGAAGCGAAACACAGTCGAAACGTGCATTACAACCTGACCAAGTCACGCCGCGTTTATCCCGTGCTTTGCGCTGCTTTCGCTGAAAAGCTCAATACACAAGTTGCTAACACAATACCTTTGCTACGAACTCTCATTAGGCATGGAGCAAATCTCTATCTACCTCTGAATGATGATGAGACGCTAATTCATTTCCTCTTTGTTTACCCAAGCTATGAAGTTATTGACGAGCTTCTGAAGCCGCCATGCGCGTCACAAATTGACTTTAACCATTGCGACCAACAGGGCCAGACTGTTCTTATGGCTGCTTGTAACTGGCGGGAAACTTTACCTGGGTTCTCTCATAGACATTGGGAAAAGCTCCCGGCAGGACCTCCTGTACGGATGCTGGATCTTGGAGCCGATGCAACTCTCGTTGACAACCTTGGCAAGACAGCTCTCCACCATCTGCTGAGTAACCCTGGTTTGCCGGATGATACACTCATTGAGTTCATAAATCGAACAGAGGTCGCCCCAACCCTCTTTCAGGCAGATCAGGAAGGGTACTCACCGCTCCACTATGCTCTCCGAATATTGCGCCCTCGAGTTTGTGAAGCACTCCTTATGAAGGGGGCTGACCTGCTTCAGCCTGATCCACAGGGCCGCACTGCTCTCCACTACATAGCCTCGCAATGCCTTCTCAATACCCGAGAACCTGGATCCCCAGGTCGACTGAATATCGAGCTTGGTGACGATTACTTCAATCAGTGTCATGCTCTGTGGGAAAAATTCATTATCCAAGGAGGTTCCATCAACGTTCCCGACAAAGCTGGAAATACGCCTCTGCACACATATCTCTCTTCGCCAACAAATAACGGGTATAACTGCCACCCAGACTCATGCCATACTGACCACTACGCGATTCTGTTCCCGGAAGATAGCGGTGTTGATATTCTTACGCTGAACAAATCAGGAGAGGGAGTGCTACACATGATTGCAGGGAGAGTGAATACCTATAGCACGGTTGAGGGACATGACAAGAAATTGTTTGTTTTGATGATGAATAAAGGTTTGGATCCACTGAAGGAGGACGAGAAGGGAAGAAGCGCGTTGGATATCGCAAGTGCTTGTGAGAAGGATGATATTGTTGGCTTGCTTGGGAGGAAGTGAGGGAAGTAATGAGACTGCTAGCTATAAGTTCGAAGGCCCATATCTGCTGCTCTCCAATTTATTCCGTATACGGCAAAAAGTCCAACTATGTCTAGCCTGCGACTTGTGCAGATTCTAAGACATATACGCGATAATCACTTCCTTACAGGGCTAGTGCACAGAGGGTTCCCGAACCTCCCCCTCTTTCAGCGAACATCACTCCTAATGGAATATATACGCGATTACTTCGGAGGTCAATCATTTTGCTGCCTATCATGAACTTTGTTATCTGACACGGGATCAGTAGCCGTGCCCCTCGGTCCGAGGCCCGGCTTCGTCCAGGCGATAGTCGCACAATTAGTACAGTTGGCACTAACAATCATGGAGTGGGGGGACGAAGCCGAGTGGCTTCGGGATCTAAGTATCCGGTGCATGTCTCGTCTTGTACGACAGACTGATAGTACATATGCAACATGATTCGTCTGGCGTTTTAATTGAGCTTAATCAAAGTGCGGGGGTTATCGAGCTGAAAACAGAATAGCAACTATAAAAAGGTAGAAACAAACCCTATATTCACTGCTTCTTCTGTCAAGTCTCGTATTGCTCTTCATTATTCACCATGGCTACCAACGGAACCAAGTCTCACCCTATTAACCTCAAGGACAACTATGTCCAGATCATCGATGGAAAAAGTGCCCCTACCCAAAAGAGCCACCATGGTATAAACCCAGCGACTCTTGAGAAGAAGCCCCCAGTCCCTGTCGCCACCCAGGATGATCTGAACCGAGCTGTTGACGCTGCCAGAAAGGCTTACAAGTCTTGGTCAAAGGTTCCCTGGGAGGAACGAAAGCAGAAGCTGTTTGCTTGGGCTGATGCCATTGAGGCTCAGAAGAAGGAATTCGCTGACCTTCTTGTCTCTGAGCAAGGGAAACCTGTAAGGCTTTGGTGCTGAACTAAGAAGAATGAGATTACTGACGATTTAGATTGCTCAAGCCTCTGGTGAGGCTGAGGCTGCGATTGCCTGGGTCAGAGGTCAAGCTAGCATTGATCTTCCCGAAGAAGTCGTCGAGGATAGCGAGAGCCGCAAGATCATCACCAGATACACTCCTCTTGGTGTAGCCGCTGCTATTGTCCCATGGAACTTCCCCCTCATGCTGGCAGCCGCAAAAATTGCGCCCGCTCTTGTCACAGGAAATGTGATCATCGTAAAGCCATCGCCCTTTACGCCCTATTGTGGCCTGAAGCTGGTTGAGCTGGCGCAGCAGTTCTTCCCCCCTGGTGTTGTTCAGTCACTCAGTGGTGATGATAGCCTTGGACCTTGGATTACAAGCCATGAGGGTATTGATAAGATCAGCTTTACGGGTTCGACTAATACTGGAAAGTTGGTTATGCAGAGTGCTGCCAAGACACTTAAGCGTGTTACTCTTGAGCTGTGAGTATAACTCTTTAGATGTGCCTATGGTGGCTAATATTTGGCAGTGGTGGCAACGATGCTGCTGTTGTGTTCCCTGATGTGGACGTTGAGAGCGTGGCTGAAAAGGTAAGCCCATTGAACAGTATAAAGCAGTTTCAACTCTTCTAACGAGTGATAGGTTTCTACACTTGCATTCATGAATTCGGGCCAAATCTGCCTGAATGTTAAGCGAATCTATGTCCACGAATCTATCTACGAGAAGTTCCGCGACGCCGTAGTCAAGCACGTCAAGAACTACAAGCTCGGCGACGGTTCATCCGAAGGAACCAGCCACGGCCCCGTTCAAAACGAAATGCAATACAACAGAGTCAAGACCTTCTTCGACGACATCGAGAAGCAAGGCTGGAAGGTTGCCACGGGTGGCAAGTTTGACCCCGCGCCTAAGGATGGTTATTACATTCAGCCTACTGTGATCGATAACCCTCCCGAGAACTCAAGAATTGTAGTTGAGGAGCCTTTTGGTAAGTTATCATGATACATAATCTTGTAACAGCCACTGACATAATAGGCCCTATCCTTCCTATCCTTTCATGGAAAGACGAAGATGAAGTTATCGAGCGCGCCAACGATACCAAGCTTGGTCTTGGAGCCTCCGTCTGGTCTGCGAACATTGAAACAGCAGAGCGTGTGGCTAAGCAACTCGAGGCGGGAACTGTCTGGGTAAACAACCATTTTGATATCACTCCCATGGCCCCCTTCGGTGGTCATAAGCAGTCTGGAATCGGTGCTGAGTGGGGTATCAACGGACTCAAGGGTTTCTGTAATGTGCAGAGTCTCTTCGTGAGCAAGCTTTAGGTAGTAGGTATCTTAATCCAGTTTAATAGAGACTAAGAATATCTCGACGAATTTCATCGTTTGATTGTGCTAGCTGTTGCTCAGTTCCTTACAGCTTGACCTCCACTACCTGTCCACCAGAGACTGCCAGGTTGTTCTGTCCAGATGTTACAACATACAAGGTCTTTCCGTCGTTGCTAAATGTGGCACTACTAGGACCGGCAAGAAGTCCCTCCACGAGAATAGTTTATTTCCCTCCCTAAGGGATCTTAATAACCCTATCCTGCCAATAAACAACATACGCGTTTCCATGTCCATCCATGGCAAAGTCATCCGAGGCATAAGGGGAACCCTTTTCAAGCTTGGCAAGAACCTCAAAATCGCCAAGTTTGTTTCCCATGTCATCGAACTTGGCTCGGTTAAAGGACTGATGAGCTGTGTTGGTGAATTACAGGTAGACGTTGAAAATCTTAATCCGGTTTACACCAACAGGGAAGGGCCCTCTAGGAACTGGAGCGAGTGATTTGCCCTTGATAGCTACTCCGATATGCCCACCAGTCGTATCGATTCTCAGGATCTCACCCCGTTCGGCGTCAGCAGTAAGAATGATGTGCTTATGTCGCGGAAGGGCTAAGATACCGTTAACCGGCCCGTATCTAGACTTTTGAAAGACTGTAGATATGGAAACTTTATCTCCATCAAATGAAGAAGAGAAAGATTCATGGTGTTGTTCTGATACATCCCCTCAAAGACGCCTCCGGTAACAACAAAGACATCTTGACCAACCTCGGCGATACCAGATAGTGCGTTCACTCCCTCGATTTTGAAAATAGGGTTAGACGAAGCAGGTGTAGCGTTCGGAGAAAAAGAATATACCTTTCCTTCTCCGATTGTGGTCATGAGAAGATCCCCTTTGGAGCAAATGACGACGTTTTCGATCCAAGATTTTGAAATTTGGACGAGTTCAAGGGCCTTTGGTTGGGGTGAAGAGTAGTAAAAGGCTCCGGCACCGATGAAAGCTATGAGGCTTGCTGTGAGTGCATAGCGCATGATGGATTCGATGTTATACTAAATATTATGACTTGAAATGGTAAATGCACACTGAGCTTGATGTTCTCAGACTCGAATTACGAGGTTACGAGAAGCCACTGACAAGAGAAGATGACTATTTATGTGATTGATGAATATCTTGACTAACGTATGTTTGTCAGCCTTGGATTTAAGCTACTTAATTATGCGATCGGTAGACCAAGTTTTATTATGGTGATGGGAACTATTTTCATACTCCATTGCTTAATTTCGTATTCACCGATCCTTAATTGGTTAATCATTTTCTCCGAAACGAGAGCTGTTCCTTCGGTGGACTGCCAAGAATAACAAGTTGGACCTATTCCTTGATCAATAGACAATAGGAAGACTCTCTATCTGAATTCTTATGGTTTCATGCTTGACCGTTTCTTTGTATTGGCCGCTGTTACGTCTCTAGGGGGTTGTTACTGCTGACATGAACTCTGGTTGTATGATGTTTGCCATAACCCATTCCAGCCTGATAGGCAGCCCTGGCATCGCAGGTTGCAAGTGCATTCAATACTATACACAGTCGCTCAAAGAGTTGTAGAAAGAAGCAAAGAACATTACCATGTTGAAAAGAGACCTTCATCATATGACTAAACGGCAAAGGATGATTAACCAGCTGTCTAATAGTAAAGTGTCGTTTTCATTCACTTGAGCAACCAGTCCAGAAACTTATAAATATCAGAGAATGGGCATCTCATCCTTCCCATACTCTCAAAACCCACATCCAGAAACCGACTACCAAACTCATCTCACACTCTCTTACGAGCCGACCCTTTGACGACAGGGCTGATCTGAAGGCTTTGAACTTTCAAGATGTCGTAAGTCATGTCCTGTCAGTTCCGAGAATATTTAGAGCAGGAGCTAACTGCGTTGAAGTGACATAAACCAAAACAATCGTCTAATTAGTCAACTGCAGAGCATTCTCGCTAATCACGCCGATGCGATGAGTCTCCTTGCACCCAATGATAGCATCGTGTCAAAGAAGCGTGAAATCGGCAACATGTTGCAGGAACGAATTACTTCCTTAGAAAATGAAGTTGGAGAAGCAGAGCCCTCTACATCAGCTAGTGGAGCGTCTATCGGATCTGCCCAAGCCGGCCTTACTTTTACTATTGCACGAAGAACATCAGTTCCAGCCACAGAGAATGAAGACCCGGCTACAACTTACAGAAGGGATCCTCGAGATATGCCCATCACCCGAGAAGAGATGGAAAGCTTTCGACAGCGGCCACCGCCTCTTCAGATCGTTGCAGTTCAGGCACCGATGTCCACTTCTAATATCACAAGAAATAGACGGAGACAGCGGTTCAGAAACCCTGCATTGAACAAGATGGCTCCCACGCCTGTCAATACACCGTTTTTGGGCAAACCGATGAAATGAAGGCCATGCAAGCCTAAGGGGGGGGGGCTGTTGATGAAAGCAGTAGCGAGGGCTTAGATCATGTTGCCTTAGTAGGAGAGAAAAATAATAGAAAGCAAAAATGCGATAGTTCTTTACCCGTCTCGGGAGTAGGTAAACAAATTGACTCCTTTTCGGTAACAAAAGCCTGTGTTTCAGTCCGTGGATATACCCAGGCCCCCAGAGAGGCAAGAAAATCCCGGACGTCTCGATCAGAGCGCCAGAATAAACTAGTCCAATAAAGGCTCACTATGATACATTAGACTTTCCCAATTCTTTTGATCACTCAGAAACCAAGCCCTAAATTCTCTTGCCTCCCCTTGCAAGAATATCGCATTTGGCTCTGTAGTGGGTACTTTCAATTAACTTTGAAGACGCACGTAGAGCCCTTGAAAAATTTCTCGATCACACCAAAGTGTGTTTCTCCGCAATGGCTTAATGGCTAGTGAAGTCATGGTATGCTATACGATGTTCAGATCTGCGACCACAGCTGACAGTCGCCATTCGTTACAATAAAACGTTTATGATCTAGTGGAAGTTCTGGAAGCTCATGGAAAATAATTGAAGGTACTGGTTTGATTCGTTGTCTCGATTTGTCTCGAGAGATCTGAAGGTTTGTTACCGAATCTAAATCTATCGGCAGCCTCTCACCATCAGGACAGCCTGTCTTTGGCGATCTCGTATACTTTGTTGATATGGGGTGTTTCGTAATTCCCCATCACAGAGAAAATCTTATTCGTCCACAACTGCGTACACTCGTCCATCGTGGTCAACCCGACTCTTGTTAGCGTGCTTCTGGGATAGGATTCAGTGTTTTTATTCGATAGCGAGGTGAGGGAAGCAAGTGTAACCTTATAATCGACTTGTGATGGGTATGCAACTTTCTCATTGCTCTCAACGTCTTTCTGGGTTCCCCTCTTGCTCCTCAAGGGTAGACATCATCTGCTACTCCTGAACATGGGCAAATCAGTCAAAATCTAGGTTTTTCTATTTAACTTAAGAGAAGACACATGACCTTCGAGTGTGTCTATAAGTGAAGAGTAACCTGCCTGATTACTGGCTCCCATTTTCCTTATCAAACAATCCCCTCTTCCTCATACAGATAGAGACACCAACATCCCAAAACTAAATCATCTTTCAACCCCCTTCTTCAAGTCCATCTCAACTATCAATCCAGGATTTTCAGCATCACATTCCACTCATCACAATGTGTTGCGGAAGCACTAGGGACAAAAGGAATGCCAGGAAACTTGCGCGTATGACGGCTAAGGCGTATCAGCAGCGGTCTGCTATGCAAAACATGGCAAAAAAGCCCGCGAGCCGTGGTAGCTGGTCTCCCAAACTCCAAGGGACTAGCCCAGAGTCCCTCGAAAAGCTCAGAAAGTCGGTGCAGGCTAACTTAGCCGCAAATCCTGTCAAGGTGCACAGGCCCTCACGGCCTGTGGTCTACGAGCCATACAAAAGACCTGCGGAAACAAGGGAGGAGAAATTCTTTCGTGCCCAGGAAGCGGCCCACAGAAAATCGAAATCACGAAAATCGAAATGGTAATAGATCGGTGGAACTCTGTCGGAGCTAGCCTCGTGTAACCTCTACCTGTAAGGGCACCTGTTACATGGGGTCAGAGTCATAATACCCTCTGCCGCTTCTGAAAACGATCAATCTGGTGATCCAGGCGTCAACGATCACAGAAATGACAGAAAGCGAATCCTTGATATGGCTTACAGCTATACAAGCAAAGACATGACATCTTTTTACTACGCAATGGAAAAACTACAAATCACACACAAAAGAAAAGAAGTCTTATGTTCTCAGCTGACAGTGGTATTACGGGGACACCACTCTTTCCTGGCTTTGGGTATTGGCTTGACTTGAAACTTTCAGAAGGCAAGGGAAAGGGTTACATGCTTGGTTGGGTAGGGCAGTGGCTCAAGGGCTGGGACCCGACGCGATACTGGATTGGTTTACTCCAGGGCTCAGGGTCTTCTAGGTTTTAGGCAATTGATTGAATATAAACTCACTCTTTGGATCAGATCCTTCGCAACTGACTAAGACTAAGACGCGAAACACCACGTCCCTTGACAGGTGACTGACGTTGGATAATTCCGGACGCCGTCTAGCAATCCTGAAAAGACTTAGCCTTATTTAGAGATTAGAAGTAGCCCTGAGGCCTGGCTCAAAATTTTAAGCTCTTGCACAAATGTTGAACAAAGTGAAATTGGTCCACGATTTTACACTTATCCTCGAGTGTCCATCTACAGAGACGCAAATGTGTCAAGTCACCACCTTCGAATGCCGTAATTGTGCAGTAATAGTAAAGGACTGACTCTGTTGTGTGCTGTGAGTAGCCATCGTATATATAGACAAGGCGCCAAAGCGAGGACTGGCTGCATAAGCCATGAGGGGCGTCTTTCTCAGGTTGTCTCCGAGTTCTTCACAGCAAAGTGAGCATTTTGAGCAGATTCCGTCCACTATACATTGCACCTTATTTACTACAATAAGCCCTACTTCGTTACTCCCGATACATGTAAGTCTATCGATCGAGTTCTATACAAAAAGCATATAGCAACTTTTCAATGGAATCCTAAGTCAAACTACGCCCCATATAACCTCATTCGCGCTTCGGCTGCTCTAATACACAGAATCATAATCACCATATGCATCCCACTTCCTCTCAAGGTCTGGCGGCATCCCACAATACCCAATCGGCTGTTCAACTCCAGGACCTGGTTCCTCAGGCCGATACATAATATCCTTCAACTTACCAGTGCCGCGCAGCAATTTAATCATTTTAGGGGCATTAGCATCCTTGTTATCGGGGTCCCAGAGATTGCTGATGTAGTAGCTGAGGGAGTATATGATGCCTTCCCGGTCCGTATATAGATACCGCTCATTACGCCGCGGATCACGCGCTACATCAAGAGCATCCAGCATAGCTTGCAGCGCATCTGGTCCTTCATCTATGGCGAAATGTAACACTGTTTTTCTTCGACTGCGCCAAGACAGATCCGTCTTTCTGGCAAGCAGCTGCATCGTCTTTACCCTCCGCTTCTCGAAAGTACCTTCAGCGTTGGCAACCCTACACCACGGCCGTGCCTCAGAGCGACACGCTACCACGAGGGGGATCATCATCCCAAACGCCTCGTGTTCGAGATCTGCGCTGTGCCATTGTAGCAACCACCGGACAAATTCTGGTAGCGCGAGCAAAGCAGCTGTGTGAAGTGACCCATTATTTATATCTTTACCGCCACCTAGGGAAATGTAGGCTTTTAGGTTGCCTAGATAAAGAGCCGCATCGCTTAAAGGCAGGTCTTGGGTCATGAATTTGGTGGGATCTGGTGTTTTAGGCTTCTGACTTAGGTATGAGAATGACCGCCCTGGAATAACAGACATTCTTATGTCTTTGCCGTGCAATTTGAGGAGAGATTCGAGAACCGGGTTGCGTTTGGGGTCGAGCAAGCAGGCGAAGGCAGCTGATACCCGGGAAGTGGGCGTCGAGTATAACAAATTTGCTTGTCATCGTCAGCCATGAGATCGATAAAAGCAGCTCAAGGGGTACTTACCATCATCTCCCTTGGCGGCGAGAGCTAGCAGGGTTCTGTTTGATATCTTCAAGTCCGACATGAGCCCCCAAAGCAAAGGTGTAATCGGCTCACGTTTCCACTGTTTGCATAAAGAAGCCGATTTCATCGTCCCCGCTGGCACTCCGTAATGAAGCAGCTTTTCTACCAGAGTCCCTCCCTCAGGGAACTTAGCCATAACCTTGTACAGGAGATTCGAGTCTTTAAGATGAGCTTTGCTTAATTCGGACATGCAAGTCTTCAGCCATGTGATGACCTCCTTTTCTTTGGGGCAGTGCTCAATTAGAGCTAGAGTCACTGCGTCAACATTCGCATATTGACACATGACTCTGAGAGCGGCCTCATTTCCCGCTTTGCAAGCTAGGACAAAACACTTGGCGCCGTCTGCACTCGGGATAGCTCCTCGCTCAAGGAGCAGTTTCATGGTGTTTATGTCCGGGACATTCTTCAACGTGTCGATGAGAGCTAGTGTGAGTTTGTCCTCGGTGATTTTGTGTTTGAGAAGGCTAGTATAGACTCTGACTCTGAACGCTGGCTTCATCGCCGTCGAGGTTCGTACCAGGTCGAACGCTGCAGCAGCGGTATTATCGTCCCTGATAGATTGGATGAGCAGCTCGGTAATCTCAGCCGATTTGAGTTTGAAAGCCAATTTTAGAGGGAGGAATTCTTTCAATTTCACATCAGCACCATGTTTGAGCAACCGCTTTACTAGCCCCACGTCAGGAGTCCCCTCGTTAAGTGATATGATGAGCGCTGCCGAGGCAGTAGTAGTTGAAACTTTTCCGGTGTTGAGAAGGGCTTCATAAATCCAGAGACGCCTCTCTACCGTCATGGCAGAGGACACTGCTTGAGCAAAGCACTCATTTACAGCGCTGGTGGGATTCACTTCACGAACTAGCAGTGTGAATAATTCTTTGCTGCTTGTGGTGAGAGCCGCCTCGAGATGACCCGCCGTGACTTCTACACCACGTTTAATGAGCATCAGCGGAACCAGCGTAGAGTCTCCATGTTTCTCTACCATGGTACGCAGTAGGCTGGAAGTTTCATCGTTCGTGAGCCCTGGTTTCGCGTCAAGTAATAGCCCCAGGACAAGTTCCTTCTGGTCATCATTTAGCTTGGGCGATCGGAATGCAGCATTGCAAGCTGTGCTGATGGACTCCCCGCTTGGCTGACGTGAAAGCAGCATCTCCAAAATGGTCGTGGATCTTGAAGATAACGCAGCAGCGATACCGAGAGATTTGGTGTTCACCAATGGCTTGTGGGCAAGGAGGATCTTGAAGCCTCTGTCATCTCCCGACTTCGATAGAGCTTCCACTGTTTCGTCAAATAGTATTTCAGACTGGCCAATTTCCGCGTTACCAGCCTTATCGAGGAGGAGTCTCATCATATCAAGCTTCGTTTCTCGGAACTTGGTCTTCTTTGTAGCTGTGAAGCCGGTCTTGAGAGAAATGGTAGTTGTATTAGCGGAAAGTAAAGTCTTTAACAGCGAGACGTCGCTCCTCTCCACGGCAAACCGTATGATTACGCCATTCTGTAGGTTTATATCGAGGCCGAACCTCATGAGACATGAAACAATGGCTGCCATGTTTCGATGGCCTTCCAGAAAGGTCGGTACTTCTGCAAAGTCTATCACTGCTGGCGCCGCTGATTGAAGTACTAGCTCCAATGTCTGGGTACCAGCACTACTCGCCTCAAGCAGCGACGGAAGAAGTCCCTTGACGACAGGTCCCTTTACCGGACAAGCTTTGCATAGGATCTCGAGCCTAGTATAATCGTTCAATACAGTTGCGTAAGCGTTGCCGTGGTTATAGTTCGCATCTGCACCATGCTTGAGCAACAAACGAATGATATCTAATGAACGAGAGCTCTTGGACCCAGCAGCTACCAGAAGCGTCTTATCGAGTCCTATTCCCTTCGCGCCATCCTCTAGAAGGAACTGGATGATATCGTGGGTGACATTGCCGCCGTCTTCTGCAATGCGCGAAAACGCCTTGGGGAGGGCTTCTGATAGGGACGCCGGGTGGGGATAGGATCTTGAGAGAAGCTCTATGACTGGGAGAGATGCTTTGTGAACGGCAAGGTGAACTACATTCAACCTACCCTCTCTTCCATGCACAGGTAGCTTGTATTGGAGTATAATCTTGAGGAGCACTAGGTCAGGGTCAGAAGATTGAATGATAAGACACAGTTGTTCAAGGAGAGCTTCCTTCCATATGCCTTTATCAGCGAGCATTTTGACAGCCATGCGTCGAATTGCTTGATCTGTAATCTTCATTGCGTCTGATAGTGCAGGAGAAAGCTCGTCATCACTGATATCTCCTTGTAGCAGGATCCTCAGCATCTCGACATCGGCAGAGCAGAGTGCCATCTGGATTGACTTGTACGTGATGGTTGCACCCATTTTCTGGAATACATGAGCAGCCCGATGATGCCTTTTAGAAATGGCTTCTATGAACTTTTGATCCAGTGGTTGTCCTCCAAAGTGTAAGTCGTTTTCAGCCAACATACCCAGAAAACGAATCATGTCATCCTCTGTAGTGTCGAACCGGACAAGTGACAGTAGGTTTGGAACATCGTCTCTTCCTCTAATGGCAGCAAGCATTATTCCGAGAATGGAAAAGTCCATCATAGACACAGCCTCCTCGATGGATGGACGCACTCCGGCTTTGATCAGAAGGTTGATCATAGGGGTCCTTTTGGCCACGACGCTGTAGGACATCTCTTGCCGAAGGACCTGCACATCTCTCAGAAGATTTGCTTCATCGAGAAGGCAGTAGAGCGTATATCTTGTCTCGTAATCGGGGTTTCCCGAGATGCGCTCGCATGCCTGTACGGCAACATTCTCATGCTCGACTCCGTTTCCTGTTGTGCTTAAGAAGGATGCAACACTAAACTTCTGAACGGAAAACATGGGAGGCATCATGGAGGTTCGAGTAGTCAGGTAGGAAAGAAGAACAGCCACTGCAGCAACATTGTTCGCATCGATGGCTCTGACAAGATATTCCCCAGTTGCAATATCTGGCCGGTGATGGATGCATTGAAGCAGAATTCCTGTCTCACATATCCCGCGGGGAGCCCCTTCAATGTTTGCTTCCAGGGAGTATTGCCAGTCCTCGACGTTCATACCCTTTGGAGCCGAAAGCAAGACCTTTATAACATCGAAGTCGTTCTTGGCAACGGATAGTCGCACATAGTCTTTGCATATGGGTAAGATGTACGCTCCAAAGCTTAGAAGAAGCTTCATTGATGGAATGTCGCGTCTGGCGAGCGCAATTACAAAGGCTTGATTCAACAAATTGAGCCCTGCGTTATACTGGCACAGGAGATTGACATACGGTATGTTTTCCTGGCCCGTGACGGTACTCAACCAATTAGACAATCCATTGTTTGAAGAATTTGAGCGACGAAAAATGCTGGATTGCCTCTTTTGTAGCTTGCTGTCTTTGAAGTGCTCCCACAGCTCATCCAGCGAGTCAATGTGCACAGAAGCAAGCACTGCGTGCGCTACTTGCACATCAGGCAATGGAGCCATACAGAGAAGCTCATTGAGAGCCTTTCCGACCTCATGTTTTGTAAAAGTCCATCTCTCTTCATTCAGCTTTATGCTCCTTCGGCTCGGTACGCGTAAGAGATGTCTCTTTTGTTGGTCTGGTGGACGGTAGCCTGCATCGCTGGTTCGTGCTCTCACGAGCAATGCGCGTGCGGCACTGCGATGTTCAACGGTTGTTGAGGCTTCATAGTCGATCGGCGAAGGAGTTTTGAGCGTCTCGAGCGGGGACGGAGGAGAGAGACCGGCGTAGCGAGAGAGGATGTCGAGATTGGGAGACAAGGTTGAGCCGACAGCGAGGCTTGAGAGAAACGCATTTTGGCTATCCATCCTCTAGCTGATACATATCTATTAACACGAGCTTGATGGATAGGCAACTGTAATGTAGTCTAGATACGCACAGAAACGAAGGTCATCTCGAAAATGAGAATGAAATGATAGAGTAGCGAAACCCAATCAGCCCGGCTGCCAAAGCCAGCACCGAGTCTGCCTTCGAGTCTCAGTCCGTGGTCCGAGTCTTTCAGCTCGCGAAACGAGCCAATGGCCCTGGAAACAAGGCGCCAGATGCTGCAAAAATAGGCGTCGTGCAAATGGCGAACCCCTCTTCAGCCGCACGCAGACAGCCTGTCTGATTTTCAACCTAGCCGCTGGGCTTTGCAGCCACCAGGTGATAATTCGCCTTAGCTGCAGAAATATGTAGGCTACGTGTCAGTCAGTCATAGACCGTTCAGTGAGTTAAGGCGCTCGTGGGCACCTGTTGTTCCTTTGTAATTGTTCTTACAAACATCGTCCTCCAGGGAATGATTCAAATGCTAAATACTCGAGTATAGTTACCAGACTCCTGCGATTTCATTGTTACTCATGACTGTTATTTTGGAACAATCGGGATAATTTGATAGATTGAAATGTCGTTATGAGCGACTTCTTTCATGAAATAAGGCTCCAACCTACATGGTCGTTTTGGCCCCCATGTCTGGATGCATGGGGGCTTGCAGATGGCTTGAAAATATGGGCAGTCATCTCTTTTTTCAGGTTCATTGGTGCCCCCAACTCTGGATTTACAGCTGTGTCCAGGCCTCGATCGGGTGGCGATCTTGTCTCATATATGACCATACACCGATGGCGACTCACCCACTTCAGTTCTGTTATTCCGTTAGACCATTCACCCATACTTTGCCATCCACTCAGTGAATACTGCAGCAGTCTGAATTACCATGGACCCTTCACGCGATCCATCTGCCTCGGTCAAACGATCGGTCAAGTCCAACACTAGAAGCTCCAAAGACAGTATTGCCAGGCTTGCAGATGATCTTCTTCGTCAATCTCTTACACGCAAGCCTGACATTGCTGCCCAAGAAGCATCGACGTTGAAGGCCAAGACGCCCCGGTCCTCAGCAAGCATCACTCGCTCAAGCGTATCCAGAGCCAAAGGCTCCTCTGCAGCAGATGAATTGCTCCGCGCCTCTTTGGTTCGTGATGCTTCAGGTTCTGGACCAAGCGTGCCACCTTCCTATCGAACCCACAACAATGTTTCAACCCCATCGTCAGTAAGCAGGGTTAAGGATAGCTCGACTATCTCAGCTGCCTACAGCAAGAGTAGGCTATCAGCACTCAAGTCAGAAGTTGCGCGTGCCAACGCTGCAGCTCCAGCTTACTCCAAGTCTGACTTGTTCAAAAGCTCCTGTTCCACTGATATCCTCTTCCTGCTTGACACGACATACTCTATGAATAGTTACATCGAGACAGCAAAGAATCAAATCCGATCCATTGTCAAAGAGATCAAAGAGGTCTTCTTAAACGAGTCAAATGTGCGTGTCGCGGTGGTTGGATACAAAGACCATGGAGATGAGCCCAACATAGAATTCCTCGACTTCACTACATCTGTCACGGAGGTGTACAACTTCTTGGCCAGCCTTCAGGCATCTGGCGGTGGAGATATCCCCGAGGATGTTCTGGGCGGTATACAAAAGGCTATCAATGCCTCATGGATGCAGCAGACCAGATGTCTGATCCACATCGCTGATGCCCCTCCTCATGGACATGCTCTACATGACTACGAGGAGAGCGATGATGACTACTACAGAACAGCCAGTGAGCCCCATGGTCTCACACATGCAAATCTTCTCAGTCGCCTTGTCAAACTCAAGGTCAACTATGCTCTTCTACGAATCAACTCATCTACCGACCGGATGGCGCTTGAATTTGGCAAGTCCTACGGCGGTGGTTTCTCTGGGGCGGACGTAAAGCTCCATGAGAAGAATTCGTACAACATTGCGATTGAGGACTCGCTCATTTTGGCCAAGTCAAGGGCCAAGAGAACAGCCACGAGTACTGGGCCCCTTTTTGAAGAACTCCAGCTCGGGACTGGATACACAGCCATCAAGCATTTAGTTGTCAGCACGGTCACGTCTTCAGTATCGCGTACAGCAAACCGCTTGACCCTGGCAATGAGGGGCGGGAGCCGCGGTGGCTCACACATGTCTGGGCGCCCAGAGTTGACCGCTATCTTAGAAGATGGCAGTGTTGCCAGAAGTGTGATCAGCAAAAGCGTTGCTCTTGAGACATCACCACCACGCTGGAACACCCCTGGCTGGCTAGACAAGAAGCTGACCACAGAGGGCTTTTGTCTAGACTTGAGCGTCCACGGGGCTGATACTCTGGATGCAATGTTAGACAATGACGAGAACATCAAGCTTGGACTTGTCAAACTCGATATCAACGCACGTTCCAAGCCATTTGCTGAAGGATCGCTTCGTGTCGCGGCGTATGCTCGGCCAGCTGCAACCACGAGCAAATTCGTTCTCAAGTCATTCAAACACACTGAACACAGACTAGCCAATTTAATTGAGGATATGCGAATGCAAGCACTCTGCAAAGCATTTGCGCTAGAGTTCAATGGGCTTATCAAGTCTTCGCAGCCTATCGATTTCATCACTACGCTTTGTCTTCAGGACATGTCTCGCGGATCTAAGTCAGACGACAATTTATCGCTGGAGCCGTTCATTGAGGGCGAGTACATCAAGTACAACAGCAATGGTGTTTATGTCCTGGAAGACGACAGTAATCCATTCAATGAGATTGCGCAAGCCTTCTCGCATTTCACCTTTGAGCGCTCCTGGGGCCATTTTCTCGTCACGGATCTTCAAGGTGTAGGTAACTCCTTCACTGATCCTGCAATCCAGACCAAGGATCCTGAACGCTTCAAACTCGGCGAAACGAATCTTGGCGAAGAAGGGTTCAAGTTCTTCTTCGCCTTGCACGAATGCAAGACGACATGTCGTCAGCTGGGACTTCTAACGAACAAGGAGATGCTCATATCTGGCAAGTATACATTCAGATCGAAATGGCCAGCTATGGACCCGACAGTGTGTTGCTCGAATAAACTATGCCGTAAGATTATCCGACTTGCAACAGCGAACAAATCGTCTGATTATCCTGAGCATAACTGGTGTGATGGGTGTTTCCCGCAGCTCAAGCTTAGTGAGGTAAAGGTGACATGTGGAGGATCGAAGCATAATTTCCAAGTTTCCAAGTTTTATCATGAGAGTCAAGGCGAGAAGACACCGACTGTGTGTGAAGAGCATAGAGAGAAGGATACCACTGTTACTAGTGTTGTTGGGGGTGGTCTGTGGGAGACTACTAAGTCGACTGAGAAGAAAGAGATATTGGGCAGATTATGGTAGAGGTAGAATTCTAGGATTATTTATTCAAGGACAGTAACATATTGATCCAATCTAGCAACATCGACATGATGCCACACAGAGATATCCATTCGTTAAACATGGCCACGGTTGCATCCTCCTCCACATCGTAAACAGCCATTACAATTCACCCCCTTAACCATTTCAGAACAGCGCGGTGCAGTCTTGGTGATAAACATCTCCCCAGTAGGGTCTCTGTAGCAAGAAAGTCGGCGTTCAGAGTTGAAGGCCTGGACCATCTCAGGTGCAGCACGTCGGACGAAGTCAGATTCAACCCACGAGGCTTCAGATGCGCGGTATCCGGTCCAATGAATCCAATATTCCTCTCGCTCACCACCGTCAGGAAGGTAGAAAACGCGATAGCCTAGAATATAAAATACGTGACGCTTTCCTATGCCAGTAGCATACTCTCGACTTCCAGAGAGCCTCCAGAAATTGATGACAGCTGGCTCGTTGATCTTCTGTACGTTCTCCTCTCTCAGTATGATGGGTTGCATGTTGGGAAACCTGACTTCGAGGTAGATTGTGTCCGGCTCTTCAACGTAGAAGTTGAGAATTTTTAGATCAGATGCAGCCTGAGTGTTCGGAAAAGGAAGAAGGTTATGACCTGGAATCGCTTGACGAGAGACGTTGAGAGTCTCTTCCCCTTCCGTCGTTGACATAGGAGACGGCCAATGTGTACCAGATCTCCAGAATGAGTTCCCAATTGAAGAATTAAAGCGCGGGAAGTAATAGTCTGCTGTATCATCAGTCTCCATCGGTTCAGATGAGGACTCCCTTCGAAGGAATGGGTTGCTTGAGACCCTAGGAAAGTGTTGATCTAGAGGAGACACAACAGATTCGCGACGACGAAAACCTAATATGCAGGTAAGTATTGTTAAGGGACTAGACATTGGACACACTAATTACCTTGTGAAGCTACAGAGAAGTCCCATTGGGCAAGAGTCGTCCTGATAGCATCGGATAACATCGTGTTAGTTGTGATGGGTATCGAGATTGAGGTTAGGCAATGTTGTAGTGACGCAACAACTCCAATAGACAGGAATTGTGAGCCAGAATAACCCACGGAGCAGAGAGAGAAGTTGGAGAATTTTGGTGAAGAATTAAGAACTTATAAAGCCTATAGGCAAAGAAAGATGTTCCTCGTGAGTCTTCATCATTCGTTAATCATAGCAGCATGCACATGCAGCAGACTGCTACTTTTGGCCCGAGCTTCTCGTGCAACAGTTTAAACTGCATGCTAAGCAATGATAAGAAGAGTCCTTTATTGTCATTGATGCAGAATCTACGGTGAGGATAGCACTAAAGGTGAAATGCCAAACATTTGTTGATGTATAGGTAGGCTTCTTATGATCACATAGCGCAAAGCCCCATGCGACAGCACATCAGTGCGAGAGTTTGTGAGACCACCAATAAGGCTAGCCTTATTCTATCTCTTGTGCTTTAGGCATCCTCAGGTATTCCGGTCCGGGATTCCTTCTCGGTTTCAACCGCCGCTACTAGACCGCGTTGGCTATTCATTCTTCGGGAAAAGTTGGAAATCTCCTTTTCACAAGACGCGACTTCATCTTTGGCTGCTTCGTAGCGAGCACGAGCATGGCCAAGACGCTCTCGAATATCCTTGATATTCCTCTTCATCTGTCTGGTCTCCCGGTTGCGATGACGGGGGTGTCTCTTGCGGGTGGACTGTTTTGTTGAGGTAGTTGCCATGGCGCAGGGAGCTGTGCAGGGGCAAGGATGGTTAGTGTTTGAAATCTGACACTTCATATTGGTGACCTACTAGTGTTGCGTGCTGCTTTGTTTGACTTGAGCATGATGTTTGGGTGGCTGTACATGCTTGCTTGCTCATTATCAGGAGTATTGGCAGGGTAAAGACGCTTGGGCAGAGTATTGTGCCGCTCCGGGCGAGAGAGACATTTACCCATGATCGCTGGGTAGTTTTGTCCCTTTTCTCGTATACTCGAAACTGGGTATTAACTAGAGTTCAAAAGCCAAAGGGAGTTGTCTCTTGACGGTTGAGAACGGAGTATGGGGAGCAAGGTCGAAGGACATACCACATCTCTAGGTACGACTGCCAACGCGTCGCATACGCGTTGTAGCAATCTAGATAATATTAAGTTGGTAACCCTGCTTGTATTACCCCATTATCTCTGCTGTCATTGTTTGAAGCCTCCCGAAACCTGTGTCTGTCCGCGGCAGGCTGCATGTTCTGGCCCACATCGAGCAGGCATTTGAGCATGTGCTGTAAACACTGAGAGATGATCTCGGCTTCTATTCTCATGTCGTGACCAGGATCTAATTCTTGAAGAAGGCTCGGTGGTTTCCGCTAGTTTTGGTACATATTAGTAGTTTAATTCAGTATCAATCGCGAAACATATGACACGCTACCTCTTCAGTGGCAGAGATATTGATTGCTCCAGTGCACATCCAATGATTTAGGAATGTCACAGAACCTTCAGCATAACTACATGCATCATGGACCACTGGTAATGCAATAAGCCATGTGAACGGTGGCGTCTGTCTTCAAGTTTGGCTGTGCCCAGTCAACACCTCCACTTGAGACCTTGTGTAACTCTAACCCGTGTCTGTCCGGTTAAATACCTTAAATCCGTTTGTGCTACAGGCATAACGAATCCATGAGAAATTAACCTCAAGCATACAAAAATGTCCGTGACGTCCAATGTGGAGCATTGATATCCGCCCCCGTTGTTTAATATCTTGACCACATCCGGCAGAAAAAGACACTACACATGTAACAAATTCCAATCAACTTCAAATCTCTCTACACTCAGAAACATAAATCAGGCCCTATGAGCGCCCTGTATAGGCCATCGGCAATGTCTACAATCCAGGCCGTTATGGCCCAGCTTTTACCAGCCGAACGGCAAGCTTGTGAAGGTAGAGAGTTGTTATCGCTCAACGCCGCTATCAGCCGAACGCTTCTCACTATCGAACCGGAGTGCCGGCTAGCTGGTAAACTACGCAAGATGCAGATAGACATCCGCCGTCATATCCTTGCCACTCTCGTCGAAGAGGAAACAGCAGATACAGCTCAAGGATCAAATCAACATGAAGCGTCCCTTGAGGATATCTTGCCTCATCCCGACACCATTCTTCCAAGCATCGAGCAAGAACTACACTATGACCCTGTTAGACTATCCTCAACTACAGTTGGAGGTACACCTGACGAGACGCCTGAACGAAAGAGACGTCCAACTACCATGACTGGGTCAGACGGCGCACGTGACGAATATCCGATGGCAATGAAGCGACCCGCTGACAACGAATTTGAGTCTGTCGCTAAGCGCCCCAAGACATGGCTCAGTGTAATTACGAGAGGGTTTTTCGCTTAAATTTGGTGTCGTTGCACGAGCTTAAAGTCGGCCGGGTTGGTACCAAGGCCATCGTTTTCGACGCCTCATAACTTTTTATGCTTTCTTGATTTAAGTACATTATGGGCAGGGTATTTAATGGGAAAAAGAGGATAGTCACTAGAAATCTATCAACGAGTCAGCTGTGGTGTGCCCTGGAATGGAATTAGAGTATCTACAGAGATAGCGTCGGTAGTTTTGCTTCCAAGACGTTCCGCCCCTACTAAATTGAATACCATGGATGAGTTGCAGTAGCTTCGGCAAACTAGCCTTGGAGCTTGCTGTTGTGATCGAAGCTGTTCCTCACATCCTTGGAAAAAAACACCAGAATGCCATACGGCCATTCAGCTATCCGCAGTCGTCCCTTCAGTAGCTGGAAGCATTTGCATCTCCGCATCCGCCGCTTCTCCCCGATGTCTCTCCCGATAGAAGTTCCTGAAAACATCAACGACCGTAAAAGTCAACGTCACAACACCGACAATCAAGGTCGCCAACTGGTCCCTTTCACTGACCCTGATTCCCAGATCCGGTATCGTAGTACTGCGGTCTCGGTGGATCATCAACATCGAGGGCACAACCAGCATACTAGCGAAAAAGATACAGCCTCCCAAAGCTTTTAGAGCTTCAACCGCGTCTTTGTAGTTCTTCTCAATCATTGACCATACCAGCATGATGATGCCAGTAAGGAATGTCAGGCCGATGAACGCGGTGAAGAGGTAGATGGCGGTCAGCATCACTGGTAACATCGCCTCGTAGAGCGCGATGAAGAAGCTGGTTCCTATGTCACCGAGACTGAGGTGGAATATTGTGAGCATCAGTGAGATGTAGCCATAAGCTACATTTACCACCCAGCGTGCCGATGGTTTTGGCTTCCAGTTCCGTGCATAGTCGGTATCAATCATGAACCCAACGATTAGAATAAGAAGAAACGGTGTTGCGGAATAGCATATAGTAAGCGGCCCGGTGATATCGACGACACGCTGGCCCAAGATCACCGTATCAGGCGGAATATGATTCAGATCGAGCTGCGTGCTATTAAAAGGGCCAAACAGGTCAAGATTGACCTCTGGATTGCGCAAGCAAAAGATAGCCAGTGCGCGTTTTTCCATCCCCAGCATCCGCATCGACTGCACAACCAAGTCGGTCGCGGCAAATACAGGATACGCCAGAGCTCCCAAGAGATCGTTTGAAAGGCCTGGCTTTTTAGGTCCATCCTCGTCCGCTAGACAAAAAGCCCAACTAGCGAGAACAGAAACTAGAAGCATGTACCAACAATAGATGGTACCAGGACCGTACAGACCTGTCGCGTTGTTGTAGAACTCGGGGTTGTACGGGAAAAGTTGGCCCGTGTCTTGACGGGTGAGGCCGTCTGTAATTTGTAGTTCTGGATGGGAGTAGTTGCACAGAGAACTCATGATGCGATGGCGGAAAGGAAAATTATCAGATTACGTGAATGGCAAAGATGTGAATGCTTTTTTTCTGTATATGTGTGTTTTCAACGCCCTGAATGCCTCGTTGGGCTGAACTGAGCTGGGGGGTTGAAAATGCCTTGGAAGTTGTTAGCGCCGTGGCTGTTCAGGGCTCATGCAGCTCAGCAACATGGGTGTGTCGATGTTGTGAAACGTAGGCTTTAAGTCAAAGACTGCTGATTACTATTACCATTACTGTATACGGCTCAACTGTCACTGATGTCTCGCTTCCACAAACCCTGGTATGCCTAGGCTTCTCACTCAAGCCTCCATTATTTCTGAAGCTTCCCGCATTGAACTCAACATCACTCCTGTGTCCCTCAAGAACAAACTCTGTGATGTTCTTCCTTCAACTAATAATTATCGCATTAATCTTCGTGAGGAGCGGTTTAAATGTTGGGATACACGCGCAGACCAGTGCTGAGGTGACCTCTGTCAAAGCCCAGAGCTGTGGCCTCACGATATCCCATGTAATAAACGACCACGTTTCCACCCATTTTATCCGCACGATAGCAAGCGCGATTGAACTCCACCGAAGATCAGCAAATAAAAATGACATTCGAGGATATACTTACAAGCATCCGAGTCCAAAGACGGCTGAAAGTGCGATCTTTTGGGATCGACGGAGGTTGAGCCTCCAAATAACCGGCAGTGGCAAGATAGCTACCACGAGATCGGTCAAGATGTTGATTCCAGCACAAACGTAAGCAAGCTCTAACCGATTTGTGTCGCACTTCATTCTGAGATCACGGTTCCAAATGGCCTCAAGGGGGCGCATTGAAGGAAGAATATCAGAATTTGGCAGATATTCCAGAGTATCACCACCATTATGGCCCCGAGGTATGCGGATCGCCAGTAGGACAGCGTTACGATCTTATAGTAGAGGAGAAGAAATGTCATCTTGTCCCAGAATATTCCTTCTTTGTAGAAGAATGCGGCGATGTATGTGCACTTGTGCTGTTAGCTGGACCTCCGAAAGACGGAGATGCAATCGAACCTTGTAAAACGGTGTGGTCTTGTTCTCTGGTAGGGTTCCAGTAGGGTCGTTTAAGCCAAGTGGTACAACTATAAATCTTAAGCTTATGATTTTCAAATACTGACCATAACTTACGTGTGAGTATACAAGATCCCATTCCTACTATACACAACTGGAGTTCAAGCTGTTAGCAATGCTCCATTCTAACGTGTGTCCGTCAACCTACATTTCCAACAGCACAAATGCCCCCCGGGAAAAGCAAACTTGCGTATCTCAATCTACAGGTCAACCTCACCATCCTGCGTCATTCCATATCTTCCTGCTGTTTCTAAGCACTAACTTGGAGCGGCTGACTGGAATTAGCCTGCCATCTTCAAATCTGTGCCATCGGTACCCATTATGGCATTCCCAAGCTATATAACCTTGCTAGAGGTAATATCTAGAAGGTCTTCAGAGGGAAATAGTTCGATTCGGTTTTCCTTTTTACTGCTGCCATTATCTTGAAGTCAAAAGACGATAAGTTGTAAAGATTACGTATTACTCTGGCGAGAGGGCACCAACATTCTCTGACAACTTCGAGCGGCTTCGACCATGTGACGGTACTCAAAAGCTTCCCTGGACGCCACCTCGACCTCTTCTTCGACCTCACTTTCGGTTTCGGTTGAGATCTCTTCTTCAGGTCGGGCCGGGGTGGGGAGATGGATTGCTGTGACGAAGCAGGCATCATCGTAGGTTCTTGGTTATGTGATGCTATAACGGTATTGCTAACTTTGAACGATTGCTGACAGTCGCACCGCCTAGCCCCTCCCCCGTTGACCGCCTTCCTCGTCGATTGGGCGCCTAAGACCGACCAGGTGCTCACGCATAAACCCATACAACAGCTAGTTATGCAGATGGCATAGTATATGTGCATGACCGCGTATGGCAAGCAGCTATACAGGTGTATGGGCTCCATGAGCTACAGGAGGAGCACAAGCGCATCGTTGCTGAGGAGTGTAGAGAGGAGGAGAGGAAGCTGAAGCTGCTGAGGAGCGCAGGGAGGAGGAGAGGCTCAAATCGGAAGCTGCAGCAGTTGCGGAAGAAGAGGATTACAGGAACTCAAGGCATGCCGGATCGAAGGTACCCAGACTGTACAGGCTGTACTGTGGGTGCTGCAGACTTGACTGCGGGCTGAGGAATGGTTATGGCAGCTGGGGCTGTAGATTGTGTTGCAGCCCTGTCGGATCGAATGTGCCCATTCGTATTGATTACAGGGTAGAGGAGACCGAGCTTATAGCAGAAGCTCAAAAACAGCAAGAGCTAAAGGAGGAAATGAGTCATGTTGATGTTAGTGACGGGGAGGGAAAGACACTCGGGATCCTGATTCTAAATAAGAAAACACTTAGGTAAATTAGCATAAATTTAGTATATCTTTAGTAAGTTTAGTGTATCTTTTGCTGAGTTTATTTTAATATCATATACTAAAGTCTGATGTTTTCTTGCTCCCCAAGGCGAGTTCTTCGACCGAGCCACCTCCCCAACTCTATTGGCGACCCAACCCCACCACGGCTTCCTCCTTGCTCGAACACACTCGCTTTCAAGACGGGCCTTCGTCCTTTCAGGACCGCCCTGAAATCTATGATAATCCATTTCGACAAGAGAACCCATTTTCATTCCCGAATGGATTTCAAACCTTCAACCCCCACACATTTATCCAAGATTACAACCAGCTGAGATACCCAGGCCACTCGTCACACCACCGGCCTGTTGAAATCCAGACCTTCAATCCTCACACAGTTTTCCAAGATTACAACCAGCTAAGATACCCAGGCCACTCGTCATACTACTACCACTGCCGGCCTACTAAGTATTATAGCTTTTACCCTATATATTCTTCTAAGATTATAATTAGCTAAAATATCTAGGCTACTTATTATATTATTACTACTAGCCTGCTAAGTATCTTAACTATTACCCCTTAGCTACTTATTATATTATTATTATTAGTCTACTAAGTATCCTGGCCTCGGGAGGCAAGAAAACAGCAAACCATAATATAGGGTGTCAAAATAAACTTAGCAAAGGTTATCCTAAGTCTATACTGAACTTATCCTAAGCTTAGGCTATATTACCTAAGTCTTGTCGTTATTCAGGATCGAGGTGCTGTGTTTTCTTTCCTCCCCTATCCTGGCTTTTACCCCTTGGCCACTCGTCACATCACTGCCACCGGCCTGCCGAGCATCCTAGCTTTTACCCCTCGGCAAAGAACCGACGACTCGGAAGCTTGCATATCGATTTCGTTGTTCCAACGGACAATTCACACGTCCACGAGCAAATCAGCGCCTCGAACGCGGTTAACAGCAGCTTGACCAACAGAAAAGACATACGAGATGCGACAATCTTTAAGTCATAGAAACAACAAATAAAAGCTGTCGCACATGATTTAATACAGCAACACAGTCTCTCGGTCGTGTCGTTCTCCCGGACTCTCAAGGACCGGTCAATATGAGCACCAGTATTCTTTCGGCGACGTGCCGAAGTCACATTGCTTCATACACTATCGAACCACCTGCCCAGCTGTATTGGCAACCAGGCCGCGTCCTTGGACCGGGCTCTTAAGGACTGACCGATATGAGCGCCAATATCCTTTCAGCGACGTGCCGAAGCCACATTATTTCGTATACTGACAGCAAGGGCAGCAAGGGCAGCAAGGGCAGCAGGGTGCCGAAGCCATGTTGTTCTATATAACGGCTTATTGAACCACTCCCTTGGCTTTATGGGCAACCCGGCCGCATCCTTAGACCGGACTCTCAAGAAAGAGCTCAAGAGATGGAGGCCATGATCAAGGAAAAAGATGCAAAAATCAAGGAGCTTAGCCAGCGTGCAGAGGACTTATCGGCGGAGCTGTCTTGCTCTAATATCGAGCTACTACCTCTTAGGGACTTGGACCCTTAAGATAGCTGATATTTCAAGAGGAAGCTACCAGTTTCATCAGCCTGGCTGATCATCAATATCCTTTCGGCGATATACTGCAGCCATATTGTTTAATACAAGTGCCCTAGCTAAATAAATACTTTGTTTAGCACACCAGTGTCAACGACTGTCAATGGATGTCATGGCATGCATCAACCTAACTGCATGAATGAGGAAAGTTGTTGGCTTATAACACTGCTTACAGAGACAGCGGGTAGACTGGCCCATAGGTGTATTGCTTTCGAAGGGCCCTGAATCGGTCATTGACAGCTGGAGTGTAAGCCACTTACACACACGATGGCTAATTCCCGGCCTTGATCAAGATTTACCGCGGATCCAGGAACAAAGCCTCCTCGAATCGGATAATATAGCTAAATGGGGTATCAAGTCGCTGATTCTCTCGAAGGCCAAGACTTGTTACGTCGGCACTATTGAAACATGGCTTGGGCAGAGCAAACCAACATGTTGAAATCGCCGCGTAGCATTAACCGCAACGTTAAAGGTAGATCCATTCCATATCGGCTCATAACCACCAACGTCGCTACATCATTCAGGCTATCAAGCGTCAGGTTAATGAGGAAAAGCGACAGATAAGGCTCAAGATCTTCGACCCTTATGTCCGAGCACAAACGTTTGCAGTAGGATCCATGCATCCTACGATTATCGATACATCTAGAACAAACGATCTTCTATCTGTGAAAGCTATGCAGGGTCTTGGTATGCGGTATTCTAGCTGCATGCGTTCGAGGACTGACATACAATGTAAGTGATCTGCCCTGATCGGGCGACGTTGCGAAATCACAATTCGTCACCCTACACCCACTGACAAAACACAGCCACCGATGCTGAATTCCAGACCGAAGCGGTGGAATAATTGCCCGGACAGTTAGCCTTTTGTTTCAGCTCCTCCAAAATGGTGTCGGTGGCTGATATCAAGTGTCGTCTTATTGGCTACGCTTTCACAATGCGAAATACGAGCACTGGGCAGTGTGATACTCCAGGCATCCGCAATTACAGGGGTCATCATTGGACGAGAGCCCATACGCAGATTTGAAGTTCGATGTATATATCAACGGCTCTCGCAACGGTCTACATCAAAATTCATAATCATCAGTCTTAGGTCTACTACCTTATCCATAAGCATGGCAACTACCACGAAACAAAGATTTCAAACCTTGTTCAAAGACGATCAATCAGATGACAACAATAAAATCGAACTCTTCTCCCCACTCGAGTCTCAACAACAGACCGAGATCACAGCATTCAACACTATCTCTCAATCCAATGTCGTTCCTCTGACAAAGCTAAAACAATGGCCTCGAGCTGTCATATGCCCTGCCTGTCGAGAACTCTCTCTGACCCGAGTTGAGCGCAAAATCTGCGGCGGTACCCAGTGAGTATATACTTTCGAAAGATGTGTAGATGCTGACTCGTAAGTGCCATGGCTGCATTGATGTTTGCATGCACTATCGTTGGGGGCCCTCTTGCGTATATCGGGAAACAGTGGAAGAATACTGAGCATTACTGTTGCAGATGTAACCGCAGACTGGTGACTTGGCACTTCAGCTCTGGGACTGAGATTCATGTTTGGTGAATGATATTGTTGTATCGAGAATTGATGATTAATTGAGACCGTAGATAGTTGTGTTTTCAGCCTTACCGGTCGCTCCATAGTTGATACCGTTTCTCTTTTATCCGGAGCTCAAATCCCATAGCCTCTTGAACTCGCTCTCCCTCTTCAGTAACTCCCTAGGGTTATCCCACTCAATAACCCTTCCTCCCCCCATCACAGCAACTCGATCAAAGTCAACAACAGCACCCAATCGATGCGCAATAGCAATGACCGTGCATCCCACGAACTCCTCTTGGACCACCTGTCGGATCAACTGCTCCGACTTGGCGTCGACGTTGCTACTCGCCTCATCAAGAAAAATAATCTTCTTGTTAGCGAGTATCGCTCTGGCAAGGCAAAGAAGTTGTCGTTGACCTTGCGATAGGCGCTCGACATCAAGAATGCTGTCTAAGCCCCCGAGCTTCTCTACAGCCTCTTTCATCCTGAGGCGGTTGAGAACGGCGAGAATCCTCTCTTCGGGCTGCTCACCGCGAGGGACCAGATTGTAGCGAACAGTAGTCTTCTTCATGAAGAACGGGTGCTGAGGTACGACTGCCACAGAGGCACGTACAGTTTGTCGCGGAAGTGTAGTGATGTCAATGCCGTCAAACTTAATGGTAGAATTGGAGTCAACCTCCAGCATCCGGAGAAGACAGGCCATCAAAGAGCTTTTGCCACTGCCACTCCGTCCAACGACACCGACTTTGAAGCCTGCAGCGATATCCAGACTGACTTCGTGCAGTACTGGTTCACCCGAAACGGTGTATGCAGCTGTCAACTTGTCGATCTGCACGTGGCCAAGTGAAGGCCAGCTCTCTGGTGGAGTAAGAACCTCACCCGGAAGATTCTCGCTGTCAGTCGTGGAGCAGAACTCTTTAGTACGACTAACAGCACCCAGAGAAGTCTCTAATTGCGTATAATTCTTGATGAGTTGCGTGAGATATTGCGAAAAGGATGTCACATTCAGAAGGGCCATTGCCACAAACTTCGGCTCGAAATTGTCTCGAAGCTTAACAATGAGAACCATCAGGATTGTAGCCAGCGCTGCAACTGCAAGATCAAGGACAACAGCTAGCCAGCGCTGGATACTGAAGAGGAGATAGTATGGACGCTGGGACGCGTCGAGGAACTGAAAATGTTGTTCCTTGAACTGCTTCACCCAGCCGAAGGATCTCACACTGGACAAACCTTGAAGGGTATCAAGGAATTGTGTGAATAGTGGTGAGTTTGCTTGTAGCTCAAGGATTCGGATCTGGCGAGAAGTTCGAAGGTAGAATCTCTGAAGCACTAGCGCAATTGTCAGTGCATAGTGAAAAGGGTGCCAGGAGCGAAACTTACACCAGCAGAAGAAAGCAAGAGGGGGCAGCGTCGCCACAAAGTATCCAGAGAACACACACATCAGTATAACAGACATGATGGTGACGCTGGTATCAATGGCCAGGTCAATCAATGCAAACGGAAGCTCGGTGTCTATGACGGACATATCGCGGCTGAAGCGGTTTGTTGTAACGCCAACATCCATCCTCGAGAAGAATGACAATGGAGCATTCATAACTGTCCGAAGTAGCCGGGCATGCAGAACTTCGCTGCTCAAAGGTACCATGATAACAAGATAATGCACAGCTGCACCCATGATGCCAATTATTGCAAGTCCAGCTAGCATCGCGTAGAGTCCAAGGTAGAAGTTGTTGACGCTTTGTTGAGTGACAACAGAATGGCCAGTCCAGAAACTTAGCAATAGCTCAGTCATCTTGTGGGCTGCGCCGAACAAGACTGTGAGCGTCACTAACAACAGGACATGCCACTTGGGTACTGTGTTGAAATAGTAACCATAAGTAGCAAGTTCTCCCAGTGCCCGGTTAGTAGATTCAGTCTCTTCTTCTGCTCCTTGAGGCGCTGAAGTTGATTTGTCGTTGGCTTTCGAGGAGTCGCCGTCTTCCTTGGCAGCCCCGTTCTGCCGAAGATGTAAACCACTGAAGTAATCAGTGTCGTTCTTGAGTTGCTCAAATGTGCCTTGATGCTGGACTGTGCCATGTTCGCTTAGAGCAACGACGTGGTCTGCGTATGCCAGCCGATGAACTATGGGATGTTAGTATTTCCCCTTCGAGCTGGTGGCAGCTGAACTCACTGGCGTTGGTTACACAAACAACAGTCGTACCAAGCTCTCTTAGCAACCCTGCTTCTGAAAAGAGCATCCTGTAAATATGCTCCTCTGTCGAAGCATCTTGTCCCGAAAAGACATCGTCGAGAATAAGCACTCCTGCCTTTGAGTAAACGGCCCTTGCAAGCGCAAGTCTCTGGTTCTGGCCACCGCTGAGAGAAACGCCGCCGCTGCCCGCTTTCGTGGCGTCCTTTTCAGGCATCTCAACAATGTCCTGCTCGAGCCCACATGCATGGACAACTCTATCATACCAATCTTTGTGATATGTGGATATACCGAGGATGTTCTGTCGAATAGTCAAGTTCTGAATCCATGGCTTCTGGTCAACAAATGCGATTCGTCGAGCGTCCGTGTATACGAATCCCTTGTACGGTTGTAGCTCGCCAAGCAAGGCCTTCATGAGAGTACTTTTGCCAGACCCAACACTCCCAATCACAAATGTGAAATGGGATTTACGGATGGGAAAGGAGATGTTACGGAGAACCGGGGCTTCAGCCTTTGACCATCCGAAGCTCGCGTCTGAAACGATCATGAGGGGCTGGCCGATTGCCACTGATGGTTCGTTGGAGCGATCGAGTAGCTCAATAGAAGCTCTGTCCTGAGTAAAAGAACGCGCCCCGAAGTTCCTGGTCTCTGGTTGTGTTATGCTGTCGCGGACACTCAGGGGTAAGCGGTGATCCTTGCAGCTATCTGATAGCAGAAAGCCCTGCATGCGATCAAAGCATGCCAGAGATGCCTTCATTCCAGGGATGGTTCGTATGAGTGTGGACATAGGGTTTGACAAAAGATAGATAAGCGAAAGAGAAGTATATGCCGAAGCGGTACTCAAAGGGTTGCCTGTCTCTTGCGATATGATGACATAGGTCGCAAACGTAGCGAGCGGAGCTATGGCCTCCATGGTATTTTCTTGAAGGTAAAGTCAGTGGTTTATCGTATTTCAAGTACTTCGTAGACCTACGGAAGAAGACTCGCCAGCACATAAGTTTGCGGAACTTCTTGGACAGGTCCAATTCTCTGACACGTAGACTCTGGACCATGTTGTTGAGAACGTCCGTCAGGCCAAGCATTTTCACTTCCTGCAATATTTATCAGTGACTCGGACCAAGTAGCTTTGAATTGAGCACTTACTTTCATTGATCCTAACATCGAAGCAGTAACATCAATGCGCGTCTGGATGCCACGAACCCACCGCTTTTGGGCGTTTGCGATATACTTAGCTATCATCAAGATACCAGTGGTCGAGACTAAACCCAAGTTAAAAGTGAACTTATTAGCACTAGGGTAGTCAAACCTATTGCCACAACCATAGGGGCCAGGAATGCCATGCCCAGCTGTCTGTATAGGAGATATAAAGCCACTGCGCACTCGATAGGCGAGGCCCACATCTCGTGTATGCTTGCGAAGTTTAAGCAGATGTTTTCGGTATCGGCAGACATCAGTGTTACAGCAACTGCAAGATGTTAGCTGTGTAACTTGCCTAAGAACTCCGTTTTCTTACTTGACTCGTCAAAAGCTGTGATGCTCAGATCGAGGGTCTTGTCATATACCAGACTGATCAAGCTACCCCTGACTGCGGTGACAAATCTAGATAATTAGCCTTGGCTTCTCAATCGGCAGGGCCTTTGGTCTCACTGATAAGTCATATGCCAGTAGAATGCGTTAGCGATCTTTAGAATGTCAGTCTGGATACTGCAAGAGAAATGGGCGAGACACAAACCGCCAGTCCAATGAAGACGCAACACCAGGCTCCCGTGAGACCCCATCCAATGGCTTTGTCTTCATCCAGGTTACTCGCAAACCCAATTGTTCTCTGTATAAGGAAAGGTTGTGCGTATTTAAAAGCCATCAAACAAATACGTGATAATATTCCAAGAAGAAAGACCCTCCTAGACGACCAGATGGTGGACCAAAAGAGAGAGTTACTCTTGATTTGATTCGCTGGACTGTCTATCAGCTTGGTACATGCCGCGGGAAAGTATCGTGAACTCACCCGTACGCCATGACTTCTCCACCTGTGCGAATAATCTCTTTCCCAGCAGACTCTTTTCGATGGCATACCTGCTATCATGTTAATTAAGTCAGTAACCTGGCATATAAAACAACATACAGATCATGCTCTGTCAGGAAATTGGAGAATCCCAATTTCATCAAAGGGTTGATCCACCAGAAGACACTACGGCCCAGTATGCCACTCGTCGTCTCGGGTGACAGATCTCGGTACTGAACTCTTAATATGGACCTCTTCTCCCATGCTTCGGAGACAAGAATGAGAGCCTTGGCGCTGGTTGCTGCCGTGAACAGCCTCGCAACTGCATGCGCTCCATCGAGAAGCCATAGCGTTCTGGCTATAGCACAATCGAAAAGGCCTGTAAAAAGGAGATAGACGTTGATGATTGTTGAGGGTCTCACGGAGCGTGTATGCTCGACATAAGACAGTAAGGCCAACAACAGTCCATTCACAAACACAAGAGCCGCTGCAGCGATTTGAGGTTTAGATGTAGGTAGAGGTCCAACCGTCCAGTATGTCAATACCACGAGTTGCAGCCCGGTATAGACAGTGATCAAACCCTTTGTATCATCAGCATTATCTTGACTACGGCTTTAGGGCACAAACCAGTTTGATAAGAAGACGCGAATTCTCAACAATCTTTCGTGGTTCCGTCTTCAGCCACAGCAGTCTTTGCGGGGCAAGAATCAAGAACAAAGCGGATGGGACAATAGATAGCATAACATTCTCAAACAAGACAGTAAAATCAAATCTCCCCGAGGCTGAGGGACCGAAATCAGTTTCGGGTAGAACGTTTAGTGAAGAATTAGCATCCATGGCGTTTGTAACTGAGATGTCTGTGCATATTCTCAACAGGAAAAGGGAGATTCATATCATGATCCCTAAATAAAGTAACTTGGTTATCTCATGGTGAGATCCAATGACGAATTTGCCTAAATTAGTTGGTGCTTACGTGGGTGACCACGTTTTCATGCGTTATACAACTGCAGGGAAAGAAGTTGATTGGTTGGTCAGCTAAGCGATAGAACAAACTTGCGCCGTCTTACAGGGAGAAATAGGGAATGATAGACTGAACCGTGTTTGCGTTGCAGATCAGATAGATATTCGATATAACCAATATTTTGTGCCCCGTCGGTAGGAGATGTATCCTGACTATTGACATTCTGTGACCTACGAATTCTTGTTCTCGGATCAATATCAACAATCAAGGTCTATTATCAGCCAACGCAAACCCAATAATGCGCTTCATCACTGAAGCTATACCTAGTCTCAATCATGATGAACTACTAACTATCTCTTCTCATGGATACCAATCGAATTCTTTGTAAGTTAAACATAAATATGAGCATATTCGGTTTCTCGGTTTTGATTTGGCGAGATAAGAAGCTAACCGCGTCGAGCTTACAAAAGTTCCTCACCACGTATCTGGTTTCGTCACCACCTTACGAAATCTTCACCGAATCACGACGACTCCAAATGGTCAAAACAGTTTAGCTCAACAACAGCCAATGTCAATTTCTTTAAATTCGTAATCTTACAAAGTGGTACATCCTTCAACCTCGCTTTTCTCTCTAAAAACACATCTGAGCTCCATAATCTGATTTTTCAACACGTAACCACTTTACTCCTTGACAAGGACAGCTCTGTATCGAACCTTGCCCTCCTTCAAATCGTGCAGGGCCTTCTCAATACCCTCCTCGTTAAGAGGATATGTCATAATGGTGGGCTTGATGTTCTTCCTAGCAGCAAAGTCAAGAAGCTTGCGAAGGCTATCGCGAGAGCTGACCAGAGAACCCTGGACGCGAATACCCTTGAGGGAGAGCGAGGTCAGGGGAACGGGAGTGGACTCCAGAGCTGCAGTAAGAGGGTAGATGACACCATCGGTATCAACAAGAGGAACGAGGCTATATTTGTTAGTTGTGATGAATCAAATGCTGGTCCGGTGTACATACCTGCTGTAGTCCACATTTGCGCTACCGCAGAGAAGCAAGTGATTAACGGGCTTGAAGTTCTCAGGGGCCTCGTCTCCAGACTTGAAGACAATAAATTCAGAGGCACCATAGTCCAGAGCCTCCTGTCTCTTGGACTCGGAGGAAGAGAAGACAACGACGTGGGCTCCCTTGGCAGCAGCAAGCTTGATGGCAAGGTGGCCCAGGCCACCAATGCCCATAACACCGACTCTATCTTGAGAGCGGAGACCGTACTTAGTCAGTACTGTGTAGACAGTAGCTCCAGCGCAGAGCAGAGGGGCGGCATCAGCAGAGTCGTATCCATCGGGAATGGGAGCAACAGTCTTGGAGTCCCAGACAGCGCCGTAGGAGAAAGAACCGTTGTCGGTGTCAGAGAAACCATAAATCTGACGCTCACGGCAGTACTGATCAAGGTCTGTAGCATGGTCAGTATCGTTATATCCTAAAACACTCCGATTTCTTACCTGTACAGCAGTTGTCGCAAGAGCCGCAGATCTGATGTGTGTATCCGAATCCAACTCTGTCGCCAACCTTGACGTTCTTCACTGACGATCCAACCTCACGAATAACTCCAACACCCTCATGACCCAGGACAATCCCACTAGGCTGGTAGAGCTTATCCGTTCCACAAACACCAGAGTGTGTGGTCTCAATGAAAACCTCGTGGTTCTGGAGCTCACGCTCGACGGTGTCAGAGACAATCTTTCCCTCGGGGGTTCCTCGGAAGACCTTGTAAGAGACCATTGTTGCGATGTTGTGTATTTAGGGATGTAGAGATATAGAGATAGAGTTTGTTGTAAAGATGGGGTATATGGTTCGATTCGAAGGGGGCTTCTGGGCAGGGCTTTATATAGGAAACGGTTGGCGATAGCTACGGTTACATAGGGCTATCGGACCGGCCGGGGCAGTCTTCCTCATCGAGTTGGCCGACCACGCGAAGCACGGATTGTGGGTGTGAAACTGGAATGAGCCAGAAGAAAGAGACCGAAGTGGAGATGTGAAAGCTTCTTTTTGCCTTGATATCGGGGTTAGCGAAGAATCCGTCATTATGGATCATTTTCGCATTCCAAGTTTTGCATGTTTTGGGGTGTTTATTTCCGGCGAGACTGATCTAGTATCTTCTTTAGCAGCCAGCTTCTGATGCTTCTCTTCTGTTGCACATTCAATATGTTGGCGGCAATGTTTCTTCACCGACAAGTCGCTTAACATGTCCCCTTGCTATTAATACCTACTTCGGAAACATCGTTAACTTTATCCATCCTGACCGTTTGTTTCAGGTCCTCGGATCATTCACGTAACTTGTCCCCAGCTTCGTAATCTCAAAATAAAATTCAACCGTTGAAAATGGATTCTCGGACCGCTCTCGGTGGATACGGACCCGGTGAAGAGTGGAGCACGGCGGAGCCGCTTGCCTCGGCACGGAAGTATTTTCCACGTGTACTAACAAAATCCATGACGATATTGTTTCTAGAAGTCCTCGTAGAAGGTCTCGCCATAGAAATCTTTTGCTCCGATCAGCGGACATGATGTCATGCGGTGAGATCCTCAGGGTCTTGAATCCTTTGGCTTTCTCGTCAATCTGAGTTGGGATAGATTTGTTTTGTGGTCTGGAGATTCACATTGAATCATCTCGATTTCAATTTGACTACGCATGAGGCCTGGATCAGTAGTGGGAGTTAGTGCCGGATATGCACCACTAGCAGTTAGTCAAAGTGACAATAAGTTACGACAGACATAGATATCAGGTCATATCTTGAACCATTCTGGCAACTTGAACGATACGGGCCAACTTCATCCGACATCCGGGGACAAGATGCCACATATAACTTTTCTTATGAGACTTGTCTGAATTGTTGATTTTTCCTGTTAACTTGATACACATCGGCTTTTGAACATACATACCTGGCGTCCCATCTCGGCAGTATTCAAAATTGTTACGTTCTCAGGCGATGGTGCTGACGAGTAAGGCGCGTGATGTACACATCAGCTGTCGGGTCCATCAACTCAAAATATCACTCTCCAAGCCTTGGTCTAGATAGCATGGAGTTGGCAGCTCTGTCAAGTAACGTACATTCTGTTACCATCTTATGTCCTCCCATCCACCTGCCCGAAAGTAGGAAAGCAGATATCTACGAGGTAGCCGGACAGTATATTCCGTCCATCTCTCCGGAGATACAAAAACGCGAATTCTCCTCATGTTGACGATAACTGGTTTCTTTCAACTCATCGCTAAGTCTCGGGATACTTTCTGGAAGCACGTGTTCTTTCTTGAGCTTTAAGTCTGGGACTTAGTCTGCCGATGGCCAATATGTTCTGTTATCCCTCATGGTGATAGGTTCAGTCGATAGTGTGTCGCTTCTCGCCAGGTATTTTTTCATCTGATGACGACGGTGGTAGATAGTAGATACACAAAACCAAAGCATGTATAGTGTATGATTCACAGTGAAAGCGTCAGCGAATGGCAGAAAATTAGCCGCGTTCCGGCTCATTCGAAGAGTGCTTGTCCAGCAAGAGATAGGATCTTGTGAACTCGGGAGCACCCCTATGGACTTCTCCCACGCCTTTGAAAGGCCGTTACATCCGACTAATCAATATAAATGGCGGCAAGGTAAGCTAGAGAGCCTTCACTTTCTCAAAGGCAGTTTTGTTATTAAAATGCTCTTTTCGCGGCGCTTCACGTGTTCCTGGGTTGCCTACCTCTAAGTAGTTCACTCGAGAACCTTTGGCAACAATAATATTACGGAGGCACCACTCAGCGAGTTTAAGACGAACTGTGAAGGGACTCATAGCAGGCAGTCTGCTTGTACGATATCAGACTCACTCGAGTGATTCTTCTATTTCTCCAATCTTTCGTCACCTTGAAAGCTTCGCTTCGTGGTGATCTGTCCTAGGAAGTGATATTGCGCCATTCAAAGTACACGATCGAGAGTTCGAGGCTCCCCTACCAATTCCATAGTAGCAGTTATCATATTGCTCAAGTGACCAGTTTCCAGGTCTTACAAGTATGGTAACGTATCTCATTCAAGTGGAGAAGTTGAACACCGTTTGACCTTGGACTGGTTTCTTATTTGTCTTGGGCAATAATCACACGACCTTCGTGCATGGTCGAGTTTGTGCTTGGCACAAGACATCAAAGGCAAGGCTTGTAACCGTGATCTGACAGCAAGCACGGAGGGCAGATAAAAAACGGGTTTAATCACTCCCAGAACATATTAGGAATCTGGGGGTTGTCAGGCTACTCAGTATATTCTCAACTTCTTCATTATTTACGAGCAAAAGGCATGCATATAAAAGTGATAAGTCATTGTCATTCATAAGCCATGGACAACTTTACCATTGGCATCTTCCCACATGTAAACAATAGAACTAGACCAACATCAAAACTAAATCGGGTATAGACACATCGCCTAACAACCTCTATGGCGATTTGATTCCAACACATGACAAATCTTCTAGCATATTAAAACTCCATGAAACACCGTGATACCCAGATAGACAACGATTAATATGTAATAATAGCCAATTTAATGTTGCTTCAACTCAGCGGCGGAAACAGCGGCGTCGACGGCCTCCTGCAAATCGAGATGGAAGAAAGGTCGGTTGAGACCCTGTACGGCAATGAGACGGGCGCTGGTTGGGTCTCTTGAGACAACCTTCTCGGAGCCAATGCTGTTGATAGAGTCGTCGACAGCCTCGATATCCTGTTTGATGGGGGCGCTCTTCGCCTTCTCATCGAGAGCGGCAGCAGTAGCAGCGCTGTCATCACCGCCAAGGTCGGCAATGGAGAAGATAGCCTTCCAATGCCCAGTACCATCGTGGTTAGTGCGGGGAGTGCGGAAACCGAAGCCAGCAGCAGCAAGAGCACGCTTAGTCCATCGGTTCTCGATGTTGGCGAAGTGCCAGTCGACGACCTCGGGAGCAGCGAACTTGTCAAGTTGGTTTCGAACATCAATCAGAGCTTGGATAGAAGTAACGTCGACGTTGTTGACACTGGAGAAATCAAGGACGACGGCCTTGAGGATAGGTCGCTCATCACTTTCAACAGCCTTGATGTGGCGGGGCTCTCGGTCGTTCCAGGGACGGTCACCAAGCTTACCCAGAAGAGCAGGGTTAGTTCGTCGGCACTCCTGGAAGATAGTCTCGGTGAGGTGGTTGAGGTAGTGAGAGGCATTGGGGTAGTTGAAGCCCTCGGCAAATCGGTAGATGAAGACACCAGGGTAAGGAGTGCGGACGACGACCTTGGGGTTGGCACCGTTACCGTGATCAAGAGGAAGGAAGCCAGCTCGGAGAGAACCCTCACCCTCATCAACGGATCCAGGGCTGGCGGTACCGTCACTGACGTTGGCCTTCATGGTTCGGACACGGACAACACCGAGGAAGCGACCACGGGTCTTGAAGAGACGGAACACGACTACAGCAGCGGACATGGCAATGGTGGTGTAGATACCGTTCTCGATGGAGCTGAAGATAGTGACAAGTACACCAGCGAAGAAGATGATAACCTCAATGGGGGAGACGCGCCAGAACTGGTAGACAACCTTGGGAGGAGTGATGACATCTCCGACAGCATGGATGATGACACCAGCAAGACCGGCGTTAGGGATGTAGAAGAAGACAGCAGTAAGGGCGTAGAGAGCAAGCAAGACGACAATAGCAGTGATCACACCAGCGAATGGAGTTCGGACACCAGCCTTAGACTTGATGGCAGTTCGGGAGAAAGATCCAGTGGCGGGGTACGCTCCAAGGAAGGGACCGAGAAGGTTGCTGACACCAATGGCGACGAGTTCCTGAGAGGGGTCGATAACATAGTTGTTGACGCGACCGAAAGACTTGGAGATGGAGATGTGTTCAATCAGGACAACGATGACGGCGGCGGGAAGCTCAGAGACGAAAGACTTGATGATAGGGGTGTTGATCTCAGGGACAGCAGCATGAGTGAAACCTAAACGAGTTAGCCAATTACTGGATCAATTGTCAATAGTGAGAAACTTACCACTGGGAACGTCGCCGACAATGCTGATGCGGGGCTTGGAGCGGTGGTTGATGTTCATGCCAGCGCTGATACCAACGTACAGCAGGATGACAAAGGCAGTTCGCAGTGTCGAAATGAAGAAGTACAGCTTAGCGCGCTGGGGCTGCTTCTTGGCCATGGTGCTGCAGAAAATACGGATGAGGTAGAGCATGGTCAGGGCTGACAGACCAATAGCAGCATCGAGCTTGCTACCACCCAAGTTCTTGAGGGTGTCAATGATCACACGGTATGTTGCCTGACGGGTGTTGACACCCTTGATGCCCATAAGCTTAGGGACCTGACCAGCGATAATGTTGACGCCGGAGCCAGTCATGAAAGCGCAGATGGAAGGCAGAGGGATGAACTCAACGAGCCAGCCAAGACGAGCGAGACCAAGGAAAGTGACGATTGAGCCGACAATGACCGCGAGGGCGGAGGCGATAACATGACCAGGAACATTGGGCAGGGACTCGGCAGCCTTTAGAACGATGTTACCTGTGACTTGGGACATGACGGCGACGGGCTGGATAGTCAGTTAAGGTTGGTCAATAAGATTAAAGCGTACTTACACCAATGGTGATGTCCTTGGATGTGGCAAAGAACCAGTAGATCAAGACACCCATGAAGGATGAGTACAATCCATATTCGACAGGAAGCTGTGCCAGCTGGGCATAGGCCATAGACTGGGGAACAACGACAGCACCAACAGTGATTCCTGTGGGGAGTTGATGTCAGCAAACAGAGTCTCCCCGAGAATGTAACCGCACCAGGGAGTTAACTTACCAGCAACCAAATCACCAATGAACCAGATCAAATTGTACTTGCCAGCCCATGATAAGAACGGGAAGAGGTTGTAAAAGTATTCTCCAACAGCACGAGCGCTGGGTGTGATTTCTCGAAGAAATTCACCAACTGTAGGTTCCTCCTCGATGTAAAGGTCGGCATTGGTGATTGAAGGCGCTTTCTCTTCGGGTTCGGTGTGATCGGCACCGATGAACTTTTCCAAGACCGTCTTGGCAGAATTCTTGCCTGGTTGAGACATGTTGGAACAACAATAGCAAAGTCAACTGGGGAAAAAAGGACAACGCTCAAAAAAAGACGATGGAATAAGGGAGATGAAATAAGATTCTTGAGTAGGTATGCAAGAACGGGGAGATCAAAAAGGTTGATCAGCAACGGCACAACGTGGGTATTTGAGTCGTCAAGACGTGCCGGGGGTCCCCAAGTCGGATTGTCGCTCGGTCGGTCGGGGGTGTGATGCAGCGCTAGCAAGACTTTCTCCTAGTTAGGACAAGTAGTCGAGGTAGCTATGACGACTGAAGGTCTTGGGTTTTCAGGGTCAGAGGGTCGAGGGAGGGAAAATATGAGCCAGATCGAGTCGATCTGTAGGATATATATGGGGTTAAGACCCGTTGAGGGAATTGAGAAGTGGGAGCGAGGGTGAGAGAGAGATAATTGAGAAGAAAGAGGCGAGGAAGGGCCACATATAAATTTAGACTGGACTGGCTGACCACCAGCGGCGATCCGAGTCCAAGGGCGTGTCGTGTGTATTGTTTGCGAAGTCAATTGCTAGGCTGTCGCTATCGTTCCGTGGACCTGGACCTGTAGCTATCCTGGCCTGGCCTGGCCTGGCCCACGCGGTAGTGTCATTTCCTCTCAATTCAGCCCTTTTTCAGGCTTCATGCAATCGTGACCACGGCCCAAGTCCAATGCCACGACGTTTCTTTTTTGCGAGCGGGGAGATGAGAGTCTCACTGCGTGATTGAACAGGGATCGACGAACGCCAAAAACTCTGGGCGCTACAGACAATGCCTGTATCCTTTGTAGCCTGTACATGCGAGCTGGGGTCACATTGGAGGTCTCCTCGGACCCTCGTGCGGTGTGTCATTTCCTTCACACCCCAAGCTCTCTCCTTCGCTTGTCTTGTCTTGTATCGCGTCAAGCTGCAGAATTGATGGAGGCAGCGTGGGGAGTTTGCGGCAAAAGCTGTGTGTCCGGGGCTCCATTAGAACATTGCGTGCTGACCAGGATCTGAGCATGCAATTGTCGCTATCCCAATTCAGCTCCGCCAAAACTCCACCAACATTCGTGTCGTCTCCGTGGCAAGATCACATCTCTTAAAGAATAATATTCTCTCAGAGTTTGCATTATGCGGAGGCTTTTTATGCTTTGTGAGTAATATTGAACGAAATGACAAAAAGTCTGTGAATATTATGCGACCTTGCATTACCACGCTCAAATTTCATGAAAAGAGAAAATCCCTACTAGATCTCGCGACGATATGATCCCCGATTGCGCCATTCGGTCTAAAGCCGTTAACGGTTTAGTTCCGCTTTCTAAGCGGTAGACGTTATTCCCGTTGCGGAATAGTGGGGTTCAAACCATATGTAAAAGCTTTGATGGTAACGGAGTACGGAGGTAGAATGAGATCATCATTGGATTAGAAATGGTCAATGAACTCATCCCGTCGAGACACGGAGGAAATCGAGCGTGAAAAATGTTGTGAATTACCATTTTTATTGTGTAGCGTACGGAGTATTGATATCCATTGCTTACAGTGGGTGAGGGCAGAGATCAAGATCCTTCAGGGACCTTCGGGGAGTTGGTCAGGTAGCTCAGGTACCCCTGTCTTTGAAGTTTACGTCGCCGTTACCGGCCTAGGAGCTTTTCGTTCCATGCATGCTCTATTCTCGGGGAGATGAACACTGTTGGACTCTCAAACTTTTCATGGCTGTATTACGTCGTTTTGTTGCCCTTGTTCCCTTTAGAAAGAGTAAATCGTCGCCCTGGATGAAGACTTTTTCACTGTTCAATCTCTTCAATGACCCAATATTTATCATGATGGCCTCATCGGCCCATACCCCAACTCCCCGTAACGCTTCGGCCCCACTCCCCTTTGCTACCGGTGCTAACGTCCCTGCCGTTACGGGACCTTGAATAACCTTTATCAGACTCAATATCACATCGTGAATGCCGGTATTGCTACAGACTAGAGCCCACAGTAAAGCAACAAATCTCTCATCTCCGAGCTTTATCATGAAAGTCCTTAGCCTCTATTGAGCCCAGAATTGCTTCTGGTGAGACTATTACTCAACCATCACGACACCCATGCTCTACAGCTGAGGATTCAAGATGGGTCCCTATTTTCGGGGAGTCCAGTAACAAGTGCACATCCATCCTCATTTGTCTGTCCGTCCATTCGTCAATTTCACCACCCCTGGTCCAGCGCCCAACCCTTGCTGTCTCTCCAAGTGAGGGCACCTAAGACAACTTTAGTTTCCCAAGGCTGCGGTTGCGCGGTCACACATCAGGTCTAGACTCAATAAACTACAGCTACTGTGAGTCAAAGAGGCTCTAGATTGATAGCTTGACCGTGATACATGTTGCCGATCTTCCGAGTCGTGTGTGAAGCTGCCAGCTCTCGATCAATAGCTTCAACTTGCAAGTCGACGCAGTGGCATGGCGCAATATGGCAAGTCCGAAATCTTATCTGACGCAATAGACCCTTCTATATTGCTCATATTAGTGCGTCGCATGTGCCTTTTATCGTTGCGAGGTAACACGGATCTCCAATCTAGGCGATCGTGGCCGCGTATTAGCTTGCTTCCATTCGTTGCAACATGTACCGTCATAACACTCTCCGCGTAATACCCTCGGGCCATCGCTGGGTCGTCGGTCGTTTCCCGCCTTTTCCTTACGAGATCGAAACAGATTTATCCCGCGGTCGCCGGCTGCGTCTGCTGTTTTGGCTCAAAATGGTCCCGTTTGTCCCCCACTCACGCAGGCACGCGAGCTGGGAGTAACCTCGTTGACAGTCTCCCCCCTTTGTCACTGCTGCATGTCTCATTGGATCCAACAAGAACCCATGCTCCGGACCGTCGGGGCTCGCCCGACGGTCCAGCTTGCATTTGGACGAATGACTTGATCAAGAAGCCAATGTACAGCCAAGGCCTCACCTCATCCCTCCCGCTCTGGATCATAAGCCTTCCGGCTTGGTCCCCCACGAAAGGCGACGCCTCCCGGCACAAATCCGCCAATCCATCCATATTGTTGTCTTGGCCATCTCGATAGCAATTTGCCTTGGCGAACGTGGTGTTTGAGCTAATGTAGATGAGGTTCAGGGGATTGCTATTGCAAGGCTGCCAACGTCGGTCCTTCTGTTCCTTCGATGATCGAATTTGTCAATGCGTTGACGAATTTGCGACAGTTTCAGGGTGCTGCACATCGCACTTTGCGATCCAGGTCCCATGGCGAATATTTCCAGATCTTGCGCGCCATCAGGTAAGCTTATCCAGCACTGTTGCTGCGTCCTAATCAATCTCGGGGCGGTTGGTGGGAGGAACAACCTAGATCTACCCTTGTCGTCCAGTTGGATGTTGGTGGTCTAGTGTCGGGGAGTGTGCATTTGGATCCGTCTTAGCTCGGTGTGTTTTTGGGCGAGGTATGGCAGAGTTCACACTCGTTGTACACGGTACTTGATCCCCTGCCAAGCGACGCCCACGTCTTCCTCTAGCGCAACCGTTGCTTCTCCCGGGAATGCATCCTCCAAGCGGCGCCATCAAATGCACGCGAGCACATCCCGTTGTTCTGGGAGCTTGGCAACGCACTTAATCGGCAATACGGCACACAACCCTGCCGGCGACTGCAAGGTTATCAAGACATAGTCGAGTTTATACGTGGGATTTGCATTTCCAACTCCAGTTCGGACGTAATTGGGTTCAGTCGTGGCTGGTCGTGAGCTTGCGAGATTTGTTCTCTGATTGATTCGTCAAGGTTCCAATTGGGCACGACATTGTGAGCTGAACCTCCACCTGCCACTATTGGTTATCGTCTGTGGAATCGTGACAGGTTAATGATCAAAGGTGGCAAGCCAGTAGACATCTCATCTCGATAGTCAATTGCGTCGAAAGCCACAGCGATGGTGAAAGACGGCCAGGCGAGTCTTTTCCATTTGTCGCGACAATGTTATTACGTCGATAGATGACAGGTCGATGTGATCGTCAGCGTGAATATCGGTCGGCTACTGGAGGTACCGTATGCTATGGGGCAACTGATCAACAATCTGGACAATCTAGATGTTCCCATGTCAGCAGAGTTCATTATGCTTAATTGCGTCGACCCACATACCACGTCCCTAGTGACATTCGGTATTCGTCCATCCCGGTCATCTTGTCGTGCCTCGGAATTGCGTGGATGTGGCGTAGGTGCTTCTGTCGTGGATCGACAGTCTCGCAATGTGGTGTTGGTGTGACGTTGGAAGAGAATTTTTCCCTCGCGCGGCTCAAGCCGCGTCCAAATTCAGGACCGTCATTTGTCCGTGACTTTATCTCGGGGAGTTCACGGGGAGTCGAGACTGCCGAGCCTCTCTCGGGGAGTTGGTGATGGGTGGAGACTAGAGAATTCTTGATCTGGCCAAGGTGACTGGGACTGCACCAGAAATTGAGACAACCGAATGGACAGCGCACCAAGAGGGGCAATAAGACGTAGGCCGTTCTCAAACTAGAAACTGATTGACTGATTGACGACATATTGGTGGCAGGTCGGCCGGTCGCCATCCGGTTGGCCATCGAGCCAAAGAGATGATTTTGGTGTGCGTAGCCATTGATAGCTTGGACAAGACAGATCACAAGGCCGTTCGTAGTCAGTTTGCGTTATCTCCTAGACGACTGGAGAGAATCTTAGTGCCAATTGTGACGTATTTGGGCTTTCTTTCTACCTTGTCTTGTCAAAATGTTGCATTATCATTCTCGATGTTACTGGAATGAGCAATCACCCGCATAAACCGAACAACGCCGGGTCAACTATTCACCATGGATTTAAGAAAGCGCGTTAAATCTGCAGAAAGACCAAGAGAGGCCAGGCAAGACAGTAAGGATGTTGGAAAAACTATTTATATATGGCCTTTTCTTGGTGTTGTCCGCATTGAGACGGCAGACTGTAGGGTAGTTCACTTATGACAGTTGTAAGTAGTGAAGATTCTACCCCATCCCATCAGTGTCCTTTTCTGCTTTTACTCGGTTTTTTAAATGAATATAACTACCGATATACTCTCTTAGGAGTAAATTACTAGTCGGCATACAATAATGAAACTGTAGTGGGATTATTAGAGTGAACCCTCTGAGAGGTGAAGATCAGCTTCAGCCCCATACCTAGCCTAGGATAAGGTACTCTTACTTGAACAGAGGTCCAGTAATTGGGAAGATTATAGCCACGGTAAGTAGCAAGCCGAAGCTAAATATGACCTGTTGACTACCTTTTAACCTTTTAATTGTGTCATGGACATATATCATTTGAGTTCAGATGATCTAAGTGACTAAGTCATGCCAAGTTACCAACCGCCCGAAATCGGAGGTAAGACGAATAAACACGTCTCGGTGTTTCAGCTTTTATACTGAACTGAAATACATTTTCGCGACTCTAAAGACAGGGAAGTGATCCCAGTGACTCATTTTCTTGCCAAAAGGCGTCACCATTGCAATCTTTCCGATAACCGATATTTACCCATGTATGACAATGATTCATCCACGTATCTCAAACTACTTTTTTCGATGCCAATTTTCTATCTGCCGAGTCTAACACCATCTGAGGGACTTGAAAGTCATCGAAATGGCGGATTTTGTCAAGGTCTACACGGCCGTGCCAGAGCAGCTCTTGGCACTTTTGACTAATCAGCTGCCCTACTCGCTACCCCTCCTTCGACGTCTTCAGTTTACCAAGTTTGAAAATGGCCTACGAGAGACAGCAAGAGTTATACTGGCAGCGGAATCTCAACTTGAGGAAGGGGTAGGCTTTCCGAAGAGATTCACTGCGGCGTATATCGATGTCGGCGGTGGCCCTGACACGCAAACGTGGATATACTCGACTCTCGAGCATCCCGATAATGCCGACACCAGCGACACGGCTGTCTACGAGCAGCAACTTCAAAAAATTATCGAGGAGAGCGTCGTGATAGCACAGGTTTATGGGCACCCCCTCGTTTATGGCGAGGCTGTCTTGGTCGGAACATTGCACGACTCAGTCCGAGATCTACTCTACAAGACACGTCGCCTTCAACCTCGTGAAACAGGGGCATATGACAAATGGCTCTTCAAGTACGAGGATCTGCCAAAGGAGGAAATAGCTTTACCCGGGGGTATGCATTGGGGAACGGCGACAGACGATGATTGCCGAGTTGTCATCTCCCGAACCAATATCCCGAGAACAGTGTAAGTCTGATTTTAGCCGACCGGAATACTGTCTGAAGCCCTATAGGCAAGTCCTGAGACGCATGCCAAGCTTGGTAATCAAGCTTGATGACGGAACGCCTGTCTCCTGGGCTTTTCTGGGTAAGCTCCCTCGAGCCTAAATCATGCGGCTCAACTCTAATTCGACTTAGGGTTCGATGGCTCACTAATCAGCCTCCACTGCGAGGTACGTATCTTATGACTTCAAGACACGATAAGAAACTAATCATGAGTTAGGAACCATATCGTCGACGTGGTCTTGCCAAGACGCTTGCTGCGAAGTTGTTTCGTGAAAAGTCTCTTGACTTTGCTGATGATGGCTGGTGTTCTGCTGATGTGGCGCCAGACAATGATGGAAGTCGAGGAATGTGCAAGAGATTAAATGGAAAACCGACCTGGAGGGTTTCATGGTAAGTATTAGTGACATTGTTATGGGATTTGTGAGCTGATAATCTCAGGGTGTTGCTGTTTGTCGGAGAGAAGCCGCCAAGTGAAACCAATGGCACCAAGAACGTGTGATGTACTCTGGGAGTTCTTGAGCGAGCAAAAGATTTCTCTGAACGAATGCTAGGTGCATGTGTCACAGGTTTAGTGCCCAGGAACTGAACTTTCGTTGAAGATAGGCTCGGATAGACGGTGCAAAGCGACGGTTGAGACAGAGTGCAGAGTATAGAGAGAAGATAGAATGAAGCCAGAGGCCCAATCAATTTTCGCATTCTGGCTGAATTAGTCATGCTGCCACGCTATGATGCATGCTACTGAATGATCATTCACCCCGGACTGCGCTCAGTCTTCTATGAGACGCATCGGTGATTATAGGATGTACACAGGGTTCACTCGAGGAACTTTTTTGTAACAAGGGATTATAGCGAAGACCCGCAATCACGTACAATATCCAGTGTTGATCTCGGATATTTTAAGACGATCGATCCGTTATCTTGGTTGAGTATTCAGGCTAAACATGTGCCATGGCAGTTGTCAGCCCCAACTGCTGAATTACTCTAAATTCAATCAATGTGCAACCAGACTGTATCATGTATAAATATATTTGGGTCAGATCTACTGTGATTGACGTATGCAGTTGTATTCGGGTATTTGACTTTTGAGAATAGCCTGATATTGGGTATTATCCTTGAAACGTGAAACTTGGGCCACATGGTTCTAGCTTATGCCAAGTTTCAGGTTGAGGATGCTGCCGTTTGCCGATGCTGGCCTCGGGGAGAAAAATTAAACGACCCCAACTACACCAAAATTCGCTGGATCGAGGGGTTGTTTTTTATTCCCCCCCTTAGGCTGGTCACAAAACACGGCCGTTACCTCGTTTTAGCTGAAATTAATAGTGGAACGTGAGGTGAAAAGAGTGGATTTGAGCCGGAATAGTTGCCGTGGATTTATTGATAGAGACGATATTGCACCTGACCTTAATTGACGATCAAGTGCACCGACTTCTCTATGCCAAGATACAATATATCTTTGTCAAAGCTTATCTTATATGCCATCTATATGTTCGACCCTCGGTAAAAATACCATTTGTAGACCTGAAACTTGGAACATGGCGAGGCTGAGCGGAAAGCATGAATATTCGCTTGGCATCCAGATCTACTCGGCCCACCATCAGCTCAACGCATTAAAATCACCATCTCCCGGAAACATCAAAACAATCGTCCAATGGACGGAAAAATCGAGCCTCGTCCCTCCTTCATTAAACATCAAATCATTGTCCGATCGGGAAAACGGGCCGGCCCCACAAGTTGTTTCAGACCAAGCAACACCACATGTTTATTCGAAACAATAGTACGAACCGATATAACAAGGGTCATTTTCTCTATATCTATACCAACAACTTCGCAGCAATGGTAGAGAAAATCATCCTTCATCTCAACACTCGCTTTTTATTCTAACACACTCTTTTTTCTCTTCAAGTCATTCATCATGGTTCACTTCACTTCCGTCTTCGCTGGGCTGTCGCTCGTAGCTGGTTCTCTTGCCGCGCCCTCCAAAGAAGGTCTCTTCTCCAAGATTACCAAGCGGGCTGGTACTCCCAACAGTTCCGGTACTAACAACGGATTCTACTACTCCTGGGTGTGTACAACCGACATGATTCTCGGACCATAGCTGACTTTATACAGTGGAGTGATGGCGGTGCCGATGCCACTTACACCAACGGTGAGGGAGGTTCTTACTCCATGGAGTGGAAGGATGGCGGTAACGTCGTCGGTGGTAAGGGCTGGTCTCCTGGAAAGGCCCGGTAAGACCACTATAACCTTACACATGGCCCCTTGCTAATACCTGGTAGAACTATCTCGTACGAGGGAGAGTACAATCCCAACGGCAACAGCTACCTCTCTGTCTACGGCTGGACCCGAAACCCTCTCGTCGAGTACTACATCGTCGAGTCCTTCGGTACCTACAACCCTTCTAGCGGTGCTACCAAGAAGGGTACCGTTGAGGCTGATGGCAGCACCTACGAAATCTTCGAAACTACTCGCACCAACGCCCCTTCAATCGACGGTACTCAGACCTTCCAGCAGTACTGGTCTGTTCGCCAGCAGCACCGCTCTACTGGTAGCGTCGACACTGGTCTTCACTTCGATGCCTGGGAGAAGGCTGGCATGAAGCTCGGTACCCACGACTACCAGATCCTTGCTACTGAGGGTTACTTCAGCAGCGGATCTTCCCACATGACCGTCTCTGAGGGTGCTTCTTCCAGTGGCTCTACTGGCGGTAATGCTTCCCAGGGAGGCGACGCTTCTCAGGGCGGAAACGGCCAGCAAAGTGGCAATGGAAACTCTTCCCAGCAGCCAGGCAGTGAGAACCAACCCCAGCAGCAAGAGAGTGACACGGGTGCTAACGAGCCCTGCCAATAAGTCTAAGCACAAACCTTCCAAGCAAGAGTCTGGTGCCAATGTAAGCGCTCTCTCCTTCACAGCCCAACTGACCCGTGGATACTAACTTCAGCAGTGCGCTTCTATTTACGGACAATGCGGTGGCCAGAGCTGGGCTGAAGCTACCTGATGTCATCGGAGCTGCAAGGGTGCCAGTGGTACTTCCAGAGCTTCAACGAAAGTATCACGGGTGATTTGGAGTTAGAGTTGGAGAGACTGTATTCTTTCGTACCCATTACTTCTCGCTTTTTGGTAGGGAAATGATGGCTTGTATATACTTGATGTATAAAATATCTTGCTTGCATGTCTTCACGAATTGCCAAGTGATACTGGATCTACGATGCTTGATCGTGTTTAAAGTGTACCTAGAACCATGTCGTCGCTTTGCTCATCGCTACATCAGTGCCGCTATCAGCCCAAGTCACAGCTCTTAAACATCTCTTAGGTTATCAGAAGACTTGGGACTATCGAGTTGGGTAGTGATCACGAACAGGTCAAATAGTCCACTAGGATTATCCTAAGTAATCCCAAGATATAACTATACTTACCTAAATATGATTAATGTTGAGGATCGAAATCCCAAGCCTTTTGCCATCCCTGGACACCATAGATCCTCTATATTCATGGCCACTACAATCTATAGACGCGTCATTCGATCTCCGAGGGTGAAAGCCATGCTCTTCAACAAACCTCGCCTGATTCTGAATCCACTGCATGACACCATCGTCAGAATCTTTGTTCGAAAGCAACTCGGGACTTCCTGTAGCACCACTTAAGGCAATGGTAAGTATACAACCCCATTGTATATCGATTATATCCTTGAAACGTGATGCGTCTTCGTTTTGCATTCGTATACGAATAAGCTTGCCTGAATAGACAGGCGATCCCTCACTTGTAATGGGTTGAAGCCTTGCCCCATAGCGAGTCATGGGCGGTGGGCTCCCGGAGGCATGGAACTCATCGATGCTCTCCAGCCATTCCTCCAGATCGTATTTCTTGCCAGCGTTGAAGATATTCATGTGTTGGCCGAACCAGCGCTTGGTCCGAGGCATCCACCGGAACTCCAAAACCACATTTGATTCATTGTTCCCTAGCGGTTGCAGTTCCAGGCTTTTGAAAGCAAAATACCCTTTGTTCCACCAGCTGTATAGCATGGGGTGAAGAGAGATCATATTCCATGCCTTGTCTGATGCCCCTGGTTCAAATATCTCGTTCAAGTAGCCTGTGCGATCGGCAACGTCACAACCGACGACGTATGCTCGTCGGTTACAATTTTGCTTAGTTTGGTTAATATGTGCTTGAGTATCATTCCAAGTGAAGGGCGCGATGTGGTACGCCTTTGAGCCTGTTGTGCCCGTCACCACGCAAACATTACCATCACGCATCAGGCATTTGGTCTGTTCCTCAAAGTCGATATCATGTCTGTCGACCAAAAGCGGGAAGTTGGTGGTCATAGAGACGTAATCTGTATCAGAATCAGAATAAGAATCGCTTTCAAGCAGTGGCTGCTCATCAATATCCATGTTGGGGCTGGACTGAGTTGCCGATGCAATAGACGTTGGGTGATATTTGTCTGGCGCGGTGGACAAAGGGAAATTTGCCAGCTCTTGTTTGTGTAGATGTCGAAGATCTTTAAAGTTTCAGATTATTGTCTAAATAAGATACACAACGAAGTTGACTTACAGTATTTACAGGAAGGTGCGACACAATCGAGTGCCATCTTCAACTCGAAGTCTAATCCATCCGGTGACAGAGGCTGGCCTGGTTCAAAAAGCGACAAAGGGACCGTCATGATTACGGCGATATGTTCAGCGCGCAGGGAGAAGCCATCTTTTGACCCGCTGCCTCGAATGGTAGATTGCACTGATACCGCAATCTTGGTTCGTTTCTCGAGTTCATTGATTGGAAGAAGGTGGGCTAGTTGGCGATCAATATGTCTGGCGGGCTTTGAGCAATTCATTGCGGCGGTTTGTTTTCTATCAAATTAAAGCATTGAAAGTCGAAGCCGGGATAAGTAAGTGCAGTATGGGTTTTCGGTGAGGCAAGGAAACTTCTTCCATGAACTCTGAACAGCAAACTCTGGCTGATACCTTTCTGCTAGGCCTAATTAAAATTGAGTTTGTGGAAGGTCATATTCTTATCTGAAGTCTGAAATGATCATTCAATCTCTCGAGATGAAGCAAATTCTACATTCGAAAGACAAAGCTAAGCAATACCAATTAATAGCTCTATGGTTGTTGGAGATCCGGGCTTGCGACATCCCATCCTGGCCTGTCTTCCGCCCGAAAACACGGCCCCACCTTAGGTCCGGTCTCATCCGGGCTGTCCTTCGTCGAACGTTCAAACCACCAGGCAACGGACAGTAATATTGATTTCATCGAGTATTTACCATTTGGCGTTCCGGTCTGCGAATGTACGAGGTTTCCTTCTCATCATACTATTTTTTCAGTCCTAATGGTGAACGTTAGTGCTCCCTCCAAATGACGAACGGACGGGAGAGGGATGAAGTCATCAAGATGCAACCCAATTAAACCCATCGATTTCTCGCACTTTACAGAAGCTCAGCTGTATCTCAATTCATACACATCCGTACGATATCGACTCAGTGTTAAAAACATCATGCCTGGCGAAGATGCAACCCGTCGCTTCACGAGAGCGATGCACCAGGTCTACGGCGACTTTGACAAAGCTGCTAATACCTGGACTCCTCCCGACAACCCGGGCGCTGGTGGCCACAAAGGGAGGTACCTTTGGACAGACGCTTTCGGAGTCGTCAACTTCATCACGCTCTATGAAGAGACGACAGACAACAAGTATCTCGCCCTGGCCAAGCGACTTGTTCAGACTGTGCACGACGTTTTGGGCCGCACGAGGGACGGAGCATCTCGTCTACCAGGCGCAACCGATGCAGAACCCCTTAAAGGTGGCCTGAGAATTGGAAAAGAGCGTGTGACTGGGAGCGACGGAGATGGACAGTATCATCACTATCTGACTCTCTGGATGTTTGCTCTCAATCGCCTTTCCTGGGCCACCCAGGACCCGTCTTTCAATGACTTGGCCATTCAACTAGCCAAAGCTATCCATCCAAAGTTCTGCTTCCAGTCATCAGGTGGACTCAAGATGGTCTGGAAAACCGCCATGGATATGGACAAGGTCCTCGTTCCCACCGAAGGGCACCTCGACGCTGCTACCGGATTTGTGGTCTTCAGAATGCTCCAAGAGACAGCAGTACAGCAGGGCCGAAAGGACCAGCTTCTTAAGCAAGAAATCAGTGACTACGAGAAGGTTATGCATCAAAAAGGCTCAATGTATCCCAGCGGTGACCCATTAGATCTTGGTATGGGCTTATGGATCTGCCACTTCTACCATCACGAGGAGTGGTCGCAGACCTTTACTCGGCAAGCGATAGATGTAGTCGACGACCTCTTTGATGGAAAATCCACTGATATGAGCGGAAGCGCTTCCAAGAGACTGGCTTTCAGAGAGTTTGGCGCCTGTTTGGGAGTCCAGTGCGTCGAACCTGATGAGCCATTGAAGGAGCAAGTCAGTAAACTGATCGAATTTTGGGAAGGGCATATCCGTCAGCATGATCAAGATGGCTTGAAACCAATTTCACAGGTCATGTATGCGGCGGCAATTATTCCTGGAGGTAAGCTTGTCTGAAGTGAGGCATGGGAAAGCTTGTTAACTGAATCTAGCATTTCGGAGAGGCTTCATTGCTGGTAGCGAGCCATGATAACATAGCTGGCTAGCGCAACAGACTACAGGGCGGGAAAAGTTGCCAGATATTTGGGGTTGATCAAATTGCTTCTGGGGCAGTCGGAGTTATTTGTTATTTGTTGGTAAGGCTTGTTGAGTGACCTGACTTGTCGGGGTGTTTTCTGCTCGTATATCTATTGGATGCGATGATCAAGGAACCATTCAGCTCAATCCGCTCACAGTTTAGCATAATTATTTTTTGGGAGTCTTCTTCTTGGAAACTCCTGTATATTAGACTTTGCCGCTATCTACTTATTTGTCTGGTCTCTGGACCAATCCACCTGTGCTTCGTACTCTTCTTCTCACAAATCACCAATCCCTTAAGTCCGTACTGCACAATACCCAGTTCGTCAGTCAATCGCAAACAGTGAAGCGAGACAATACCCTTTTATTTTGTCGGTTTTATTATTTTCCTCTTTTTTTGGTTGCTTCTGTTTTTCCGTCCGTGTTATCCTCCAAGAGCGACGGTTGACTTTGCAAACAACCCGCACAGTCAAGTCATGACTGGTACTCTTACACGACATCTACTGGTTGTTGTTGTCGTTGCAGGACTCACAGAGGTTGCCTCCGGTGAACGTGACGATGTTGTTGCAACCGCAGTAGCAGGAGCACTTGGGGTTGGCCATATCGACAGGAGTGTTGATGGTGCTAGGGGCCTTGGCATCAACGACAGCGACCTTGCAGAGGTTGGAGACAGACATGATGAAAGATGTGGAAGGAGGTTTAGTAGAAGGTTTTTGTGTAATGGAAGGGTGTTGAGTGTTGATGTGAAGTTGAGAAGTTGAGAAGAAGGGTGAGATTGATCGAGGTCAGTCTTCAATTCATAGGCAAATCTGGAGTCGCGAGGTATTGGGGAGACCTGGATATTTAAACAACTGTATTCTGTAACTAGTAATATTGGTCTCCATCAGCAGGCACAGCCTGTAAAAGATGATCCGTCTAGAGAGGGTATTTCATCCAGGTTTGGTATCTAAGGGGGAATTTTAAACATAAGCCACATTCGCAAGACTGCCACAAAGGAAAATCACCATCCAAAAACAGCCGTCATTAAACTTGCAAACCCTTCCGTTAACAAAGAAAATCACAGGCCGTTATTCCGTCGCATCCTCTTGCTTCCAATCTCCTGTAAAGTATGGTATCTTCAAAAGAAACGCAATAAACCTCCTCGTCCCTTCGCTAGTAACTCGCTTGGCACCATTGACGTGATTGGTGTGATAACAGTTCAAATTTTTAGTCGGTGAAGAACTTGATGACGTTCTGTAGATCGCGCAGGCCGACACCGTGCTTGGGGTAGCAGATGTATATCTCCTCGCCGAGGGCACCGAACTTGGATCGAAATGATGCCTTGCGACGGAGGCCGAGACTGTCGACGATGGATCGGTAGCTAGCACTAAGGAACTTGGCGCGAATACCACCGACGTGCTCACCAGGGGTAAGCTTCTCGGAAACACCAGCGCCAAAGGTGACCTTTCCGCTAACGTTCTGAAGAGCAAAGCTCACAAGCACCTCGATGGCGCCGTTGACAGCACCAGGGAAATCCAGTGCCCACTTGACCTGCCAGCCATGGCGAGGAGCAAGCTTGGCCAAAACAACCATGGACATGACCTTCCCATCCTTCTCGGCAGCAAAGTATCGGCGGTGCTCCTGGTCAATCCAGGGGCGGACCTCAGTAAGGTGAACCTGTTTGCCCTTACGAGTGCCCTTCCATGCTTCGATGGCGGGGTTAGCACGAGAGATGAAGTCTTCGTCGGGCTTGACCTCATGGATCTTGACACCCTCACGCTCAACGCGGCGAGCCTTGGCAGCGAGGCCATCGATCTGGGCGCTGTTGTGCTTATCAGCGTCGACACGCTGCTCCTCAGTGCAAGACAAGCTTCGCCAGCGAAATTCAGAGGCAAGAATCTTCTGGACTTCATAAGAAACCAGCATCCAGAAAGGTGTCAATCGGAGGTCCACAGTAATGTAGTGGATAAAGTCGCGGATGACTTGAGTGTACTGGCTACGGTCGCAGAGAGGATCACCAGTAATCATAGCAAACTTCTCGCGTTGGACCCAACCAACAGCGGCACCAGTGGAGTGTCGCCAAATCTGGAAACGATCATCGAGCCAGGAGGTGTTGGTAGCATCACCGTAGTTGGCAATGAGTTTCTCGATAGGAGGAGGAGAGTCGGCGTGGTGAGGCTTGGTGGTGTCAGCCTCGGGGTGAGGCAGACCAGGAGCCTTAGAAGGAAGAGACTTGGGATCACGGTGGAATAGAGATGCATATCGAACATCGCCAAGCTCAAGCATCCAAGCGACGATTCGCTCAAGACCAAGACCAGCACCAGCGTGGGGAGGAGCACCCAGCTCAAAGGCAGTAAGGTAATCCTCCATACCATCCTCGGACATGCCAGCAGCAGCCATGTTGGCGCGGAGCTCATCGACGTTGTGGATACGCTGACCACCGGAGCAGATCTCCTGGCCTCGAATGAAGATATCGAAAGATCGAGTCCACTTGGGATCTTCGGGGTCCTTGGCAGTGTAGAAGGGGCGAGCGTTGGCAGGGAACTTGTCGAGGACGTAGTAGTCTGTACCGTACTTCTCGCGCACAAGCTGGCCAAGTCTCATCTCGTCGGGAGTCGACAGATCCTCCTCCTCGACGTCACGTCCGTCATCACGGAGCATCTGGATACCTTCGCTGAAGGGGATGATGGGGGTCTCCTCTAGCCACTTGAACTCACCACTAGGCCATCTCTTGCGAATGACCTCGAGCTCTCGAGAGGCATAAACGGTTCTGAAGACTTCCTTGAGGAACATGTCGATGAATTGGATGACCTCATGATAGTCGGTGTCAATGGCCATCTCAAGATCGAGGCCAGTGTATTCCGTCAAGTGACGGTGAGTATTAGAGTTCTCGGCACGGAAGACAGGGCCAATCTCGAAAACGCGACCGAAATCGGCAGAGATAGCCTCTTGCTTGGCAAGCTGAGGACTCTGGGCGAGGAAAGCACGACGACCGAAGTAGTTTACAGCGAAGACAGCAGCACCACTTTCAGTGGCGGCAGGCTGAAGCTTAGGGGTATTGATCTCAACAAAGCCTTGCTCTTCGAGTGTGTTTCGGAAGATGCGTGAGACCATTGAGCGCACACGGAAAAGCGCCTGGTTGGAAGGGTGTCGGAGATCGAGGATTCGGGCGTTCATGCGATTGCGCAGGGTCTCTGGGGGCTTGTAGTTGCTGAAGGGGAGGTTCTGAGCGGGGTTGACGAGGTGAACAGACACGACGTCAACCTCAACATTGGAGTGTGTCGCCGATCGAATCGGCTCGGGAGGGCTCTTGAGGATACCAGTGATCTGGACAAGAGATTCGGGGGTGATCTTTCGGACCCATGTGATAAAGTCGGCATTACTGGCATCACGGGCGAGAACACCCTGAACGGAGTGTGTCTGGTCGCGGAGGAGGAGGAAGTCGAGAACCTTTGAAATAGGTCGCTGAGTCTCGATACGGGCTCGAAAAGTGACTTCGGTGCCAATGGGCAGAGTATCGAGCTGTGCAATGGTGTTGATTTCGCCAGGGTGAACTGGCCAGTCAGAGCTCATGCTTGTTCGACCGCTGTCGAGAGAAGTGCGGCTGCTGGGAACAACAGCGCCGTTGGTGGTGGTGGTTGTGCCATCCATACTAGATCGAGCAGAATTACGCAGTTCAACAGCGCTATCACGCATGGTTTCGCGAATAGTTCTAGAGGGAGACGCGGAACGAGGCGACGAGAAAGCCGAACTCAAAATAGCAGCGGATGGTCTTGTGTCAATGCTCAGCACTGCTGAAGCAGGCCGGCTGGTCTCCGGGCTCGCCATATCGAGCGACGTCGGTGATGATGTCAGACTTGTGGCTTTGGCTTGTGAAAGGACCGAGTCTATGGAGACGGCAGAAAGTGGGGGCGATGAGGGGACCTGCACTGGGGCTGGAGTGAAGGAAGTGATTAAACGTGAAGGAGTTTTAGGTGAAGAGACAGAAGAGGAAGAAAATGTAGAAGTTGAAGTAGAAGGCGAAGGAGGAGTTGAAGAAGAATTTGTGGTGGCCGAGGATCCTTTTAGACGATTCTTTGAAGGTAGTGGCATGCCAAAGGCTGATGCGACGGGAACAAGGATGCCCGTCATAGTTAGGTAGCGTCACGTAGCGCAGGGCCGCGGACGGAACCAGGGCACGGAGGACAGGGATTAGAGGATCGGGGATTTGGGGGTGATTTGATTCTGATTGTGATGACGGGCCCTGGCCGGGAATGTCTGCTTGTCTCAAAATGAAATGGATGGTTGGTTGGCTGGACTGCTCTCAACTGAGATGGAGGGTGTGGCACGGTGGGTCAGCCACACTTGAAAATCCTTGATATCCTGACTTGGCTTGCTGGGGACTGTTTCCGCAATACTTGCTTGAGTCGATGACGACCGAGTGGGCTGCTTTTGGGTTATTGAGATTCCTTTTTGGTTATTCAGATTCCTTTTTGGTTGTTACTCAGGGACGAATCTTCGATTTGATCGTGGCTGTGACGAGGGGAGTATCAAACAGTGTATCAGGGGACACGTGGCTGAAGTCGATATCAGGGTAGAACCCACGGGTGGTTAATATCTAATTTGTGTATTGGTTGGTGAATGAGAATAGAAACACTAAATAGGAACTGTTGGGATGTTTATATCAGTTATAGCTTACAACATGAACTCCGCATCCACGGCACTTTCGGCCTCACGGAAACAAGACTTGCTTACAATGCCGTGAGAAGAAGAGAAAAAAAACTTCATTGTCAAATTCCTATCGCTTACTCTAGCAACCACCATTTCGGGCTCGGCCCAGTGCATAAACCCGCGGCGTGGAGGTTGAGGATGACAGATGACTCGGCATTGCCATGTAACTCGTTCCGCGCGCGAGGGTACCGAGAAATTTACGGGTAGATCCAATTGCAATTACAGGTCAGTCAGCACCGGTTTTAGCTTCGGGTCTAGCACTAGCACCCTACTGTAGCAGCTAACAGCCCTAGGATATGGGGCGTCGCTGATTCAAGCATGGCACGCCATGAGTAACGGGCCCGGTAGTGGCATGTGGATGCACATGTGGATGTAAGAGCCTCCAAGGGCGCAAAGTCCGAGTAAGTCATTCCGTCATGACTTTTTAATGTATGTCTCTCAGAAATTTCTTTCAGAATGTCCAGAAACTGGTAGAGAGTTTTACTGAAGGGTTATGTGTCAAGTCGATCAATTACACTCAGCCACGAATACTGTACCACGTCAAAGAAGACGCCACAGACACACATCCAAGGTCAAGGCCTTATTGCCGTCAGACGTTCAGGCCCGAAGCTTGGCCTCACCCAGAAGCGCCCAAACAAGCAAGGGATGGCTGCCGTTTGCCGTCTGGGCATGCCTCTACGTACCGCCAGAAGTACCAGATACGTCAACGTGTGATACAAATTTAGACAAGGCGTTAATTCCGTGACATCAGAAGCGTCGCTGTAATAGTAGATTTTCACAGCACCAGGGCTCTCTTCAGACTCTCTCGCCCCCGGATGCGCGGGGCCGCACGGAGCTGGTGATTGGAGTTCGGTGGAGATGCTCCGGAATTGGCTTGGTAATGCAGCCAAGACCAATGACATATCCTAAACCCATCGGCGATTGACGACTATCAAACCGTTGGTTTTCATGTTTCAGTGCCCTTGTGTCAGTTTTACAACCTGTATTTCTAAATATTATTTCATCCAAGACTCTGTAGTGACATCCCTATCGAAGGTAAGTAGGGTGAAATCAGGGGCTGGACTTGGTTTGTTTACGAGAGAATGTCGGTGACTGACCTGACGTCAATCCAGATGAAATGCCAAACGGAATTTACTGTTGATTACAGAGGTAGCTAGCCAAATCAAGAGAACATTCTCGTATCTACGGACTCCTTCATGGTTAATAATTCTAGACTCTCGTCTCTTTTTCCTTCTAAAAACAGACCCCGCTTGGGCGTTCCGCTCCCGCATTGACCACTAAAATGACCCAGCTAAGCGGGTGACAATACGTCATAAGCATCGACTCTCCAACCTCACGTCACCTAACAACTTTGGTTGGTTCTGACCAGGTTTTACAGCTTTGTCTTGTCTTGTCGTGTGTTGCTTGCTTATCGCTTAATTCACATTCACATAATCAATCTCTCAAAATCACCTCAGTCAGTGGGTGATTTGATTACTACTGTTTGATAACCTGCTTTTCCACTTTCGTAGGCGAGACACGTACTACTAATGACCGTCAACAACTTCAAACTGCTTACCCCCCATCAAACCACAAACCTACCTTAGACGCCATCAAACCTCACGCACGCACGCACATCAGCAAGCTATCATTCTTTTTATTCCTTCTGATCAGCAATTCTGAGCCAATCCTTGCCCTTACTACGTCTCCTACCGCGCTTACAGAAATACCTACCGTACTGTACCATTATTGTACTGTACTGCATACTGAGTCAACCACGTGTTGCACACAAATCTCCCCACCGCTTCTCCGTGACAGCCGGGTCTCGTCTTGGCTTGACTTGGGCTTGGGCTTGGATTGTGCTTCCTTACTTTGCAGCCTCTCTTGTCTCTGCCGTCTTTTCCTGACAACCCTTCTCGACCCCTACCATAACCATCCTAGCCCGCTGCAATCTGCAGTCTCACCCAAAAGCCATAATCTCATAGGCTGGTGTTGGTGTTTGCTGGCTGGGACCCCTCCCCTCTCCCCTCTCCTCCTCACATCTGATATGGAGACTGAATTCACCCCCTCTGAGTCACGGCCAACCACTCCGGAACCTCCGGGCTATGTGAATCCCCTCGAGTCCAGCTCTAGATGGTACCTGATCGCTCGTGCCCAAGCCATTCGTTCTGCTGCCAGTCTGGGTTTCAGTATCGCTAATCGTACGGATCCTCCTGCACCCTCACCAACCCAGGACATCTGGCTCGATGCTACCCTGTCCAAGGCTGATCTTAGCCGCGCCGACCGCGCCAAGACAAAGATCAAGGCCGAAGTATGGATGCCGCCCCGTCCCGCGCTCGGTGCCCGGGCTGCCGTTATAAACTTCCACGGAGGCGGATGGATTCTCGGTCAAGGCACTGACGATGCCCGTTGGGCCGGTGCTATCATGGCTAATCTCGACGCCGTTGTCTTTACTGTCAACTATCGTCTCGCGCCATCTTGTCCCTTCCCAACACCCATCGAGGATTGTGTGGATGCTGTTCTTCAAATCAAGCATCGTGCTGCGGAATTCGGCATAGACCCTGATCGTATCATCCTGTCGGGGTTTTCCGCTGGTGCCACAAATGCCCTGGCAAGTTGGCTCATTCTCAACGACCCTGATCGATGGGGTTACAAGTTCCCTATAGAGCCTCCAAAGATTGCCGGGATCACTCTCTACTATCCACTTCTGGACTGGACCATCTCGCGTCCGGAAAAACGGCTTACATGTTCAAAGCCGGAGTTTACCTTACCCAAGGGTCTAACAGATCTTATCGACGCTTCCTTCATCTACCCAATCATTCCTCGCGAGGAACGTTGCGATCCAAGACTATCCCCGGGGTTGATGCCTGATGAGTTGCTAAAGAAGCTTCCTCCCATTCACTTGGTCTTGTGCGAGTATGACATGCTCCTCGCCGAAGGTCTCAAGTTCTCGAATCGTCTCAAGGCTGCTAACAAGAAGTTCACGTTGCGTATAGTCGAAGGAGAGAGACACGCATGGGATTGTCCACCCCCGATGTCACCAAAAGAGAGTGTTGCCATTGAGTATCAAGAAGCCGTGGAGACAATGGCCAGTTGGTTTGGGCAGAAGTGCGAGACCGACACTGAATCAATGAGATCAATGAGACTGAAACGGCCGGTTCTCAAGCGACCAAAGTACCTCTCCTTCAAAACCTGGTCCGGGAGGTAGTTGCCCCTAGCAGGGTTCTTGATTCTCGTGGGTTCGATTTTTATTACTTTACTGTACTTCGTCGTTTCCTTTTTCTTTCAACCTAGCGCGGCGCATGATGCGATTGACGAGACAAAACTTGGCAACATATGAGAAGCAGGGCATTGGTTTGGACATAATTGGTTCTGAGCGAAACAAAACACATATACTACAGACATAGATAAGACAGATTTCTCGAGATAATGATCCAGGAACGGGTGGCAGTGCAAAAATAAGCATCAGGGTCTTGGTTCTTGTGAAGATCATGATCCAGCCACTACCAAGCGTGTAAGCCAACTCAATCCAAGACAAGCATTCCCAGCCCTGTCAAGAGAGACAACCTTCGGCATTTGCTACTTTCGGTCAATTCTACCCCAGGTGTAAATCAAGACTGGGAACCTGGGAACCAGGTACTTCGTGCAACGGAAAAGATACTTGACAATAGCATCTGGTTTAAGGGTCCCATCTTCGGAAGCGCCGGAGTTGCCAACATTGGCCAGGTCGTAAACATGTGGCATTTCCACAAGCCCACACCAATTGGTTCATATGCTAACACATGAACTTAATCACAATAGTGAAAACATGCATCAAGGGACTCTCAGCTTAGACTAGCTTCGCCTTACAAACATTGTGCGGGGATCCTTGGTCAGCTGCTTATCTATGCATCTATATGCACGAATAGTGTGAGACATTTTGTGTTGTAGACTGAGCTTGTGACTGTGAGTCAAAACAGTGAAACTTTTTGTCGGGGTTTTGTCAATATACCGATTCTTTCGCGATCCGGAGGGCCCGAGGATCCCGGGGGAAATATGTCGGACTCCAGCATCGCGTTTACCCATGACGGAATTATCAGGCGAGCATTTCATGTTCAAATAGATCACAAAATCACGATATGTTTAGCTTTTCAATCAGAATGCCAAGATGAAAAGAATTGTCCAACTAACTAATTAACTAACTAGCCAAGATAAGCAGCATCCACCGCGCCGTCTCACTCAGCGCCATCATCATAAGCTTCAAATTCTTAAACGCCCGTCGCCACACTTTACTAGACCCCAAGATCGACTTTTTATGGCTTTCCCATGCCGTCAAACAGACATGGTGTTCGGCCGTTGGGTGGTGTGCTCGGCTCCGAAGTGCCGATGTGGCTTAGGCGATCTCTTGGTCGTCATGACACAAAGTTTAGTCATTTCGTGATGATCTGTGGCGGTTTTGAGAATTTGATGTGGCTTGACTATGCCAAGGCTTTGGAACGAGCCATGTTTGAGGTGAAGTGTTGGCCATTAAGAGAATATGTCACTGCCATGGGGTTCATGATTCAATACTCAAGAGTGACTGAGTATTAAATCGGCCTCGATGGACCACTCAAGCCAGTCGAAATCATATAATAACCTTGCTAATTAAGCTGTATGTTTCACATTCATGAGTTGGTCCAAGTCCGCGTATTAGGTCTAGGGTAAGCATCATTAGAACAACAACAGCAGTAAGATATCAAATGTATAGTCATGCATGCATATTCGTTTTCGTTATTGTAATCTGAGACTGCAGTTATTACTATCGCAATCTGTCAGACATATTCTGTAGGATAACTTCTCGATGCTGAAAGCATTCTCATCAATCAAGCCGTCTTCTCCAACATGTAACATATCGTCACCAGCTCTGCCCAAGTCGCAGGCTGATACGCTAACATTTCTCGTATATCATGAATTTCTTTACCACTTGGCCTCCTTGCTGTTGATGAATTCCTTGAGGATGGCAACGATCTTGGAGAAGGAAGCAAGATAAGCCTCGAGATCGGCCTGGACCTTCTCAGGGTTGTCACCAAGCTTGGCGTAGAAGTCCTTTCGGTAGGGAACAGCGGACATGGCAGCGCTGAAGATGGGCTTGACCATGAAGCTGTGGTGGGGCTTCAGAGTGTTGCCGTATGCGTCGCGGAAGGAGTCTGAGAGCTCGACGGAAGGGTTTTGGACGTTGTGCTCGAGGCCCTGCTTGGTGAAGTCAAGACCACTGGCGTCGTTAGCTAATGGGAGGTATGTTCGGGAATGGTTGTTCGTACCGGACGAGCCAGAGGCAGCCCTCGGTGGCAGTGTGCTTGCCAGTCTTGAGCTCGTTACGGACAAGGTCCTGGACGGTAGCGGACTCGGCGGGAGCAGCGGCGTGGCGAGCACGGAGCTTCTGTAGGTAGCTGTCAGATTTATTCGATGAAAATAGTGTACATTGCGGATGCTGTCGCGCGATGAAAAGGGGTATGATGCGACGAACCTCGACGTTGCCAAGGATATCCTTCTTGACGGGGCCGAAAGCAACACCACCAATGGCATCTGTAGGCGCAGTTAGTCATTGACTTCTTAGCAGAACTTTGAGACAATGCCGTACCAAAGATGGTGGTCAGAGACTCAGAAGCCTCAAGGAACTCAACGGTAGAGACAGCATTGCCGTTGGCCTCATTGACAGGGACGTCGGCGAAGGTTCGCTTGAGCGACTGGACGATGGTACCACCGGGAGGATAGACAGCAGACATGATGATTGATGATGGAGAAGTGAATGGCGAAGAGGATGAGAAAGTGTTTGACGGGAGGAGGAGAGTTAAAAATGATGAGGTGTCGTTGAACGTTGAAGCGGTCAAGCTGGGCTGTCCCTTTGCGGGTAGGTTTAGACAGGGAGCAATACAGGAGGGGTCTAGCTCAGGGGACCTAGTGAGGGGCTCGAGACGGTGAAGGAGGGGCATTCGTACAGTGTAGAGAGATAAGATAAAGCTGGTGCATGCAGCTGAAACAGATGATATTAGAGCCAAGCAGTATTCTAAGACATCTGGGAAGGCTATATCGGGCTGAAGATATTAATAGGGCTAATGCAGAGTCCTCAAAAGGTCTTTTATTATCCAGATGCGATGGTATTCATCGGACCTGCATCGAAGGGTCAAGTGGAAATACTCCAACTCCGCACTGTGTTCCGGGGCTCGATTTAGTGGTTTCGTCGAGACCGCCTCAAACCCCACAGTCTCCCACGTTGATCAGGGTGGAGGACATAGACAAGAGGCTCAATATAGTACGACATGGTAAGACTCTCAGTCGAGACTAGAAAAGAAATGGTTCTATGAAGAGTGATGTGTGAAACTAATAATGCACTATGAGTGTAAGAATCTGGTCTGAAATGAAATGCCGTTGAATCATCAAAGCTTGCTAAGTATCTATCTTATGTGGTGTTGTGTTAGCTGACGACGCTCAAGGCGGGGCCATATCATGATACCTAGAACAAGGCAAGGGCGTCATCATGAACAAAATAACAGTGATTCAAATCATATATATGTTATCATTAAACTATCAACGCCAAAACATTATCCCACAAGTCATCCAATTACGTGTAAATAGACTCAGTCACAGAATTGACTTGCAATCCCCATTCCGCCATCTCAGCATCTTCAAGGAAGCGCAGGGGGAACCAAACCAAATGACCCTTGATTTGCGACAGCTTCTCTCTGGCGTCTTCGGGGGGCATGAACTGGTCAAAGATATGACCAGCTTTGACACCGCGCGGAGGAAGATATCTATCATAATCGTCGAAAGTCCTGATATGATCATCTGGATCAGCGTGGAATAAGTGGCGGAATAGCTCGGTGTTCTTGTCTGCCTGGCCTGTCCACTTCTCCCAGAGCTCATCGCTGAGAGGATCTTCAACAAACTTGTAGCTCTCATCTTGGTCGTAGATATCGTTGTTGGGGTTGACGCTTGGGGGCATAGCGTTGATGTCCTGCGAAGCATCGTGGGGTTGGGGGGGCAAGAGACCCATGTGCTCACGCCAGAGGTATCGACGGAGGGTTGCTGCGTGATAACCTGCTTCGAAGGGCTTTCCATCCATGGTACTGGGGATGAGGCGTGTGTCCTCCATCACAACACTAAGCTCACTGTCGTGGTCACCCAGCTGACTTCGATCGTTAAGGTTACTGCTTCCGCAGATGGCAATTCTGTCATCGACCAGCAGCAGTTTACCATGAATGTAAAGCTCCTCCTGGATCCAGTTCTGAATCTCTGACTCAGGGTCCTCCTCAAACCAAGACTCGCCCTTTAGGCCTTCGCCAGTACCAGCCATAGCATGGTGCGCAACAGAGGAAGTTGTGTGAACTTCCTCCTTCGGCATAGCAGCTTCGAACTTCTCTCGTGCCTCCATGGTTTTCTTGATATCCTCATCAAGCTCTTTCTGCTTTTTATCGCCACGCATGTGTTCATCACCCTCACTGTCCTCAGGGTCATATGAGCCGTGAATGCCTTCACCCATAATCTCCTCGGCTTCCGCACGCTGCACCTGTTGGTAGCTGATACCAGTCTCCTTCTCCGCCTTGGTGATAGCAGGAGTCTTGTTAAGACGATCATAAGATCGCAAGTTGAAGAAGAAAATGTACTTCTCAGGGTCTACGCCCTCAGCGCGACATTGTCCGAAGATAGAGTGCTCACCCCGACAGATAGACTTGTACTGGTAATCCATAATAGCTCGCGTGCCCGTAGCAGCTTGCTCTCTGAGATCTCCAGCAAATCCAGGAATAGCAGGAATAAGCACGATGACGCGGAATTTGCGACCCTCTTTTGCAGCCCTCACAACGGCATCGACAATCGCGCGACCAATAGTATTCTTGATCGGAGCCTGTTGATCGCCTGTGGCCGTGATAAAGAACTGGTTCTCGATGTAAACGTAGTGCTGAGCATTGGAGATGATCTCAATATATGCATTCTGAATGGAGTGGTCGGTCAAGATACCGCTACTCCAGTCGGCGCTTGATCTGACGAGCTGGCAGTTGACCGTGCCTCTATTTTCAAGGTTTTTAGTGCTTAGAGGAGTAAGAGGGTGCTTGACGTATTCTCCAACTGGGTGTTTCGGGCGTTGTACGCCAATGAGGTCCTCATCTTCATTCTCCCTATTCTCCAACACCAACCAGTCGAATCTCTCGTCCCTTTTATATTTATCGCGCTTGACAAAGTTCCATCGAAGTACAAAATGCTCGGCTACATCATATACCGTTGGGCCTATTTTTGAGTTAGATAGCTTAGAAATTGATGTTTTTGTCTTGAGGTTTGGTGTTTTGAAGTTTCGTGTCTGATGCCAACCCACCTTGGATACACATCGCGACATCGTGCCACGGCATACGACCATAGTCTGCCTTGCTTAATTCGTTATCTTGCCAGGAAGACACATTCTGGAAGTCCATAACTCTGTTGTTGTTAAAGTCTTGTCCTGGCCAGATTTCATCTTGGACGTTGGTGGGATGAATATCTGATAGAGGGTGTTGGTGGTTATCCCATCGCCCGAAGCATAGATCTAGGCCCCCGACGAATGCAATTTCGTAGTCGATGACAATGAACTTCTCGTGATGTGCCCAGTACCATGTCATATCGCTGTAGAGTCGTCAGTAGGTGTCTTGATGGTTGCATGTGGATGGTTGCCAACTCCTGCGCCCTATGTAAATGCACTCACCCAAAGTTTTCAAAGACATTGTGATCGGGATGACGACCAACATGAATATTTCCATGACCAGGAGAGCCCTTGGGGCAAAGTCTGTTAAAGTCAGCTTATGATGTGCACGAGTCAATTGCTCAACCCACCTCCTCAGCGCATGCTTGGTATGAGCTGAGTTGCAAGTCAAGGCCTGCTCAACTTCCTTATAGACACAAACATAAATCTGGACACCCTCCTCTGCCTTTCTCTTGATCAATTTGTCCAGTCTGTATTCTTGCGCGGCGTATGGGGGTCGGCGGAGGAATAGCTCTGGCGACAGCCACCAGTCGGCGATGTAGATGGATTCTTTGGCTTGCTCGAGAGCAATGGAAACAGCCCAGAAGTAATCTCGACCATCTACATACCACTTGACGTGGTTGCCAGCACGCATTGGGAAGTAAGATTTGAAGCGGTTCTGCTCGGCGATAGAAGTTCGCTTATCGTCACATCGCTGTTCATGTTCTTCATCGTGTCTGTGGTTTTTATTGAACTACGCATATGTAAGTAAGTCACTATTTTCGTCTGCGTCTGTCTTATCTCATTTCACGGTGCTGATGTGATGCAATGGATGCAATGCGACACCACCAACAGAACAGGGCGCGTCATACCAGATTTGCCAATTTACCAATCTTGTGCCTGAAGACTCAAAATCAGTGACGGATTCTATGGCGATTGAGTGCAAGTCACAAACTTTTGGTGGACGAGATGAACTTTTGCATCGTGTAAGCCATCGCTTAACTTCAGCTTGTCCAGCATGGAACTCATGGAGCCAGAGCTCTCATGCTTCTTGTGATCCGCCATGATGGATGGCGTGAGTCACGGCAAATTCTCAGGGGTAGCCGAATGAGAGAGCAAAGCGCTCAGGTCACCTCAGGGTCTCTGCAGGAGATTATCGATCGATCGGGGGGAAGAGAATGAGGGGTGGGATGAGGGGAAGCAAGCAATTGGAGGGGCAGTCAGAAAGAAGAGAAGAGAGAGAGAGGAAGAGGAAATGGGAGAAGCAGAATTACGAGGGTGACAATGCTTTTGGTAGTTTCTCAATGGTAATAGCAATTGGATAGCTTGTCATGGTCTTGTCTTGGCTAAACTGGGCACGCGACAAAGCATCTGGCATGGCCTGGTCAAGCCTTGATCCTGATGCGATGGATGGATGCAGTTGGTGAGACGAGAGGAACTTTTTTTGCAACTGACGATGTCATCGACCAAGCAGAACCTTCACATCAAAGACAGGAAAACAGTGCCAAGCCGGCGAACACGGCGCGCAAATCTCTTGGGGGGTTCTAACAATAGGCCCAGCTCGACTAGGGACCTACGAGGACGACAATTCAGGCGAGCAGGGACTGTCACAGGCCGAGGCCAAGATCGCGGCATCCGTCATGACCCGCACATACACGTAATACTACGCACAGGGCTGAAAGCAGATGCACCAATTGACTTGTGCCATTTTCACTATGAAGCTTCTTGGTTTCCGTTCTAATGTCTTTGCCAATTGATCAAGCAGCGACAAGAAAAATCTTGCTTTGTAACTCTAAAATAAAGAGGCAGGTCAAGCTTTTTCCACTGTACAGAGCACATTAATTAAGTAGTTGATCCCGGGAGCTATCAGAGCATATGACGTCAGAAGCTGTAGCTTCATCCTGACAGTTACCAATTCCATAATAATCAGCCTTCGTCCCATGTTTCAAGCTAATTTAATTAATTATTTTCCTGACTACCCTTGTCTTACAGGACTTTTTAATTGGCATATCGCGTGGTTTCCCGTAGTGCATTGACAGCTGCATCTCATATCTGCCAACATTTGAGCTGTCCAGGTTTCAGAAGCTTAGCATCGGGTAGTTTGTCCCGAGATGTCGATCATTCACTTCATGACTAGCTCAAGACGAGATGCTATACGGAACACTCAATCATCAGCCTTTCGCAATGAATACTCGCCATTGTTCTATATTTACGTCCGAAGGGAACAAACTGAGGCACTGTATCCGGTATATCATCGTGGTATCCAATATTGCATAGGAAGCACTTGAATAAATTAAAGAAATACTAAGAGTTGAATCTTTTCCAAAAACTCAAGATTAATATACACCGGGCTCTTCATTCATGCCTCTAATCGAAAACATCAGTAGCAAAACGCTCATTCCTACTCCTCTCAAACCAAGCTCGTGCCATTTCTTCAGTAACATCCCTGCCATTCTGCTGAGCCTTCTCGATGGCGAGACGGACACAAACGTCCTCAACTGCTTTGCCAATTTCACGACTTCCACAGATGAACACCTTGGCTCCCTGATCCCACACCTTGAAGACATCCGCGCGATCATGGTAGACACGATCCTGGACATACTTGCATCCCTCAGACTTGTCAGTGGCGCGAGAGTACGCACGTCGCACATCTACAGCACCCATCTTCTCCCAGCGCTCAAACTCCTCGGCGTATAGGTCGTCGATCTCTGGGTTTCGGCATCCGAAGAATAGAAGAGCCGGTGCGAGAGTTCGACCTGCGGCAAGCATGGCGGCACGTTCTTGTATGAAGCCGCGGAAAGGAGCAAGTCCAGTTCCAGCAGCGACACAGATGATAGGAGTCTTCTCGGCGTCACTGGGGAGGTGAAAGGCTTCGCTGGAGGCACGGACCGAGACGTGGAGTTTGTCGCCAGCAGTGAGATGTGACAGAAAGTTTGTGGCGACACCCACATGGCGACCTTGTCCAGAGAGCGAAGGGGCGTCGAGGAGGGAGTATGTGAGGGTAAGTTTGGAGGGGTCTGCAAAGGGTGAGGAAGAGATGGAGCTGTCTCGTTAGTATCGGCAGTCGGTGAGGAGGAAAGGGAGCATACTATTGTCGGACTCTCATGGGAGGGAGCATGGCTAGATAGGAGCTGATGGGGAGAGCAACACCAGGGAACTTCTCAAGAAGATCCAGAACCGAAACTCTCTTTGGCGAGATCTCAGCTTGATAAGCATCCCCAGAAAGTCTCTCGAGTTCCTGGATGGTGGCCTTGTCTTCAGTCGCCTCAGCAAGAGCAAGGATGTTCTGCAAACGTTAGTCAATGCTGGACAACAGTGATAAGATAACATACCCTCTTCGTAGCAGGTTGTGATAATTCAACATATGCGCTAAACACATCGAAAGCAGAAATGGCGACGTTGGTAGGCAGTGTAGTAGGTCCCTCTGACTGGATCTTTAGGAAAGAATCCCAGGCCAGAGAGAATCGTCGGAACACTCGCGCCACAGTCGACTTCGGGTTCAGGGGAAGAATAGCAAGATAATCGCCGGCCTTGTAGGTCATGGCTGAGGGAAGCTGAATCTCAATATGCTTCTTAGCAGGGCCCGACTTGGTGAGAGTCTTCTCAGCAACCACCAATGCTTCTTCGACATCTTGACGGAGACTCGTCTTTCGTGGCGTCGAAACCTCGACCAACAGGCCCTTCTGGCCACCTGACTCATCATCGGAGATCTTGTATTCCTCTTTCAGCCCTGGCCAGAGGACAGCATCCTCCCAGGCTTCAAAGTCGCTGAACATGTCACTTGTGGCAGCGTCTGCACTGCCCATGGGAACGAGGCGAGTACCGCCACGCTTCTCGAGAGTAGAGTCAACAAGTTTGGGGATTCTGTGGAATGTCTCGACCCAGTCGTGATGACCACACGCAAAAACAGCGTACGACACCTTTTCCATCTCGTTACCATCCAAATCTTCCATCCACTTAATGAAGTGGGCAGCGTTGGAAGGGGGTTGTCCTTCGTACGATGCGGTGATGATGACAACGGGACGGTCTTCAGGAAGGCTCTGCTTGGCTTGATCGAGAGGACCAACTGTGGTTGCGCTGAAGCCGTGGCTAGGAGCATCCGAGGCCAGTCTGTTGGCGAGGGCCTCGCATGTACCACTGTTTGAACCGTAGAAAATAGCCATAGGCTTGCCACTGCCGGCCTTGACATCTGAATTTGCAGCGGATTTGATATTGTGATTTGAAGAGCTGGTACCTCCGCTTCCTGCCAGAACATGCTCTAGCTCGGTTGGGGTCATGCCATGCCGTAGGGTAGCGTTGATATAGAAGTGTACGGGCTTAATAGTCAGCGTCTGCTGAATCTCCAAAGCGTAGTTAGGATCCGTCATGGTGAAGTTGAAGTTCTGGAAGAGAACGACCATGGCGAGAAGAGACTCTTGCCAGGCAAAAGGACGTCCGATACAAGCCCGCTTTCCGTTTCCAAAAGGCTTCCAGCAGTTGGGGTACTCCTTGTTAAGTCTCGCAAATTCATCATCAAGCATTCGCTCGGGTATGAACTTGTCAGCATCATTACCATATACAGCAGGGTCAACGTGGCCCCGAGACAGAAGAGCAGTGATAATTTCACCCTTCTTTACGAGATACTTGCCCCCGAGGAAGGTATCTTCAATGGCCTCGAGACCAAAGGCGCTAATAGGGGAGTTGATTCGGAGGGTCTCTCTCAAAACAGCGCTTATGTAGGGGAGCTTGGTGAGGTGCTCAACCAAGACGGGGCCACGGCCGACAACTTCGTCGACTTCTTTCTGAACCTTGCTGTAGGCTTCGGGGTTCTTGAGAAGCTGATACATGGCGAAAGATAGAGTACCAGAAGTGGTTTCGTGGCCAGCGATAAGGAATGTGATGAGCTGGTTGGTGATGTTCTCGTCGGACAACTTCTCTCCCGTCTGAGGATCAACACCGTTAAGCATAGCAGCGAGCAGATCCTTCCTATCGCTAGGGCTCGCCTTTCGTGCGGCGACGACTTCATCAGCTACTGACTTCATCAATGCAATGTCATTATAGAACTTCTCGTTTGCTGCACGATAAAGAAAGTTGGGCGCAAATGGAGGTCGTCGGTTTCTGTTTCCTGACTCTGTAAGGAAATCGCCCATGGCTTCGATAAATGGGTGCAGTTCCTCCTTGTAATATGAGTTGAAGCGGAAATCCATAGCGCACAGAGCCAGAGTATCCAGGGCTGAGAATTGTTAGTGATGAGCATGTTGAAAGCCCAATGTTTTGCGTACCTAGACGGGTAAAGTTGTCGCTCGCATCAATTGGTGTCCGAGGACCATGACGAGCAAACTTCATGCACAATTGGGTAGCGATGTCGTGCATTTCTGGAAACATTCCTCTTATGCTCAAAGGGCCAAAAGCCGGTACTAGAATCCTGTGTGCTTTGCCCCAATTGGGCTCATCCTCGAATGCTGTGAAGAGGCCATCGTGAACACCCTCTCGAACTTGCTGTCAAGGGTCAGTGAAGTTCAATTGCTGAGATTTCTGTTGCGTACGCTGAGAACCGACTTTAGGGTCTTTTTAAACCGTTTCTCGTCGCAAACTTCGTTGATCAATGAATTGGAAGAGACGAAAATGGGAGCCTTGGCCCCAAGCCGTAATCTGAAAATGGGGCCTGAGGGGAATCAGCGGCGGTCAATGAGTTAGTTGACTGTGGTCAATTAATTACCATATGTATCCGCTAGACGGTTCAGATCAGAGAGAGGATTCGATGTGAATTCTCCCAAGTTTCCAATGAGAGGATAGCCAGGAGGTTCAGGAATAGGCACAGATTCAGCCATGCTGTATTTGCGTTGTGTTGTGCTGTGTCGCGTCGGGTCTGGTCTGGTGAGGAGAAGGTGGAGATGTGTTGAATGGGTCGTGGTTATTCGTTCTTATAAGGCAACTGAATGTGATATGAGCAGAAGGAGCTGAGCTGAAGTCCGGATTAAACTTGGCGTTGCAGTGGTGGAAAGTTTCTTGACCACCTTTTCTTTGGTTCAGAATAGGTAGCAGAGCAGAACGAATGGGACTGGAAACGATTAAATACTAGGTAGGTAAAGATTAAAAAGTCGATGGTTACAATACGACACAGACTCCTTTTCTACTCGCCTCACAACGTCATAGCAACGCGTCGTATGCAATTGCTGCGGCTTTATTACTAGAGAGGCTCACTCAACCAAGACTAACATAACAGAATCTCCCGTCTCCGTTTCTCAAAACCCGGCCCCGTTTGTGCCAAGTGCCGTGAACGTAAGCCAATCGCTGGAGACGCATTAGATTAGACTCGCCAAGAACCTGTTCAAGTTAGGTGGTCTAGGCGGAATTGCATCTGCATCTGCAACTGAACAAGAACGAGCCCTACAGACGGATCTAGCCATAAACCATAAGTCGTACGTTTATTACATGACATTACGTTTTGTTGAACTACCTGAATCACTATAGTATCAGTTCTTAGTATGCCAACTAGAGTATTAGCTAAGGCTATTCGTTTCTTTCTCTTCTGTCTATTTAATTGTCTACTGTCGATTCTGGACATTATCTCATGCTTTTTTTTTGCCTCGGCATCTCCATCAAATTCTCGGCCGTGTCCGGTGCCCCACTCCTCCCGTACCGGATCCGAAACCCGAGGCGGTGAGACGGCTTGATTTAATCATCCGAATTCCCTTTATTATGGAGGAATAATGAATGATTTAACAGCATTAGATTCAGGGGAATTGCGAAATTGCAACAGTATACGACGCTCACGGGTCCCCCGATTGGTGCTCGCATATAAATCTTGTCCTACAGCAAGCGGACAGTCGGCGTGTCGATCACTTCTCCTCACCGTCTTGGCACCTCGAACGGCGTTTATTCACCACCGAAAAGCCCGTTCCTGCAGTATGTAGGTGTTCTTGGGCTGTTTTGTTGAGTGTGCTTGCTTGCTTCTAGATGGATGCTGCGCCTTGCATGGTCAGCACTAACGGCTCTCACTCGGTGGTGGTGATGATGGCTTCTAGAAAAAAGCCCAGGCCATCATCAAGAGCAAAAGATAGGTCTCAGAGGGAGTCGAACCCTCGCTGGCGGAATCAGAATCCGCAGTCATAACCGTTAGACCATGAAACCTCACAATATGACGGCTGGGATGTCGCTGGCAGCGGCAGTGAAATTTGCCAACATCGAACTCACAATTCACCAACATCATGATGTTAGCCCCGAAGCTATTATAGCCACGACCGTCGGTACTATGCTCCGTATGGAGTAGTTGGAGAATCGTCATTGTTACAAGGCTTCCAGCGAGGTCGACACTTTTGAGTTATACCCCTGCCTCTGATCTTTGATCTCAGGTCACATCGGCTCACGTCTATCTTCCTAGCCAAACTCTTGTACCATGTAAACTTAATTTTTTGACATTGGAGGAATCGGTCACAGAACCGTGACCTGACAGCATACTATTCTCAACAGCTATTGGTCACGGCAGCAGAAATTAGCAGTTGGGACCTATGTCGAGAGTGTCAGTGACTGGGGAAAATGTATGTGCACAATAAGCACTCCAGTATTATAATTCTGCCACGTTCTTATCCGACCAGTTCGTCTATTCTGGAGGCCTAGTTCACTCACCTATACGCTGACCACCCATTCTTTCTTTCTCAAGCCCCCATCACCTCGGCATCTTCCATCATACTAACCATTACGCCACAAACTTGGTATAACCCAACGGTCCGCCAACTTGAAGCGCCATGTCTGGTGCAACGTTCCAGCAACTTCTTTTCGAAAGACGCAAGCGAGGGCAAGTTTGTTTCTTGGCGTCAATAGCAAACATGTAGTTGCAAAACTTCCAAGTTGCCGCACAACGAGACCTCGAGACTGGATACTAGGTAGATAGCGTTACTTGAACAGGCACTTCTAACATCAGTGCACCGATGAGCCTGTCTCAAGATACAGGTGAACCACAAATGGACAAAATGGAATTTAAGGAGTTGTCCTCCTTACCTCTTGAGCTATGGCTGCCTTAACAAACTTGTATGTTGGTACAAGGTAAACATTAGTAGGTAAAGAGAGGCAGCTGAGAGGTGACTGCTCCCTGCCCTGCAAACACCAGAGCTATATATTTTGTTATTTGGCTGGTTAATGCTTTCCTGTCAAGGAACTCAGAGACTTGACTGAAAATTGATAAATTCTGCAGAATGCCTCAAACTATCTTTCCTCCTTCGACCAACATCAGCATAGTCATCAACATCATCGTGGTTATCATCATAACTTTCGTTGTCACCATATTGGTTAAAGTATTCCATCTTTATTGTAGTGCTCCGTCTTGAATCACAGACCAAGCCATCCGCTCGTTGTATACTATTTATTAGCCTTTGAGTTTTCCCTCACCTCCCGAGACCTTGACAATCGGCGAACTTGTCATGGACCCTTGGGACAGTAACTGCCCCAACTGTGATCCATCCGGGTCTATAGCGGGATTGATCGGGCGTCAATTCTGCGCAGCCGTAAGTTCTATCTTACATATGTGGCTCTTAAGCTTGTTGCAGTTGTTGACTTAAGCAGTGCAATACAGTATGGTTGAACGGCGACAACTCTCCCCAGAATAATTAGGAATCAGGGCCGGCGCCATCTTCTTTGAATCCTGGAGCCTCAAACTTTTCGCCTTCTTTGAACCCTCAAGCTCCAGAATTTCAGCTCCCAGCTTCCTCCGCAAGGGTTGTCTCTTTGCCTCGGTCGTCGGAGGGTGCTCCAGGCTCTTGGCCAAATACACGGCCTCCAGAAGAGAGACAAGCGTCTGAGGAGATACAGTCTCCAGTGGGGAGACATGCATCTGAAGATATAGGGTCTACAGGGGAGGGACATGTACCTGAAGAGAGACATGCATCTCAAGAAATACAGTCACCCAAAAAGAGACATGCATCTGAAGACATAGGGTGTCCAAAAAAGAGGCAGTCGCTTTCCCCGCCCATTCACAAGATTTCTTCACGTGAAGGAAGCAATTCTCCTGAACCAGCACACCCAGTCCGAGGAAACATTTCATCACCGGTGACGGCTCCAACACCCGATGTTGTCGCACCCCCTACTGTGGACGAAGAGATAAATGAGGCTGGTTTAGATCAAAACCCACTGGTCTCCTCTCAGATCCAGTCTCATGATTTATCCCCTCCTTTAGGCCAGGATCAGGAGAAGAAGCCGGATAAGAAGCCGATGCCGACTTGGGCAGAAGTTGCTCGAGTCACCACAAAGGAAACAAACCAGTCCTCCCTGAAATTAGACCGGCCATCTGCGAAACCAAAGAAGTCATCCGAGGACTCAGACTGGCCCGCCTCAAAACCGAACTGGTCCGCCGGGGACTTTGGTTGCGAGCCAAGCTAGGATGCCTGACTAGCAAAAGAGCCAATAAGGGAGACCAAAGATTCTACCAAGAGATAGAGAGATTGAGTCAGTAGCAGCCTGCACAAGAGCGATGTGTTTCTGGATTCATGCAGCGAGATAGTCAAATACATTACTTTGTTCTCGGGATTAAACATCTCTTGTCCTGAGTCATCCCCTTAATCATGCGTTGAACTTACAAGACGCTGCCTAATTTTCAATGTATAATTATCAGTGAGGCGTCTATATTTCATATACAGCTTAATGGTCAAAGGTTGATGGAAGTTCGGCTCTTGTAAGGCTTGCTTAGTATCTCAACAACCAGCCAATAGACTTGAACACATTAGCATTACCTTGCAGGAGGCTGTGTACATTGGCACACTCAGCAGCCGTTGTCTGGAATACAATTGTTTGCTATCTATTGACACAACCAGCATGGGTCGAGCTCACAGTAAAAGCATTCAACATCAGTCTTCATTCTTTATGGGGTATCCCTGACGTCCATTTATGTAATTAGCAATGCCGCTGGTAGCTCAATTCCAATCATTCCCGTGTGCCCTACCAGCTAAACCTCCATTCTATTCCGTACATCGAAGCGCATACGTTAAGAAATTGGCACTTGGTTGCAGTCACTGCATGTTGTGTATCCAGGCGGCACGATAGCAATACGTTCTCTCACCGAGGTCTGCCTCTAAGACCTCTCATTGTCTTCATGTCACCTTGCGCGTGAACGACGAGGAATCAGGACTTCTGATATCGTCCTCAATGCGATTCCCCCAGAGTTTGGTGAGTGACGATTCTACTGTCGCCTTTCCTCTCGTGGCGGTCCGTTACCAGGCCCTCCTCCACCAAATCTATCGCGGAGCCAGCTAATGGGGCCATGGCTGCTCTGTCGACGTTGTTGATCCGAGTCCGCCGCTGACCGACGGCTACTCTGGGAAGGGCTTCTCTGTCTCATACGAGCGCCATGTTCACTCGGGGCAGTCGCTCTAGGACTTGTTGGAGAGTGTGAGCTTCGTCGCTGAAGTCGAGACGTGTCATAGCTAAACCCCGATGTCTCGCCTCGTTCACGCTCGCGTTCACGTTCTCTCTCTTGTTGCCGGTTCGAGATAGTACGCAACGCTTCATTCAGGCGACTCTGGCTCTGACTCGGAGGTCGCGAGAATCGTATTTGGCGTGTGTGAGAATGAGGGTTGTCGAATGGTGTCCACTGGTTAGGAGTAAACGTGAATGACGCTCGAGTTCCAAACGGATTCGGTTGGTCAGAGTTAGGCCCTGGCATTGGACCTTGGGATTGGGAGCCGTCGCCGCCATTATTGTTATTATTGTTGTTTCCATTGCCGCCATTATTGTTGCCACTGCGATCGGTCTTTTCGATCGGCGTTCGGCAAATAGGGCAAGTGTTGTGCTCCTTTAACCACAAGGTGACACACTCCTCGTGAAACCAGTGGTTACAAGGTAAAAATGTGGCCATATCCCCCTCCTTCATCTCATCGATGCAAATGGTACACTCTGCCTTTCCCTCCGAGCCCAACATTTGTCTGTCGACAGGTTTTCGTTCCAGATTTTTAAGAGCTTCCTCTGTAGCTGGAGGGGCGGCGTTGGACTGGGGATTGGCCTCCATGAGTCCAGTGATGATCCGATCCAGAGCCTCTTGGGAGTACACTGCATCACCATGCATTGCATTTGCTGGATTAAGAAGATTCAGGATATCTTGCAGGCTTCGAGCCAGACCGGGTGGAGGACCTCCGGCGCCTTCCTCGCCGCCATGATTATGAGCGGGTGGTGGCGGTACAATGTCGCGTAGCATGTTCTGAAAGAAACTGGTACGTTGGTTAGCTCCAATAGTCATGGAAATGGCCGTGACTCGCAAGCCGCCAGGTCGTTCAGCAAGCTGAAATGGGGGTTGTGCATACTCTTGAAATGTTTCGCCTCCTGGGGCACCAGCAGGACCACGGCTTGTTGCATGGATAGGTCCCGAGACGATTGTTACAGAAGTCGTTCCGCCTAGTGGCCCTGATGTGAAAGTCGTCCGGTGAATGCGCGGTCCAAAGTTTGGTTCTTGGGGCTGTTCATGTTCTCCAGGGCTCGATGGGAAAGAACCGTTTCCGCCAGGTGCTCGAGGTCCAAATCCGTTAAGCATATCCCAGAAGCGCTCATAAGTTGGCGCAGTAGCGGGATCATGATGATGTGGGTGGTTCGGACCGTCTCGGACGCTCCGTCGGAACACAAAGCCATGCTGGGCATGCTCATCTATGTCGGCTTCTTCAGGATCTGAATCGTACGGGTGATGCTCGGGTGAGGTGGAGGCAGAGGAGTGGTGATCAAAGTCGCGGGGGTCGTTTGCGGGATCGATCTGGATATAGTGGTTAGCATTCTGGATAAGAAGTGGCAGCGTGGGAAAGCATACAATCTCTGTAATCTCGCCGTGACATTCGGGACAAGTTAGTCCATTCTCATCTCGATACCATTCCCCAGCGCAGGCGTGGCAATAGACTACCTCACGGCCTGCGGTCGCGTCGAGGTGACCATGCCTCTCGGCATGAGAAGACATCTGCTGCGCTTGGCTGCGTTGGTACGCAGTCAAGGCACTCAAACCAAGGCCGACAGCAAGGCCGGCGAGGCGAAAGGCGCGCGAAGCCAGACTGAAAAATAGTTCAAGATGTCGTTGAGGCGAAAGTTCGAGGTTGGGTGATGTAGGAGACCAAGTGTGAGGAGGTCCGCGTGAGGTCAACAGGCGTTAAGATTAGTAACACAGGTTGAGTGGTAAAGGGTCGTATGGAGGATTAAAAGAGAAGTAACAAATAAGGAGGAAATGGTCCGGCTCGATCCAGGAACAAGAGCCAAACGAGGTTATCAAGACGATGAGATAGATCTGATCGATGCAAGGTGGTATGCCGTCCGTTGGTTGACGTTTAGTCTAGCTCTTAGGCTGGTGGCGAATAACTTAAGAAGCGACCCGCAAACCGGGCAAAGAACAACGGTGATGCAGTGCCAAGCCAATGACGAGCTGAGTTAGAATAGACACTGACAGTCAGTGCCCGTATGATCAAAAGCGGTATGAAGCGAGAAAGAATCTAGGTAGGGTAAGGTAAGGTAGGTAGGTGAAGGTGAAAGTTTAAGGCAGAAACAGCGCAGAGCAGCCCAGTGGTTCAAACCTCTGGAACACAATCGATACCCGCGGAAGAAGATCGGAGCAACTGAAAGATGGCCAACAGCCTCAGGTTTCCGTACATAACAGAGACGGCATAAGAAAAGGAAAGGGGGGAAAAGTCGGCTTGATATCAATATTCAATCAAGCAACTTGAAACAATCAAATACTGCCAAATCGATCAATATTAAAGAGGGGAAATTGCCTTGACCAACAACGCAAAACAGCCTTGGAGCCTCAATAAGCATAAGCAGCGGAGCACCCTCACGTAGGTTGTGCAAGGGTCCTCTCCAAGGTAGGTGCCTAAGGTACCTTACTGTAGAAAGATACCTGGGCCTAGAGCCGGTAGTGACCTCAGTGGCAGCGGCTTAAAGTGGACTCAGGCAGTTTAACCCTGGTACCCCCAAAGTACCCCTGGACCTGATATTTGATACCTGACTGTCTGAGACTGAGGGGACTGCCCGTGAAGGTGTTGGCAGACCGGCTATGGTGGGGGCTGAGTTGGCGTGTCTTTGAGCATGCAACAGTTCGTCTTGGAGAGAACCGATGGCCAATGATTCACACCCGACTTGTCTATGGTGCTTCTGTTATTGGCTGTCCTGTGTAGTATCAGGCAGTCAGTATCTCAGGCAGACTGGACGGGACTGAACTGCTGGGCTATGTCCGAATTACATTTAACGAGGTAGTAGTTCCGCATCATGATGTATCAAGTTACATATATTTGCCGTTACTTCCCTTGTGCTTAGCACCAGGGTTCTTGAACAAATGTATGATCTAAGCTCAATTAAGTGTTTTGTTATAAGCAATGTCTTCTGTGGCCCTGTCTCAGTTGTCACCTTCAACACATTCAGACGGGCTTGATGTCAAGTGGGTTTACTCTTGTGTAGGATGTGTTACTGAGTCCTTATCATCGCCCTTGTCTTGGTCGTTCTAATAGGATTGTCACGTCGGTTCGGCTGTAACGGATCACTATCTGCAGTCATCTGATGTTTTGTGTGAAACCTGTTCCAGCAATGTGGATTTAGTCCAAGCTCGCTTTAAGAGGACGAGGCTTCAATAGAGGCCTACTACGTAGTACGCACATCTTCCCAGCATACCTTAAAGTCTGTTGTGAAGAGAATAGCCCCAATATCTTATGTTCAGCCAATGGTTCTTCACGCCTAGTATAACGGGAGACATACTACGTATATGGAAAACCCAGGCGTGAATGAGTTCATCTCAATTTTGAAGCACTTTTCGTTCTTCGTAAAGCCCGTCGAGATACCACCAATATGAGTCTGCTTCTCGGGAACTAGGCGGCAATATTGATTCTCATAAGCATATTTAGCAGTGCTCTGATATGCTCTCAGGAACAAGCATTAACACCCAATTAATAACCCTTTGGTCCAGGAAGCAGCATGTTGGTAAACCAAAGAACAAACTAGAGACTTCTTGGGTCGAAATTTGGCTTCTCATCACTTTTAATCCCAGTCGAGATGTTCCAGGGAGCTTTGTGAAATGGAATATTAGCGACCCTTATTATCACAACATCACAGACACCAGATATTGATCTTGAATCAGATTGTATTCATCTTGTCGCAGAAATTTGTACACAGTGTCGTTTTATCCAACTCTATTCGCTCTTTGACGCATTTCCCTTGTCCTCCTCATCCCACTGCTTCAACTGTTTCGACCAGCTAAATCCCATTGTCAGCACTTTCGCTCAGAATCTCGCTAATGTGGAAATGGATAACATACTGTCGGCTAGCGTACCACTGCCCTTGCTCAGGTCGGTGCGCCCATTGTTCTCGTCCGGCGCTGAACTTCCACGTAACCGCAACGATTCCTGCCATGACGACACCAGCAATTAGGGTGTTGGCGCGCCAGTTCGCAGGCTGCGCGTACCAACCACCAGCTGGAGACCAGACGTGCTTGGGATAACTGTCGCAGGATGGGTTAGATACAGTAATCGCTTCGCTTTCGGTGCTTCGGTTCGTGAGAGGTAAAACTTACGGAACTTTTCCGCCGCCGCCCTAGGTCAATTGTTAGCACAGACTCACTCCAATTCGTAAGCTTCACTCACCATTTTAAATAATTGATCAACGGACGTAAAGGAGAGGTTTTGGGAGGGCAATGGCGACGTTGAATTGATGTCAAATGGCCGGTTACCAACAGGTGAGGTCCCAGCTTCCAAGGCTGGACTGGGAGAAACGAAGTGCGGGCCGCCTATTGTTCCGGCCAAACCACACACCCCAGCTCACACGACTCTCTAGCCTCGTAGCGCAGAACTTTTTACCCGTCGACGACCAAAAAAACAGGCGACAATCTCCAATTCGCTCTGTCGCCTCATTGACGCCTTTTACAAACCGACGGGATATTCGAGAGGGAATTTATTGGGCTCGATGAAGAGGGTACGGATCGATCGATGGGGCGGCCAATTGCTGCAGGCCCAAGCCCGCGGTATCGGTAGCGGTATCTCAAGACAGGCATTTCTACAAACGACTCGACGTCAAGCTTCTACAGCTGCCGCTTCTCAAACCAACGAAGAAACACCTACATTCACCGATCTCCCATCTCCCTCCCCCGAACGTGCCGCTGAGTCGGCTAAGCTTGCGGCTCTCCACTCCCGGTTATCCCTCTCCAACAAGATCCCTCTGGAAACTCTCGCCCGGGCCCTCATCGTTCCCTCAGCCGACAAGAACCCCAGCTTTAACAACGCCAACCTCGCCTTCCTCGGAAGCACATTCATCAATTATCACGTCCTCGAGTTCCTTGTCTGTAAATGGCCTCGTCTACCAATGGCCGTCCTCTACGAGGCCCTCCGTGCCTATTCTGGAAAGGAATCTCTGCATCAAGTAGCTCGCAGGTGGGGTGTTGAGGCCGCTGCTGCTCCCGGTGAGGAGGTCGACCCTGGCCTGTTACAATGGGCACCCCGAGATGCGGATATGCAGTCACGCTGGGGTTCTGTCCGTCAAGAGTCCGCTTTTACCGACCGATTTAAACCCCGACGAGGAATCAGCAGTCGTGTAGTCTACGACAATGATTTTGGTGATCCTGTGAACGTCGAGAAGATGAGCAGCGAGGAGGGCTATAAGTATTACCAACACGAGGCGTACTCTTCATTTGTCCAAGCCGTTGTTGGTGCTGTTTACACCCACTCTGGTCAAGACGCCGCTCGCGATTTCGTCAAAGCTCACGTCCTTGCTCGACAAGTCGACGTTTCTACCATGTTCGAATTCAGTCTACCTACACGAGAACTCTCCATGTTGTGCGCTCGTGAAGGATTTGAGACACCTATTGCTCGTCTAGAGAGCGAGACAGGTCGGCATTCACGAACTCCTGTATTCATTGTTGGTATTTACAGTGGTTCTGAGAAACTTGGTGAAGGTGGCGGCCCTAGCCTGGATGTTGCCAGATGGAAGGCATCGATGAACGCCCTCAAAGCGTGGTACCTCTACAGCCCCGGCAACAAGGTCCGGGTACCAAGTGATATGTACGAGCCGGATGCTAAGCGCTGGACGGCCCCTCATATCGATATTGGTGAGGTCATCTAAATCAGAAATGTCGTGGTGTTGGATATATATGTACTCAGAGCGGCGTATCAGGCGTCGGCTCTTCATGTGGATAATGAGCTATTTTCGCCCCGGTTGGGCTGTGTATAAAAATTACATGGGAGCATAGGATCCTAGAGGATCGGGATGGGAAACGTCACTGTAAGATACAATGTAACACAATGACAAAACTCAACAAAATAAGAATCAGATCAAATTTTTACATTACACTGCGTCCCTGACGCCTGCACGGGTATACTAGATACATTTCTATAAGTCAAATGATTATTCTGCCAGGAATGTTGAAATCACAGGCTCAACTGAAATGATCGCCTTCACCCAGACGGATGCCTTCGCCTCTCCTCATACGAGATCGATAGCGATCCTGACGTTGGGCCTTTTCTGCTTCCTCGCGAAGCTTCTTCTTGCGCTGATACACTGCGCGGATGGTATCTCGGATCTGCTGCTTTCCCTCGTCATAGTTTGCTCGAGCCAATGCAGTGACATTATCAATCTGTTCAGGGGTATAGATGAAGTTCCATGTGCTAAGGTAATCGGTAGTTCCGGGAGAAATACCAGGGACCTTGTCGTTGGAAATGAAAGGCAAGTAGACAACAGCAATGCCAGCATCAGGCTCCATGAGTTGCCATGATGTCTCGTCCGAGATTGCTTTTGAGGGAGGGGGTGGCTCAGTACTGCGTTCTGTGTTGGTCCCAACCCAGACAGTGCAGTAACCCAAATCGCCGGACTCTTGATCCCCAGGCTCGAATTTGGTCTTGTCATTCTCTGCCATAACTTGCTTGCCCTCTTCGTGAGCTTCTTGGCGAAGCTCACCCTGTTCTTTTTTGGCTTCGCGGAGTTTAGCCTCAGCTTCACGAGTGGATTTCGCCTGTGCTTCGTCTAGCTCTTCCACGACCTGGGATGTAGCTTCTCCAGGCTTGGGCCAGCCAATGCCGACGGGCCAACCCTTGACACCACGTTGACGGGCGTAGCCATCGGCAACTGAGAGCCAGTTGTCGGTTTTGATGTCTGCAGAGGCATCAAAGGCAACAAGAACGTCCACATCTCTGCCCGGTCGCAGGAGGGGGTAGATAGGCAAGTTGTTGGACATTCCAGCATCCATAAGTTGAATATACTCGTTGTCATAAATACTGGTCGGCGTGGTTTCCGGTAATTTTCCGTGCATTCCGTAGGCAAAGTTGGGTATTTTGGCAGGATCAATAGGATGCACTTTGACCAAGTCATCGTCTCGTGTCGAGATGAGTTCATCAATAGTCCCGAAACCAGTCAGGCCCTGGACAAGTGGCTTGATCTCTCGGTAATAATGACTGAGAGTTGCACAGAATGCGCTACCAAAGATGCCCATGAGAAGTGGCAAACGAAGTTCAGGGAGATGGAAGCCATCCTCAGGAGGAACATCACATCCCTGGTTGAATCTGCGGCCTAGAGCCCAGGTGGGGATTCCGGCGCCGAACTCTTCACAAAAGAATTCGTAGGGGGTGATCTCATACCACTGAAACCAGGCCTCCTTCTTGGCTTTCTCTTTGGCGATCTCGGCTTCGATAGGGCCTTGTTCAGCAGCCTCTGGCAAGTCAGGAATCTCGTGTCTCACAGCAGTATAGATGGGCATCGGTAATTGCCCGTACTGGACATATTGGCGTTGGTTTGAGAGCTTAAAGTCGCGATCGTTGACCCCAAGGTCTCCTTTCGGCACAAGATACCGAGCTGCCAGTAAGACACCATACACATCAACGAGACCAAAATCTGCCTTGGGATCGCCCTTGAGCTTCTCGACCATGCCACTCAGGAGGTATTTATTAGTGGGCATAGAAGCAAGAGATTGGAAGGCCACGGGTGGGTAGGCGATATGGGTCGAGGCCCTAGCTTTGAGGTGTTCGAGAAGGTTACGAATGTTTCCCTTGTTGAACGATGTGAGACTCAAAGCTTGAAGCCAGCATGAGCCGCTCACGCCCGAGGTGTATGTGACGCAGTCAAACAATCCATCTTCTTCTGTGGCAAGAATTGATCCAGTTCCAGCAATAAGTGCTCTCAGACCTCCACCAGAGCCGCACATGGCAATTGTTGGAACATCGTCTGGATGGACATCCTCCTCCTTTAGTCCGAGATATTTAGCCAGCCCTATTCTGGCGACTCGTTTTCGTCGGGACAAAAATTCCTTCTCCTCATCGCAAAGATTTGGTGAAACTCGAACTTTGGCTGAATATCGAATCTCGGGATTAATCAGGGGGTCGTGGGCGTCTTGCCAGATCTCGTCGGCCAGAGACCCTGGGGACATGGACAGTTCATGCTGAAGTTTCCGAACATAGCCTGGGATAAGCCTGGACCACTCAGGGAGGAGATAACTAACGACCTTGTCGGAGAAGGAAGAGAACTGAACATCGTTGAGCTTACAGAACGTCTCGAAGCGGCGAGCAAAGTTTATCCAGGCCGACTGATCCGTATCTGATTCTCCATCCTGAGTCTTGTCTTGTTTCTCGTCCTTTGGAGAGTCCTCGTGGGTTCGCTGCCTTAATTGTTTACCGGAAAGCTGTGCAAAGTCGTCAGAAGGGTAGAGCCACCAGATAAAAAGCCCGCCGGTAATTACTGCTACTGGAAACGTCGATTTTTGCTGTGCTTCTTGCTTGGCATCGTTCTTGGATGGAGATGTCCAGAGATGGCGGTGTTGACGATGCGATAATCTTCGTCGTGGGATCCGCTGGTGGATATTGAGTCTTGTAGTGACTCTATTGAGGCTCTTGAGAGAGCCACGGTAGTATCTCATGGTTCTGGGTGCAATTAGATTTTGTCGAGAATTTTATTATCATAGTTTGACAGCGCACAGCACATGCTTTCAGTGGCTGCAAGCCTAAACTCAGTGCATTGTCGCAAGACAGATAGAGGAATGGTGGGTAGGTTTTTGAAAGAGAGTATAGAATCGAAATGGTAGATTGAACCGCGAGATTAGAGAGACACCTCGGCAGGTATCCGAGGAGTTGGCGCCTGGATGCTGGGGATTTTATATGACACTACCTTACGTTGCGCAACTTGTTGAGAATAGCTCAAGATGGCTGATGTCATTCCCAAGTTCCGTCCTGCAAAAGTGGGACGTGGGGTCTACGAATGCAAAACTAGAGGGGTACTTAGGAGCTGAATATGAGTCTCGACCATTCCAAAGTATTTCTCTATCGCCGTCTGAGGTCACAAGTACGTCGGGGCAGACGGACGCTCCCGCATCATGCCACGGATCAAGCAAGAGAATCGAAAACTCCCGATTATTGTATCAAGATGTTGTAACTTTTGCGGTTCTATTCGGAGGTTTCTCTCTGTTTGGCATGTGGTATTCTTATCTGTGCCACGGATCTTCAGGTCCGCTTTCAACTTGGATGGTCAAAAAGCTTGGTTCCGAGCCAAGGAGACACACAAGGCCCAATCGGGTTACAGCTGACGGTCAACTCGTGCACTCGTTTTTAAAAGAGCTTAATTATTGCCTAGTTTCATTGTGGTAGGGTGACTCGATTTTGGGGAAAAATCATCGATACTCGATCTCTAGATCAACCGCTCTGCTCTGATACAGTTACGGAACTTGACATCTCAGATCGAAGAATTGTTACAGAGGCTATGTCTGATTTGGTCGACTGAGAGACTTGCTCTCAAATAGTCCAAGTTCATAATATATTTGTCGAATTACAAGTTTGATCTCGAGTTGTCATCGTCATGATACAAGATAAACTCTAGACTTCGCCTTCCCCTTGATCAGGCAGGTGGGTACCAAAAAAATAGGGATTCGAAGCTCTCAGTGAAAAGATAGGGACATAAAACCGGACTATTTATCAGTCGCTATACTCGGTAGTATGGCTGCTTATTTTTGTCAACCTTCACTTGAATCCCGATTTTATTGGGAGCCACCTGTCAGGGAAATGGAACACTCACAGCACTACGGAGTACTTCGCTAAAACAATTGAGGGAGCGGCAGGAAAGTGGGGTCATCCGCGGTGGGGGAAATGGAAGAAACAGTACGGATAGCGGACCTCCAACGCCAAAAAAGGCGGGCGGTGAAATCGCAAAGCTAAGGCTAGCGAGAGATGGGCCTTTCGATGGGTTTTTTTCAAGGTGATTTTTTCCTCGCGCCGGCAGAATCCATCAATCGCAGTTTTTAACTCTTCTTCAATTGAATCTGTTTTATACAAACAAAAATTCATCAATTGTGTAACCTCGAGTTAATTCTTTCTATCAAGGTAAGCTTCATTGAACAGGCAACAATCACGCCGATGACTCGCTTTTTTTTCAACCCCGCCACCATCTTTTCGTTTTCGCGACCTTTTCTCACTTCGCTTCTAGTTTCTTTCCTCTTTATCCTACCACTCAACACTTCTTAGCCTGCGACCGTGAAAAAGTCGCGATCGCGCATCGTTTCCAATTATCGAATAACGGTCGAAACTCACAATGAGCGAAGCTGAAGCCCCCAAGCCTGTCGAGGCTGTCCAGCCTGAGGCCGAGGTTCCTACCACCCAGCCCACAGAAGAGAAGGTTGAGGAGAAGACAGAGCAGAAGGCAGATGAGTCCACAGAAAAGCCTGAGGAGAAGCCTGAAGAGAAGAAGGAGATTCTGAAGACCACAGCCAAGCATGATGATGTAAACCCTCGCAACAACCGCAAATTCGACCCTTCAACCCGTGAGGTCACTGATGACCCTGAGGCCATCCGCAAGCAGGTATGTATAGCTTCACCTGTCTTCCGTTGTCGCGCGTGTGTGTACTTACTCCCCTAGGTCGAGTTTTACTTTGGCGACTGGAACTTCCCTCAAGACAAATTCATGTGGGAGTCATGCGGCGGAAGCGAAAACAAGCCCATGAAGGTCAAGACTATCCACTCCTTCAAGCGTATGCGAACATTCCAGCCCTACAGTGCCGTCATCGCTGCTCTCAAGGACAGCAAGTTTCTTGAGCTTTCCGGCGAGGAGGGTGAGGAGGTCGTCAAGCGCAAGACCCCCTACCAGCCCATGAACGCCTCCAAGTCCAAGGTCGAAGCCGCTACCGTTTACGTCAAGGGCTTTGGTGATGAGGCCCCCAACACCCAATTCGACCTTGAGAGCTTCTTCGCTCAGTTTGGCGAGGTCAAGGGTCTTAAACTCCGACGCACAAACGAGGGTCTTTTCAAGGGCTCCGTGTTCGTCACCTTCGCCGACGAGGATGAGGCGAACAAGTTCATCAAGATTGACCCCAAACCTAAGTGGAAGGACCACGATCTCAAGATCATGAGCAAGCGAGCTTACTGCGACGAGAAGAACGACCTTATCCGACAAGGGAAGATTGAGCCTAACCAGAGCAATCCCCGCAAGTTTTATGAGGGTAGAGAGACAGGCAAGGGTGGACGTGGACGAGGTGGAAAGGATTCTCGTGGCCGTGGCCAGGACGACTGGAAACAGCGACGCGAGAACGACCAGAAGAACGGTTTCAAGGATCGACGAGGTGGACGCGGCGGCCGAGGAGGTCGTGGTCGAGGTCGTGGCCGTGGTGGACGCGATGGTGGACGTGACCGTGATCAGTCCAAGGATGAGGTCAAGCACAGCAGCAACGAGTAAGCCACCCTGGTCATTATACTGAGAGATATTTGCTAACATACTACACAGCACCACCCCTCGCATCCAGTCTACCGCCGACGAGTCTGCCGATAACAAGAAGCGAAGCCGCGATGAGGATGCTCCCTCCGGCGAGCCTGCTGCCAAGAAGGTCGACGTCAAGGCCGAATAGGTCAAGCTCAAGACGGAATTAGAATCGCTCATCTGAACCGAGGAGGAAAATGGAACCAAGGAACGACCAACATCATTTAGACTGATACCATATATTGAACAAAAAAAGGGGGTTTTCAAAAACCATAAAGTTTTGTGAAAGGGAGACGAAGCGGAAACCGCTACAACTGTATTATGGGATCTTTTTACGGAGCAACCAGGTGCTTTGCTATCCTTTACTATTGTCTATCACGGGTCTATAGATGGCTGGTGGCATTTGACAAAGATAACCAAGCAAGTGATACTATTCGCAAGTGACTTTATCTCCATTATCGCAATTCGCGTTCGTTTTCTCTATATAGTCCCCCTCTTTCTCAGAAAACACCCTATCTTACCTCATGGCAACTCTATACAGAGTAATCCAGCTTCTTATCGCCAAGGACACCCCAGAACTCTTCGATAAGCTCCTTCTGGCCACTTGGTGCTCCTCGCACGGCAAGATATACGCGTGCCTCAAGCTCAGGATCCCAATTGCCCGGGTTTCCATGTACCATGCGCCCACCAGCCTCGTTGAGGATCGCCCATCCAGCACAAACATCCCACGCCCAGCATCCACCCTCCCAGTACAAGTCAACCTGTCCCGCGGCCACAGCAGCAATGTTCAGCGCAGCAGAGCCCATCGACCGCAACGAGTGAACCATTGATCCGCCGTTCTCGGGAGTCGCTGTGAGCTTTCGGAATGCTTCGACCTTGATGTCGAAATTGGGTCCGTCGCGTTGCGCTCCCCATTCAACAGCGACGAGAGAACTGCCGAGGCCCTCGATGGGTCGCGGTGAGCGTGCGAGAGGGAGACGGCGAGGTTCTTTTCCACGCCCGTGTGTGAGGAAGGCGCCGCGGCCCTTGATAGCGGTGTAGAGAGTGTCGAGCCATGGGTTGTAGATGACGCCAATGACGGGCTGACGATCGATTGCGAGACCGAGAGAGATACAGGCGCTGGGGAACGAGTGCACGAAGTTGGTCGTTCCATCGATTGGGTCGACAACGAAAGTTGGCTCAGGGCCAAGTCTCACTCCAGGCTTGTATGTCTCTTCGCCCATGAAGGAGATTGAGGGGAATGATGAGGAGAGGCGGCTTGAGACCATCTTTTCAACGCCTTTGTCTGCTTCAGTAACAATGTCCACGGCTGCAATTGTGTCAGCTACAAAACATATCATGGACAGAACATGATCGTACAGTTGAGCTTGGTGTCGGTATCGAGCTCAGCAGGATTGGCAGCCAAGATCATGGCTCCGGCCTCGTAGGCCACTGAGACGAGCTCATCATGAACAGCTTGAAAATCGATATCAGCCATTGTGTATATTGTCTCTCTTGTTGTTGACTGAACAAGATAAGATGATGTTATGATGAAGTGGAGGAACAGATTTATGGAGGGGTTCTCAATGATTTGGCGGGGCAGCTCAAGCTGACGTCTGTGAGGGGCCGAAAGCCGGGGCCGGTCAGAACAGACCATCCGGAGCTTCCTAACATTGCAGTGATACTCAATGAACAGGGGACAAATAGCACGTTGTGTTTGTGCTGTGCTTCAATTGGACACATGGCATTTCTCGACCAAACCTCGGGATGGAAACGCCGTGAATTGAATGTTAAATCACTATCGACAAGAGTGATACAAGACTTCCGTAAACCACCAAATTGAAAGAATCCTCACAGCACATACACAATGTCATGATATATCAGAATTCCACCCAGCCAAGTCCAGGCTCTGCATGAACCACAGGTTCCCAAACCCAGTAAATAAGAAGGAAAGAAGGAAAGGCAAACATAGAAAATTCGCAGACAATCCATAATCGCGCAGCTTTTGTCCCGTCTTCCGCAACATACTCGACTCTTTCAGCTCATGTCCCGTCTTACATGTTCTCCCTAAACACAGACCGTCGCTCTGTCGGACTGCTCTCGGCGCTGCCGCTTCTGTTCACGGGTTTCGCAACTCCCGTGTCGATAGGTCGAGGGCTCACGCCGCGCAAACTTGAACCAGCATCGTCATCGAACGGGTTTCGTCCTCCAGGTCCCGATGCAGGACTTCTGCTTGCCCTACGACCACGATCTTCCTCCTCATCGAAACCTCGACCGCCCGACAATCCCGGCGTCGCCGCGAGGTTCATGTTGTAACCACCGCCGTATCCGGTGTCCCGGCCGCGACCACCAACGTCCTCCTCGTAGTATCCATATTGGTCTGCTTCGTTTCCAACGCGCGAGTCCCATGCTTCATCAGGATCGAGTGGGCCGAAGCCGCGACGGCCGCGGGCACCGCCGGATTGCTCGTAAGCGCCTGCGGCGGATCGGTTGTTGCGGTTCTTGAATTTGCGAATCTTGTCGTTGAACCAGCCAGCGATGCCGCTAGGGGCGGGTTGTATTCCATAGGCGCTGTCTTCCTTATGCCATGGTAGATACGAGGCGAGACTTGGAGGGGGTAGCTGCAGAGAAAGGGTATTAGTTTGATTGACAGGATTGGGACCGAAGGAATTGACATACGCCGAGTCTGCGAGCACGAAGCTGTGTGAATATAACCCATCCAACAGCTCCTGCAACGAGAAGGACGATAATGGCAATTACTATGCCTCCTGCCGTCGACACCATCTTTCTGTGATCCCGCTTCTGTGTGTCCCAAGTGATTTGCGATGCGATCAGTCGCGTGGTGACGAAAGACGAGATAGTGAGACAGATGATGGTTGGGCGCAAATCGCAACGATTGGTTATCTATCTTGGTATTTGAATAGGAATGATCCGCCGTGAGAAGGAGAAGATACAATGAAGGATTGTTTTCGCAGGTGAGATTTGGTGTCCTTTGTTTGACTTTGGCTTGTCTTATGCTTCGTCCAAGCTCCTACAGTGCAAGTGCAGTATGAAGATGTCACTGACTGGGCTTCAATTGAGATGTAATGGGCGCTGGAGGACTGGACGGGAAAAGCTTAGGGCGGTCAACTTCTGTCAGCGTCCACGGACTAGGGTTGCTTACAGTGAGCTTAGCGCTGATGCCGGCTCTGGATTTAGTATCAGTGGCCCGCTGTAGTGGAGAAAGGCGTTTACTATGTAAGTCCCTGCAGAGTTTCATATCTAATTCCCTGCCCGAGAAGTCTCAACCTTCAATTGCAACATCCAATGCTTACATTCACTTACCATGTCAATTGGACTTCTTTCCATTATTAACCATCGTAAAAATGATTTAACTGTTCTAGCGAGTCGTGCTTAAAGATTCCTCCTATCTCATTAAATAATTAGCATCTTATTTCATCCCTCGTATTCCGCATCCGAGCAAATCCACTCCCTTGCATCCGAGTCTATTTCAGTCCATTACAACGACTACCAGCCTCTTGGAATAGCAAAAAACATGCAATTAACCGCTCTGTATATCTAACGCTTCCTGGGGCTCATCCCTTGATACCGCACTTATTCCAATGCCCTCCCTGACTCGCAAACGACAAGCTCTCCACGAAATCCTCCAGCTTACACCGTCCATACTCATCTCCTCCACAGCTCTCCATTTCCATAACCCTATCATTTATCAACACCCTCACGTGTTCCTCTCCCTTCTCTTCATTTGTAGCGCCGCACTCGAGCTTCTCTACATACATCCGCGCAGCAAAGGGGACTACCCATGCCGATGAGTAGCCATGTGCTCGGATAGCTGGCACGATATGGTGTTTCGGCAGCTTGCTTGTCGAGTTGTACAGACCCATTGCTGAGAAAATAGACACCATAGTGTTGTCATGGCTAAAGTCTGCATATAGCGCCCTGTCCAGGGGAAATGTCTCAGGATTGGCGTCCAACGTGCGATTGGTTGTGGTGTGGTCATCAACAGGCTTCCTTGTCAAGCGAGAAACAAGCTCATTGACGTATCCTACGCCCTGTGTCGGTCCCATTGCGTTGCCATTACCATATTCGTAGTATTTGCCTAGAGTCATGTAGTAATCGTAGCTTCGCCAATCTTCTATGGAGAAAAGGTCGCAGAAACGGGATTGTCCTATACCATCAGGAGTGTTGACTGTGTTGAAAGGGCACAGATCCATGAGATAGATGGTCTCCTGTAGTGACAGTTTGGCTTTGTGCAGATTCTTGTTCAGTCTATCCCGAATAGGAGGCAGGAATTTGTTTCCCCAGGCGGTCTGCGCACTGTTATCGCCTATCCCATCGTTGTCCTCGAACGAGCTACATGTTCCATGTGACAGTGTGTTGTTGATACCAGGCTCCTCAGGAATTACAAGAATACCATCGGTGTAGTCATCTCCAGACTCTCCTCTAGAGGCATAGAAACCTTGTGTGAAGTTGTGAGACGACATGATAACTCTGTCGGATCCTGATGCCCTGATGAAAGGCTCCGTCTTTTCAGCGAGTCCGATGTATCGCTCATAAAAAGCCTTTCCAGAATCAATCATCTGGTCTTGACCAAAATCGGTCAGATCCTCAGATCCGAGGTTGTATTCGTAGTCCTTGAGCCATTCGTAACCCTTGCCATAGTTGGTCACTGATTTCTGGAGGCGGGCAATGGTGGTGCTGTATGCTGTAGTCTTGCCGGCGGTTGGATATCGAGCTCCATGACGAGACAGGGCAATTCCTATGGTGACCTCGCAATCATCCGGTGTTGAAGAATTAATATCTGATGGGACAGAGAAGAAGGAAGAATATTGTCCCCAGAGCTTGGAAATGTCATTGCAGCTTCCGTCATATTCACATCCCGATGACAGTGTACTTGCAAGTGTTAGTTTGGGGTCAAATGTGAGACTTGGATGAGGGTGCTCACTTGTTGTGAACCCAAATAGCGAGAACTGTGATCAATGCAACTGTGCTGATTACCATGACAAGGTAGCTCCATCGTCGGGTCTCTCGACGCTTATGCTCTGTATGCCAGTTCTCAAGTCGCTCTGCGTCCGCATAGCTCTCTTCGGCTTCTTCATCATTTCCAGATAGTAGTCGCCCTCTCTCAGCATCGGCATCAGATGCATCTGAGCGATTCGCTTCTGAAGGCGCGTCGTCGCGCGGAGTTCGAACCATTTCTACTGATTCGATTGTCTTGACAGGGATGTTGTAGATGTTTTTGAGAGCCAATAGCTCCCTGTAAGGGCGATAAGGTTAAATTAGTAACGGTTGATGCGAAAAAGCACGCAAAGTTTGAGGTATTGAGCTACTGGAAGCTCTATCTTTGATAGCCTTGGGCTTTGGTCGCATTTGTTGGTTGGAAATAGTGTTGATTAAGCTGAGCTGAGTATCCCTGAATGTTGGAGGTTCAAAGACCACTTCACTTCACTTCAGGTGAGAGTGGGCCACGTGCATGGTCATGAGGCTGACGAATGAGGCACCATTAGCCACATGCCGATGTCTTCAGCAGTTGTTACAGTGATTGCGCTCAGTCGTTAATCAGTGAAACGATGATACAAAATTCAGAAGAGGAATAAACATGATAATAAGAGTAGGGTAATTAAACCTCTTTCAGCATCATGAGATGGTTTGGCGTTGGTGCTATTATTAGATCACACCAATACCCTAAAGTTCTGTGATGAAGACAACAAATGAAGTGGAAAGTATCGAATGGAATATGCCGCTCTAGGCGGACCAGATTTTAACTAGCTGTATCATGCAGATCGCAAGATAACATCTCTGCTCCTATACCTCCAACCTCTATCGTTTAACTTGGACATAAATTTTAGAGCAAACCTGCCGCCCAGAAACCAATGCTTTAATCCAAACCCTATTCCCAAATATTTTATCACATTACCATAGCATTCCAAATACCCAAAGACCTTGCTTGCCACGCAGTCTAGCTACAGGGCAGCAAGCCGTAGTACGAATGGTATCATCAAGTGTATAAGTCATAAAAACGTTGAAGAGAAAACGCGGGGTATAAGCCAGAATATCCAATCATTCCTTCACATTGCAACACCGACACTCCTCCTTTGAGGTCGGATATCATTTCTGCCAAACGTCGAAGTGGCGAACCGTGAGATGAGGGGCTCATCCTGTGACACAGCAGCTGTGCTACCCACAGAGCATGTTGTCGGGACTGTGCGATTCTCGTCATCCGATGCCCAAGTACTGACCGTATCGATTGACTCTGTGCTCCGCCGATGTTCTGATGCTCCGCCCAGCGAAACTTGGTAAAATCCTTGGTTGCCCCTGATAGGACGAGGAGCGTTGGTGACAGAGTCGAAACTCATGTTACGGTTGTGCTGTGACCCGGGGAAGAGCCAGCTCGACACCCGGGAAAAGGACTTCTTCTTCCTCAGAGGAGGTCGAAGTACTAAAGGTAGTGGTGGCGGTGGGGGCATATCATCTCGCCTTGGGCGAGAAGGAGGGGTAGAAGGTGACCTTTGCTCACCAGGAGTTCGGGATCTGCGAGGTGGTGTGATGGGAGTTCTCACAGGCGTACGAGGAGACCTGATGGGTGCTGTGTGTGGCCTTTCAATGATATCGGAATTGAGTCGCTGGGCAAAAGAAGGAGCTGCTGGGGGAAGAGCCGGAATTGACGGCATGGGCTCCAGGTCTGAAGAAGTCAGCGGGAGCGGTTCGTCACCAGGTCCGTAGATCGAGCTCATACCAGGCATGGTTCGGGCGACCGAGTGGGGAGTTGGTGGTCGACTGGGAACATAAAGACTCTGTCTCTCGATGACATCGTCAATTTGCTTCTGGAGCTTTTCAACCTCTAGCATAGCACTCGCAACTCGTTCCTTGACCTTTTCCACATCTGGTGAGCTATACGCACGAAGACGCCCCCGTGACTTGGGGGGAATCAAGGGCGGGATCTCATCTTCTCCATGAGAGGAACTAGGAGCACTTCCCAGGGCTTGGCGGCGTGGAAAGTGAAATGACATGGGAGAATCTGAGAAGCTCTTCTGGTGCTCCAATGAAGGTTTCACTTCTTCGGGTTGGCTGTCTGACAAATCTAACACACACTCAGAATAGTCTGATGAGGGGGCCGGGTTCGCAGGCCTTGGTTCAAAGTGAGGCATGATAGGAGATACACCATTGTCGGACTGATAGATGCTCAACTCGAGCGGGCGGTAAGGGCGATGAGGTAACTGTTTCGCAGGCCGAAGATTCGAGGCTCTCGATGGCGTAGGTTCAGGATAATCAAGAAATGGATCGGCGGCAGTTGATACATGGCGAAAGTCTGAAGGGGCTGAAATGAGCGGCCGGCGCGAACTTGAAGAGAGTGACCAGAATCTCCTTCTCTTTGACGAGACACTGTCCCTCGTAGACCTCTCCGACATTTTACGATGCTGTGGCATTGCAACAGGCTGGGGATGGTGAATTGGTTGGTCGTATATTACTGGATATGAACGCTTCTCATCGACTTGGCCTATCAGCAACTGGTCGTCGCTCAACCTGCCTACGGGCCACGAAATGTTCAAAGTTGAAGACGAATCCGAGGCCCAAGCATTGGCAGTGTGGGCAGAGGTAGAAGTAGACATAGACTTACTACGACGCGGCCTCCTGTCCTCTGAGGAGACCAGCGGTGCGCAGCAGAGAGATAGCCACGATGGCCAAGAAGCTGCTTCAGAGCCATGGGCACCGTGAGAACCGGCGTATGTCATGCTGCGAAGCTCTCACGTCATACCGAGAAGGCGTTTAGAACGTTGGGTGAGAAGAGAATGGCGGAGAGAAGGACGATTCGTTACTCAACGAAATGAAAGAAAAATGACTGAGAAGCTGAAAGACGGATCAACGTAGGGAGATAAGGTGGGATATGAGTGTGTATGTAAGTATGTATGTCCAGTACACTCCTTCGTATATGTAAGCCAGCACAAGTACTAGCACCTGCAGAAGAGGAATAGGATAGGACAAGAAGTAAAGCAAGACGGGAAAGCTGCAGGAAAAGTACCAGGGACCTGGCAGATAAAAGAACAAGAGAAGCAAAGCAGCGGCAAGCAACTTGTAATGCAGCCCAGCCCATCTCGTGGATGACGGCCGGGCCGCGACGTTCACAAGGTAGTATATCCACACCCATAGAGGCAACAAACGACAGTATTGGCACCCATGCCCCTGCTACGAGTCTGTAGTGGGATCTGGGTTAGTTTCAGGCCCCGTTACGATCGAAATTAAAAAAAAATTAAATAAGAAAAAAAAAGGGCGGCAGCCAAGGGAGATGCAAGACGACGTATCGAGTGGTTGACGATTGTCCAAGACGAACACACGGTGCAGGTGATGGACCGGGGTCGGTTGTCTCGCCGGACCAGTCGGCGCTTAGAAGACGGTCCTGACGGACTCCCGATCATGTTAGCGCTCCACACCAACTCTATCAAAACACCACAGAGACACATTGACTGGGCCACACGTAGTGCCCGAGATGGTGTCGCTGTTGCCCTTGGCTTAAGTCTAGAGAGTCGAGTCAAGTCGATGTCGTGCATTTGGTTCCACCCCATTCCACTTCCAACTCCCCCTTTCGCTGGTCGTGGATTCTTCCATTGACTTTTTGGTCTGCTTGTCCTTGCCACAAAAGACCCCAGACGAGGTCTCGTGCTACTACCGTATTGGATAGCCGCGTGAGATGACGGGGTTTGAGGCCTTTGCCTGTGTTCGAGGCTGTGTGTCGTCACGCTGCGCATTTCTCACATTCTCTTGTCGAACTGGTGTGAACTTGGGTCTTGGCGAAGGCGTCGTCAAAACATGAGTTCCATCCATACCCAAGCTGTCATTTGGTCTGGCCTGGCCTGTAACCTTGAACAAGAGACGTTCTTCGTCAGACGTTGTACAGAGCGCATGTTCAAACAACAAAGGTCATAGCTCTTAGCCCTGCTCTCTACGGTAAACGCACAGCAGAAGCTTGCCTCGCTTGCTGGCTCCTAGTGCAAATCTTAGCCTTGTCGACTCTGTTTGCCTTCCTTTAATCGACATCTGACGTTGCATCCATACATCTTATTTGGGGTTGCACCGCCAGTTTGGGCAATACCCTGGTCCTGCCGGGCTGATTGGTAGATGCACCCCGGAACTTGGTCTCTTCATCATCTCTTCTCCATCAAATCGGTATGCTGCACGTTTTGTTACTCTTCAACCTTGCGACTGACAACCGCGTTTGTCTGTGAACTGTGAAATGCTAGGGTCTCTTGAAACGTGGGAGCTTCAGGAACGCCTGCCAATCTGCTCTCTCATCGAATCCGGATGCTCCTTTGGGCCAGGTTTGTTATTACTTGGCCAAAGAATTGGTCGCTACATCCTAAAACGGCCGTGAAAGATGTTCCATGGCACCCAGAATAGTGATGAGCACGAGGCCATTGTGATGACCCGTATTCTGGCGTGAGCTGACGCGATACGATTCGCCTGTCTTGAAATCTTGAGACAAAATGACTAAACGATGATAATCCCGAAATTTTAATATTTGGCGCTGGTAGACCAGAACGGCTGAAATGCATTGCCTGGTTCTTCAGCGGTATCTAACGGTAAGCGGCCATACTACGTTGAATGTCGTATTGCAATTGCCTCTTCGACTCTCAGCCGGAGAAACAATGCACAGCCCGGCTTTTGTCTCAGTGAGAGTCACCAAAACCACTAAACACCAACAAACAAGGTGGGATGGCTTCATTTGTGGGGTCAAAAGGAAGTGTGCCAGAAAAGTACGGTATTGTTAGGGCACCTCGGCTCAGAGAGACAAAGGGTCAAACCGTGCAGCTGGGTCGGTGTCAAGCCTGATCGACAGCCGGACCGCTCCCTGTTGCTGCTGCAAACATCCATGGTTGTTAGCTTAGTAGAGAGTCGCGTAGTGTTTGCTTTTGGTGCCCTGCGAGCAAAATTCCGTTACGCTTCCTTCCGCTGCCTTCCATTGTCGTCAGATGAAAGCGTTTATTGAGGGTGGTACCCCTGACTTTGCCATTCCTTGGTTCTTAAAATAGTGACTCTTAAGTTGAAGCATGAGTGGCTTTGCAACCTTGGCTTGGCTAGCTTTTGGCAGGGATGCATCCAGAAGCTTGTCAGAGGGTCCCTTAGGTTGTATCCAGTATGATGAAAAGGTTTAGGCAAGTCTAGCGTATGCTAGAGCGCCTTTATGTTGGCTATTTTTGTCTAACGATTAAGGCCCTGAGTTTTCTTGCTTGCCCTAGAGGGGTTCTGAAGATAATGGGGACAAAAGCCCATTCACCATGCGATGGTGTGTTCTCCATCAAGCACAAAATAGCAGATGATGGATGTTCTAGTGGCGATCTTCAGTCATTCTGACCGATGTTTTTTTTATAGCATCCCGCACAAGGCGCAATAATCAGTTCGGAGGGCAACCTGTCTCAGTCTTGACTTCGGGAATGGCTGTAGAAAAAGACGGAGGATCCTCTCATGTCTATTTTCCTTGTTTCTTACGCAGTTGGCTCCTTCCACTCTGCAGCGGCGGATGCAACGGGAGTGGCGCATTTGACTTTCACGGTGTGGGATCGATGCGGCCTCGTCGATTTTGTGATTGGAGTTGTTGGACTCGTTTGACTCAGTTGACTCGTTCTGTGTGGGAAGGGTAGCAGTCGATTAGAGGTCGATGGCGATGATTATCTTCAGCCAAGGTTGATTCCAAGGCAATGTTGTAATATGCAATGTAACCAAGTCATGGCTTCACTTGGAAATGTAGAAGGCATTGGAAGAGCGGATGCAAGTTGCTGAGAACAGCACGCAAGATCCACTCGACATACAAACCTCCTCTGGATTCAGGGAACCATCTGGTCTCCCTCGCAATGCCTCTGCCATCCCCGTATACAGACAAGTTCCCTTGTGCTATGGAGTGTACCTCGAGCTTTTGAACAGCTCAAAGTCCAGTCTGTCAAAGTACAACAACCACAACACAAAGGAACATATTTGATGGCCAGATAGTACCAAACATTATGGCGACTTATCTGTTGTCAATAGAAATATTCTTATTCCATGTCTAGATTCGCGAGGTTCCGTTTCCGTGTCATTGTTCCCAAGACTGGAAGTATCTCAATTGAGATTGGCAGATAAACTTCAAAAACGCCGGATAATAGATCTACCGAACGTGCTCCATACTGTTGGTCCCTGATTCCGAATCTGGCAGGCGGGACAGCGGTCACGCGTGGCAGAACGTCAAAAAGTCAAGTAAATTCATGGATTAGAGATCTAGATTGCGACAAGTTCCGAGGTCGTCAAAATGGGCAAACGAGACTTCAACAGCGGAGATGGCGCTGCCGCTTTTCGCAAACGCCAGAAAGTCGTACACGAGACGCCAACGAGCGAAGAAGTCACCTCGAGTGATCAATTGCGCAATCTCCTGTCCTTCGACCAGGATTTGCGCAACGCCAGGCATGGTAAGTGACGATGCTGTTGAAGGGCACCAACGAACTTGATCTGATACATACCCTCTAGGCCTTCAGTCTTTCAAGAATCTCCTCGATCAAATAGTTCACGAAGAGGGCGACCGAAGAGCAAACCTCGACATTCTACAACAATACCTAGAAGCCGTCAAGCCCAGAGATACAATCGAAGATGCAGTCTTTCTCAACGATATCATGGAAATGTGGTCCTTCGCCGTGCAGGTAAATAACGACGGTGTCATGTCATCTGTTGCCGTGGTCCTGGCTTTGCTACTCCAGATCCTCTCAGGCTCACTACAGCTTGTCAAGCATGGCCTCGGTATCTGCCAAACCCTTCTGCAAGAGCAGCAACTGAAATCATTGGCAAAGAATCTGTCATCAGAAAAGAGCAAGGGTTTTATCATCTCACCTACTCTCCGTCTCCTTCGAGAAGCTACGTGCCTAGACGGAGGCGCCTATGCGAAGCGAATCTTCCGTGCTCGAAATTTCACATTGACATCGCTTGGACGAAATCTTGAAATTGGGCATATCGGAGATACGCAGGAAGACGTGCGCAAAGCGTCCGTCAGGACAAATGCTGTCCGTTTTTTCTTGAGCCTGCTCAAGTTCTTGGGCTCAGATGGACGTAAAGAACTTGTATCTCAAAAGGAACTTTTGTCCCATGTGACTTATATGATCAAAAGCGACCCTGCCTACCTCGTTGTGGACATTCTCGACTCTTTAAAGCTCTATGTTCTCAAGGATGACAAGATCCCCAGAGAAGTCAAATTTCGATGCTTCAACACCAAGTCCTTGGTACGCTTCTTGGCTCTATACACATACACCAGCGATGGTGAAGATGTCGATGAGAAGTCAACGGTGAGCTGCAAGGCCCATCAACTCCTCATCTACATCTGTACGACGCCTACTGCTGGTATTTTGTATCCTTCCACTGGTCTATACCCCAAAGAGTCTGAAGACGACCCAACGCCAAGTGGGCGTGCGAAGGCTGGTACACACGGTGCTTTCTTCGCCGACAAATACAAACAAGACATTCCTGTGTATAACTTCGTCCTTGCCGAATTCGCTCAAAAGTTGCGTCCTTGGTCCAGTTTGAAACATAGCGAGCTTCTGGTAGCAATCTTCACCGCTGCCCCTGAACTTACTGCAAAATACTTCCTGAGCAACCGATCTTTCACGTTCGAACCAAAGTTATCAATGACATGGATTGGATATGCCGCGTTCCTCTTTAATACTATGCAACTTCCTCTCCCTCCTCGCTTCGGGGACCGATCGCGATCTGCCAAGGCACCTCCTCCCACGTCCATCCTTCTCGACAACATTATTCCTCTCCCCATCAATCAAAAAGTCCTGATCAGATGTCTTTCCTCCAAATCCAACCTCACATCTTTCTTTGCTACCCGTATTCTGATCGTGGCAGTCGAGAAATTAGCTGAAGCTCTCAAGATGCATGAAGAGGTTTCAAAGGGCAATGATCCTGTCTGGGCAGAAGCTAGCCGTCGTTTAATCGATGCTTTTTGCCAACGTATTCCGGACATGAAAGAAATCGTTCGGTCTTACAAGGGAATACAAGCTGAGAACATTCTTCATAAGACCATGGCCAGTCGTTTGCTACGCCTTTACTATGAAGTCATTCCACAAGTTGCCCTTGCTGCCAACTTTGATGTTTCGCCTTTCTTCACGGAAGTTCTCAAGTCGCTCAACAAGGAAAGCGAGCAGCATGAGGACGAGTTACTAAGAGTTATGGAGCTTGAGAACTTGGTTTCAATTGCCAGTTATTCCCCTGGTATGCGTTGGTTCTCAAGGATAGACAATCTCATTGATGGAGCAGGATCATCGCCATACACCGCCCTCCTACGGCTACTCTGTGATCAGAAGCGAGATCTTTCTTTCCAGCAGATGAAGAAGGTTCTAGGCGAGGTCGCAGTTGAGAACCAGATGGTAACGAAGGCGTCCCTGATGAGCCCCCTATTCGAGGCTCTTCAGACAACACTAGCCGATGTCAAGGCAAAGCCAATGGAGAAGGTTTGGTCATATGTTGACAACTGTATCAACCGATGTGCCTCCTCACCAATCAAGTATCTCGATTTGTTAGAAACATATGCCCAGGAAGATGGGGTATCATCTGGTAATGAGACTGCTTTGGTCAACGTGACCCTGATAGAGCAGTTGTCATTTGCAATGGGCTCTGCTAACAGCGATGAGCAAGCTGCCCTTGGCCAGTTTCTGTCTTGCTACTTCTCTACTTCATACAAGTTCAAACCAGGAAAACAACTCACCAAAGCTCTATACAAACGCATCTTAGCACAGTTTTCATCTAGCAAGGTCAAGATGAAGAAGCTCAAGGAGGAAAAGTCTGATGATGCAGATGCTGATGAAGATATGCCTGATGCCGACACAGTTGATGTGAATGGTTCAAAAGATGGCTCGGCCATTGATTCTTCAAAGCTTGAGGCTATGCTGCATGTACCACTGCCCGAAGACGAGGATACCACAGCTTTGACAAAATGGGCTGGCAAAAACGCTGAAGACCTCGTTGAAGATGGCTGGGCAGCAGCTTTGATTCGCCTCCTCTCCTCTCCCCATATCAACATCCGCAAGGAATCCCTCACCAGCATTCTTAAGATGGCTGCCAAGCTCAAGGAATCTTCCTACGAAGAAAAGGAACAGGTTTGGCTCCTCTTATGCGAACTTGCCGAGTCATCGCGGGATCAAGTTGACAAGGGCCCAGTCCCCTCTGCCTTCACTGCCTTCGCCATCCACGCTCTGGATGTCCTGAAGAATCCGCTGCACCCACTCTACCCCAAAATCAACAGCTTCCTCACACGCAGCCCCGTCTGGTCTGCTGACAAGCTTCCCCTCGCCCACGACATTCTTCACGGTGAACCCTCAGAAGATGATAAGTATTACACCGAAATCACATGGCTTCTCACCTACCTCCTTGACAGCTTGCGCACACCCTCCGACCTCAGCATCTTTCATCGCAAGCGATGGTTCGAGAAGATACTCGCTCTTGGTGCCAATCCTTACTTACGTGTCAATCTACGCACTCGTTTGCTACGTTTATTGTATCGCACGACTTGCATTGAAGGCGGTAGCACCACGCTGACGACTCGCTTCGGCATCCTCAGCTGGTTGGACTCGCAACGGGCTGCATTTGAGGGAGGTGAAGAGGCAGATGTAATGGTTGCACTCATGAAAAGGGTATGGGAGACATGTGATCAAGAAAAGGTCAAGGTCTGGAGTAAGGGAGGCGTCGAAAAGTTACTTGCCAGGCATGATTTGTAAAGATGAATGGATTGGATATATAAGTTAGACAAATTTATACATACGACTGTTAATACCCAGCATAAGAAGACGACAAAGACTTCCGTGTATCAAGGAAACGGACATCTCCTATTAGGCACTCAAATGCTCGCGATCTGTGCAGTCGACTTCAAACCTCACTTGAAAAATTCATGGAGTCAATGTTATCACTGAAACATCATTGTTCAAATTTGTTCGTACATATGTACAGATCCCATCCATCTACCAAACAATAACCAGAACGGACACCATAAAGACGACAAAATATATATGCCCCTCGACACAAAAGATACTCTCCCTCGCTAACTACCCCACGCATTAATATGGATAAGAGCAGCCTTTTCGTTCTGCCGTTAACAAAAATGTTGAGTTTTTAATTTCCCATCCAAAATTCGCCGTTGTAAAATATGAACGCACTCCAAAACAGATATAAACAAGATTATCGCAAGGCTGTATGGGCATGATAACGACCGTCTCAATGAATACATGCTGAGTCTCAACAGTCTACAATTGGCCAGAAAGTAGGGCTTCAGTTGCTGAGAAATTGTTAGCATGGGATCGAATGAAATGAATGAGTTAGAGAGTATTGACTTACCAGAGTTGATGTAGGCCCTCTTCGCGTCTAGAGGAACATTGAATCGCCTCTCCAGCTCTTGCTTGATGCCCTTCTTGGTGACAGTCATCAAGTCAGCTGTCTTGAGGATGTCGCGAATCTCAGCGAGGAGGGCGTCATCACTAGGCATGCCAACCATCTCCTCGGGAGAGAAGAACTGCGAGCCACCAAATTGGCTCGCACGGTTGCCAGGCATCTCAGAATGGGCCAGAGACATGCGAGACATGTTCTGGTGGCCGAAGCCAGCTGTTGAGCCGGGGCGGCTGGGCTGGTAACCACCGCCGTACTCAGAGAAAGGTCCCTGAGCCTTGGTGGCATAACTGTAACCAGAGATCTCTGATCGCACATCGTCACGAGCAGTCTGGGTCTGTGTCTCCCAGAGCTCGGCTTGGTACTCCTCCCACTTCTTGCGAGGGATCGAGCTGGGATCAAACTTGCCCTCGTCTGAAACAACGATCTTCTTACCGGCTTCGCCAGCAATAACACGAGTGTTACCCCAGTTGAAGTCATCCATGTGCCAGAAGGAGTACAGGGGCAGGCCGAAAGAGAAGACAGGAATGGCAGCAATGTACATGATCATCCAACCAACCATCTCCCACTTGCGTCGGAGGATGAAGATGACAGCCTGCAGACCGTAGATGGCACCAAGCAACAGGAAAGCTGTAATAGGCACAACTGACGGGTTGGTAACGACTTGGTAAATCAGGTACACGATATACAAGACAATGACAGGCTGGACGATAGTGCTCAGAAGATCGATGAAGACAATGAAACGCATACTGAAACAGCAGAAACCGCAAAGCTGGGCCAAGGGAATAAGCTCAGCCAAGTTGTGCACGGTAGAGTTGATCCAACGACGTCGCTGAGACAGGAAGACAGACCAAGAGTCAGGGGCAATAGTCCAGGCCTGTGCGCTGAAGAGGTACTTTGTCTTGTACTTGGCGTGATACTTGAGGAGCAAGGTTGTGAGATATCGATCCTCACCAAGGTGGAGCAAGTTCTTCATGTGTAAAGTATCAACACGAATCGTGGAATAGTCTTCAACGATCTCCTTGCTGACGAACAAAGGCTTGCCTGTCTCCGCAGCACGAATTCGGTACATGGAGAAACAACCAGGCAAACAAGTGACTGAGCCGAACAAACTCTCGAATGCCTTGGATAAGTTGTGTGAAATCCAGTACTCATAGACCTGAATCATAGTGATGAAAGAGCCCTTGGCGTTGGTGAGTGCGGTTTCACCACAGCAAGCAATCAGGCGAGTATCATCGATGAAGGCTGAAATCATTCGAGTAGCTGAGTCTGGAGCGACGACAGTATCGGCATCGATTTGGAAGAGATATTCGTAGAAGGTTGGGTTGACGCCAATAATGTTGCGGATCTGGTGATACATCTCCAGCTCCATGGGACTCATGGCAAGGTTGTAGTGGACGCGGTTGAGGAAACGCATGAGAACCATCTGGGAGTCTCGCTTACCACGGTTACCGGGGCGAGAAACCTCAGAAGGCTTGCCAACCTTGACAATGACCATGAAGGGGACGATGTGGCCTTGGACTTCGTAAAGACCCGAGTAGATCTTACCCATGTTGTGCTGCTTCATACCCTCACCGAGAGCCTCGAAGCTGAGAGGCTCGGGGTCGACGGTCTCAGAGACACCAAGAATATCCAACACGATGCGAGGCGTAGGCCTGTCGTTACCTTGACCGATAATCATACCGTCACAGACAACGACGAGAAGCTTACGCTTATCATCATACTTCATGCGAGAAAGCGAGTCGATAGCACGACGCAACGAGTCTTCATCTTCGGTATAAGCGGGAATCATACACATGACGAACTTGTCGAGGTTCTCGGGCACGTTCTTGCCACCGAATTGGAGCGCAGCAAGGAACTTGAAGACCAAGATAGATGCGAGCATGACTGAAATAGCCAGGATGAAGTATGTAGCGAACTGACAGCGGGTGGAGTTTCGAGTATCTGAGTCACCAATGTAGAAGAGGTTGTTCAGACAGGTCTCCATGCGTTGTTTCTTGACAGGGCTGAGCTTGATGTTATCCCAGTACTTGGAAACATCCTGACCCTTTGCACTTCGGAACAGCTGGACGACACTGTCCTCCATGAAGTCTGTGGCACCTGGGATGTTGGGTGTAGGCTTGCCAGCCTTGGCCTTGAGACGGAGACCACCCTGGAGGTACTTGGTCATGTCGTAAACCTTTCCGTGAATAGTGACAACGTTCCAAGAACTGTCTCGGGCCAGCTTCTTGACATATTTGGGGCTATAACCCATGCGACCCTTGAGGTAGACATGCTTGAAGGTGTACATCTGTTCGAAGTACCAGTCAGGGCGGCTGTCGTTGGTGTAATAACGGAAATCGTGGTAGTCGGAGTTGACATCAACATCTCTGGAAGCAAGAAGCTGGGGCTGACCAGTGATGTTGGTGTTTCGGTTGTCGAGAGTGACCTCGGGAGGGATCTGACCATCTTTGCCCTGGCACAGAGCAGACACTTGCATGGGGAAAAGAGAGCTGATATCCTTGCCGGCATAGTTCAAGAGAGTATCCTCGCTGACAAGGTTGCTGCCAGGATAATGGTTGGGAATGAAGGCATTGAGGTCAATAACGAAACCACGGATAGCAACGTAGGCGCCCTTGCTACCCTTGTCGCCATTGTAGGAAGAGAGTTCGTTGGAGCTGTAGACATACTGCTTGGGGCAAATGAGCGTGGGGAATCCGACCATGAAGAAAGCGGCGACAGCACACATCAACCAAATGAGCATGTTGATCGCCACCTTTTCTCTCCAAGCCATACGAACATCCTTTCGAGGCATGCGTCCGATCAGTCTAATGGCAAAGTCGGGGATGAACCAAGTGAGGAAGAAGACGAGAGCCACCCAACGCTTGCGACTAGGCTTATCTCGGTACTCCTCAACCTCCTCGAGAGACTTCTCATTGCCTCGCTCAGCCATCTGCTCACGTGTGTCGAGGTTCTTGAACATGTCACCACCACCAAAGGCAGAAACACCAGCCTCGGATCGAGTGTCATCGGTGAAGTAACCCCCCTTGGCCTTCTCACCGTACATGAGAGGGGTGTTGCCACCAGAAACCAAATGCTCCTTGGAGGCACCGAAAGCCATAGACTCAGCAGGTGTGAGACCATCACCAGCATCTGATGAAGGCAAGCCGCCGTAGCGACCAGAAACTGACACTGCCTCGCCGAGCTGGGCAATCTCCATCCAGCAACGTTCGCTAAGGAAGACGCCGGTAGCACCGACTCTGACTTCATTCTGGGGCCACTGCTTCTCCTCAATGACCATCTCGGCACGTTCTCGTTCACTGCCGACCAAGATGGTCTCCGCATCTGTCATACCCAGAAACTCGCCGAAAGGCAAGAACAAACTGAAATCGGCAGATCGAAGACGCTGGCTGATTTCTGCAATACCAAAAGTTTGGACCTGCATGCGAACGCACTTACTGTCGAACTGGTTCGCAATTCGTCGATCGTTGGGCTTCAAGCAAAAGACGAAGTATGAGTTGGTACCAGGGTCAGTGACAGCCTTCTGGACATTGTCCAGCGAGGCAAGGAACTGGCCTGAAGCACCTTGATCGAGAGTCATCTTGGCGTTCTTCTTAGACTCACCAGCTTGGCTCTGCTGATCTAACTCCTCCATAGCCTCTTGCTGCTGGCGCTTGTAAGCTGTGCTGGGACGACCAGTTCGGTGTGTCTTTCGAGACATGACACTAGGCGCTCGCATAGGCTTCGAGCTGACGGTAGCCTGCATAACAGTAGTGCGTTCGTTGGGGTGAGTGACAGTCTGGAGAGCGTCTTGGCCGAAAAGGCGAGCAACAAACTCGCTCTTGGTACCGTTGATCATGTTGAGGAGATCACCAGAGATGATCTCACCGTTCTCCTCGATGAGACCCTTGACAGGGTAATCCACCTCACCAGCAAAGTGCTTCACGGTGAAGACGGCAGAGGTGTTCTCAGTCATGAAGTTGCTGCCAGGAAGCTTAGCTTGAGCAGAGCCAACTTCGATAGCAGCGTTCTTGCCGTCGAAACGTCTTCGGAGAGCCTCAAGGAATTGCATATCTGTTCGGTTTCGTCGAGTTTGATCATCGAGAATGCTAAGAAGACCGTTGCCGGGCTTCAAGATGCCTCGAACAGCGTCCGAGTTGTCGAAATAGCTAGTCGCAGCAACGCTGACTTCCTCAGACTCCAGCATGTCAGCCTTGCGGTCGAAGAAGTTCTGAAGAGTAAGGTTGTAAATGCATTCGGTAGCAGCATTGTTGAGAAGTTGGTCGAGCGCAGAGCCAGTAGGAGTTTGCTGGCAGAAACCGGGGAAATCGACGATCGAGACAGTGTTGGCAATAGACTCCTCGGGTGCACAAAGTCGCTGGTTGATGGTCTCGAGAATCCAAGCAACGAGAAGTGAGTAGAGTGTTCGGGCAAGCTCTCCAGCGTGGGCACGGGCACCGTTGGGGTCGAGCATAACAGTAACACGTTCTCGGTGAATCATCTTGGTCTTATAGCCCAAGGTGGTCTGGAGGTCAGCGGCGCTGACACCAAGGAAAGCAGCGATAATGCTGAGAACATCCTTGTTCTTGACAGCGGTGATGGTTGTACCACCCTCGTGAGAGAAACCACCACTATCATCGCCAGTTACGCTGGTCTGGCTAGTTGTCTCAAACTCTAGTTGACCAATGTGAAGAATACTGGCGAGGATTTGGCAAATCTCGGCAATTTCAGCACGAGGGAACTCGAGCTTTCGCAGAGCATTCTTGAAAACTTGGAAACCCTCTGCGTCGTTGATTCCAACCTTGAGCTGAGTGGGATGGCCAAGATACTTCCATCGCTTTTGAGTGGTTCCAGTGACAGAACCACCGTCCAAGCCAAGATGAGACTTTTCAGCCTCGCTTGTTCCGGCAAGAAGATAGTACAGAACGTGGAAGTTACGCTCTCCTGTAGGAACATCGGCGATACGGCTACGCTCCAGGCGATGATCCAAGAGCTTACCACCAATCAGAACAGGGTTTGTTGTGGCTGAAGTATCGTACTGCAACTCGTAGAAGAGACCGGACTTGGAAGCAGTGGGTGTTGTAGCAGTCTTGGTAGTTGTGAGACTATCAAAGACATATGCGGCGAGAGAGAGCTTTGTGGACAGAGGCGTTGATGATTTGTTGAGAAGAGCAGTCAGGAGATGAGCTCGAATGGTAGACTTTCCAGCGCCAGATTCACCCCTGAATAAGTATGTTAGTAAACTTTGGGTTCAGCTCCCGGGCTTTTAGCATCAAAGACTTACAAAAACACAACGGCTTGGTTCTCGGATCTGTGTCCTAATCGGAGAAAGGCTCTGTCAGCGATTTCCTCGGCGCCAGCCATGGCGCTACCCTCCTTGCCGCCATCGGGACCCTTTGAGGAGTTGGTATAGGTATTGAGAGAGATGAGAGCGTGAGAAGACAGTCGGGCGGTAGGATGCGAGACATGGAAGCGACTGGCGAGATGAGCAGTGAGATGCGTGTCGGATTGAAGATGTGCTGGCAGCGATGGCAAAGAGGGTTGAGTGTGAGGGCCTCCTGCGCCGCCGAGCTGTGGGAGGCTCATAGCCATGATGGACAAGCAGCCAGCGAGTGGCTCTCGAAGGTTATAACGACTCGGTAGATTTGGGTTTCAGCAGAAAGGCTGTTGTTGCGAATTGGGCTACTAAGGAGTTGTTATCGTCGTCGTGAGTTTCGATCGTATTATCGTTTAGGTTGGTTGTTCAACAGTCAAACAGGCACTCAGAGCGAGGGTTTAGAATGCTAGTAGACAAAACGAGCGTCGAATAAAAAAATAATAAAGATTAAAAAGGGAAGAAGAGCCAGGCTCCGGAAACAGAAGCCTTCACCAGAACGATTGGACTTGGACTGGTAGTGGTAACTCTACTTGCCAAGGTAAAGGAAAGGTATTAACACCAACAAAAACAACCTGGGCTCGGCTGGGAAAAGGGATTGTTTTCTTGGGACTGGACCAAAATGGACTGGACTGGACTGGCCACATGCAAGTCTCCTCTCCTCCTCGTACACGACAGGGAGAGAGTGCTCTACTCTCTACACGGTAAAAAGGTGGGATTGTCAGTACGGTAAACCACTAATACCACTAATGCAGCTCGGGCATAGCGCAAACCCCTTTGGCCTTGAACAATTTCTATGTTTGGATGCTGTCCCAGGGCCACAGCATAAAAATGGACGCTATACGAGGTTTTTCCCTACCCATAGCCACACGGCACTCCCGGAAAGCTCCAACATCTTCCTCCTGGATCTATCTCTCTCTCTTTTTTGGCCTCTGTTTTCGCCTCACCTCTTCTGGTTCTTGGCAGTGTTTGCTGAGACTGAGACGTTCAAGCGTCATTATTAATAAATAATGCTTGGTAGATGATGTTAACCCTGTCAGCGATGTGCTATGATGACCTCAACCATTAGATCAAAAACATTCAGTCACAAAGCGAAATGTTAAAAGATTAGTCTTCCTGAATGATTTGAAGCAATTCGGCACTTCAGCTGAAAGTGTGTGATGAGTGCATTAAAAACCACTCAGGAGTGCATTCAAGTGCCAATTAAAGTTCGCGCATTTCCTCATACATGAGAATTAACGGTTTCTGAAACTGCGCTTGCGGACAACTAATTGAATTTTGCAATCATGATGAGATTGAATGCCACAATTTTAATAAAAGACCCAGTGGTGGCTCAGGGCTCTGTCCAGCTCATCTAGCTTATTGCACGCCACAAACGGCCAGCCATGACAATTATAACTAAGACCATGTCTTGTAATAAGCATTCCTCCCGTCTGTCAGCGGAGGGCCAAAAGTTCAGCTGTTTTGTTGATGACTGCATCATCCATCAGGAGACGGACATAATGGACTAACAAAACGGTAGCTCATCATGACCGGCGCGAACTCTGTCAATAGTAGAGCCCTAAAAAAGAAAACCCTTGCCAACTCTGGCCCAGTAACCAACCAGTTGTTCCTCAAATGGCATCCCTAATGCTAGACTAACCCGCACAGACAGGGACGACACAGCGGGTCATACAAAAGGCTTGTTTACTTTGATGCTCCATTTTATGTCGCGTACTGTGTGAATACCGATTCATGGCCTGTCTCTCTCTCTGGAGTCCGGTTTTGCGTTGCAAGGCTTGAGACATGTTTCTGCTTCAACTTCGGCTTCCTTGCTATTGAGAACCAGGTGACCAATTGACTGATGCTCGGGTCATTGAAGATGTTGGGGGCCCCATTTCCGTCTCATCATGGTGGCAACTTTTATAGGGGATTTCCAAGACAACTTGAAGGGATCGAGACATGAGCAAAAGCCTGGACAAGACAGCATGTGCCCAATGTCTTTTTTAAAATCGTCATTGCAGGATCCTCTACCCTACGACATCGACAAGCAAGTAGTTAAAGAATGCAATTCTAGTAATTATGAACGCTATTAACAATCTCTCTTGAGGTATTCTCAGGGGTGTTCAAACTCCACCAGCAACATTTCAGGCTCACCTTGCCTTGTGTCAACTGAACCAGGGAGTGTTGTCGCTTTACTGGGGTCAAGGCGGCTCCGGTGATCGATCCTACCACTCGACCTTCTGGAATGAGTGAACGACGATGCTAGCCCGCAACAATTCCCTGTAACTTTTATTTTCGGAGCGGGAGTCTATTGATGAGCGTCATGTGGAGGAGGCACAATCATCGTCAAGGAGGGCAGCCTGTCTTTGTTCGTCATGACTATAAGATCACGAGGCTTCCAATATTATTTGTTGTTCTCGTTTACGCGACATCCATGCCAGAGTTGGTTCAATTTTGCGAAGCGTGAGTGGATGGGAAGCGCGCGCTGTCAGAACATCTGAGACATCCTTACTGGCTGATCTGCGAGATGATATGAGGCGGAGGAAAAGCAAATGGATTAGCCTGTCCCAGCTGCGGATCAATTTTGCTGTCAGTGTCAGCAGCGAGCATTACCGTTAGAACTAACGAGAACCACCGCGCAATTCCCGTTGAAGCCTACGTTACCGCTGACTACCTTGGCTATTTTACGGATTACGGCGTTTGCCATACGTGCCATGAGTTCCCGGCTGATCACGGGCGTGTCAGATGTTAGCAAACGTTACAAATTTGTCTTGTGGTAACCGCGGATCGAGCTGGAGAGAATAGCCTGGAAAGCAACGGTTACATGTAGATCTGCGATAGTCATAGTCTCCTGAAATTAGGACCACAACCAGATAAGATCTTCGGACAATACGATCTTTCGATCCGGTTGACGTCTGTCTTGATCAGACCATGCTGGTGGTGAGCCTGTGTGAGTGTAACCATAGACGAGCACCAACGTAGGGATGTTATTTAGACCGTCATGGATGTAAAAGCACATCATGACACTTCAGAGAGACACTGCTGATGCTGAGGTTCACATGCACTAACGAAGGATCGCGACACGACACAGCCTCTGTTCCTCCTATAGATCACCAAAACATACTCAACAAGATGCAACCATTCATTCATCCTCCATCATACGAATTTTTGCATGTTGTGCATCGCGAGACTCACGCGTAGACTAGTCAATGCAATGACTATGCACTTTGTCCTAATCCTCGTATTTGAACCGGCCCACACACCCAAACTCCAATCCAGGCCCAATCCTTACTAAACACAAGGTTTCCTGCCCTGCCCTCGGGTCGGGCCCCTTACCCCGACAGGCGATGGTACGTCCGGCTGTTCCAAGTTTAGATATGGATGGACAGATCCATTTGTAGTGACAGACTGTATAGTATTGGACAGTGTCGGGCGTTGGAAGAATATGATAGAAGCAGTCAGTTTGACTGTTGGATGTTGTTGTGGTTTGTCGAGGGGCCTCCTGTGGCCAGTATCTCATGTTTGGCGTCCATTTCACCCGCAGCTGAAAAGAATATTTGCCTCTCATCCAGTGAAATCACCCTTTTGAAGTGCATAACGCGCCTGATGCGCCACGTCCTGAATGCTACCAATATCGAGATGGGACGTTGGACTTGAGCATGTGTATCTAAAGGCCCTTATGGTCCTCCGTACACAGTGCATCACATCAGCCGTATCCATTTTCGGAGTCGCCCTTTTTTGCTTGGGCACGCTACTACGGCACTACCTACAGGACTACTCGCTACTTGCCTTGCTACCTCCCCAGCCCAGCACAAGACCCAGTCGTTTCTTCAACTCTTGGTGAGCCTTCTTTCGAGAGCGTTTGTGTCTTGTCATTTCCCTCTGCTTTCGCTTTCGCTACAGCTTCAACTGACCGGCCGCACTCGCTTTGGCTGTGTCTCTTTTACATCAATCAATCGCTACTTAATAATTTTCAACCTTGACCCAACCTCCGTGCATTAGTACTCACAGCCGCCCAGGCCGTGATACTTCATTCATTCGATCAGCCGAAAAGGAGGGCGGCGTTGCCCAGCGACCGAAACCTTTATCTCATCATTCGACAAACTCACTCCAAGCCTTTAAGCCGCATTCAATTGCTTGCAGCCGATCTCTGGTCTATTCATTCGCTCATACTTCTAATTGTTATCCGTCTGTCGTTCCTCGGACGTAATACCCTTCCAGTCTGCTCGGTTGCACTTAGACTCGGCCGTTGAACCCAGTCCCGTGTACAACATCCACATCGCAACGTTTAATAACCTGTGATCGTCCCCGTCGAGGGCATCACCGTCATTTATCATGGCCAGCCGAATGTCCATGTACTCGATGGCTTCAGAGGCCCTGGGTGGTGGTCCTCAAGCCGCCCAGGTGTCCACCACAACTCTCCTGAACGCCATCCACAACATCTACCTGTCTTCTCAGCCCTATCAACTCGATGCCAGCACCAGTCTAGTTGTCAATACATGGCTTACAGCTGCCCAGGCTGGAGCTACTGTTGATGCTAGTCTCGCTGCTCGAGCTTGGGAACATGCTAGACGCCGTGCTGAGGATGGCTGTGTGATCTTGGGGTAAGTTTCCTCAAAACGAGCAGGTTCCGCCATTCTAACATTGTACAGATCTCTCCACCAGTCAACTCCTTCATTGCTCGTGCCTTTCCTCAACACTTTCCCCTTCGCCATTCCTGCTTCCATCTACAAGTCACTGGAAGCTTTACAACCGTTCCTCCGATGCGTTACTCCCTACAATGCTTCCGCTCCACGACAGATCGCTCTCGGCGTTACACTGACCTTGAGTTTGGGAGGAAATGTTACAGGTGCCTCGCTTGCTCTATCCCAAGGTGGCATTGACACTGAGAACGGATTGCTTAACATCCCCGCCGAGGCTGGCTACCGTGCTTTTGATGTCTTTTATTATCTCCTCACATCAGCATCAACACCCGCCGAGCGAGAATTCTTAGGCCTCAAATCCCCTTCAGCGTATGCCCTACTGGCTCGCTCCGGCACCTATGAGCCGCCATCCTACCTGATCACCGCCGACGATGGTGCTGCGGCCGATGACTTCCGCCAAGCTCTGAAAGAGATTGGCATCAAGGGTTCTGCCCACCGTAACTTCATTTCCACGCTTGCCGGTCTGCTCAAGCTCGGCAACACTCTCGACTACGATGCCGACTCAGACGATTTCGAGGAGATTTGCGAGGATGTTAGTGGTCTTCTTGGCATGGAACCAGAGGTGCTCATGCAGCAGCTGAGCACTGAGGACCGTCGAACACTCGTTGGTGGTTTGTACGAGGCTCTTGTCGACTGGGTGATTTCAAAGGCCAACAGCGCTATTGCTGCTCAGATGCTTCGCATTCGAGATGGCGACGAGTCCATCGATGGCCGCGGTGTGCGCACTCCCGCCTCTAACGAGGATGGTGATACCGTCTCAATCACTGTTGTGGAAGTCCCCGAGCCTTCTATCGGCCGGGCCCTGGCTATGCGTACCATTTTCGATGACACCATTGGAATCAACGCTGAGATGATTGAGGATGGTGTCGAGGTCCACCCCGTTGGATCTTCTGTGGTTCGTGAGATGCAGCAAGCCGTTTCTGATGTCGCACCTGATCTGGGTATCATGACTGGCCCCCAGGGAAGGGACCGTCAACATGATCTCGAGAAGCGGGAGGTCATTTTGGAGAAGGTTGCTTACGGATCCGAAGATGACAGTTTCGTGAAGAAGCTGTTGTTCCCTGTCGAGGGTGAAGGAATCAGCCTTGGCCGCGCAGGTCGTTTCGATCTGCCTGCACTTCTGAGCGCCAGCCGTACTTGGTTTCATCTTTCCCTTCATCCTACGGATGACTCGCCTGCCAACTTGGCTACTCTCCCTGCCATCACTTCTGCATGGTCAGCTGGCACAGTCTCCCGCCAGCTTCGCTCATGGAGACTTCCCGAGTGGGCTAACCGCCGTAACCGCAACCTTGATTACACAGCCGACTTCGACGTCGACGAATTCGTTGGTCGGTACGGCGCTCTCGGTTGCAAGGATGGCAAGGACGGCATTGAGACCTGGATGCTCGAGAGAGGATGGAGCAATGGCGAAGTCTTCATTGGCAAGGAGCGAATCTGGGTTCGCGAAGGTCCTTGGTGGGAGGCAGAGACCATGCTTGATATCAAGCCTGCTCACAGTCTTCAGAGCATGGGCCAAAATCCTTTCACTTCTGGCTTTGACACAAGTTATTCAGCCAACCCTCCCAATGGAAGCGGTTTCTTCCCTCCTCCTGCTATGGACAACAGCTTGAATGGAAGCAATGATCAGCTGATGCACACTCGCAACTTCAGCCAAGGCAACATGAGCCAGGTTACCTTGAACCAGCATCAGAACCTCAACCCCCAATCAGCACCCTCAATTGCCCCCTCAGCTATGCGCAACGTCCAGGCCACTGGTGACTACGGTCTCGGTACCAAGGGTGACACATATAAGGGTCAAGTCTATTACAACGAGGATGGTGAGTTCACCGGAATCTTGGATGGTGAACTTGCCAAGAACAAGAAGATCGAGTCCAAGCCTTTGCCTTTCGGTCGTCGAGCATGGATTGCTTTCGTTTGGGCCCTGACTTTCTGGATTCCTTCGCCTCTGCTCAAGTTCATCGGCCGTATGCGACGACCCGATGTTCGCATGGCCTGGCGTGAGAAGTTCGTTCTCTTCTTCCTGATTATTCTTATTAACGGTATGGTCGTTTTCTGGATTATCGGTTTCGGAAAGCTTTTGTGCCCCAATTCAAACAAGGCATGGAATGAAAAGGAGGTTGCCAGTCACGCAGAGGACGAAAAGGCCTTCTGGGTAGCCATTCACGGAAAGGTCTACGACATCACCGATTTCTGGCAACAACAGCACAGTGATACCAGTACCAAGGTCACGAAGTCCAATATGCTGCCTCTTTCCGGCATGGTCATGGATGACTACTTCATGCCTCCTCTGAACAGGGCTTGCAGAGGCCTTGGAATCACGGAGACGACACAGCTCACCTTCAACGACACCATCACAAATCCCCTGGCCCAGCACATTTCCGGCTTTTATGCCCGTGATCGTACCAGCGCGCTTCATGATGCCGACTGGTACTGGAAGAAGTTCCAGCCCAAGATCAAGGAATACTACCATGGCGATCTCGTTTGGAAGAAGAGCAAGGTCAAGAACGAGGGTCAAAACGAGCAACACATGTGGGCCACCTATGGCAACGAGGTGTATGATCTCACTGATTACTTACATACTCTCGACGTCAACGACAACTTCGATTCGTACAAGTTCCTTAACGAAGATATGGTAGACCTGTGGAAGAACAGCCCTGGAACCAACATCAAGAAGGATCTCGACCTGCTCATCGCCAACGCAAAAAACGAGACTGTCAGTGCCAACCTTAAGAACAGTTGGCAGTGCATTCAAAACATTGCGTATAAGGGTATCCTCGATTTCCGTGATTCGCCACGATGCCAGGTCAACAACTACCTTCTTCTGGCTTTCGCTGTCATCATCTGCATCGTCACCGCCGTCAAGTTCCTTGCTGCCCTTCAATTCGGATCCAAGCGACGTCCCTCACCCCAGGATAAGTTTGTCATCTGCCAAGTCCCTGTCTACACCGAGGGTGAAGATTCTCTTCGAAAGGCTCTCGATTCATTGACTGCCCTCCAATACGACAACAAGCGTAAGCTCATTTGTGTCATTTGCGATGGTGTCGTCGTTGGTCAAGGTAATGATCGTCCCACCCCCAAGATTGTTCTCGACATTCTTGGTGTTGATCCCAAGGTTGATCCTCCTGCGCTTCCTTTCAAGTCCGTCGGCTCTAGCAGTGAGCAACTCAACTACGGCAAGGTTTACTCTGGTCTCTACGAGTTTGAGGGCAACGTTGTTCCCTACATCGTCGTCGTCAAGGTTGGAAAGGAGTCTGAGCAGTCAAAGGCCAAGCCTGGTAACCGTGGCAAGCGTGATTCTCAGATCCTGCTCATGAGCTTCCTCAACCGTGTCCACCACCGAGCACCCATGTCTCCCCTCGAGCTTGAAATGTTCCATCAGGTCAACAACATCATTGGTGTGGATCCTGAGCTTTATGAGTACCTTCTCATGGTCGATGCCGATACCTGTGTCGAGGAAGACTCGCTCAACCGTCTTGTTGCTGCTTGTGCTCACAACGCCAAGATTGCTGGTATTTGTGGTGAAACTACCCTGGAGAACGATGAAAAGACTTGGTGGACCATGATCCAGGTTTACGAATACTTCATCTCTCATCATCTTGCAAAGGCCTTCGAATCTCTGTTTGGCAGCGTTACTTGTTTGCCTGGATGGTATGTTTATTAACCCTCCCTCCCGTTATATCAATTGCTAACCTCCCTTAGTTTCACCATGTACCGTCTCCGAAGCGTTGACAAGGGCAAGCCTCTCATCATTTCTGATGCTGTTATCAATGACTACAGTGTTTGTGATGTAGACACCCTCCACAAAAAGAACCTTTTGTCTCTGGGTGAGGATCGTTATCTCACCACCCTGATGACCAAGTACTTCCCTGAGATGTCCTACAAGTTCATTCCCGATGCCCAGTGCAAGACTGCTGCCCCCGAGTCATGGAGTGTTCTGTTGTCTCAACGTCGACGATGGATCAACTCGACCATTCACAACCTTGTTGAACTTATGCAACTGAAGGAGCTCTGTGGTTTCTGCTGTTTCAGTATGCGCTTCGTTGTGTTTATTGATCTTTGCGGTACCATTATTCTCCCCTCGACCTGTGTCTACATTGGTTACCTTATCTACGTTCTGGCCACCGGCTCTGGACCCATTCCATACATCTCAATTGCTATGATTGCTGCTGTTTATGGTCTCCAAGCTCTTATCTTCATTCTCAAGAGGCAGTGGCAGCACATTGGATGGATGATTATCTACATCCTTGCTTTCCCCATCTATTCCTTCATCCTTCCCCTCTACTCTTTCTGGAACCAGGACAACTTCTCGTGGGGTAACACCCGTATCGTCATTGGAGAGAAGGGCAACAAGCAGGTCGTCGCTGTTGACGATGAAGGCTTCGACCCTCGCTCTATTCCTCTGCAGCGTTGGGATGACTACGCTCTAGCTAACAACCTGCCTGGACGTCGTGGTGGATACCAGGAGAAGACCTACTATTCCTATGGCGACAACTATGAGCTTGACGAGATCAAGTCTGTGTACTCTGCTGGCCCTCAGGGCTCTGTCTTGACTGGTATGCCTGGCCGCAACACTTACATGCCTCCTCAGTCCCCCGCCTTCAACAACGGTCGCACATCGACCATGGGCTTCCAAGATTCTCCCATGCAGCATCGACAGTCGATGATGTCTATGGGCACAGGTGTTCATGACATGCGCAGCCAGTCACCATACCAGGACTACCCTGGCCAACACCCCAGCGTGAGCAACCTCCGTGGTCAGGCCAATCTTTCACCCGCCACTGGCGGTGGACATAGCCGATCTGGCACTGCTCTGGGCTTCAGCAGTGGCGCTCGATCTCCCATGCCGGATGCCATGCGATCGCAGTCATCGTTCGACTTCCAGCATGGTCACGCTGGGCCCAACGACATGGCTATCGTCGAGTCTATCCGCTCAGTTTTGTGCGAGGTTGACCTAGACACTGTGACCAAGAAGCAAGTCCGCGCTCTAGTAGAGCAGCGTCTTCAGACCGAGCTTGTTGGTGAACGCCGAACATTTATGGATCGACAGATCGACCACGAGCTGGAGAACATGTAATTTGCATCTGAGGGGAAATGAAGCATTTATAACTGTTTTTTATACTCTAATCTTGGGTACATACCTTATACTGGGTTTATACAGTGTCGCAGAGATAGTCTATCCCAATCTTGGATAGAGTTGCTGACGCAGTCAGAGCATGATGGAAATATGGGTGTTCAAAAATGAGGAAGCGAGAATACCGGCAGGCGTTGGATATGATTTTTTATTACTGGGCAGATATGGGAGTCGTTCCTTGGAAAGCTTTTTACTGGTTGATTTTGAAAAATGTTATTATTTCTTAATGAATGGCTGGCTGGGACCACTAATGGTTCATATCTCTCATATTTTTAATCCTACCTGCTGTCAAGTCTTTCAACATGCCCGTTTGTTTCGCTTACGCTTCATCTTTCAAAAATCATATGTCAGTACCTAACTTGACTCTGCCCGGTGAATGTTCTCCTTCTCTCAGCCCAAATTCCCTGCATGCTAATCGTTCACTCGTCTGATCCTATCGGTCGTTCTGGTGTCGTCCTCGTTTTGTACTCATGTTCTTTATCTGTCAGCTTCATCTCATTACTCAACCATGGCTTCGTATGTGACTTAGATATCCAATACCAAATGCTATATGCCTCGACTACTTCTTGCCCAGATTTCCAACGCCCTTTAATCGTAGGTATACATCCGTTCCCCAGCCATATAGACTCTGAACCGCAATGCCACCTCCAAAGTACTCGGCGTATGCCCTGCTCAGAGGCAGTCCGTATCCCAGTCCGGCAATAGAACTACCACCAGTGCTGGCAGTTGATATCGCACTGAGACCGTCGCCACCATTGCCATCTCCTGGAAAGTCATCCATGTCGTCGGAGAAGGTGGTAAATGAGTACGACCAGATATTCGGGCTGACCTCTGGTGGAATTCCGCCACCACGATCACGAATACGAATCGTCACTCCTGGAGCATTATCATCTAGAGGGGCTATCGCATCGTTGTTGGTGGCGTTTTGGCTGTCCTTTGAGGGCAAATCGCTGTCTTTGGTCGATGAATTTGACCAAGGTGCTGTAGAGGGTTCTTCAGTCAAGGCAGGCTCTGGTGCGATCGTGACGATTACAGGTTCGTTAGACTTGTTCTCAATTGTAGCACGGAAAGCATTTTTCAGCAGTTCAGTAACTATGTACTCGAGGTGCATAGGGACAAATGCGAATGTGGTGTCTGGCTCGCCATGAATATAGAGAAGAGGCCGGACGCCATATCGAAGCTCACAGATATCAGCGACGAAGCCAGCACATGACTCTACTATTTGTGCGGGGCGAAGAGCTGTGTCGATGACTCCAATGTACGAGGGATCATCAGGGCACGGGGTTGGACTAGCATTGGGGTCAAAGTGCGGCTGAGAACTGAAATGCAGTGCAATATGCTGCTCCGCAATGAGGCGCGTACCGATTCGAGCGCGGAGGTGCTGGTCGAGGAATTTTGTAACCTCTTCGGGAGATATATATCGTCGACATTCGAGGAAGCCCTTTGCAAGAATGGGAATAGTATCGGTGTGTGTCGCAACGAGCTCGGCCAGTACATTTGTGAATCGGATCTCGTCTTCGAGAGTCGAGATTGGTCGTCCTTCACGGGTCGCGTGCCAGTATGGAAGGAGTATTGATAAAGAATGGAGATAGTTGTTGTATATACGTGAGATGTTCGGGTTCGCAACGACGATGTAAGGAAGGTTGCGAAGGGCTTGGATACGATGGGCGAGGCGCACAGGAAGAAGAGATAGAGCGAAATTGGCGGATGAGAGGAGGGACTTGGAGGATAGAGGAGGCCGACCATGTCTATAAATTGTCAGGTATTGTCAGTAGTAAAAGGGGAGCTGGACAAACCTCACGAGGTCTGCGAGACACAGAGGATGTTGATGTTGTCGAGCCAGGGTCGCAATCTCATCATCCGACACTTTTGGGGAGTGCAAACCCCGTCTCGTTACCAGCCGGTTCCGTGTGCTTTCATGGCCCCAATGCGATTGTCTAGGGCCCCTCCATTGAGCCAAGCATCGATGTGAGGAGTAACAGGACCATGATCGAAGAATAGCAGAGGCGGCAGGCCCTCGCCGCCTTAATAACCTGGTTGAAGAAGCAATCATTGCAGCATTATGGCGTGTTTAGTAAAAAGTCTTGTTTTCGCACTCCTCTTGGAGATAATGTCGTTGATAAGAGAAAGCATGGAGCTGATCTGTAGAAGCTGGACAGACCGGTAAATGTCCCCGAGGCGGATGACTCTTCAACGGTCCGGGTGGAGCTGAGAGCTGCCACTTGAAGCGCTTGCAGCCGGCTTATCGCTTATCACACGGCTCACAATTGCGGGGTGACGGGCATACGTCACCGAGTCGGTCCCCCGCCAAGCATCATATCGTAGACTGTCAGAGGCCTTGGGTCCAATGTTGCAATCATGGTGGTCATCTTACTACTACAAGAGGGCTCTGTATTGAAATACTAGACTTGGTGTGTTTCAAGAAACCACGGCTAATGCATAACCTTTCGATAGAAGACAGTTTAATGATTATAGTCCCTGACGCCGATGCAGTAGAGCTTGTGATAATCTATGTATGGATATCGATGGCCTCTCCGTACGCATCACTTGTATCCCATTCAATTACTGGGTCTTCATCTCGCCATCGGGCTCGACTGTCTTGACGTGCTCGTGGCTCTCAAGCGTTTGGATCTTGTCGTCATCGTACTGAACACTGTGATCTTTGTCAGCCATCACCCGAATTCTCTATGTACACGAGGTTAACTTACGCGAAGCCTTTGATGAGACTGTACTCATGTGTGATCTTGCCACCCTGGTCAATGGCGTGCTGCTTGGCACTATCAACTGTTAATTTCACATGAATGAATATTCTTTCGCGATGGGACGTACGACTTGACCTGATCATCGGACGCGTCGTCCTTGCAGGTAACCTATGAGAGATTGTCAGTTGTTTGACGAAATACGATAAATGGTGAAGGTGATGCATACGATGTAGGAAGGCATGGTGAGCTTGGTTGAGTGATGGAAGTGTTGTTTTTTGAGGATGGTTGTGTATGAAGCTTCTAAGTTCACATGGCTGCGGATGCTGCCACTTATACTCGCTATAAGTCGGGCTGAAGCGTGACCACGACCCATCCTTTACAACGCAGAGTGCCCTGCTTTACAGCGTTTCGAAAACAAGCACACGCGGGACTACGTGGTGTAAATGCGACAGAATCCACTCTCGCAGCTTGTTACATACCAATGAATCACCCTCCTTTCCAGCTGCCCATTCCGGTATCTCTCGTGGTGGGGAGACTGTTGTATGGCGGTCGGTTCTCGACTGTTATAGGGTAAATACAGATCTCACTCATCATGGGCATGACGCAATCTAGGGGAGCTTGTGTGACACCAGCAAATATCTGACAGCTATGACGTGTTTGGGGAAGATAAAGCACAGCAGATGATCTTATTATTGAGATCTCAGGATTGTTTCTTTTGACAAGAAGTCTCGAGTAACCTTTGTAGAGTGTTAGATGGCCGAAAAGTGGAGGCGTGAAACGTAGCACTGATGAGAATGTCGTTCATTGCATAACTCAAATATTTACACGAACATTGATAGGGGTCCTTCCAATTCTCTCCAAAAGGCGTCATAGAGTCAAGGGTTGCAAAATATTGAGGCCGATCGTGAGCTCCCACCAAACCTCATCTACACCATAACATAAATACCCGCTTCGGGGTCAACTGGCACAAAGTTGTATTCATTAAGGGGTGTGTCTACACTTGATGATACTGGATAAGAGAGGGAAAACGTTCAGCCTTCAACAGACCTCGTCTAAACTGTGAGCGTGGAGATAAGCAAACCAAAAACACTACTATAAGCTTAAAGACTAAGAATCCTGAAAGCTTGGATTTAAACTACATGAATGTTTGTTGAAAGCAGCAACAACAAGACCTCATAAATCCGAAGCCGGGGTATAGGGTAGGCACTATGGAATGATGCCCCTCATGAGCCTGACGATCCCCCACCTCTAGCGGAAACCCGCTTGTCAGAAACTCTTCTCCGGCAAGTGACGTCGCTGATAGATAAGGGAAGCAAAACTGGACCAAAATAAGCCTGTGATAAGCTTATCTGTCTGCAGGTCTAGCGAGTTTCTTGGCTTCTTGAGTTGTCATGATGGAAGGGTAGTCACGTGGGCAATACATTGCTAAGTATGACCTGGTCAGGAGCCTCAGGAAAACATTTATTTATGGGCAAATTGACTCTGTTGACGCTGGGCTGGGGAGGGGAGCAGATTGTTGCCGTGTTGGAGAGTTGCAGTCCGACACAGCGACTTCAGCGGCCAACGGGGTCGCATTCGTATTCGGGTATAGTGACTCAAGGTGAAATGAAATAAGGCCTGGCGTTATGCAAGGACTCCATATGCTTAAACGACACTGGAGAGCTTTACTGATGGTCAGAGTCTGAGTGGTTGACAAGTTCCGACCACCTATATAGTAAGTATTGTCATATTCGTAATTGAAAACGAATTTCACACTAGAAATGTGTCTTGCTGACGCACCTCCTACAAGTAGAATTCTGTCTAATTCACCCACATAAGTTCCATATGCCATTCTTTGAGAATAACTCCTCGTCTGCTGTTCGTCCTTAAGGCGATAGAATACCATCGTATGCTTTCAAACCATGTATTCGTCAATCTGCGAAGGAACAGCCGCACAGCATAACCCGACACGAGCGTAAACCCGATTATTTCCAGGTAAACGAATACGTCGTATCAATAGCGAACCGTTCGTCGGTGTGGAACTCTGACGATCGAGCTAAGGGTGGACCCTGGAGATGAGTCTTTGTCAGCGACCATTGATTGGTTCTGTCCCTGGACTTGTAAGTTGGCTGAGCCAATAGGGTAATGATGTATCAGAGTGGGTGGGGAGTGTGAGTAAACCCCAGGGCTGTATAAATCTGACGGCGATGTTGCTTCTTCTTGTTAACGGCCGTCACAGTTGGTACTCAGTCCATAGCATATGTGATGGTGGTTATGTATCCAATGACCAATTTACGATTTCCACTCGAATCGACAGGCATTGGCTTTGTACCTTACCCACATAGTAGATAGACTTACTGGGTAAGGTTCAAGCGAGACTGACGTTAAGATTCTCCCCGGGCGTGCATACCAAGAGGCCCTGGGATATGCTGATGACAACGTGGGAATTCGGGAGACTAGAAGTCGCAGTGTTCAGCCTCAAACCTATAGCAATGGAGAGCAGCTACGACCGCCACCAACTACGAGATACACAGGAACTTCTGAGCAGACAGAAACTTAAGCAAAAGTTTCGAGGTATGATTTACTCGATGCCCCTGTCAAAAGGTAGTAGACTTGGATTTAACACCTCATACACGACGAGTCGCATGATGGCTGTTCCAAATCGGATTCTCCCGATCAACTCGCCAATAGCTCTGTATCAAACGAACAAGCAGCTCGATGGCACAATGTTTAACCATGTAATAAGTATACAATGAGGCTGAAGAGGAAACATACGATGAATATCCGCAGTGCTGTCCCGAATATCAGGCTAGGGCCCGCCTAGATCTACGACGGAAGACGCGGAACAAGGCGAAGGCGGTAAACGTTATAAATGCTAGGGCTGTCTATTGCGTACATACGATTACGATCAAGGCTGGTGGAGCTTCAAAGACAAGCGAACAAGCAAGACATTGTGGTAGTTGGCCTAGTGTTTGTTATGGTTGGTGTAAGTGAACCAAAGGTCACGAGTCTATGTCTATTGCAAGACCAAGCAGCATGGCGCTGGTACAGATAGATTGAGATAACTAATGATTGTAGTAACAAATCATGTCAAGTTGTCACTCTGGGTAAATGATGATACCTACACGAATACTACGAGATGCAAAGAAAGTGGTCTGCTTTTTCCAGTTCCAGTTCCAGAAAGCAAATGCGACAGGCCAACATTAGACCCTTTGCGGGATCGTCGGGGCTTCGAGGTTCGGAGACTAAACTAAGGTAAGAAGATTCTTGGTGAAGATTTCGAGTTGGAGCATAGAAATTAGCACCAGGTAAAAAGGAATTTTGATATGAAGACCCAGTGAAAAAAAGGATAGGAAATTGTCATAGAAACATGCAATCTTTCTTTTGCAACTCTTCATCTTGATATGCAGATCTGGAAAGGCCCAATTAATGAACTGTTGATCTATACGCCTTTATTAAGCTTACATACAGATTCATCCTCCTGGCAATCGAAGAAAACGATCGTTATTGAAGTCATCCAAGGAAGGTTGTGTTAATTGGGAGGGCGTATCTTTAGACGTGTGGCATGCCGCCGACCCCCCACCAACAAGTCAACCACGCTGCAACTCCACGTCGCATCTAATCTGTCTCTCCTCTCACGCCCTGGTCAACAACATCTTTTTGGGACACAAGGCCACAACAAAGCTTGCAATAGGAACAAAAAGCAGTTTATAACAATCAGAAAGCAATTACTAACATTCCTGCTAGCCATTGGCTTGTTCAATACAGAGATGGTCTAGCAGTGTATCTTTCACATTCATCTCTTTAAATCTCCGCCCTTAGCGAATTCGCTCCCGTTAATCGTTCACACCCTGTCCCTTGCCCTTGTAGTGCTCGTACCTTGACCTTGAGACCCCAGGGCCCTCTTTTTATTTTTTTCTCTGCCCGTTCCCTGCAAATGACAAGCCAAGCACTGATTTCATTGATTGACTGACATACGCGGAACAAACTCTGTGGACGGGCGGCGCCTGCACCTTCCACAGCCAACGGCGCAGATGGGAAGACTGGACAATTACTAACCTTGGGAAGGTACCTCCTGTATTTGTAAAGAAACACAACCTCCACTTCTCCTACTTTACTTCCTCCTCTCCCCTACCTGACATCTCTATCCCTTTCCTCTCCTTCATCCTCATACTACTCCTCAGTCGCAAGGAGTACCACTGGTTGTGAGAAACTCAACAACCAGACACAATAATCTCGCTTGATTGCGAGCTCCAACTCAACTTGCGGCGCGGTTCATCCCAACGACTGGACTGATTCGATTCCTTACCGTCGCATATCACCGCCCTCAACAAAATGGAGGCCGTCAACGCTACCTCCAGCGGCTTCTCGTCCGTTCTGGCCGGCACCAAATACGCCAATGTCGCTCTTCCTCCCCAGGTCGAATATGTTATCGAAGCTGTTTCTAACGCCGGCGTCTGGACTTGGGTATTCACTTTCATCGCTCTTTGCGTTGCCTATGATCAGAGTATGTTCCGCTACCAGGCAATCCAAGGCGCATTGCTAACCAGAGCTCCCAAACAGTTGCCTACATCATTAGGAAAGGTCCTATTGAGGGCCCGGCCATGAAGCTTCCCTTCATCGGCCCATTCCTCGACTCCATGGATCCTCGATTCGATGGTTATCATGCCAAGTGGAGCAGCGGTCCCCTGAGCTGTGTTTCTATCTTCCACAAGTAAGTACTGAACGAGCGATTCAACATGACGAAACGGCCATATTGACATTGAATTGCTAGGTTCGTCGTTATTGCTTCCACTCGTGACATGGCTCGCAAGGTCTTCAACTCACCCGCCTATGTCAAGCCCACTGTTGTCGACGTTGCTCCCAAGCTTCTTGGACATGACAACTGGGTATTCCTCGACGGAAAGGCCCACGTTGATTTCCGCAAGGGTCTTAACGGACTCTTCACCCGCAAGGCCCTGGAGAGCTATCTGCCTGGTCAGGAGGAGGCTTACAACACTTACTTCAAGCATTTCCTCAAGATGACTAAGGATGCCGGCGGCAAGCCTGTCCCTTTCATGCACGAGTTCCGCGAGGTCATGTGCGCTGTCTCTTGCCGTACCTTTGTTGGCCACTACATCTCCGACGAGGCTGTCACCAAGATCGCCGAGGATTACTATCTCATCACTGCTGCTCTCGAGCTTGTCAACCTCCCCGTTATCCTTCCTTATACCAAGTCTTGGTATGGCAAGAAGGCCGCTGATATGGTTCTGGCCGAGTTCTCCAAATGTGCCGCCAAGAGCAAGGTTCGCATGGCCGCTGGTGGTGAAGTCACCTGCATCATGGACGCCTGGGTTCTGTCAATGATCCAGTCTGAGCGCTGGCGTGAGGCCGAGGAGAAGGGCGAGGGACATACCGTCGAGAAGCCCACTCCTCTTCTCCGCATGTTCAACGATTACGAGATCTCTCAGACTATCTTCACCTTCCTCTTCGCTTCTCAGGATGCCACCAGCAGCGCCGCTACTTGGCTCTTCCAGGTTACCGCCCAGCGACCCGATGTCCTCGACCGTGTCCGAGAGGAGAACATCAAGGTCCGTAACGGTGACCCTAACGCGCCTATCACCATGGATCAGCTCGAATCTCTTACTTACACTCGCGCTGTTGTCCGAGAGCTTCTTCGATGGCGCCCTCCTGTCATCATGGTTCCCTACGTCACCAAGAAGGCCTTCCCCCTGACTGAGAACTACACCGTTCCCAAGGGTACGTTGAGAAGCTTCCAATTGCATTTTTGATCGCTGCGATACTGATTCGAATCCTCAATAGGCTCAATGTTGATCCCCACCACTTTCATGGCTCTCCACGATCCTGAGGTCTATGACAACCCCAGCCACTTCGACCCCGAACGATATTACAGCGGCGATGCTGAGGAGAAGGGTTCCAAGAACTACTTAGTTTTTGGTACCGGACCTCACTACTGCCTTGGACAGGTTTACGCTCAGCTGAACCTGGCTCTCATGATCGGAAAGGCTTCAGTCATGCTTGACTGGAAGCACCACGCAACCCCTAAGTCTGAGGAGATCAAGGTCTTTGCCACCATCTTCCCCATGGTATGTACTCGTTACTGGGCAATACAATGCGATAATGACTGACTTTGAAATAGGACGACTGCCCTCTCACCTTCGAGGAGAGGAAGTGGTAAACGGTACGCAGGAATTTGGTCGACACTAGATTCAATACGGACCGTTCGACACGATTCTGGCATCCCTGATGCACAGTGGCAGTGCGGCTGCAGCCCAAGTGTATCTGATGAGGGAGGCCGAAAGAATGATCGAGGAAGATGGCTGTGCATGGCTTAAGCTTCCAATAAAGATAAAATAAGAGATCAAACTGTTGGCATATGATTAGCTACAGGAAAATTCTCTGGAGATAAAGCTTGAAGAGCCGGGAAAACAGCTCAATGTGGACGGAAAGAACAATCATGATGGATAACAGTTTTAATAACTATTCTCGGTGTATATAGTTGGCTGCCCGAGGGCATTTGGGACCGCAAGGTCATAGAGATGATTGCCATGATTGGAACTGGCATTTGGACAGCGAATAGCAAAAGATTTCAAAAACAGATCAGATGACCGAGTTGAGTGAAGTGACCTGATAACTTAGGTCAGCATGAGAGATTCATCATGGCCATCCCTATATGCGTGTTAAACTTGGTTTTTATGTAAAAGCCATCACTTGGAAGGCTTGAATAGTAAGGCCGCGTCTTGTTGATTTTCGATTATCGGTTGATTTTGTTACTGGTGAGTACGAATCGTCTATTCATTCATTGCTCCTGTAACATCATGGCATTCATTTGATCGTGTGTTGCATCACCCTGGCCCCAGCTTCTTAGTCAGTCACGTTAGCTTGGTATAGTCCACGATTCGCCATCTTGAACCTCAACTCGTATTTCCTACCTCGATATTATCCAGGGGGTTAACCTCTCTACATTAATACAAAATGGCGTCCCGTCGCGCTCTCTTCTCATCAGCCTCGCGCGCATCCGCTGCCATCCAATCTGCTCGACCAATCTTTATAATTGCAGCTCGCTCGGCAAGCCCCTCGCTACCATCCCTCGCTTTTGCGCCCTTTGCCTCCACTAGAAGCTATGCTACCAGAGCCCAAAACAAAGCCCAAACCAAAGCAAAACCGATAGATGACAATGCTCCACCGGACCCCAAGCCATGGAACTTTCAAGATATAAAAAACCATATTGAAAAATCTGACCCGGGCAATGTAGTCCTCATCGGCACGTTCACCTCTAGGCATGCTGGGAAATCGAATTAACAAGCGCAACAGACGTCCGAGAACCAATCGAGCTTTTCGAGACAGGCAAGATCCCCGGTGCGATCAATATTCCTATCACATCGGCAGCCCAGAGCTTCCATATCTCCGACGAGGATTTTGAGGACATGTACGGCTTCCAGAGACCGGCAAAGAACAAGGAGCTTGTGTTTTATTGCAAAGCAGGAGTGCGTGCGAGGGCGGCTGCGCAACTGGCTCATTATGCTGGCTGGGACAAGATCGGCGACTATGCAGGCAGCTGGCTGGATTGGGAAGCCCAGAAAGGACCAGTTGAGAAGGTTAAGAAACGATATTGAACAGACAGAGCTTGATGAAATGCAGACATTCATTGGCAGAATGGCTGGTCAAATAAAAGCGCCTTCTAACTTATTGTACAAACAATTCCCAAAGATCTGTTTCCCCAGAGACTCCTTTTGGCTATACCTTAACTGCAATTGAGGCCTAGGAATACACATTCTCTTTACACGTGTCATTCAATTCCTTACTTCCATCTCATGGTTCTAATCGATTTGCTACCACCTCTTAAAACATACGGCTACCCTTATCCTCGTCCGGTTTGCTGGCCACGGGGCTACCGTGAGCAAAGAAAAGGATCTTGATCGCAAGCGCCAGACCAGCGTGTAGCAGCACCACAACGACTAGCAGGACCTTGCTGACCTGGCGATCTGTGGCGCTGAGCACGGGGTAAAGGTTTCGCAACAAAAACGCGACCGAGATTCCGAAACCAATACCGACAAAGACCCAGTTGAGGATGGAGATAGGTGACGAGCTGATGAGGGCAACGGGGACCCAGATCAGGTTGGAGTAGCCGTACAGAGCCCAGCACTCGAGGAGATTGGCAGATTCGCTGCCGAAGTAACGGAGGGCGAGGAAGAGAGCCATAGGAATGAAGAGAGTGTAGCCATAGATGAGGCCAGCAGCGCCTGTTTGTCATGTTAGTGCGTGACTCCCAGCCAATATCACATGAGACATACCACTTAGCAGCTTGAAATCATAGAGGAATGGCCCCTTGCCCGTATCCGACATATACTGGCTGATAGTGCCGCCCAGGAAAAGGATCAAAATGACCGTCGTGGCGATCCAGAAAGGTCCGTAAAGATCAGGGTTGCCCTCTAGAACGTCGAGGAAGTTGGCCCTGGGAAACAGAGCAGCCCAGCAACGGGACAGAACAGCTGAAGTGTCGACATCGAAGAATTGCGCATAAAAGTTCAAGCTCCAGAGGAAGCGCTTGGATGAGCCGGAGCCGGTCGAGGCCGTTGCTGGTGGAGGAAGACCGCTGCCGCTGGAGGGAGGTTTGCGGGTGTTGGGGTTTGTATCATTGAAGTTGGACGTATGGAACTCGAGGTCTTCTTGAAGATCGGTATGTCCGAGGTCGCCCTGAGCATCATATTAGTTTAGTCAAAGAAACATTGAGTAAAGATGTTGGGGATTGCAGCTTAGAGCTTAAAAGGGTAGCTAGCTAGAGGGGCCATGGCATACCTCATCGTCAACATCGACGACGGCGTCGTAACCGGAACCAGACATTGTGAAGTTGGGTATGTATCTATCTAAATATAGCTTTGAAAGGATAAAAAGAACGGCTCATTTGCAGTTGATGAACGTGTTTGGTGAAAATGAACAGCAGTAACAAAGTCACAAGGGAGAGTAAAGTTGAGGTGCTCCTACTGGTCGCTGTCAGCTTCTAATTGGGACAGTTTGGCAGTTGTCGTAATTCAGGAGCACGCGCACCGTGTCTAGCTCAGAGCCGACGATTAACCGGCGCTTCATGATTGTCGGCTTTAGTCTTATCGAGCTCAGGGCAGGATTATCAGTGGATATGAAACAACCTTGTACTATGTAAGCCATCGCAAAGGAGATTTACTGGATTGGAGAAGCGTTGCATTTAACATGACAGAATTAACAGAGGAACAGTTTGAGACTCAATTGTTAGGAGCTCTGTAAGCTACGAGTTGTATCGTCAACCTCATAGCTGACCCCAAGATTGCCCACAGTCACTCATTTCCATGCACATAACCATCTCGAAGCGTGAATGCTTTTATTTCTTTTGAAGGGGTCTGGCCGGAACACCTCGCGGCACGGCACATCGTCAATATGGGCATCATCTAGAATGTATTGCCTGAGCTGCACATGCTAATGTAAAAACAACCAGCCTCGTGTGAACAAAAGAAAAGAAGCTCTCCTCTGTCCTTGCCATCGACCCCCAAATGCCAAATCCCAGACGCCACATCCATGGAGTAATCGTTTATTTGAGCTTCTTCTTGGGTCGGAGCTGGTTGGTGTGTCCACACTTGCGCTTGCGGCAGTTGGTGGCACGAGGAGGGAGACGAGCCTGTTGATGCTTGTTAGAATCCGGTGTGTTGCGGACGGCAGGTTCGACATACGTAGCACTTGCGGCAGATCATCTTGTCGCAGTTGAACTTGGAGGCAAGGGCCTTGAGCGAGGGCTCAATGATACCACCACGGAGACGGAGGACGAGGTGAAGGGTGGACTCCTGTACAAGGCGTAAGTTTATGTTCCCAGCATTTCCCAATCATCCTCCTGCGAATGCAACCGCAACCGCATTTCGGATCCCAGCACGCACCTTCTGGATGTTGTAGTCGGAGAGAGTTCGGCCATCCTCGAGCTGCTTACCAGCGAAGATCAGTCGCTGTTGGTCCGGGGGAATGCCCTCCTTGTCCTGGATCTTGGACTTGACATTGTCGATGGTGTCCGAGGACTCGACCTCGAGGGTGATGGTCTTGCCCGTCAGGGTCTTCACGAAACTGGACGGTTCTGTTAGTACACAACGGAAAGAGGCGAATTTGGTCGATTTTTCGGAGTCGGCGGGCTCGAGCTTACATCTGCACTACATGGAGAGTTAGTATTTACGACTATTGAGGTTATTCGCGGCTATAGTTAGGGGTATACTCACTCTTTACTGATTTTTGTGACGTGACGATGTGAGGATTGGAAAGCCGGGCTTCTTTCTGCGCGCAATATTGGTGGGGCGAACAAGTTCAAAAAGGAATGAAAGCCCTAAGGTTGGAGATGATCACGTGCCGGCTCCTGCCACCAGAGACGTTTCTGTGAGAGTGGATCCAGCATCTCACCCATGATATCATGCCCTGATTTACATGGAAGCTTAAGGTATTAGATGTAAGTCATAATATGGTATCATTTATTATCGAGCATGTTATTGATATGATCAAATAACTTAACCTTCATCTCCTCCCTCTTCTCACTCTTCTTCTCGGCGTCTCTTCAATTGCCAAGAGATCATCTTCTGCTCCAACATGTACACTGCTTGCACTATTTCATCAAGCGACAGGGCTGATATGTGACCTTGACGACCGATCAGCTCGAGAGATTATATGAAAAAGGCGTGATAACTTACCAGCAGCTTTATACAATGCCTGTGCTGTCTCTGTAAGGTCCTCGACCGAACGGAACGCTTCGTAACTTGGTTCTGCCAGAGTTTCCTCGTCTCGTTCTGACCCCTCCTCTCCTCTTATTGTAATTGCTTGACCAAGGATCTTCCGCAGCTTGTGGTCATTATCTTGCTCAGTGTTTTCTCTGGGAGGAGCCTCTGGAGGAGGTGCCTTCTCTGATGGAAAGAACCTGGTGATTTCCGAATCATCTTTCATTTATTAGTATTGTTTTGATGCGCTGGGATAAACTCACTCTTCCTATCGACCGTGCTCGCAATATGAGCAAAGTACTGGTCAAGCTCCTCTGTCGTCATTGAAGTAACTTGGTCAGCGGTAACTTGATCGAAGCTGGGCTCCTTCTCAGGTGTTTGAGATGCTTCTATTAATTCTTGGGCGCCCTTGAACCATGTTCTCCAATCGAACCTGATACTCTGCTCTGTGCCAGCGGCGCGAAGAAAAGGGGCGTGTTGTCCTAACGGAAAGCACAGCTTTGCTGCAACCACGATAGCCGACATGAGCAAGATCTCAGGATAGTCTATATGAAATCGCCGTGACTGCTCAATGGGTAACTGAAAAGAGAACTTCATCACCGATAGTATGCTTCTTGCTGTGATGAGCGTTTCCACTAGAACAGTCAATACAAGAAGGGTCAGCGTCTTGAAAATACTCACCCGGTAAAGTGAGTTGCCTGACAAAGTGCACAATGGTTGGTGTATCATTGATAGCTGGGAATACCATCCCATAGTTGTGATGATATGAGAGAGCGAGACCCAGCACAGCGTTGTGCATGTCGATACCTTTGAGAGATGAGCGCAGGGGTAATTTGAGGGCCCTGGTATAAGCAGATGGCAATCTATCTTGCATTTCTTCGGGAAGATCATAGTACTTATATCCGTTAGCTGAGAAGGAAAACTCTTCAAGGCTAACTTACTGATCGTTTATAAGGTATTCGTCTAGAATTGGCCCAGATGCAAAGCTCCCCAATCGTGGTAGGTATCCTGAGCAACAAGCATCCGAGATAGCACAAGGCCAGGGTTTCAATCATTCTCGGCAGAGGCCAATCTGGGTTGTCCTCTGGATTCCAGCTGCGAGCTCTTGTGCCCTGCTTCTTGGGCGTATCATCTTTTTCTGTGCCTGTAGGCTGCGAACTGAATATCGCAAGGCCATCACTCGTTTGTTGTGTTTCCTCCTCAGCCAGGAGTGCCCCAGAACCTCGAATACGAAGATCCCACAGATCGCGCACGACAGTCTCAAGCTCTTCTCGATGACCTTTGCTCTGAACGAGCCAAAGGAGCTGCTGCCTCAGCACTAGCTGTAGACATTCGAGAAACAGATTCTTGCCTGCTTGCCCTGTGAGATGGCGCAGCTCTTTTTCCTTGGCCTCCTTGTCTTTCTTTGTCTTTTTACCAAGCTGACCAGCATCGACATCATCACCAATGTCGAATTGAATAAATCCCTAATATGATTGTCAGCTCAGAGTCTTCGAGAATGTAATGCAAGACACACCTCAACCTGATGTCCGTTGGAGCAGAAGCGCAGACCATTCTCCAAATACCATCTTCGAGCACCACATTCTGGACATCTCTCCCCACGGGGAAACTTGCGAAGATCTCGCCTCTCATCCATAATTTGCACTGATCATGGCATTTCGTATTTGCTTTCGTTGTTGTCTTTGCTACTGGCTTGCAAGCTCCGTTCTTATGGGTTTGCGACGGTCAAAAAAAAGTGGTCAGAGCTAAAAATATATATGTAGGTACCTTACCTATATGGATCCTGTTGTACACTTTGTAGCGAGCAAAATCATAAGCATTGTATACACAATTATAGCTGTACAATCTTAGATTTAACTATCTTTTACTCCATCTCACAGGGTTGCGGTTTCTGGATTGTGTAACAATAAATGCAGGTTTGTACTATATGTCCAAACATATGTTCGTCCATACAATATACCCTACTGTCTCGTCCTACGCAACGCACCCGTATTAAGCAAATGTTACCGCGGTGCCCAACGACTTCACAGAATTCACGTCACTCAATATCAACAGTCATGATCAACTCCAAAGCTCTCCCATTTTTTTCTTCATAAAATTGCCGCTACGTATCGTGACATGATGGCATGTGCAGCGTGTGAGCTAGGAACAAAGGAAAACATTTTTTGAGCCCGAGGCTCGAGTGCTCAGAATTGCCGTATATCATAACCGGCAGGCAATCCTGTCCAGATAGAGTCCTTCTGCGCAATGCCCAATCCATGGCCCATGAGTATTGATGCGCCAAACATTCATCAAACAAAAATCCCCAGTCCAGATCATCTTTCAATGCGGAGCTCAGAGGCCAAGTGCCATTTAAAGAAGGATGCGGACCAAAGGTTAGGCGATTTAACCCTGGTTGGGGGCCTCCTTGGCTTCCATGGCGCACTCCTCGCCCATGGAGGTGAGAACGATAACGTCTGAGAGGCATGGTCAGACAATTCGTCGGATAGAGACCATGAAAGCAACTTACTGGTGTCCTTCTCCTCCTCCTTGAAGAGCTTGGTGATCTTCTGGCCAACCTCGTTGTCGGGAAGAGGGACATCGTCCTTGGTGTCACCGTCATCGGTCATGAGGGAGAGGAAACCGTCGTCGGAGATGTCGAGCTTGAATACATATTAGTTGAGCTGGTGGCGGAAATGACCGGGGGTCTGCTCTTCTGAGGAGAGGGGTTGTTCCTCTGTGGAGCGGGGCAAGGGTTCACACACCAGCTGGTACTCGCGACGAGAGACGTTGGGGACGTCCATGTTGTGAGTAGAGGGAGAAAGATCCTCGTACTTCTTGCCAGTGAAGATATCGGTAGCAACGAGATGGACCTTGGCGTGACCGTGCTTTCCGGTCTTGGAGGTGGACATGTCGACGATCTTGCAAGGGCGGTTCTTGATCACGACGAAACCGTTCTTACGCAGAGCAGAGCACTGCATAGGGTAGGTAAGAGAGGCACCGGCATCGGCCGAATCGAAGGTCATCTCATGCTGTACCAGGGGGGAAAGGAGCAATTAGCAAAACTCTTGATAGAGATGAACATAACATGATGGTGATGGCTATTTTAATGGCTTATGAAGCTCGATTCAATAATTCAAATAGCAGTATTGTATCGTGGGGCATAGGTCACAATGCGGGGTGTCAATCTCCAGGCGAAAAATGGGCGCAAGGGGAGATTTCGTGGGCGCGTGCGCCTGGGACTCGATAGAGGCAGGAGCAGGAGCAAGTAAACTCACCTCAGCATCGTTAGGGGCGGCCATTTTGACGGTATTGACAAGAAGTCGAGTTCTTTGAGGAGAAAGGAGTGAGGTTGAGGAGGAGAGAAGAAAAAAAGCTGAGAGTGGTGCTTAATAGTGGGATGGAGAAGAGAAGAAGGAGGAGAGGGCCAAACTCGGAAAAAAGAGATGGAGGGGGCAAAGAAAAAGGTGCGAGGCCCTCGACAAGTTTTTTTCTAAAGTCTTTGATTGGTGTAAATGGGCGTAGCAGTGGACACTATTTTTCAGGCTGTAGTTTTTACTTAGGTCCTGTGGATGGACGGACGCTGCCGGTGGATATAGTAGCCCAGCTAGCACAGGTATAAATTAATAAGAGCACAGGCAGTTTTAGCTCTCGTGAAGCCTGTAAGCACTCAAGGCGTCTAGCCTTTGTCCTTCTTTCCAGTGGCCGAGAGGGGGCCCAATCCATCGAGATGGACCCTCGACATTGCCCCTCGCCCGTGAGCTACTCGACCCCTCCTCTCCCAGAACTATATTGTACCGTACCAGTGGAGGGGTTATTGCTTACAGGGCCTCGAGGGCATCTGTTCCGCTGCAAAAAAAAACTAAAAACTGAGCGGGGTGGAGCGGGAAGCCACCAGGAAGTGTTAATTGATGGCAGCTTTAGGTTACCGCCTTGACGATCGGTCATCTCAGCAAAGCTCGAGGTGGCGAGGTTAATAAGACAGAGAGTAAACATTGCTCTGACCATTCACATGTCAGAATTTATTTTTATTCTGGGTCGAATATCCGATTTGAGACTGAACCTATAACGACAGAACTCAGAGCAAGGTGGTCTGAAGGTCACGAGAGCACTCTAGGCATTTCAAGAAGTAACCTGACACATAGGTTCCCAAGCTACCATGCCATCACGGCGTCAAGGTGTCAAAGGCTGCAGGGGGTCATTGATGCTAACCTCAGGACTCAATGGCTGAAATGCAACTGCTCACGCGGGGAGCAATCCATCCTATGTTTTTGTTTTGGGGGCTTGCTTCCAGGTTCCCCTCTCAAACCTGAGGTGGCCATTGGTGCCCAAGACCTGTGTGTCTCAGCAAAAAGGTCTTGGTGAACTGCAAGCAACTCTTGCAAGCATGGAGCAAGGCATGGATGGACATCGATCGCACAATGAAAGCAATCACATTTATATCGGCAGGCCGATTGCTACCTTAGTCCCTACAGCGTAGGTAGCAGGTACTATGCGAGCCATACCTAAGTACGCGCCTGCAAGCTGCAGCTTTACCCATTCTTCCATTCTTTGCTCTTCTGTGGCGCTTTGAGCCCAAGCCGAGCCAGAGTATCTCCTGTTGAGGAGGAATTTCCGATTTAAGAATCAAGGGACCTGGGAGTCGAATATAAGTAGGCCCTGGTTCGTGCTGCTAGCCGTAAGGACGAATTACCAGACTACTGTGTTTTTATAGTTTTCTGGTGCATCTTATGCTCCTTCTCAAGGCGATTGTAGTTTCGATGTGGTCGGGTGGGTTTGCATTTAACCCACCAGGTAGACTATCGACTGGCAAGATTCTGTGTCTTTGCCAAAATGAAGGAGAGCCCCACACAGCCACACAAGGCTGGAGTTGAAGTGTCCCCAGATTGAAGTGTCCAATCAGCTTTCACTCCGAAACCTTCAATTTCATGGCCGTCAACAGCCTCGCGTTGCAAGCTGGCCAAGCTGACCCTTTTGCGCCCAGCTCAGCTTCACTAATAGCTTGATAACCATTATCCACCAACGCATTCGACTTCGAAAACTATTACCATGACATTACCTACGGCTCTCGAATCCGCGCATTAATCTTCATATACCAAATTCTGCTACTGTCCTCCTTCTCCCGGCATGTGGCTCGACCGACTGGCGGGAGGCCCGGCCAGCAGTCCTGGACCCTCTACGCCTCAACCCGGTGGCAGAGTGTATCCCAAGAGAACTTCGAGCACTCTCAGCCCATATGTCACATCTCAGCGCCCTGGGATTTCTCCACGAGGCTCCTCGCTATCACTCGTTTCCAATGATTCCACCTCCTCACTCCTTTCGTCTTCGCGAAGGTCTAATGGTTCCAACTTGAGGCAGGCCTCAACAATAGACACGGGACCTGATTCTTTGGAGGTGCTAGAGACTTTGCTAGCAGGCTTTTCGAGTGACCGCGACCAAGCCGACAAGAAAACTTCCATTAATGAGGACGATGTCAACTTCGAGGCTGTATTTGGGGGATTGTCATTAAAGGAGCTTGCCACGTCCGAACCCCCTGATACAACCACAATCAGCAACCGCAAGCCAAAAACGGCAGAAGAGAGTCCGTTTATCACAACACATACCCCCTTGACCCCTATAATTAACACATAACAGGCGAGAATGATAGAACCAAACTCGAAGATCTTCACCGATCGATAGAAGCATGTGACGATGTACTCAATTCAGTTGAGATCAACCTTGCCAACTTCCGTAACGACCTTGCCATGGTATCTGCAGACATCGAATCTTTGCAAACCAGATCGACAGCCTTGAATAGGAGATTGGGAAACCGGAAACAAGTTGAGAAGGCACTGGGGCCTCTGGTAGAAGAGCTAAGCTTACCACCTGAAGTTATCTCCAAGATCTCTGAGGGGCACATCGATGAGACATGGGCCAAGATGCTCGCCGAACTGGATCGCAGGTCGACCCTGTTCAAAAAGAAGTCCGAAACCCAAACTAGTAATGCGGCAAAGGATCTCGAACCGATTCTTGACAAGCTCACCTTCAAGGTATGTGCCCTCTGCTACGCTACTGTCAGAACCTGAACTAACTCTCCAGGCAATCGAGCGCATACGAGACTTCATCGTGGCTCAGATCAAAGCACTGCGATCGCCGCATATCAATGCCCAAATTATTCAGCAACAAAGTTTCCTTCGATACAAGGATCTTTACACATTCCTACACAAACATCATCCGACTCTCGCAAATGAGATCGCCCTTGCATACATGAACACTATGCGGTGGTACTACCTTAATCAGTTTTCCCGGTATGAGAAGGCTCTCGGGAAAATCAGGCTTCACATATTAGACAAGAACGACGCTCTTGGCCACGAAGACGCAACCCGCAAGGCTACTGTTCTTTCGAGCAACAGGGCACCAGGGCCTCCTCATGATGCATTTAACCTTGGCCGGCGCATTGATCTTCTGAAAACTAACAACCAAACGGCACTCTCCTCATATCTCGCCGAAGAAGACCAAACAACTCACTACTTCGAAGTACCCTTCCGCAACTTCAACCTGGCACTTATTGACAACGCCACGGCAGAATACACATTCATGGCCACCTTTTTCTCTCCCGCACTGTCCTACAGCCAGATTTCAAAGAACTTCAACTATGTCTTTGAGGCTACCTTCGAACTCGGCAGAACCCTTTCCAAGACTCTGATAGGGGAGACATACGATGCGCTCGGCCTACTCCTTTGTATCCGGTTGAATCAGCATTTTGCTTTCGAGCTCCAGCGCCGGAAGGTCCCTGCTGTGGATGGCTACATCAATGCTACGACCATGCTCCTGTGGCCCCGTCTTCAGGTCATAATGGATCGTCACTGCGATTCTGTACGCCACCTCAGCAATGCTGTGCCCGCCAAACCGAGCCGCGCCGAAGCTGCTAAACTGTCTGCGGCACCTCATGTTGTGACCCAGCGTTTCGGGCAGCTGTTACACGGCTTATTGGCCCTCAGCACCGACGCCGGCGATGATGAACCTGTTGTGTCCAGCCTGCGCCGCTTGCGCTCCGAAGTTGAGACCTTTCTTACTCGCCATGCTGAGCTCTTCGGTGACAAGCGTAAGAGCGGGCGCTTCTTGTATAACAACTACTCACTTATCCTCACCATTATCAGCGATGCGAACGGCAAGCTTGCTAATGAGCAGCAGGAGCATTTCGAAGAACTGAAGACTCAGTACCAAGAGACGTCCTAGAAAAGTGCCTTATCTGGATACAAAATTGTTGGGAAACAGGAGGGGTAATTCACGGGAAATCAGTGCATTCTCATGTCTTCCCTTGGGTGTAACTATGTGTATATTTCTTTTGCATGGCGTCTCGGTGAAGGTCATCTATGAGTCTTGTTGCTAAACAGAGCTTTGAACAAACAAAGTGTTATCTATGCCATTCTAGCGTGGGGTAAATCATTCCATCTGCCAACTTTTATAACAAACATGCCTACCTTGAGCAATCTACCTGAGAAATTATCTTGTGGTTGGGGACATTGGTGTCTATCGAGAGAAGAGTGAGGCAATGCGATGGACGAGTATTGGATTGCGGCGAAGGTAGAAAGCCAGGGCTCCCACAACAAGAGCCATACCAACGGTCTTGACTGGGCGGCGGTAACGCCAGAGGGCCAACTTGATGCGATCCCGCACTTCTTGCCAATGAAGTTCATTGACCTGCTTCTCGAAAAGCTCTGAGCCCTCTTCCATGGTCTGTTTCGCACAGGTTTCGATATCCCGCGCTGTCTTTAGAGCACTGAAATTAGAGATGTGTCGCCAGTAGCTGAGAGTCTCAGGAGGATGCTGCCCAAAGAGGGCGGCTGATTTTATGATAAGCTCGTCCAGATCCATTTTTGTTGGGAGCTTGCCCAAAATGACATGCAGCATATCGGGCTCGTCTATCTCAAAGATCTCATTTCGACGGTCAAGAATGATCTGCGCAAACACGTAGACTGTAAATACAGGCTCCCGGGCTAGGAAGACGTCGAACAATCTCGCGATGTCTTGATAGGTCTCGATGTTGTGGGCATACATGGTCAGGGTTCCCGCTAAAGCATAGAAGGGTTCAACACCTGCAAGATGCCGTCGGAGCTTGGGATCAGCAGCATGGAGGATGTCCGGCAGAAGACGGAGTTGAGCGGTTGTTGGCCCAAAACTGGGCAACATAAAGTCCCGTATCCTCAGGACGGATAGGCGCGCGAGAACACGAGCTCTCCATGCTGGTGCCAGCACCAGCAGTAGAACCTGGGAAATGTCGTGGTAGCCCTGGAAGTAGCACAGATAAGGGTAACGACGTAGGACCTCGGTGATGAGGGATGAGAGTTCTGACTTGCGGAGACTCAGCTCTGCGTCGGATTGGTCTGGCACTGCATTAGCTCTCACGATGTCTTGGAGGTAAGGAGGGATTGAGAAATACTGTCTGGGTAGTAGATGAACGAGCGATTGACATCGAGCTGGACCTGATCCTCGTCTCTGTGGCGGGGTAATTGCTTCCATGCGTTGGAATCTTCTTGAGCCAATGCAAGATCAGGGTCGTCCTCTTCGTCAGAGGGAGCATCGAGACCTAGTAAGATGGGCCCTATGAGACGGTGTCAGTCAATGAAACGGGGTGTATACACGGACGGTAACAACGAACATGCTTGTCTTCGCAATGTATCCGACAGGAATCCACCATGACCTTCAGCTAGTGACCGGAGACGGCCAATGTCTCTCCATTTGCATGCTTCGATGATATCTGCAGCTTTAGGGTGAGAGAGCATGTCCGGTTCCTGTGATATCTCTATGTTGGTGTTGGCATTGGTATTGCTGCTGGTGCGACTGAAAGACAATGGCGACTTATTATCGCTATCCCTCGGACTGTCCATGACTGGCTCGATAGACAGAAAAAAGCAATTTGAAATGGGGGATGCAATGATGTGAATCGATGAGAAGGGATAGATAGTATCAGGTGGAGAGTCTTGCCATGGCCAAGGTTGAGGGAACCAACCAGCTCAGAAACAGAACAACTTGTTCTTGTTCCCTTGCTAGCTCCTGAAACGCCTATTGGTCAAGTTTATGACTCTTCTGCTGTCTTGTTGCCGATGATGTTTGTGTCGCAAGGGAGTTGTGGTGGGTGCTTCGTGGCACTTGGTGGATAAGACTATAGTGCAAGCATAAGTAATGGGAGGTATGAGAGTTGCTTTGCTGTAGAGGACAGTAGAGTTGATCCCTGTTTGGATGACCTGAGGTCTGATTGATTCAGATTTGATACAGAGTTAGGGGCCATGTACCCACTCCAACCACCCTAGACTTGATCAGTGGCCCCCACGTCCACCATTCAGTCGTTGATAGCAGCCATATTTACTTTTAGCGCACTTGCTTCTCTATATACTTATTCGAAGTCTTTTTGCTTACTGGTTTAGAAGTGAGGCTACGGCTTCTCATCACCATTATCTTTCGTTCTGCTTGTATAGCACATAGTTGTTCAGGCTCCAAAGACACAAGATACACCATGAGCCTCAACTTACCTCAACGTGCCTTGACAAACGTCACCTTCATACCCTGTGACCATGGACAATCAGACATCAAGCTTCAGTCTCGATCAGGCCAAGACGTGGCACAGCGGACTGCTCATTGGATCCATTGTTTTGGTCGTTGTCTACAGCCTTCACTCTTGACCTGAAGGGCTACCCTTGCTATTTAACCCTTGACCTGGTATCCGTTGCCATGCTGCTGCATTAATTCCCCGATGGCAGATTTGGTGTTTGCTGGCGCTTGTATAAATGCTTATTTGCTATGGCCATGGACTGTCTGAGACAGTGAATGGCAAGTTCTGATTATCCACTAACAAACACCCGAATACCTAGACATAGCAATTTTTGTATTATGGTAGCACCAGCAAATGCCGTTTCTAGAGCTGCATTTGGTAATCAGTTTGGCAATCGTTTCTGTTTGCCATGTAGAGCCATCATTAACAGAGTGAAGATATGCACGGAACAGTCACCGGCTAGATGCTGGCCCTAGTATGGCTAAAGAGATCTGGAAGTCTCCGACAATGGCTTGGCGTAACTGACATGTCGTGTTCTACAAACCATTGTGAGCCACATTTTACAGGGCTAGGATGAACAAACAACTTCCCCCAGAGCTACAGACAAAGATTGACTCGCGCGAGCTATGGTGGCCTCAAGACCAAGACCTAAACTCGAGTCATCTGCTGTAGTAGTTATCAGCTTGGGGCTTTCCCTATCTGGAGTGGAGTTGATGATTGAAGTGTCCGGAGTACGGATAGAAGTGTTGAATCTAGTGCCATGGGGAGAAAATGGAGTGGATCACAAATCCTTGCTCAGATCAGTCTCACTAGTACAGCTTAAGTTTGGATTTTGAGAGCTGAAGGTGACTAGCCTAAGGTAGCTGGGGAGCAAGAAAACTTCGGACATTAAGCTGCGGTGATAAAATAAGCCAGTCTATAAGACCATTAAATTTATGCAAGACTTACCTAAATCTTTATATCACTTAAAACATATGGCATATGTCTTCTTGCCTCCTCTGGTAGCCTAGCTAATGACCGATTCCTGAGCGACTAAAAGACTTAGGATTGTTTGTGTTGCCTTGCTGACCTTTCAACTCTAAGCTTTCTGCCGCCGATCTTCTTCCAAAGGAGTTGAAATACGCGACAGACTGCATCGTCTTTGCATACCGTCTTTGCATACGAAGTTTTTATGATCCCCGCGATAGGAGATCTGCGAATTGGGGTAGTAATTGCAGTTAGTGCCAGAGTGCCACGAGGAAGACTGTGGCTGGTTTCGAGATGGCAAAAGCCCAACAGGAGGCTCGTTCTCGAGATACATTTGAAGGTCCCCGATGTCAACGAATGCCGAGACCTCTTTACAAATCGAACGGCATTAATAAAGAAAAGCACAAAGCCATTTGATCGATTGACTGGCCAAGCGTCATTGTGACTGAGTTCGTGCCCACTTGATCCTTAGGCGGCTAATTCAAGTTGGTGTGACAAAAAGGCCAGAAGGGCATACTCTGTGTCTCTCGCGTAAGGATGGTGGTGACAAAAGTAAAGGGACGAAAGCCGAGACACTTGGCTGGTCCAGACTAGGTCTAATGGCTGCTGGAATTCCCACAATCGTTCTTGTGGACGATTTAATGGTTTCGGGAACGTCAAGAGCCGGTAAGGATGAGAATGTGAATATGCCGTTGGTTGAATTGGAGCGAAGTCCCATGTACTAGACTAAGGTTGTCTGTGGTCGGTCCAGCTCAAGAAGCTCAGCTAGAGCTAGCTTCCTCACTAGTCGATCGGTAGGAAATGACGAAGCTGACAAGAAAGATAGTCGAGATAGCGCATCCCCTAAATTAGTTTATCCGTGATTTCCTATACGTAATTCGGAGAGCAACTTCCTCTAAAGAATCGAACACAACACAACGCAACACAACAAAAAAGCCGGTGTGAGTCGACAGCCAACCACATGAGGTGTGGTTGACACCCGTTTGACCTAACAAGAGCCGCTCGATTTACCGACCCCCTGGTTCTCGGGCGCCTTCTTGCTTGAGTGCCCATCAGAACCGAGCTGATGAGCCGTGGCCGACTACCGTGTTGTAATTCTGCTGCATACCAAACTCCCAGGGTCAAGCTTCATGGATGCTTTCTCAAGAATGTGCGGCTGTCTTTGTTAAATAACAGGGATCGGCTGAATCAAGAAGGATTGTTCGAGGATTCTTCACCAGCTTCTCGAGATCAAAGGCTCTTCCCTGTGATGTCGGGTATCAGATCGTCATCATTGACGAAGATGGTACGTTATGTACAGGGATCTAGGGTTGAACATGTGCTGTAAGTGTAGGCTGAATCGTAGCCGAGATTGGTTCTGGGAGGGGGATTATCAAGCCTCAGTGTGGGTTCCATGTAGCAGCCCTCTACTCAGGCGGAAGATTCTTTCCAATTGCAGTGAATGGAGGAGGCTCCAAGCACCTGCCTGTTGGTTGCACACCAAAGCAGGCAGGTACCTAAGGTACCTGGTAAGGCAGGCAAGCGTCAGTCGCATCCATCTTACCTGCCTTGCCGACTCAAGGTACTAGAGTTTTCATGGGAGTCACCTGTGGACTACCTGGCCTTTATCACGGAGGCAATTGGTGTTCCAGGGCAATTCTGAGTAAGATACTATGGGCAGAATCTCATGATGTTGCTTGAAGTTGCTGGCCTGGTTGGTATACGCAAGGTACCTAGGGTGAAACCGGGTTGTCCAGCTATCATCACTAAAGGCAACTTGCAGGTGAACAAGGATTCATGGCGCGTCGAGCATCAGATTGCACTGCAATTGTTGGAATTTGACCTTTTTAGTGCTGGGGACCATGATTCTTTTGTGTCACTCGTTACACAGACGGAGTCTTGCAGGGACCCGACTGGCGCTAAAAAGCTATCCGCCCGTCGAGATCTTACGGCAAAAATGGAAGTGGAGGGCAATCAAGTGGAGTGGACCGAGGGCTTCCATATCGCTTCTTAAACTTTGATTCCCGTGGAGCCTCACGCGCCTCGCCTCGAGTCTCTCTCTCTGTCTGTCTCTCTGTCTTCATCTTAGACCAGTCTGATTCTTATACCGAATCACGCCCATGGTGGCTCTCATTTCGATTCAAATCCCGAGATTGATTCAGCAATCCTTGGCTATAAACGCCAATCACTATACGAATAGGGCTTCTGTCTAACACGCTGCCCTGACCTGATCAATAATCGATCCATCCTTGGAACAACTCACACCTCATTCTAATCTCCGCGGTGTCTCCAAGCACACACACACACATGCCCTGACAACTCATTTCCCCCCCTTGCAAACAGGCTTTGATTGTCTCTTTATCATCCTTGATTGTTAGTTTCTCCGGTATCTTTTCCGAGCTGAAAATATTCGCACTTTCGATAAATCTGTATCACAGATCAAGCCAGCTCACTTAACCCTGGACGACCTCCTTAGCATCTCTTCCACCTGGATTCCACCCTTCAGGTATCAGATACAAAAATTCCTTATACCGCAGCTAGCCCGCTGCCTAATGGAGGTTGAGAATTTGTTCAAGCTTGTTCATCGACCGTCCACCCCCTCTTCCATGACAGTCAGTCTTCTCTGCAACTAAATCGTTATTGTCGAAACCAAGAAACTGCTATTAGGCGTTAATCAGGCGGCCTTATATTGGCGTTGGACCGGCGCGAATATTTCTTCACTGGACCACGCCAGCACCAACACCAACAGACCAACATTATACAGCACAGTTAGTACATGCAGCAGCGAGGCACCTGACGCTTGAGTCCGTTCAATGCTTGCTTTCTCGATAATCTGACCTGTCTTACCTAATTGTACTTCGACTCGACATATTAGCTATCACTGAAACGTCACCAATGTCCCGCGTGATATCCATCGCTTCATCGTTTTGATAGCCTCCTGCAACCATCACTCCCGCCTTTGGGACATCATCCGCCACCTATAATTCAGTTTCTTATGCCATGAAGCGGACAGAATGGCTTTTCAGAGCAGCGTTCTTAGAGATGGCGAGTGGGTGACGCAGACCGTCAACTTTCAAGATGCTTTGAAAGCTTCTTCTACCACGCTTAAAGCTGCCTCAGATCTAAGTCTCAAGGCACCTGAGTGCGGAATACTCTCTAGGACTGTCATTGAGAGCCCTGTCGTTCATTGGGTCCTCCCAGTTTGTTTACGATCGTGCTCTCACAACGATATCGCATTCATTGGCGTAAGTCTATTGTTTCTTCCACAACCTTCATATCTGAACCCCATGTGCTGGCATCATCCCTGGCTGTGGCCATTTAGACTGTGATTAGAGATGCCATGGAATTTCACCTTTTCTGGGTTACTTGTCCATAAATGTCGGAGCTTAAGCTCGATGTTGCTCCTCAAACCCTTGTCGGTATGCTGAGTTGTTGCTAACTAGCCCAGGATCGCTTCGTCCAAATCAGCGAACTCCGCGATGACGGACAAGTGCATGAGGTTATACGAAAGGCTGACTTTGGCACACGAATCCGCAATGCGATAGTTCTGGGAGGTCCGCCCAAGAGAGACATCCCTGGCGCAGCCGCTGCTTCAACCAAGACCGAGGGCGCTGATGTTCCTATGAAAGATGTTGCAGAGGTCAGCGAAGCCAAAGAAGCCAAAGAAGCCAAAGAAGCCAAAGAAGCCAAAGAAGCCAAGGAGGCCAAAGAAGCCAAGGAGGCCAAGGAGGCCAAAGAAGGCGAAGAACCCAGCGAAGGCGAAGAAGGCAAAGAGGCCAAAGAAAAGCTTGTACTACCACCGCAACTACTCGTCCTAATGCTCGAGACAGGTGATGCCGTTTTCCTCTTCATTCAAGAATGCTTCGATGGGACACTGCGCTTTGAAACTACCACGTTCGAGAGCCCCAGGAACCTACAGTTCTTGGGGTATCACTTGTCCATTGACCCCTCGTCGCGATATATGTCTGCTGGATCCGCTGAAGGTGGATTCATCATCTACGAGTTGGAGTCGCTGTCCCGAATGAAATCTCAATATGAGGACGGCGGATCCCTGAAGCCTATCAAGTCTACTCGAGTTCGGATAACGCAGGGCGTCATACACAAAATGGAGTTCTTATATCCACGACTGGAAGACGATTACCATATCATTCTCCTATTGATCATTGTTAGACGTGAAGTGAGTAAGCAGGCTCACGTGTCTCGCATGGTCGTCTACGACTGGGAGCTTGGCGACGAACTTAAGGCTGTATTTCGGTCAGAGAAAGGGACACCACTGCCAAAAGAGCACCGGATGCCTCTCATGATCATTCCCCTCAAAGTCAATACTGCCTTCTTGGCAGTTTCAGAACACTCGATTGGCATAGTAAAGAACGCATTCACGGGGCAGACGTCGTTCGATACCTTGGAAACACACGCCCCTCAACGGACTAAGTTGCATCATGGAGCTGCCGAACCGCTCTGGACCACCTGGGCGAGACCTTTTAGGATCAACATTTACCTGGAGAAGATGGATGTCATTTATCTGGCTCGCGAAGATGGCGTTATTGCACATATTGAGATCGATTCGCGAGATCTAGTTCCAACAGTTATGAATCTCGGAACCATCAGCACCAATATCACAACCGCTTTCACTACAGCTTATGATGTCTTCACGGATGTTTTGATAACTGGCGGCGACTCTGGTCCAGGTGGAATCTGGAAGGTGGTTCGCATTGTCTCTTCGTATCTTGGCCTCAGCTAACATCCGATTTCCGCAGCTTATCCCCCGCGAAGATCCCCAACAAGTCAGCATCATTCCCAATTGGTCTCCCGTGGTCGATTTGGTTACGACAGATACCAATCCTTCCTGGAGGAGTGATAGCAAGAGGAAAGATCTTTCGACGAAACGCAAGGTATCATCGAACCCAAGACCGAAGTCGGATCGCATCTTTTGCACTTCCGGCCGTGGGCCCCGGTCGAGTTTGACAGAATTGAGATGGGGCATTCAGGCACGGATTGGCCTTGAGTTCGACCATGACCAACATGTCCGCCAGTCCTGGATGTTCCCAGTTGAGGCTCAAGGAAAGCGAAGCTTCTATGTCATTTTGTCACTGCCGCATTCTACTGATGTCCTTCACTTCCCCGCTGATCTCAGTAATGCGAATGCTCTGTCACCAGAGGCCTGTCCATTCGATACATCGTCGCGAACAATCTCGGCATTTCAGACAGAACAGACCGTGATAATCCAAGTCAGCGAGACCTCCACGTGTCTTGTTGCACCTACACAGAGGCGAGTATTGACAATCCTGGATTCATTCTCTTTGGGTCTACAACAACAGCTAATAGGGGCCTAGCTCACGATACAATCATGGTGAAGTCTGTGGAAACTCTCCATTGCTAGCTGAGCATGCGTGCTGCACCGATAATATCGTGGTGATATCTTCACATGGTGCAAGCGTTTCTCAACTTGATGTTTTGCTGGTTGACCAAATGAATCTGACGCACTCAACGTCCATCAATGCCAAAGGAGAAATAACTTGCATTGGTCTTTTCGAGACGCCAGCACAGACTTACATCATTGCAGGTTCTGTTACGGAAGGGTTGCCACTCTTGACTATATACTCGCTGGCTGGCCTTGAAATTAGCAGCAACGCCCCTCAGCCAGACCTTGGTAAGTCTGATGTTAGCGATTGATAAAGAACGAGTGTGCTGAAGTACTCGCAGTTACTCCTGACCAAGAAGGTCACCCTCATATGGAAGCATATACAAGTGTGCTAGCCATCCATGATACCGCTGAGAAGGTCATCTTGGTGCTTGGCACAAGGAGCGGTCATCTTGTGACGATCCTGATACCAGGAGAGGATATTGCTCATTACTCACTTTCAATTGAACAGATTGGCATTTCACCAACCAATGTGTTTCCGGCATCTAGCCTCTTTGATGGAAAGCACGCCTTTTTCACATGCTGTGACAACAGCCTATCCATTATGACGGACTTTTCACCAAATGGTAGCAGATTCAAGACCAAGACCCGAATCTGGGCAACTGACTCGAACGAACCGTCAATGTCATCACCCCCCGTTCATGCAGCCTTTTGCCTCCAAGGCAGCCTTTCTGGATACGAACGTCATATGTCCCTGATGTTACTATCTGGGACGCGAGTTCTTCTCGTTGATATTTGGCCGCATGTTGGACCTGTTCCTCGTAACATTCTTCTCGGCGGAACACCGATGCGCGTCATCTATTCTCAGACTTGGAAGGTCTTGGTGGTTGCACACTTGAAGGATGATCGCCCAACACTCTCCTTTATCGATCCCGAAAGTGGTACGAATGTCGCAACGGCAGTTAACAATGATAAGCAGCCGTCCGATTATATTTCCGGCCTAGGACATCCAGGCGACAGGATATTTGGTCTCTATGAGTGGACCTATGTCAAAGATGGGAAACTATTTCCGTTCATCATCGTGACCACTCAACAAGGTCGACTGATGATTGTGTCTGTGACAGCGGTCAAGCCTGAGAGCGACGATTGCCCGACAAGAAAACTACAGTTCTGGACCAGATATAAGAAGAAGGGCTTCGCCGAGCCTATTTACACAGTCGTTGGAGATGATGTGGGTCTTCTATTTTGTGTTGGAAAGGTTCTTCACTGGGAAGTCCTGGACCTCGCAGAGAAGAAGCTCAAACCTATGAAGCAATTCAGGCTGGATTCTCCAGCCACAACCCTGCGTGTGGAAGGCACAAAAGTCTGCGTCTTGACTGCCCAACACTCCCTTCAGGTCATTGACCTGAACGTGGAATCGGAAAACAGTGACCCTTCTATTATCCATAGCGACCGAGTGACTCGGTTTACGGGACATGTGATAGAGATGGGAGACTCTGAAGAAGAGGCAGGTAAGTGGCCAGTGAGTGTTATATCCACGGCACAAGCAGGGTTTGCAGGAGTTTGGATCCCATGGAGTCAGCGCCATAAAGAGTTCGAGGTTATCGTCACAGGGGTTTTGCCCACATCTATCAGGAGATTCCGCAAGGGGCACACTCGACCTTTCTGGTCGGCTGTTGATCGCCAAAGACGATACAATACTTTGTTTAGCACAGCGGACCAGGCAGACATACTGGGAGTGTCTATTGATGGTTCACTACACCAATTTTCATTGATAGGTCTGGATCTTTGGCGGTTCCTCAGGTTGGTACAGAACTTGGCATACCAGGATAAGGAGATTTGCCCCTTCGTCCGGAACAGCTACTCGTTGAGGGATAGCGATCCGGGGATGGATCTGGATCCGGAGCTCGAGCCCCAGCGTGCCCAGGAGATGATGCATATTGATGGTGACTTATTGAAACGTTGCCTTGATATGAGTGCGCTGGAAAAGCTGGTGTTGATTGGGGATGGCATTGATTTGTTTTGCGAGTATTTGGACGGGATTGACGATGGCATATATACCGAAGGTTTCCGGGAGACTGGCTCTCAAGGACGAGGGAAGTATATTGAGCTGGGCTATGAGATTCTCGAGTATGTTCTTACTCTAGCAATCTGAGTTGGGAACATGGCGAATCACATGGAAGGGCATTTAATATGGTATAGATAAAATGATGACTCTTGACGATAATAATCAGATTTGTGAGTCAGAACATGACTCAATTTGACTTCTGCCTACAACGCCGTCTCATCTTACGCCCAAGGCTTGAGGCTTCATCTCATCAAGTTTGCTCGTTGGTGAAGGCTTACATAATATGGCACATTCACAAAATAATCATGATTCCTGGGGTTTTTGTCATTGCCCCGCACTAGACTACATCAGAGACTAAACATCTGAGGTCGGCTTTGAATTACCTGTTGCCAAACGTTGTGACTTTTTTGAGAGGAGCAGATGGAGCAGACCAAAATTTCATGAGTGACAAAGTACGTGCGAGACAGACATCTCGTACGCCTTTTAGAGACTGAGTATGTCACGAGAACGATATTTCAGAGTCTAAAGATTCGCCACTGAACAGAAAGCCCTGGACATAGGTTCATGAATTACGGATACAGTGGTTGCCCGCAGCATTGCCCCGCCTAAATTGGTAGCCCAACCCACCTACTCGCACTCTTCAACCTGACCTGACCATATAGTCTAGGCGTGCGTTCGATCCTCTCTGCCTTGCTTGTTTGATAGTGTGTGTGCGCGTGTGTGCTTGAGAGAGTGACCGAGACCACGGAAATTTAGTCAGTAGGTTGCCTCGTTCGTCTGGCACATTTTTGTAACGTTATATCTTTTTGGGCTTTGGTACTTTTTTTTTCGCCTTAACCCCAAAAATTCCATACATAAGGAACGTTTAGCCCCGCCAACCTTGACGACTGCATCTCGAGTTTCACCCACCGAGACAACCGCCGAGATGCCGCCCAAGAAGAAGGGAAACAAAAAGAACCAGCAGGACGATTGGGAGGCTGAGCTGGGCGAGAGTATTGCCCCGCCTGCCAATGCCAACGGTGCCGATGGTGACGCCAACGTCAACGACGACGACGATGATGCTGGCGGTGCCGGTGGCCTGATGGCTACTCTGCGCAAGAACAAGGAGAAGCGCAAGAAGAAGGGCATCGTCGAGCCTGAACCCGAACCTGAATCCGAGGCCCCTGCTGCCCAAGAGCCCCCCGCCCAAGCCCCCGTCGAGGCCAACATCGACGATGAGTTTGCTCTACCCGAGAAGAAGGGCAAGGGTGGCAAGCAGAACAAGCAAGCTGCTAAGAAGCCCGAGCCTGCTGCTGCTGCCGCCGCTGACGATGCCGCCGATGGTGGCCGTATCCTGACCAAGGCCGAGAAGGAGAAGCTCAAGAAGGAGCGTGAGAAGCAGCGAAAGAAGGAGCAGGTATGCTACAGCTACACCATGGATTACTTTATGGCATGGTTCTATTCTACCTAAATACAGCCTGCTAACAACTCGACCCCGTGATAGGCCGCTGCGAAGAAGAAGGGTGGCGCCGCACCAAAGGCTGCCCCTGAGGTGAAGGAGAAGGAGGAGGCTGTCCCTGTTGAGGCTGCTCCCGCCCCTGAGCCTGCCGCGGGAGGCAAGAAGAAGAAGCTCCCCGCCCATCTTGCTCTGCTTCAGAAGCAGCAGGAGGAACTCAAGCGCCAACGAGAAGAAGCTGCCAAAGCCGAAGCCGAAGCCAAGGCCCAGGCCGAAGAAGACGAGCGCCTAGCTGCTGAGGAAGAAAAGCGACGCGAGGAGGCCAAGGCCATCAAGAAGCAGAAGGAGAGGGAGCGAATCGAGCAACTCAAGAAGGAGGGCAAGTATCTCACAAAGGCACAAAAGGAAGAGAAGGCCCGAAATGAGCGAAAGCTCCAGCAGATGCTGGCTGCCGGTATTCAAGTTGGTCCTGCAGGCGAGCCCAGTGAGAAGAAGTCCAAGCCTGCGGACAACAGGAGAAAGAAGGGCCGCGCCCAACAAAAGGTATACCTTGTGATAAAAGACACCGAGAGATCAGGATTCGCTAACCCCAGACAGATCGATGAGGAGAAGGCTCTTGCGGAAGCTGCTGAGCGAGCTCGACAAGAAGCTGAGAAGGCCTTGAAGGAAGCTGAAGAGAAGGCTGCCCGTGAGAAGGCCGAGGCCGAGGCCAAGGCTGCTGCCGAAAAGAAGGGTGCCGAGAGTGATGTGGAGGATGACTGGGAGGCTGCTGCTGCTTCTGACGGCGATGTCAAGGACAGCTGGGATGCTGATTCTGACGAGGAGGCCGAAAAGGCCAACGGTACATCGGAAGCGAAGGCTGAAGAAGAGTCTGGGGACGAATCCGAGGAGGAGTCTTCCGATGATGAGGCTGCCACAGCTGCACAATTGGCCGAGGAGAAGCGGAAGCGAGAGGCTGCTGAGCGCCGTGAAAAGGCTCACCAGGCCGCCCTTGCTGCCCGATCCAAGGATAACCTGCGATCGCCTATTTGCTGTATTCTGGGTCACGTCGATACTGGAAAGACGAAGCTCCTGGACAAGGTCCGTCAAACTAACGTCCAAGAGGGTGAAGCTGGTGGTATTACACAACAGATCGGTGCCACGTACTTCCCTGTTGAAGCCATCCGACAAAAGACGGCTGTTGTCAACCCTGACGGCAAGTTCGAGTTCAAGGTCCCCGGTCTTCTCATCATCGACACACCTGGTCACGAGTCCTTCTCTAACCTCCGATCTCGTGGTTCTTCGCTCTGTAACATTGCCATTTTGGTCGTCGATATCATGCACGGTCTCGAGCCCCAGACACTCGAGTCTATGCGCATGCTGAGAGAGCGCAAGACTCCTTTCATCGTCGCCCTCAACAAGATCGATCGTCTCTACGGCTGGAAGCAGGTTGCTAACAACGGTTTCCAGGACAGTTTGGCTCTCCAGAGCAAGGCTGTCCGCAACGAATTTGAGACCCGTCTCGAAAAGACCAAGATTGCCTTCGCTGAGCAGGGTTTCAACTCCGAGCTCTTCTACGAGAACAAGTCCATGTCAAAGTACGTCTCGCTTGTGCCCACTTCGGCACACACTGGCGAGGGTGTCCCTGATATGTTGAAGCTCATTGTCCAGCTCACTCAAGAGCGTATGGTTGGCTCTCTCATGTATCTCTCTGAGGTCCAGGCCACTGTGCTCGAAGTCAAGGCTATTGAGGGTTTCGGCATGACCATCGATGTCGTCCTGTCTAACGGTATCTTGCGAGAAGGTGATCGAATTGTGCTGTGCGGTACAGAAGGCGCTATCAAGACAAATATCAGAGCACTGCTTACACCAGCGCCCATGAAGGAATTGCGTCTCAAGTCCGCCTATGTCCACAATAAGGAGGTCAAGGCTGCTCTGGGTGTCAAGATCAGTGCCCCTGGTCTCGAGGGTGCCATCGCTGGCTCACGCCTGATGGTTGTCGGTCCCGATGACGACGAAGACGATATTGAGGATGAGGTCGAGTCCGATCTTGCCGTTCTCTTCAACCGTGTCGAGAAAACTGGTCGCGGTGTCAGTGTCCAAGCGTCGACTCTTGGTTCGCTTGAGGCTCTGCTCGATTTCCTCAAGGACTGCAAGATTCCTGTTGCCAACGTTGGTATCGGTCCCGTTTACAAGCGTGATGTCCTGCAGTGCGGTGTTATGTTGGAGAAGGCACCAGAGTACGCCATCATGCTCTGTTTCGATGTCAAGGTGGACAAGGAAGCACAGCAGTATGCAGAGGACAATGGCATCAAGATCTTTACAGCTGATATTATCTATCATCTGTTTGATGCCTTCACCAAGCATATGGACGAGCAACTCGAGAAGAAGAAGGAAGAGTCGAAGATGCTTGCTGTCTTCCCTTGCGTCCTGAAGCCCGTCAAGGTCTTCAACAAGAACGACCCCATTGTTATTGGCGTTGATGTCACTGAGGGTCAGCTCCGAATCAACTGTCCTGTCGCCGCTGTCAGGAATAACCCTACAACCGGTGCCAAGGAGATCGTCAAACTGGGCAGAGTGTAAGTTTCTAGATCCTCTCCTCCCTCAAGACCCCTTATTAACAGTCTTATAGTACATCAATTGAGCGAGAGCACAAGCAAATTCCCGTGTGTAAGCGAAAGGAACCTTCCGTCGCTATCAAGATCGAGATGGGTGGCAACCAGCCCATGTACGGCCGACATCTGGAAGAAGACGAGACCCTTTACAGTTTGATCTCTCGAGCCAGTATCGACACCCTCAAGGAATACTACAGAAAGGAGGTCAGCAACGATGAGTGGCAGCTCATCATCAAGCTCAAGCCCTTATTCGACATTTCATAAGTAGCCAAGATTACAAAAAGTTAAGAACATGGGTGGTGTGAAGCTTCTACCTCAACAACCGCGCCGGGACCTTGGCTGCATCCTGTCCTGGAGGCGAAACTCAATGTTTCGATAACATGCTGACAGGACGTCAGGTTGCAGCCAGTTCCCTTTGCGGGGAGAACAGTACGAGAAATACACTGCATATCAAAAAGAAGAGAAAAGGAAAAGAAATTGCATCAACTTGTTTGAAGGAATTGTGTACGGTACTGATTTGCATTTTCGGGCAGCAAAAAAAGATTGAAGAGACGTGAAATTGAAGGGCAAGGGACACCCTCAAGGCAACGTAGTCGTATAGAGTAGGGCTCTTTATCAACGAGGGCTGAAATGATTTAATCTTATGTTTGCTGATGCTACGTCACGAGTGTGAACTGGATCAACGACACTTGCTAGGTATTCAGTCCGATATGCCCCCAGCATAAGGATTGTCTTCGTGGCTGACGATCGCCTCCAACTCATCACGAAACACACTTGAATGGTGGCGGAAAAAGCTGGACCAAACTGGAGTGTATGGATCCTAACTACTAACTTAAAAGTGTGAAAAGTGGTCTAACGTTCGGGTAACATATCCGTCATGATGATCCGGGCCCCTTTCTTCCAACAAAACAAACAAAGCCGTTTGAAACCATATCGCATGTTCTATTTCTCCTTCTCCCAAATCTGGTGCCCTTTCTTTTTTCAACATCCGTAATCTTTTTAGGCGTCATTCATCTCATCGCATATCATGCCAGCATCACGCACGCAGAGCCGACCGAGCATGCATCTGCAGTGTCGAAATTCCCTCCCTTTATTCATAATTTACTGGGGGTCGGCAGAGCCCTCGGTCTCCTGTTGCGGAGCGTCGGCATCCTTCATCTCCTGGTCTGCGTTGGCCTTCTCGGCCTCCGCAGCCTTGCGAGCATCCTCCTCAGCCTTCTTCGCAGCCCGTTCGGCCTCGGCTTTCTCCAGAGCGGCTTGCCTTTCAGCCTCGACTTTCTCAAAGTGGCGCTGAACAATGGGACCAGCCATGGCGCGGATCTCGTCAATCTTGGCAACATACACACCCTTTGTGGTATCATCACCCTCCTCGTACAGCCAATCCTAGAATTGCTATTAGTATATGAATCTTCGAGCTATCGAGGAACATGTGAACATACCTCTGTGGCCTCAAGCTTGGCCTTGATGGTCTGCTTCTCCTCTTCGCTGGCAAACTCAGAGTACTGCTCGTCGAGCTTGGCACGGAGGTCGTAGATGTAAGCCTCGAGCTCGTTCTTCTTCTCCTCGGTATCGGCGACAAGCTTGTCCTCCATAACCATGGCAGCCTCTTTCTCGAGAAGGCTGGCCTTGGTGGAGTCGTCAAGAGAGGCACTGCCAGTGGAGATGGGCAGGTCACCCTTGCGGACCTGCTTCTTCACCTTGCGAGTCTTCTTGGGGGCATCCTTATCGGTCTCCATGGCCTTTTGGGAAACGGATGTTAGCGATCGGGGTTCATAAATCGATTCTTCTAAATGTTCTGGAACAGCAAAAGCGGAACGAGACGATTCGGTTTCTTCTTCATCGTCGAGTCGCGGGCGCTTTGCAGGATATGCTCGGCTATCATCTCCAACGGATGCGGACGATGAAGAGGCCGAGTCCTGATCTTGGACAGGGGGAAAATCATTGGACGCCATATACGGCTCGGACAAACTCACATCGGGATCTTCGTTAACCTCCTCCTCAACCTCCTCCTCCTCGACGTAGTAACCAGTCTCGACGTTCAGGACACCGTGGATGTTGACACGGGCCTTGAGTTTGCAAATCATGAAGTCGTCCTTACCATCAGCCTTGACGTTCTTGACAGAGAAACGGCCGATCCAGGGGTTAGTTTTGCCGGGGAGTAGCTCAGGCTGGGCATATCGGGCCTCGAGATCGAAGGGCTGTTTTCGGTAGAAAGTAAGGATCTTGGTCGAGGGCATGACGTTGCCCTTGTTGAAAACAGTCAGGCTGGTGTCCTCATCAGGAATATCGGGAGCCTTCTCCCAGGCGAACTCAATGGGGTAGCTGATGATGTCCTGGACGGAGAAGTCTCGGACACGGAAGACAGGGGAGAGAATGGCACAGCTGAAGGCAGAACCACGGGCAAGAGCCTCGTCGGCGTTAAGGGTAAAGGAGAGAGGCTTGCCAAAGAACTCCTGGATGCGCTCCTTGAGAGCGGGGACACGAGAGCCACCACCAACGACCTCAATAACATCGATATCGTCCTTGGTGAGCTTAGCCTGGGCAAGGGCCTCCTCGAGGGGAAGGTGGGTTCGGGCAAGGAGAGGCTCGATCATGGCCTCGAACTCCTGGCGAGTGATCATGGCAGAAGCATCAATGTCGTTCATGAGAGACTCAATGTTGACAGGAGCTTGTTGGTTGGCAGAGAGAATCTTCTTTGTCTTCTCAGCGGCGGCGATGGTACGGGCAAGGGCACGGCCGTGGGTCATAATGTCGACCTTGTATTTGCCCTTGAACTCCTTGGCGAGGTGGTCAACCAGAGCGCGGTCGAAGTCACGACCACCGAAGTCCTTGTCCCAGGTGGTGGCCTTGACAGCGAGCTCACCCTTCTTGAACTCGACAATCGAGACAGTGTAACTGCTGTGGCCGATATCGACGAAGCAGACACGGCGGGGAGCCTCCTCAGGGGCAGGCAGGTCGAGCTTTGTAATGCCCCAACCAAGAGCGGCGGCTGTGCCGTCGTTGATGAGACGGAGAACACGGAGTCCAGCAATCTCGGCAGCGTCGATAAGAGCACGGCGCTGGACATCAGTGAACCAAGGAGGCACACTCAGGCAGACGTCTTGAACAGGCAGCTTGAGCTCGGCTCCAGCGGTCTGCTTGATCTTGCTCAAGTACATGGCAACGAGTTGAGTGGCAGTGAACTTCTCCTTCTTGCCCAGGTAGTTGACCTCAGCACCGACCTGGCCATTGCAGTCGGCCAGAGGAGCGGTCACATATTGCTGCTCAATCTGAATATCGGGGTCGTTGAATTGTCGGCCAGCAAGACGCTTGAGAGAGCTGACAGTGTTCTTGAGGTTGGAGATTTCCTGGGTCTTGGCGGCCTCTCCGAGGTAACGAGACTTGGGTCCGAATCCTACCAGGGAACTAGAGAATGGACTTGTCAGTATATATGTGTCTGATAAAGGTGGTGGAGGGTTGTTTGACCGCGCGCGACAAGCAACAAGGTCAAACAAAAGGTATAAACATACGGAGTTGCTCGGTTTGAAACTTCATTGGTGACCTGTACAAGACAAACTTAGTCAGTTATGGAGAGTCCTTGGAGTTGGCCATCAATCCCATCGGCAGTGTAGGAGCGACGACGAGGCAGATATGGAGGGGCAGGGCAGTCGACTGGGATAGATGGCGGGGAAGGTTATGAGGGTATACGCACAACATCGACACCGCGGTTTCGAGCAACGGCGATGACAGTCTTGAGGGTTCCGAAATCGATACCTATGCAGAGGAAAGCCAACAGTCAGTTTGGTGTTGTTCAAAGTCGGGTTGTTCCTTGTGAGGAATAGCGATTGGCCGAGCATCGCCAGCAAGAAAAAAAGTGAGTACTCGGAGGGCATCACTTACCAACGACACTCATGATTTCGACGGGTGGGGTTTGCCCCGAGACACGATATTAAGGTAGAAAGAGGAAGGGGGATATAAAGTTGAGCGATGCGCGGGAAAGCTCAAAAGAGAAGAAGGAAAGCGATCGCAAAAAGGCGGGAGATAGAGGGAGGATCGTGAGAATGGATAAGATAGAAAGAGTATGGAGGGGAAGAGTAAAGGTCGGTAGGGTATGAATGGCTAAGGTAAGGTTGGTTTGGTTGGGCGGCGGTTGTTTATGGCCTGGGCTGGTCCGCTGGCGCTGGGTCAATTTTTTTTTTGGTGGAGGGGCAGCGAATGGGGGATCCCGCTCAATGGGCTGCACTGTACTAAAATTTTCAATGGTTCAGTGGCTACAGGGAATTGCACTGTATCCAGTACCTGCGGGTCGATGTACAATGTGGTGGACCTGCAGTGTAGAGCGATGATGTAAACCAAGTATACACTACTTGGAAGCCTGTCGCGATTCGATTCTTTTCTTTAAGCTGTTTCTAGAAGATGCGAAGTTTCGTTTCTTCAAAAGAGTTTAAAAACGTCTTCCGAAAAAGATGTCCTTCGACTTTTTATATTCATGATAGATCTACCCAGTGAGGATGAACCAGCGCAATATCTCGTTTGTGCTGGGATGCTGTGGTCACGTTGAACAGTTGACTAGACTTAGCAGGCCCTAGAAACGACGATAGATTTCTGTGCGATTCTGTCACCAGATTCAGTAGCTCCTGTACGCAATCAAATTGCCTTACAGTGGATATCAGGGACTTAAAAGAGATACAGCATCTCCACAAAAAAAGAAACGCAAGGCACCAGCATCAGCCACGACGATACATACATCACAGCAACTACTAGGTAGTACTAGTGGTACTCTTGGTACTGTTCCTTAGTGAGTGATACCCTGGACTCGAGCCTTGAATGAGGCAAGCAAAGACAATGCCTTTTTCTCCCTTTTGTTCTCACCAGGAGGACAAGTGCAGCAAAAAAAAAAACTGAGTTGTCATGCCCCTCCCCCGCTATTCCACCATTTCAAAGACGAGGCAGACACAAAGCTTTGTTGATGGAGGGGCACAAACAGTACCGAAAACCCCTCTAACAGGTGAGAGCCCCTCTGATAACGATAAAGCAAGTCTTCCATTCCTGGATTGATTCCTCGCCACCTAAGCTCATTTAGCCTCTTCAACATGGCAAACTTGACTTTTTCCATCACATCGGATCTCAGCGCACTCCTAACCCCAACTGACGAGACAAGAATATCTCCATCAAGAATATTGAAGAAATTTCGAGACTACCTATCTTGGTCGAGCTCAATAAATATTACCACCGCCTTAAACCGGGCCCAACCCTCCGGGTGTGACTAAAGACAACATTTGCATGATCTTGACACAGCCAAACAAACCGTGCCAAGCTGTTCGAAACTAATATCATGCACTTTTCATTCTTCTGCTCCGCCAACTTGGAAATGAATTTTCAGGTGATCGACTGGACTGGCTCACCGACAAAACACTCGTTTCTCTCCCCGGTACACCGAACGACAATTTTTCATGAACTAACAAGGAATAGTCTCATGCTGGTGAGAGTTGTTGAAATTGCATGTATATCAGGACGCCACATGTCAGTGAGGCTATTCGGGTTGCTTTCGCCCTACCCCGTCCGTACTTGTATCCGTAGTTGGTTGTACATACATAGCAAGTGACAGGGTCACTTGGAGCATTCGACCCCGGTCAACAAACGACCTGTCTGGTCTGGTCTGGTCTGACCTTCATCATCTTCATCTCTCTTGTGTGCTGTCATGATGGCCCATGCAGCTCCAGAATTGCGGGGTAGATGTGGGCTTCACCATGCTTGGATCGACAACTATCCAATGCAAAACCTGCTGTTCATTGTTCGAGATAGCTTCATGTTTTACACTAGGTATGTATAATCTGAGAATGACGAACCACACAAGTACCTGGCTCAATCTAAGCAATATGAACACTGGCTTGATCCAGGTACAATCCATCGCCTTATTCTAACGGCTTTTCCTCAGCCTCCCTCTCGTCATTCGACTTGCAAACGACATGTTCGATCCAAGCCTTGTTTGTTCCCCGTCAAGGTTGGTACCAATGCTTCTCTCCGGAGAATCTCGACGACGAGATTCAACTGGCCCATCTTGGGCGACCCGATTGTATTCGATAGGACTTCGGGAAATGGTCATATCTCCCGAAATTTCAGCACGCCTCATAGGTGAAGCTGAGAACCCGTGACTCGACTGGATGCCCTCCATAGCGCTCACTTGAGAAGCTCGGTCCTGCATTTGTTGTGCAATCTCATACTTTCGAATGTTTTCCTCATCCATCAGGAGCTTCATTCTTCGCTGTGTTCCAACCCCGAGATCCGCACACTCTTGAGGCTTCGAGAACACGTGGGATGTTGCTTTCCCCATTTCAATATCCTCTGTGCTGGTATCGATCTCATCTGGATGAGCATATGTTCCCGATGCTGTCTTCTGACGTGCTGAGAACTTGCCATCAATCTTGTCTGGTGGTCGCACCACGCTTCGAGTTCGTCCGAGTTCGGTGGTTGCGGTCGACTTACGGTTCGAGGCAGCCCTACGTGCTTCGTGTGCCGCTTTAAAAGTCTCGGGGACCACGTTCAGTTCGTCTCCCTGTTTCTCAGCTTGTTCCACTGCTTCTCTTGCTGTCGTGTGAGCGTCCGCCGCCGCAGCATCGGCTCGTGGCCCGCCCCAAGTTCGCTGCCCTGCTGTGAATATACCGTAGACCATATACAGCCAGTTGTAGAACGGATTAAGAATAAACATGAGTGGATAGAGCCAGATTTTGAATCGCCGGAGCTTGGCTCCAAAGTACAGCATCAGCATCCAATTCAGCCCTAGAGAGACGGCAATGAATCCCACAGGAAGGTCGTCCACTTTCCTGACTGTAGTTATCAGGGCTAAAACCATGATGAAGAATAGTAATGCTGTTGTTCGGATGGTATTCTGCATAAAACGGACTAATATGAGAACGGGGTAGCGTTTCCACAGGCGCCAGTCCGTCAACATACAGACCTCGTTTGTGATGAAGCCTAGAAACCATCGGCGCCGCTGCTTAACCAGGGACCGATATGTCTGCACAGCCTCGGTTTTGCAAAAGGCCGATGTGCACATCTGGATCTGGTACCGCTTCCTGGCTCCAATCATGAATAGATGGGTTAACCAGCGATCTTCTCCCAAGTGACACTTAGCAAAATCGAACAGGTCTTCACACTGCTCTGTTTTGTCTACAAAATAGTATTTGGCCATTCTTCGAAAGGCTGAGAAGCGCAGCATCGTCAACGCTCCCGGGAGACAAGTGACAGAACCACAGCCAGATTCGACGGTTCGTTCAAACAACTGTCCATGTATGTATTCCATGTCCTGTAACAGGGTAATGATGCTATGTTTCTTCGTCGTCGAGGTAATGACGCCTGTCATAGCCAGCATGTCTCTAGAATTGCCAGGGCTGAGCTCCATGTCGTAGACAAAGTTTTGTAGGCATACCTTGTCTAGGATACAGTCGGAGTCGATAAAGAGAATGAATAGATTGTCATTCCGCTTGAGATACTCCTCGTACACTCGGTCGATGAGCTTGAAGGTTACTTTCTGGCAGTGACGTTTTCCTCCGTGCTCAAAGCGTGAAATGGTTACACGTGCAGATCGATATGTGACATCAATACTCTTGGGATATGTCTCCATCTTCATGGACACACCAAGCTTATCAATAGTGCTGAGGTACAGTTCGTCCTCCTCCTCCCCGTCGAAGGACAAGAAAACATGGATACAGGCGGGTGGGTAATCGCATTCGACAACTGAGTTGACAGCTTTGAGGAGAACCTCGGGTTCCTCTCTGTAACAAGGCATGACTATGACGACCTTTGGCGCAGTAACATCATCGAGCACCTGTTTCATACGCTTCGTTCGACCGAGTTGATTTGTCACGACTTGGTAGATACAGAACAACCATGGCACTGTCAAGAGGATCGCGAAGGCCCAGAATGCAAACCACTGGAGAAAAGACACCATCTCTTTCGGCCACAACTTTGTAACGGTATCCGGAAGTGGCAGCGTCACCACCATGATTGGGAGAAATATGACTCTAGACTTGATATTAGCTAAGGCCATGTTGTATTATGCTAGGGGCACGGGACACGGCTTACCGGAGGAGAACAAAGGCAGTGCCAACAATAATGCACAAGACATTAATGGACCAATGTTCTGCCTTTTGAAAGACTTTGACGAGGCAATAGACGAACGCTGCCAACCAGAGAAACCACTCGAGGCATGCCATCAAAAGCACGACGCCGACTATGCTGGTATATATAATCTGGAATGATCGAGTTAGCGCGCATGACGGAGCAAAACACTGCAGTATGCCGACTCACGTTTTGCAACGGCCAGTCCTTTAGTAGGGCCATGATTGAAAAGCGGCCTTTCCTCCTCGTTTGACAGCAGTCGGCAGGCAACAGAGAGACAGTGTCAGTGAAACACATGGAGACAGTTCGTAAACTCGACCTGACGCACGGCGACCACTCCCCAAAGATTTGTGTGCTGCAAGCCGTGCTGGACAGTCACCATTGGAGACAAGAGTCAAAGAAGGACAGGGCAGTGTTCAGAAAGGGGCCGTCACTTAGGTTGGAGGCACTGCCTTGAGGTGAGCTCCCGGCGGGTGCCCGCAGAATATCGCGAGGCTTGAATGAGTCAAACTTGGTGACACAAGCCAAATCGATTAGGAGTAGAATTGAAGGAGAGCAAGTGCCATGAATATCAGAGTAAACTGCCTTCATAAGCTGCATGTGGGGGAAGGTGCGAGGAAGATGCTGATAACGAAAGAAACATCGAATGTAAAGACGTTCAGATTCCCGTGGGAATTCAAGGCAGGATTGTACATCTAAAGGTCACCAAGAACTGGGTGTCATCCCAACCTCATCACAGTTACACATGATATATTACCTGTCACAAGGTGGACTAATAAGCATTAGTTGATCTGGAAACAAACAAACACTCACAAACCAGTATTAGCGTTAGCATTTCCACTCTTGATTAACTCAATGCGTTGACCAAATCTCTAGTATCAAGTTCAGTATTTTAATCTCAAGCTACAGCGTACTGATAATCAGCAACCTGGCAGGGGTTTAAATGCCTTCCTTAGCTATTCATCTGCTCAAGGCATGTTGAACGTCTAAACATCCTCAACTCTAGGCGATACATGTGCTTCTAGTATGCCTTGTCCCTTATATTCCCTGGCAAACACGTTGCTGCGTCGCGCGCGTGCGGCAGGGTCGTGTTCTGACGTCCAGGCTTATACTGCGGAAGCTATCTTACTGCTGCGAGCATACTTCCAGCAATGAAGCTGGACTGCGTGACGCCGCATTATTGAAAAGCACAGCTTGCATCAACGTTGAGGAGGATTTAGCTTACTGGACCGCCCTTTGCGCGACGTGCAAAGATGGCACGAATATGGTACAAGGTCGGTTCTTGATCACAGCATCCGTGACCATAATTCGGAAACGAAGCGACGGTCATCTCGGGAGGCAGTCGTCGAGTGATATTGATTTATCGTCAAGGCTGGTAATTTCCTGATTAGAAGTCTTACCCATTCGAATATCTTTACCAATCGACATCGCTCAGTTGGAGTTTACGAGATCTTTGACTCTTATCCTTGTTCGACCTCTCCAACCGGTTGTGGTAGAACGTCGCCGGTCGTTCGTTGCCTGAATTAATGTGTGAATATTGGTGTTGTGATGAATTCGTGTGGGTTGAGGGTCTGTACCACCATCCTGGTCTTCATTCTGCTGAAGATCATAGTTGAGCACCAAATTCTTGATGCGCTGTTGTTCCTCCCTTTCAGCCTGTTGCTGGTTCTTCATTGCAATAGCAAAGGTAGAATCGGAGGGCAGTTCGACAGTCCGTGTCTAATTCCAGGTCAGTATCTAGAGAACGGCACAGAGTGGCAATGTAGACTACCTGCTGGCGGTTGCCCTTCTTCGTCAATAAGGAGAACGCCATGGTATGGCCAGGAGGAGATTCTCCTTCGCCTCCCTCTGTTGAGGTAGCCTCCCGATTTTTGGATCGAACTGGAAGTGGCACATCAAAGAGCTGCTTGCGCTCAAACTTACGCGACTCGAGACTTTCAGCCATCATCTTGGCATACTCGCGCTCAAAATCAGCCTCATCCTCAGGGTCAACTTCCTCTTCTTGTCGAGTGACTACGATGGCTTCCTCGTCAAAGGTACTTTCGTCGTCGGAATCTTCCTCCACGTCCTGTATTACATTTGTCAATCATGGCCAAGTATTTCGCATTTGATTGACTTACCTCTGCCTCCTCTTCCTCAGAAGCACTGTCTTCGTTGTCGTCGCCATCTTCATCATTGTCCACGTTGTCATCGTCCGACGAAGCATCGCTTGTGGCATCATCCACGTCGATTCCCTTGTCAACGCCTGCCGACTTCTGATCTTGAGCAACGGCAAGTTGGAAGGCTTTTACGGCCTCATCCAAGCTTGTGGCAAGTTTCCATTGTGGCCGAGTCAGAGCAAATGTGTCTTGAACCAAAAACTCTATATCCATTGGCAGGGACACTTTAGTGAAGATGTAATACTACCAGAGTGTCAGTTAGAGACAAATAACGGGGGCGATTATGGATCGTACCTGGAAGAATGAAAGGAAGTAATCCAACTTCTTGCCCGCTGCTCCACGGTTGAAGAACATGCCGCAGGTTTCCAGCATTGTAGATACAAGTCGGATGCGGAAGAAGTCATCGGGAGGATCGAGTGGGATATATTTACCAGGAACAGGTGGGCCGCCTGTAAGTTCAGTCAGTTGATGGACAAGTTAGTAGTCTAAGGAACGTCTTACCATATCCGAATGTCATAATCTTGTACATGGTGTCAAAGATAACAGGATGTTCAAGCATACGGTAATTATAAAGCTCGCCAAGATACTTGACTTCGGCAATACGTCGCTGATAGAACCTGTAATCATTCTGCTCGAGACCAAACGTCATAGACTCGATCACGTTATCAATAACCTTGACCACAAAGGCAGGATGGTAGCGATAGAGCGCACTGAGCAAGATACCAAGAAGGTGAACGCTTCCGTACTTCACCTTTCCAGGCTTTGAGAACACCTTCTCCAAGATGGCGACAACCTAAAACTATCAGCACTTATTCATAAAATACTATTTCTGCTGCATACCTCTGTCTCCTCCCAGTGGAGCCTTCGAATCTGCTTCAAGATCTTGCTGTAATTTCTCTTTGTCATATCAACATAGATCAATTTGCGAACAAATAGCTCCATGGGAGTGCGTTCCTTCTGCTCGATAGCTAAACGCTCCGGTGGGTCGACGTAGTAAACAGCGTTATCGATGAGCATCCGCTCTGGTTGTCCAATATGTTGGACGGACTTCTTGCGCTGCAGAGTTTCAAGAAAGCTCATCATACGAGGAGCTGTTTCAGGGTTTCGAAGCAGATACCGGCCGCAGTTCTCAATGAGATTGCACAGAATCTCAATGTTCATGCGTGAAAAGTCATCGAGGCTGACTTTCAGACAATGAAAGACAACATGCTCGGGCACAATGCCGAATTTTGTCAACTCAGCAAGATACCGAATGTTGCTCAGACGGACTTGTCCCAAGAAGTCTTTTTCTTTCCGTCGTTGAAGACTTCGAAATTCCGCATCAAGGTAATCGACCAGGCCCTTTGGCACATCTGGCATATATCGACCCAAAGTCGCCACAAGACGAGACCATGACGGGAGTAGGTCGCTACGACCCTTTGGAACTTCCGTCAGTGCCTTCACCAGACGGTTGCGAGAAGCCTTGGAATTCAGGAAGCAGAAATCGATAGCTGTCTGGTCTGCGATGTCCTTGTTGGTCAACTCTGGTAGACGCGCAAGCAGAGCATCGACTTGCGCTCCAATGGTTCGGTTAGCGATAGATGTGGATTGGTCATCAGCAGTCTCGGCAGTCTTGGGGGCTTCCGAGGCCTCTGATGGGTCTACCTTCTTCCCAACTTGTTCATCCGTGTCTGTCTTCTTCTTTTTGCCGTCTTCTAGCAAAATAGCCGGCACCTTGCCTTTAAGATCAACCAGATTTTCGTAGAAGCGTCGCTCATCTTCGTCCTCCCAGATTCCGGCACCGTCTCCCATGGAACGAAGATAATCGCCAGTCTTAACGAGACCGATAGACCCGTTGGAAGCGGCGAATGAATCATCTGAGTCTTTGAGGTCCGGCATTTCGGCCCCAATTGCGTCCGCGATAACCTGAGCGTTGGAGACGAGGCGTTCTTGAGCCTTGACCTGCTTCTCATAGTTCGCCTGTCGGTCTTCAAAGACTTCACCAGACTTGACATATGCCTCGGCATTACGTCGAGCTTGCGATTGTATCGACTTCTGATCCCGAGTGATATGCCCCTTGACATCATCAAAATACTTCTTCAATATGCTCCTGAATCGATCACGCATTTCGGGTTCGGTAAAAGGCTGGTCTGCGTCAGGAGACGCCTCATTTCCACTATTGCCATCCTCGGCTTCGTTTCCTTCAGTAGTGCCGTCTTCCTCTACTGTCTTTCGGCCATCAGCGCCTGTTGGTTTTACCCCAAGGATATCCCAGCTGAATGACTTGACAAAAATGACAAGAAGCGGAAGGTTGGCATGTTCGCGGTCGTGTCCAAGCAAATCCTTAAGTACTTCGAGGGGGAACGGTTCCGCGCCAGTGCCTTTGTTCGTTCGGGTCTTCAGTTCGGGAGTCTTGCCTGCGGCTCCTTTTGTTGCGTCGTCGGGCCTGCTAACATCGTCAAGGGTCCTGATGACGCCAACAAGCCACAACTCGGTCACTACACGAAGCAATGCGCGTTGTCTTGTGATGCGCTCCTTCTCTTCTTTCTCACGAATCTCTGGTGCCAGAGCTTTGAGGATGCCCTTATCCGGAGTCGCCATCCCTTTTCCGAGAAGCCAAGCTAAGTATTCCGTAAACTCGTTGGGACCAAATCGCTGATGGAGAGCACTGACAATCTCCACGCCGGCCTCGATCTCGCCAGGCGACTTGAGTCGGCATAGTCCCTCATAGCAAGCAGATATGATCTCGGAAAGGTACTTGTGTAGGCTCAAAGTTCGGATTTCCTGGAGGAAGGTACTGAGGGTAGCGGCGGTGATGGCTGTTCGCAGTCGTTTGATGAAAGCGGTATTCTTCTTGAGGGACGAATCGAGAGACTTTGCAACAGGGAACAAGTCTACGACAGGAGTTGTTAATAGAAGATGGCGGGGGAGTGGTGGGGTAGACTGATGATTCATACCAGATTCGCCATCCCAGGCCTTTTCGTTCAAAGTGCGCAGTTCGCCTAGAGAGACAATGAGCTACTATACAAGTAAGAAGTGTGGTGAGAGATTATACGCTTCCTTGCGCGATCCATGGCGGGTCACGGTATGATTGGAGGCGATTCGCGACCTGGTAAATGTTCTAGATCGAATGTGAGATGGGTGGAGGCGGCGCTACATTCAGCGCAGGCTGCCTGCTAAGGGATATATTTCCCCAGAAATTGATGCTGTAGATAAGGCAACAGAGCCGACATGGGTGCGTCCGTCAAGCCAGGACGGGGGATATGCGATGTGGCAGGGCTGATACGCCGGGGCAGTCAGTGTCTGTTTGAGGTTTTGCTGTTACCTGATTTTGAGGTCGATAGCGATTAACGTTAAGGTACAGACTACACCTAGCCACAAAGAGGTGGAGTTGCGGGTGCCCAGAGTGGGGTCAAGTTTCGCCTGCCACCAAAGTCATATTGGAATAGGCACCTATATATTGGTAGGTAACCTGGACCTGGTACGTAATGGAAGCTTTGATTTCTACCAAATGTAACTCAGGATAGGCACATTAGAACGAGAACTCTAAGATACTACCTAATGAACTCACAATTAATTTCCAGCCACAAGATACCCAAGGTAATACAAGACCTGAGGTCCAATTACAAAGGCTGCAAACGCCGCCGCACGAAAGGTGTACTCAGAGTTAGGACTCAGTCATTGCACCACGATTTTATTGATTATTGGGAAACTCACAGTATCCCTAGAGTGTAAATATCTTTGTAGAATGATAATGAGCCCTACTAGGTAGAGAGGTGATCAGCTCTAGGTTAGGCTACTCGTCTCAGTGGTGTAAACAGAGTCGGGTCAGTATATATATACCAAGTGCCGTGCTGTCGGGCTACTGTAGTCGTTATTGCCGGGTTTGTGCTGAACCAAGTGCCGGAACAATATTCTAGCGTCTGTACTTGATGAAGGCCTTAGATTCGGTCTTCGAGCTTACACATAGAGACCTCGGGAGTTTCTGAGATCGAGCACCAAACGCTACCGGTGTATCCAAAAATGGAAAACTATCCGAATCTCACAAATACATTATTTGGTTCTTTGAGGTATCATAAGTCATTGATTCAGTAAACAATTCCAGCCTATGCTGAATATACCATCATATCATTCAAGACAACTTAGACATTCATATCATTTCCTGTTTCATCATAATCCTTCAACCTCAACTTTATCCATTGATAGTATGACCATGGTCAAATCTGGACGGAAAATATGCCCACAATCTTGAGATGTTTAGCATCTCCGGGCAGAAAACTTGATCACCTATAATGCACGAGACATTACCGACAAATGCTCATCTATGCGCTGCCTTGTTTCCCACTATCTTGATCCCCTTATCAGCTCAGTTGTAGTGTGGGCCCTCAGTGATTCAGACATCTCCGGCGGCAATCAGCTAAGGAACAGACGTGATTCGCCCATCGTCTCTATCTCCTGATAACGCATACTCTTCAACCTCCGCGGGATCAGACCAGAGCCCAATGCATCCACTCAATTGTAACTTGCATCTCCTCGCGGGAAATAGAGAAACACGATATCATGAAGCAAGCCTCAGCAGATCCAAATGGAGAACCTCAGGGGGGTCCTAGGCACACGAAACGGACAAGCGGCAGTGCCATCACGTCAGATCACCCGCGATAAGACTTATTATACTGCACTTTCTGCTGCCTCTTAGACTAAGCTTCAATTCAAGCAATGTTATCAATACACTCGGTTGTGTAACCATTCTTGAATCCTCTTCACAACTGGCACACATATCTTGATACACTATGGAGACTTCAACAACAACAACAACAACCCTCCTACAACAGGAAAAGATACCTGAAAACTCTGAACCAATCTCAGCCCATACACATACCCATAGCCTTCCTCCTACTCCTCCAGGAACAGCAAAGCCATCTCGGATAGGTAGCTTCCACGATCTACAAGAACTCTCATCAATCGAATCCCCTCGTCTCGACCATATCAAGCCTTATCCCCTACCTCCAAAATGCTCACCAAAGTCTGTCCTTAAGGAGGATCTCAAAACCCCTGACAACTTTGTTGAGAGAGATCCACGTCTCATTCGTCTTACTGGAGTCCACCCCTTCAACGTTGAGGCACCCCTGAGCGACTTATACGACGAAGGTTTCCTAACCAGCGAGAATCTTCACTATGTCCGTAACCATGGACACGTACCTAGATGTGAAGACGATGATATCCTCGACTGGGAGTTCGAAATAGGTGGCCTTGTCGAAAACCCCATCAAGATGAACGTACGAGATCTCATCAACGACTACCAGCAATTGACTTATCCAGTAACATTCGTTTGTGCTGGAAACCGTCGCAAAGAGCAGAACATTGTTCGCAAGACCAAGGGTTTCTCTTGGGGAGCTGCCGGCCTGTCAACAGCTCTCTGGACCGGTGTTGCCATCGGAGATCTGCTTGCTGCAGCAAAGCCCAAGCGTGGAGCCCGGTATGTTTGCTTCGAGGGAGCAGACAAGTTACCCAATGGCTATTATGGTACATCCATCAAGCTCAACTGGTGCATGGACCCCAACAGAGGTGTTATGGTGGCTCACAAGATGAACGGCAAGACCTTGCATCCAGACCACGGCAAGCCTGTTCGTATCGTCATTCCTGGGCAAATAGGCGGTCGGAGCATTAAGTGGCTCAAGAAGATTACTGTCACACAAGAGCCTAGCGACAACTGGTACCACATCTATGACAACCGAGTCCTACCCACCATGATCTCGCCTGAAGAGAGTGCAAACTTACCCGAGGTCTGGAAGGATGAGAAGTATGCCATTTATGACCTTAGCACTAACAGTGCCATTTGCTACCCTGCCCATGAAGAGAAGGTCCCGTTCACGGGCGCTCCGGCAAGTTATAAGGTGCGAGGTTATGCTTACGGTGGTGGCGGAAGACGCATCACACGAGTCGAAGTTACCCTTGACAAAGGTAAATCTTGGAGACTCGCCAACATCCGATACCCAGAGGATGACTACCGCAACGCCCCTGAGGGTGATACCCTCTACGGGGGGCGTGTCGACATGTGGTGGCGTGAGACATCATTCTGTTGGTGCTTCTGGGACCTTGACATTCCTCTGGATGAGTTAAAGAGTGCAGATGATATAATGATGCGTGCTATGGACGAATCTATGAACGTACAGCCTCGAGATATGTACTGGAGCGTACTGGGCATGATGAACAACCCATGGTTCCGAATCGTGATCCACAAGGAGGATCATGCACTTCGCTTCGAGCATCCCACTCACGCTACCCTTAAGATCAAGGGCTGGATGGAGCGAGTCAAGGAGGCCGGTGGTAACCTTACCAACGGCTACTGGGGTGAGAAGGCCCCTGGTGAAATTCAAGAGGTCGTGGTAAAGGAGACTGAGAAGCAGATCTGCATGACCAACCCTCAGATCAACCGCAAGATCACCATAGAAGAGCTCAAGGCGCACAGTGGTGAAGAAGAGCCTTGGTTCGTTGTCAAGGGCGAAGTATACGATGGCACTCCTTACCTCTCTGGCCACCCCGGTGGTGCAGCATCAATCTTTGGTGCCGCTGGTCAAGATGCTACTGAAGAATTCATGGCCATTCGTAAGTCCCACCTAATCATACCAAGTCCAGCGAAACGTTAACTAACATTTGCCTCAGACAGCGAGAATGCAAAAGCCATGCTGCCCACATATCATATTGGCACCCTCGATGAAGAATCCCGTGCCATTCTCAGTGGTGATGCTACCAAGACGAGCGATGATGCAAACCGAGAAGTGTTCCTCCAGTCCAAGACATGGAGCAAGGCTATTCTCGATAAGAAGACATCTATCTCACCAGATACAAAGATCTTCTCCTTCAAGCTCAACCACGAAGGCCAGAAGATCGGCCTCCCCACTGGCCAGCATCTTATGATGCGTCTCCGCGACCCTGCCACCCGTGAGGCCATCATCCGCTCATACACACCATACTCCGACGGCTCAGATTGTGGTCGCCTGGATATTCTTATCAAAATCTACTATGATACTCCCCATCGCAAGGGCGGTGTCATGACCCAAGCACTCGATGCCCTTCCCATTGGCCACTGGGTTGACTTCAAAGGGCCTACGGGCAAATTTGTCTACCACGGCAATGGCCTCTGCACAATCAATGACAGAGAACGTCGTGTTCGCCGTTTCATCATGGTCTGTGGTGGTTCTGGAATTACTCCTATCCGCCAAGTACTCCGCGCCGTCATGCATAATCCTAACGACACGACACCATGTCTGGTCTTCAACGGCAACCGGAGTGTTGACGATATTCTCTGCAAGGAAGAGCTCGACCAACTGGAGGCTGCCAACCCTTCAAGATGCCGAGTCATCAATGCCCTCTCTGACCCCCCACCCGAATGGAATGGCCTCAGGGGTTTTGTGAACCAAGCCCTGGTTCCTGAACAAATGGCTCTACCCAAGGCAAGCGGCGAGTGTGACGAGTTGGTGCTTGTTTGTGGGCCTCCACCGATGGTCAAGGCGGTTGAGGCCTCATTTCTGGGCATGGGCTTTAAATCAGATGATTTTGTATTCTTCTAAAGAATCTTTAGGCGACGATCTGATGGTCAAAGTGGACTGCTTACGTATGTAACGATGTTTCTTTACAAGGAGGCGTGAGGAAAATGGCGTTTAGAGGATAGATTATTTTTGGGGTTCCTTGCCAGTTCTATAAAATCAGAGTTGAGTAACGTACATATGAACAAACAGTATACTATACATGCTTCCGTGACCAACTCTGTGCATCTTTACGGACAGGCTATCCTTGAGTAATAACAAACTGGAAAGGGACTCCTGGTCATGAAATCGTAATGGTTAAATAAAACCGGTGTGCTTAAACGAATCGGTGAGGGTTCTATCAATGTCCACCCTCAGAACTACTTTCAGCAGCTCCCTCAGATCCATGGCCAGTTGGGTTTGGATAGTAGTATGCTGCAACGGCGATAGAAACGTAAAGAATAATGAGCAGAAAGCCTTCCAGGTAGTTGCTCTTCTGATCTTGAAGGAATCTACCAACGGTTAGAATGGCGAGGATGAGCATGACGAGGTCGAAAACTGCAAAGTTGAGATCAAGACCCTTGTTGAGGCCCCAGCTGACAACGACGGCAAGAGGAGCGTTAAAGAGAGCAGTTTGTAAAGTAGCCCCAAGCACGTGGGACATTGCCAGATTGATTTGGTTATCCCAGGCCTCATCGATGGCAGTCAAGTGCTCCGCCAGCTTCTCAACAAGTGGAACAAGAATAAGACCCATGAATGCGTCACTGACATCACCCCTTTCGATGACATATTCGATCTGCATGACGAGAATCACCGCCGTCCATGCAACAAGGCCCACGGCGATGACCAAAGCGATGATGCACTCAGTGAGAGTGAGCTTGGCCTTGGCTTGGTCCTTGTGCTTGTCTCGATCATTGTGCTCATCCTGTTCGAATACAGCAGCGTAAATACCATGGTGAGTTCGGGCCTGATAAAAGACATATACAAGGTAGGCGATGATCAGAAGAACCGAGATGATGCGCGAGATTTGGAGTGTCTTGTGATCGAGGTTTGTGGCGGTAAGGGACTCGCCATTGCCAACACCGTACTCGAAGACAGTGGGAAGGGCAAGAACAACACCACTATGAATCAGTCAGTTATTGAACGGAGAAGAAAGGATTCGAAAAGTAAACTGACGCAGTTAGAAGTAGTCCGCTTCCAGCTTCGCTGATAGCCTCGTTGAATTCCTGTTCTTCTTTCAACATGCCACCAACGAAAAAGCAAGCACCGAGGCAGAGTAGCATGGTAGCAAGAATTGAACCCATGATGGCAGCCTTGATAACCAAAAACATATTCTTGGAAAGAAGAACCATGAAAAGAATAATTTCGACGATAGAGCCAATGCTAGAAATGAACAAATCAGTTATTGTTTCTCGGGTCCACATCCATGACGAACATACGTGATCTCGAGAAGGACACCCAAGACATGAGGCAGTTTTCGTGAAAGCTCCTGGCCAGCAAAGCCGATCAAATTGGCACACGGCACCATGGCGATATATGCCAGCGCGAAAATGGTGATATGATTATCGGGCATAGCATCTGATACGCGTGAGTCAAGTCTACACAGGAGACGAGATGCTGTCGGAAGAGACTTACAGCGGACAGCAATAGCAGCAGGAACGAAAGGCCAGAGAAAGTTGCAAAGCAAACTAGCTCGACTGGTTGATCTGAACGAGATCTTGGAAAAGTGAATAGGATGGAAGCCCTTTCGGCCACTCTCGCCCGCAGGCTTGATATATCGAGACATTTTGCCGTTGCCGTGGTTTCTTTTCTCTCCTCTCTTGTGTTTGCTATATGTGTTTGGAACTGGGAGAGTACGGTCGTCGGATGATACTTGTCGCATATCGGGAGAGTTGTATGAGCGATGTCGATGGGAGCGCGAAGAGGAGCGATCTCGAGGCATGTTGGCTGCCTTTTGTACCTCAATTATGTTCACTTCAGTGCAATGCAGTATAGTTCAGGTATAGTTTTCCCAAATTTCCGAGAGAGAAGGGTCGAGACCAGGGACTAGGACCTGGGGGCTTGTGGGAGGGAGCCAGCTGCCAGACCGCCCAGGGTACACGAATAGGATAGTGTGTGTTTACTTGTTACGGTTGTTAGTAGACAAATAAAAGGGAGGAGAGAGAGGACCAAGCGCGTAACACAAGAGGGAAGGGACGGATGGATATAAATGGATGTGAGAGAGACGAGGAAAGCACTGCTGTAACAAGGCACTCGCTCCCAGTCGATCAGAGCTCTATTCAATGCATTGCTACCATCCATAGCACAAGCTCCATGTTTCACACCTGACGTCTCGGCAGACCTAACCCCCTTTAGATCTCTTGATCCATTCACGGCTCATCTAAATCTCCCAGTAAGTACAATAAAAAAGACCCCTTGACCTCACAAGCCAATGAGATAGCTCCAGCATGACGAGGATGCGGTCACCCACAATGCTTGTGCCCTACCAAGTTTCGTCTCTAGCAGGCCAAGCCGGGCCCAGCCGTTAATTTTCGGGGGGTACATTGCTTGGCGGTGCCTTGAATCTCACCCTAGTCCAGCTACGTCACTGACGCTTTAGCCGCTGTCCAGACGGCATCATTGTACAAAGCAGTGCTAAGGTAGTCTAGGTGCTCCATTGCTGATTGCTGGCATTTCTCTTACCATATAAAGTAGTCTTATCGCACTTTCACTCGTTCTCCTATCTCTGGCTCTACTCGTCATACCAACCAACAGTGGTGACCTACGTAACTAACTAGTGCCATTCAAATTATTCTTGTTTTTATCCTTATTTCCTATCCTTCACACTTTACCCTTCCGAGGTCTAGACCCAAGCCATCTTACCCCATACAGGCCACCTCAGCAACACCAAATCACACCCTAGACGCTAGACTTGGAAAAAGCTTGTTCATCAGCCAGACAGGGGCATCTATTCTGTGATCCCCTGTGCCGGTTTCCCGTTCTACCGCCACTCCCGTTCGGACACCCATCTCTTACGGTTTGACGCCCAAAAGGAGGCTTCATATCGAATTTACAACACTATGCAAATCCTCTCTTGCTGCAGTAGTTCCTGTGTAATATTCTGATATCACAAATGCCAGAGCCGACGACCTCGCTCTGTTTGTGCAGCTAACTCCGTCAACCTGAGTAATTTCTGGGACCGTTGGTGTATATCACCATATTTGAGCAGGCAATGCAGTAGAGGAAAGAATCGAAAACCCCTATATGCTTATGATAACAATAGGACAGCTGCCAGAGTCAGACAAAATAAATCGTGACTACCCGGGACGTGGCGTCAAGTATTCGACAACATTAGAAAGGGCCTCCCTCGGTTCGTCCGCCATTCAGTTGAGTTGTAACCACCCTAGCGACCCTGTAAGCTGAGGCATGTATTGCTCCATAGTCAATGTTATAGTTTGATGTAGGGAATATTTTGCCATGGAAGAAGGGCATCGCGATTTAAATCAGGGCGAAAACAATTCTGGATTTCGACAGCAGAAGTCCGCCCTGAAGGATAAAGAAATCCAAAGTGGCTTGAAGAGTCGAGAAGAAGACCAAGTTTGAGCGTGGACCGTACATAAGAGAGGCTAGAGATCTAGATTCGTTGCTCGGAACGAAGGTAAGTATATACACTGGGGGATTGCAAGCGACCCCTTTGCCAATTCGGCTGATAATCAAACTATCCAACAAAATGACAGTGATGGCGGCATGTAAACTTAGGCCTCATGTTGTTATTTATTCGTTGGTATCGCTAATGCTGCGGTTCTCGAAGGCTGTCTCTTTGGCCCGGTACGGAACAGGTTCTGCCAGAACTACTGTCTCGGTACCTATGGGAATGTTTAACTCTGGACCCATCGGCAGTGACTCCATATCAATCTCGACGTTCAACAGAGTCTTAAGAATCACTTGACTGCCCGCTTTGCTCATCACTTCGTTCGCTTGCTTGCACAACTCTGATGCCACACACTCAACACAACCTCGCTCACAATGACAGTCTTCGACCCGCTTCAATGCATCCCGTAGTAGTTGGTCGACATGGTCAAATGCTTTCGTGCTGATACCTGAGCCTCCTGCACCGCCCTTGGCATCGTAGAACGTTAACCGTGCTGGTCGCTTCCGCTGCGATTCCTGTTTTGCAAACTCTTTCACTGCCGTCTTGCACTCTGTTCGTACATCACCAGGCATGCTGATAACAAAAGCTGGCAGTAGACTCATAATGGCATGCTCTGCAGCGTGAATCGCAGCGGCAATATGAAGACGTCTCTCTTGGAGAATGCTCATCGCCTTCTTAGGCACATCGAGCCACATTCCCTTACTGAAACGTATGACCGGTGGATTGTCCACCTGTACAGCATCCAACACTCGGTTCTTCTTGTCGACCTTGAAGAACCCAAACACGTTTTGCTGGATCTTGATTGTTCCATAGTAAGCATGGGACCGAGAATTTGAGATTGTTCTGATGGCCTCTGTCTCCGTGGGATCGATATCAGTATAATCACGCTGAATAGTTGTCCACTCAACCTTGACCCTTTCCACCCTGGCCATTCCTTTGTCAGGCTGGAAGTCTCGTACAAGGTAGGGATTACCCTGGTGAAGAAAAATGGCTCCATCATAAAGTGTAAAAGTTGCTCTGGAGGCCTCCAGCTCCTCCAGGACAACATTCCGGCCGTTGGTGATATCTATGATAGCAAAGTGGTCGTCTTCTGTGTCTCGTATAGCAACATACTTTGCAGGGACAGGGCGAAATCGATCATGGCAATGATAAAAGCCCATATCATCTTTGATTAGGCGTTCCATGCAAATCTTCGGTAAGTCTTTGCCAAAGTACTTTGCATCATCCTTTGGACGTATTGGCATTTCATATGCCGCGCATTGAATGTGTCCTTCACGCACAAGCATGTTCTCCAGATCAACTTGCAACTCACAATTGGGCTTTGTGAATAGCTCGTCTGGATTCTGCATGTAATGCTGGTCTGTGGCAAATCCGTCACCAACCAGTATCGAAAGTGAATCCTTGTTGCGACGGCCAGCACGGCCACTTTGCTGTCGCAGGTTGGCAATCGTGTAAGGGAATCCCCACGTCATGACACAATCAAGGGAGCCTATGTCGATGCCGAGCTCTAACGCAGTGGTTGCAACAATTCCAAGCAGTTGACCTTGAAACATTTCAGTCTCGATCCTGCGGCGATCTTGTGCTGTATAGCCGCCACGATAGCCCATCACCAGATTAGTACATTCTGGCCGCCCCAGGTTCTCGAGCTCCTGCTTGATAGTGCTCACGAGCAGCTCACATTGCGCCCGAACTCTGCAAAATGCAATGATCCTTACACCTCTTAGCATCAGAGCACAAAACAGTCGCGCGCATTCAAACTTGGTGCTGCCACGGCCAGATGCAGGATCGCCAGGGTCTTTATATGGAGTGTTCCAGCACAAAAACTCCTTCCGCCCTGACGGAGATCCATCGTAATCTATCAGCTGGACGTTTTCTATGCCGAATATTGTTTTGAAGTGTTGCTCTGGGTTCGCAACAGTAGCAGAACACGATATAAATTTGACGCGCCGGTTTCCCACGGCGGCACATATTCGCCTCAATCTTCGCATGATGAAGGACATGTGAGAACCCATTTGACCATTATAATAGTGCAACTCATCCACTGTTGATGATTAGTACGCGTGTAGAAGAAAGTTTAAATCAAAGGAAGCGCTTACCAACGACATATTTCAAGTTCTTCAGGTAAGATCTCCATCGTTCTTCTTGGGGTAATATGGTAATGTGGAGCATATCTGGATTAGTAAAAATGATTCTTGCTTGCTCTCGAATCTCATTGCGCTCAGTCATTGGAGTATCCCCATCAAAAGTCTCTACCATAGTCTCTTCAAGACCAGGCATATAACTCATCATCTCTTTCAGACTCCTCTTCTGGTCCTGTGCTAAGGCTTTTGTGGGAAAGATGTACATGGCTCTGGAGTTGTAGTCCTCTTCGAGGGCACGAATGACCGGAAGCTGGTAGATCAAACTCTTGCCAGAGCTTGTCGATGTTGACACTACAACGTGCTTTCCATCGTGGAGACTGTTGAGAGCCTCTGACTGATGCGCATAGAACTGTGTGATTCCCTTGGCGTTGTATAGAGCGTTGACCAAATCCTGACTCAAAAGAAAGTTGAGGTCCCCATACACAGCCTCCTGCTTCTCAAATACTCGATGTCCATCAGGGACAATCTGCCCAGTATACCAGGGGCTCTCCTTGAGCTCCTGTACGATTTCTGGCACGGTCTTTCGTTCCTTTGGTATGCTTTCTGGTATTGAATCGGCTGCCTTCTCCGGGGCAAACTCTTCTTGGGCAGAAGGGGCCGGGATGTATGCCTGTGTTTGTTCTTTCAGGGTTTCAAGTGGATCGATCCCATCTTTGGAGCATTTGTTGAGGAAGATATTAATAGCATTGGTGAATCTTTGGTTACGCCTCTCGATCAGATTGGTCATCTGTTTCTGGCTGAAAACAGGCATTCTCAGCTGCTCATCTCTCAATTTTCGGTCCGGCTTCGTTGGCTCGCCAGCCTTGCCTGGGACTTGTCTCTTCAGATCACCATCGATGAATTCGAGAAAAAGGACTTCTTGTCTTGCAGGTTCAAGATCCCGATCATGTTGTTTGTCAAGGCTATCCATGCCAGTGTACCCTCCCACTGAAGCATCATGTGCAGGAGCCTGAGACCTAAACGATTTGCCAGTTCGGAAGACTTCGTCCCTTTCAGTGCCTTTGACATCAAGTTGCAACATGTTCTCGTCGACATATGCAAAGAAAAGGCCCTCAGGGCGAATCGCTACCATGGAAGCAATCTCATCGACCAATAGTTCCCGCTTGATATGGGCTTCAACGGCAGATTTTATAGTGTCAAATGTCGTGGCGAGATGTTTTCGTGTGGTGCAAAAGGTGTAGACAAGATTGAGAGCTCGATGCGTTCGTTCAACCTTCTTAAACTCTTCTGGCCATTCCACAGCACAGGGTACGACTACACTGCTGGATTCTTTGTGAAGGGTCGGCCGTGCTTTTTTCCCTTTTCCTCCCCGTTTAGATTTCGAGCTGCTCGACTGACTTGAAGTCGGACTCTCGGCTGTTGAGTCCTCGTCGCCATCACGCTTGCGTTTTGCTCCTGGAAGTGAATATTCTGTGCTAGGACCAGTTCGGTCTGATATTTCCTTGCGTTTTGTCATGTCATCACTGGGAACTAAAAGAATGTACGAGGCTCGGCTGGACTCATGATAAAATGAAGGCCGTTTCAATACGTGAAAGTGGCGACGTCATGCATGGTTCGAGTCGCGAAATCGATGCCAAATCACGTGCATTAGTTATAATATCATCAACGGCCAAATGTGATGAGAAATACAAAGCCTAGCAGAAATGCAGATGTTATTGTATCAATCGAAGCGTGTTTATTTGTACGAATATGACTGCATGGCCAGAACACGGCTGTAACTCCATCTCCATCTACCTTGTCCAGTGTCCAGGACTTATACTAATGGCTTCCCAATGCCATTGTTCAGACACAGCAATGCTCCCCAAATGATAGCTATTTATACACAATTCTATCCATGGTTCCGTGCAAAAGCCAGAAAGCGACTAGGCTCTCACGGTGCATTGTATCAACATGTGTGCTCCAAGCTGGGCACGACTTTGTATCCATCTAGTGGTCTGCCCTGCTTGCCATTTGCACAAACGGCAACTGGCCAGACTGGCTCCCCTCATGTATCAATGCAAATCTCCGTTTGCGATTCTATCAGGGCTTGAGGCAGGGCATCGCCTCTTTATGAGGGTTTAACAGCTTTGCAAGAGCTTTCCAAACAATGACTAACTGTTCTGGAGTTCTTTTTGGATGATTCCAATCTCATTCATGAAAAGCTTTGCGTTGGCAGCTGACATCTACATGACATTTGTCAGTTCCAAGTAGCGTATAGGAAATCCAAGGCATTGCGACTTACTCTCATTGTGATGCTCACGGGCTTAGACTGTTCACCCTCGAAAGCAGTGAAGAGAATGCCAACAGACTTCAATGAAGCCTTTTCTTGGAATTTCATGGCAGCGACAAGCGCTGTGTTCAAAATGACTCGATGTGTTTGATCTTGGCGCATGATGAGACGGGCAACCTTGTGGCCTTGGGATTCTCCTGCGGCCTCCTCATCCACTTCTAAAGCGGAAGCATCAAATGATCCAGGGATGACAGCGCCGTTTTCGTCGTACTCGACACAGGCCTGAGGCACATTAATTTTAAGCATGCCCGCACCTCGTTCTTTCCAGCCGGCCTCTTTGTCGTGGTAAAACATCTTGGCTCTCACAGAGACAACCGTTGCCTCGCCGGCTTCGCCATCGTTGACCTCGACTAGTAACTGTTAGTACCAAATTGACAAACAGATAGATAAAAAACTCGCTTTTCTGCAACTTAAGCTTCTTTTTCTCGTCGGATTCCTTCTCTGGCGAAACAGCACGTTCGGCTTCAGGAGGCTGTTCACTCTCCTCTCTTTCTTCGTCCTCTTCGTCGCCCTCCTCGGATTCACTATCCGGGGCACCAAATGGCTTCGCAGGTTTCTCGCTCTTGAGGGGCTCCGCACCAGGCGCAGCGAAGCTCGAGAGGGGTTTGGTACCCCCTAGAGCAGATCCAAAAGTGCTTCCCCCAAAGGGGCTTCCGTTGCTTCCAGTTGATAATCCTGCAAAAGGCGACGCTCCTCCTGAGCTTCCAAAGGTCAGCTTAGGCGGCGCGGCAGGCTGTGCTGTTGTAGATGAGGGCGGAGAAGCAAATGAGCTAAGCGAGGGCTTGCCAGCAGCGAGTGACCCGAACGCACTTCCGCTCTGAGAGGCACCAAGAGAAGCAAAGGGCGATGTCCCGGACGACAGCTTGCCAAAGCCAGACGCCGCGAAAGCGCTAGCAGATGTTTGCCCTTGGGACTTTTTTGTCGGTGATTTGCCGGCTTCGGTGTCTTTGGTCGCCTCGCTGGAAGCAATCGTTGATGGCTACAAAGAAAAAGTTAGTCCAGCCCCTACACTTGGCAAATAAAACTGCGGTTAGCATACCAAATCTGTATCTTCGTCGCGATGTCGCTTCTTCTCGGGCTCGGTTCGTAGAGCTCTATCCTTGGCCGAGTCCGATGATGCTACACTGTTCGCATCGTTTTCCTCAGTATCTTTGCTTCCCTCTAGTTGGTCATGCGCGCGCTTCTTCTTAGGAGAGGCGACTTGCTCCTTCAAGTCATTATCAGGCGCATCCGATGTGTTGGCAGCATCTTCTGGACCAGAGGTTGGGGGGTCAGAGATGGAGGATTGCTTTAGTTCACGACGAGTAGCGCGAGTCTCTGCGTCTTCCTTGGTCTCGACGTTGAGAGGTTCGTTCTTGGGACTGGCATCGGGAGCGTCGTCGGCCATGGCGTTCAAAGGTTTGGTGTGATGACGGCGGATTAACGACAAGAGGATTGAGTTTGATAAGGGGAAGACGTTGAACTTCTGACGCAGAGTTTATAGCTGAAGATATAGAACAAGGCATATAAGGTCCGAGAATCACAAGTGATGTATGAGCAAAAATATGCGCTGGACTCAGAATCAGGCTGGGCGCAGGTTGTCTGAGTTGGGTCACTCTTGGATGTTGGAATCGAAGGTTGAGTTGAGCGCTGCGTGGAGCCAATCAAACACATGCAGAGTCGCCGAAGTCAAAATAACCAGAGCTAACCTAGACACCTGAGCCTACTGTAGCTAAGGTATTCACCGCCCACCTGGCGCCAATATCCACGCCAGCAGGAGGGGTAACAATGGAGGATCGAGATTGGACGTCATTTTTACGATTAAACAAAGACAAAATGATCACAGACAGTTGGGGAAAATGTGAAACGCCCCAAAATATTGTATGTCAGTTGGCTTTGTACTGAAACTTGACCCTTGACCATGACTTTGTTCCACCTTTAAAAAAAAAATTGACTACCTTGCCTTGTCCGATCTTTAAGTAAATGAATGGACCAAAGCCCGCCAGTTCATATCTAACCTACCGACCTAGTGCTTCTGCTCCAGGGAGCAGGGATTGCAGCCTTGCTTTAGGTTCAACTGTCACACGACAAACAAGTTAATGAACTATTAATAGCATGATTCATGAATGCATGGCCATCTCATATTATCAGCCTTTCATATGCCCAGAGATCTCTGCCTCTAGGATAGGATAGGATAAGATAGGACCCAATGGCTCGGTACCGTATCTCCACGTTAATCGCGCCAGGATCTGTTCCTTTTTGGGAAAACAAACAAACTGCCATATTCGACAAAGCATACCATGATAAAAGTGATACATGTTTGCAAAGAACAGTTCAATAACCCTAGAAATCAGTCCATGACATCACTCCATCACCGAAACACTCAACACCGCAGTTCTAGTCAGGTTCCGGTTCGTTTCAAGTAAGAATACATCAGTCTAAATCAACCCTTTCAACCACTCCGTCTTTTCAAATCACAGCAATTGAATACCGAGTCACGTTTCCTGGTAACGAGCCCGGGTTTAGCTGATAAAGCACAGACAACCAAGACCGAGATAGAAGACAAGTAGAGGGTACACTGCAATGGCAACTCGGTTCTTGACAACTCCGCTGCCACCTAAAATGCTGACACCAGCAGCCAGAGACCAGCTGATGAGGACGATATAGATGGGGATGCGAGCAATCCAGTGAAGACCCAGGGCAGACATCATAGCAGCAAGAACCAGAGGGAAAAGCGTATATCCGATGATGCAGACGCTCTGAGCGAAGGAGCTTTGAGCAAGTTAGCGAATGTCACATGAGCAAACCCAGATAGCGAAACATACATGTTACCACCCAGCAGTTTGATCTGTAGCGTCACGACAGCCTCACCGAGCCAAATCATGGCAAAGACACCACTGAATACAGCATCACGCTGCTCAGATCGAGCGGTGATGCTCAGGAGAACACTTAGAAGCAGACAAAAGATCAGGGGGCCCCAGAGATCCCAGTCGCGAAGACCAGGAGTCATGTTGCTCTGGAGCAGAGCCTCAGCATCAACCATTCGGCTCGCCAGTCCAGTGAGTTCTTCCCTTGTCCCTGAAAGACCAGCGCCGCGGATGCTGGAGTAAGCGCCGCGCAGACCTCCCTCGTTATCAAACATAGTACCGCCCAGGAGATAGCGCGGGTAGAGCACTTCTCTGAGCTTTGCCCAGACAGCGAGCAGGTCGCGGCGCAGTGTATCCCATACGGACTCGTCAATTGTATTTTGAGGAGCTCTTCGGTCTTCTCCGGGGATTCGCGAGGTCAGATAACCTTCGTTCAACGGTCGCGATGATGAGCTAGAACCAATGTTGCCTGTCAAGGGCTGACGGGTGCTGTTGGTCGCAAGAGGGTCGTCGAAGTCGTTGAGATCGGCTGGATCTAGGTCAGTTTCCATGCAGTATAAAATAGAACTTTGTATGTTCCGGCAACATTAAGGGCACAGTGTGCAATCTCTTACCATCATCAGGGTCGATCAGGTCGTCCTCATCCTCCAAAGGTGGGTTGGTATAGTGCCCTCGAGTGCTGGAAGCTGACATGATATGTAGAGTTTCGCTTCGCTCGATTTGAACAATCAGTTATATAATTCGTATCGTGGCTATCTTTCCGGCGTCACAGCGAAGTTGTGGTTTCAAAAGTGTGAAAGCTGATGAATATGAAGCTGACGTACGTATCTCTTAGTAGGTAATAACGGCGAAACTTCCACGGTCGCCTCTCTAGAAACAACCCCCTTGATGAGAGGTGACCCAAGCTTCCCCCTCACTGCAGCCAATCACAGCGCTGTCCAGTTCAGGTACGCCCAGGGGGCCTCTCAAGGGCGAACCCATTTCAATTGGATCCCTTGGAATACAGATAATTCTGATTCAAACACGCATTTCCTATACGAGAAATGGAATCTCTTATTTGAGGCGCGAGAAAAATCAAAATATATTAACCACCTTCCAGGTTTTTACTAATTCATATTGTCTGTCTGACGATTCCAGCTATGCCATCTCATTTCTCCTCACTACAAAATCAGTGCGACTCAGAGCTTCTTCAAGGTTGAGACCAAACAGAAACAAGCCTACAGCCACTGAGCTCTTTGAGTTACAGGCAAAGTCAAAGCTCATTAACAAACACACTATTCAACCCTTCCACTCTCATTACATTTGTTCAATATTTCATGATCAATGATGTACGTCTCCAGAATACTTTCCAATAGGCCCTGCCTCGAAGCGGCACTTATTAATGCCATCCGTTTGTAGGATTATGAGGATGATCCTCGGCTGACGTGGGAACTTGAGGGTTTCCACGCCAATGCTGCCCGTCGCTCAACTGGCTTGGATGTTGGTTCACTGAAGAAGCCGTCATGTTGGAAGGACCCTGATGGTGTTGACGGCTGTTATGCGTAAATGCCTCTTGGTTGCGCTGATGAGCTGATGGTTGTGAATACCATGGATTACCATGGCCATTGGCTGCATGGTTCTGATATCCCAGACCAGCCGTACTATAGTCTGCTGTTGCCTCCATTGAAAACTCAGTTGACACCGAGTCCTGCTGATGGAACGATGGCTGCTGTCTTTGGGTCTCTTGAGCCCATCGCTGAGCAGCCTGATTGTAAGGCCCTTCGTAGGAGGCGTCTCCCGCTTCAGGGTCCCATATGGGAAGACCGTCGGGAGGTTGAGCCTCTCCTGACGGTTGGCCATGACCATAAGATGCTATGTTTCCGTTGATACCGACAAGGGCCCAAGCAAATACAGCAACATCTCTAATGGATTGCATGAGCTGATCCATAGGCGGCCCACCGGCAGCTTGAATACCGCTTCGCAGTGGCATATGGTGCGGGGCATATGGAGCTTGGAAATTGTGAACAGCCTCGTGAGGATACTGGGGATACACAGGTTGTTGCGCCCAAGGAGCAGCGAAAACACCGTGGTCGAAGGTAGAAGGAATTTGGGGAGGCTCAACACTGGGAATCTGAGGTCTTGCTCGGCGGAGGATGACGACAAGACCGTCAGAGGTACACGAGACGACCGCTTCCAACTCGACAGAAGGTGCCAAGTGTCTTGCTGGGCGGCTGCGGGATCTGCGTGCCTCGGACACGTTATCCTCAGGTGGTGGCGGCGACTGTGGTGTGAGAGGAGTCTGGTAACGAGTTGCTCGTGAGCTAGAGCCCAGAGCATTGGAGCTCGTAGTGCGGGATTCACCTGATGTTTCGTTGGAAGTAATGCCATCCTGCATGTCCACATCAGGTTCTACCTTGATGGAAGGACCTGTCGAACCCCGGTGGGAGTTGGAGTTCGAATCGAGATCCATGGCACCATCCAACTTAACACCACCTCCCTCAGAATCGCTGGAACGGCGGCTCTCGGCACGTCGTTGCTGGTTCGGAGCCATCAAGCCGCTTCCAGATCCATTCTGGTCTGGGTACGGACTGTTGGTGGTGCCGTTTCTAAAGTGACGGGGCCGCTCGCTTTCATTTTGTCCACCAATACCATCAATTGTCGACTCCTCATCGACATTGCTGTCTTCTTCCTCGAAGTCTTCGGGTCGTCGTGGATCGCGAGACCAGAATCGCAAGTAAGCAATGGAATCGTTGGCTTTCGCACTCTCAATGCACTTGAGTGCATCATCCAAGCAGGTCTCTCGAATGCATTCGTAGAAGCTTTTATGCTGAACTTGGTCTGCAGGGACACCGAGGATGGAGGCGACAGCATCGGTTGCAAACATAATAGTCAATGTTCTAGTAAACCGATTAAGGATAAGAGCAGCTCGGGGTTCACGCTCTACAGGTGGCAACCTGAACTTGGGGGACAGGTGTTGCAACATGTGATATCGTGGGTCTCGAGGAGAGCGTGAGAAGAGACGCCGGACTTGTGGTGCGTCCAGAGCACGTCCTGAATCCTGTTAATATATGCAAAAAGGTATATCAAGGGGGTAAGGTAACTGCGGTGAACATACTCTCACTCTTGGCATCACGCCGGTAGATACTTATACAAGCAAAAAGAATATCGTGGACGATTGAAAAGCAGCATTCACTGCTTACCCAACGACCATCACGAGAGCGAAGACGTGCATAGTGCAGAACGGCAGCCTTGTCCAGCAAGACGCCGCGACTATGGACGGATCGTGCATATGGGATTTCATCCGGATGAAAGAACTCGAAAGCAGACTTATTGATGACGTCCTGTGGAGAGTATCCAAGAATTTCAAAGATGGAATCAGACGCGTAAAGGATATTAGCGTCCGGATGTAAGTCTGGGTCAAAACGTGTTAGTGAAGGTCTGGGAGAGAAGAGACTGGGACAGAGATAACTCACTATGTATAGTCAAGAAAGTATGCTCCATGATGATGACGGTGCAAGAGCAGCGAGCTCCGCAACAAATTGGCCTGATAGTAGAGTTCTAGTTGAAAGCGAGAGATAGCAGTATGTAGGCAGAGCGTGTCCAGTGAATGTTGGCTAATACCAATCAATGGTCACTGGAGAGGCGAATATTGGTCGTTCGAGATCAGAGTTTAAGCGAGTGCACGAAGGGACTCGACAGCGTATAAATCAGAGTCGAGGAACAGAAGAAGTGATGTGAGTGGGTTGAAGGTCTCCCACCATCGATAAGTCTAACTGGCTAACTTGAGGTAGTGTCTTTTGGCGTCAACTGCCAGAGTGGATCTCGTCGATAGTAGGTGTAAGACTTTGCGATCTAGAGGCGGGTAGTGGAAGATATCTTGGACGACAGGGCACGGACGTGGTAATCAAGTCCGAGGCCCTAATGATATGGGTTTTAGGGACTAGAATGGGACTAGAATAGAAGTACAATGTTTGGGAGTTCTTCAAGATGAGGCAATTGTTGATCTGGTAATACAGATCACGAATCTCTGGAGGGAGAAACTGAGGTTGACGATGATGGACAAAGTCGGAGAGTACTTTGGTTAAGTAGTAAAGAGATGCTTGGGCACTGAAATACCTAGCAGTTATAGAGTTCTCTCTTATGGTGCCTAAGAGCACTGAGGGAGAATGAAGAATGAGAATAAATTGAGTTGTTGCGACTGAGATGGACAAGTGCGGGCAGCACAGAGATATATATAAACAGACCAAGAGATGGCTGTCAACTGTGAACCAGGGTTGTGCACGAATCCAGTCTAGGGACATGGCCCCGGAGCAACGCGCATCCGGGAATGGGGAACTCAACAGTGTTGTCTGTATCTGTATGTGAGGCTCGACAAAAACAGGGAGTGAAGAGTGAAGAGTGAAAAGTGAAAAATGAGATTCTCCTCTGGGCTTAACCGGGGGCTTGAAGAGTTAAGGTTGGTTGGTTGGTTTGCGATGGATGTTTGCTGTTTAATAAGAAGAGGCTGTCCACACTCGACGTCACAGCTGAAAGATTTGTTAGTTTAGTGCTCGACTATTCTTCGAGTCCAGTCCTGGTCTTTTGACTTGGTTTTGAGCTGCTCCTGAAGTCCCTGGATCGCGAATGATATCGTCAACGATATACTCGAGAGACAATGTTGTTGTCGAAAAAGGATCGTCATCCTCGAGTAGCTCGTCACGGAGGCTTATGCACCTGAGACAAGGTTGTTTCCAAGGTATATTCCAACCCCATCACACAAAAGCTCAAGGCTAGGAGGGACACGAAATGCCACTTGCAGCGATGGTGAAGAAACCCCGAAGTTCGTCGGATGCACCGTTGACGGGCGGTGGATTTAGTTACCGTTTGTATGTAGGTACAATACCGTCCTGTACCTCGACTAGGTGCGTAGGGAGACTCGAAATGAGGCTGCAGTTCTGGAGGGTGGCCACGATGTGGTACTGGGCTAGCTGGGTTACGTATGTATGTACTGTAGTCTTGGTATTGGGGGGAAAAAGAAAAGAAGCTCAACGCCATCCTTGACACTCAATGGCCGAGTTTCGAGAATAGAGACAACAAGAGGTCTCTTCTCTCTGCTGCAGGTTTATCCGGTTGAGGAACTCAATGAATGGAGAAAACAATTGGGACAACCAACCAAGCCACCACCAACCCTTGAAAAGCTGGAAGGAAATGGCTTGCAGTCCTCATTGTTCTCATGACCCGAACCGTGTAAACATATTCTCTCTTTACATTAGTGCTGTGGCTTTCTTTTTCGATGGCGGGGAACGGAATGAGGAATGACGTTGAACAGAATGACGAGTAAGATTAACGACCATCTACGGAAGAGGAATAGTTGTCAATCGCCGAAAGACGGGGCCCACAATTAATCGCCGCTCCGATGTCGAAACAACAGAGCTTAAACAAGGATCGAGCTTTTTGTACTATCAATCGAGGAATTGGTTTTGTTTTCTCCGATACTTTCCTCAATTATCGCTCAGGGATACATCAGCTACTGCATAACATACAATTCAGTGTTTCAAGATGAGGAGTAACTTCTACAGATAATGCAGGGCTATTGTACTCCGTACCCGGACCAGCATATACTTCTTGTGACACAATTCTTTGTTGCCTCATCTATAACAGGGAGTCCACGGCATAGAACAAGGAACGCCCTATCTCTTCCTATCTCTCCACGAATACTAATCGTCACACTTTTGCATGACCAGATCCTTCCTTTTTGTCTGTTGTGCCACAATATGCCATGCCCCCATCCGTCTCAGCATGCGGTGTTCCTCGAAACTTCACGCAACAGCGTTATCACTAGGGAGGGAGCAGCGGCTGTTGCTTTTGTGGCCACCTCGATAATGCTCTGCGCCCAAGTAGGTATCTTTGAGGGCGTGCCCATCGAAAGACCCTTGCTCTGACGGAGTGTAACTCAGACCCGGTCTTGGTCCTACTGTAGTCTAGGGGCCGAAGCCCATTCTTCAAGCGCGGGATCTGGAGGTCGTCGGTTGACGGCGCCTTTCCCGTCGCACAACCCTTTGGATAACAGACAACGGGTGGCTAGGTCATTTCGCCCTTGCTCAAGCCACAAGGGACCAGTGGACGGATGACTTCAATCCCGGCCCAGCCCATCTCTCGATGGAGCACCGTCTGATACTGCAAGACGGCCCTTGTGTCCCTCACTAGAAGTTAGACGAAATTTATCGGGAAGTCGTTGCGAGGACCCTTGAACACCCTAGCACGTCAACGCCCGTGCTGCCATGGTGGGTGGGTGGCTTGGTGTGCTCAGTTGCAAGCCCCTGACATTGATGATCGACAACTAACTAGGACCTCGATAGTGAGGCTAGCGTGACGGAGGCTTAATTGGTAGGTAGGTACCTAGGTAGCCATCCATTCTTTGTGCATCAAATGTTACTCTGGTCTGAAAATGTAGCCAGTAGTCACGAGAGTGCAGGCTGAATTTGCTGAGATGGCTCTATTTGTACATAACAACCTGAATTAGATATCGAAACTGGCAGATATCCTGAACGTCATTGACAATGGAAAGTCTTCAGATGAAGCGTACAGCTTCTAGATTTACTCATGGTCATGGGATCATGTATCAATGCTACACACAGGATTGCGAGACGGATACGAGGCAGAGACACGACGATGCGGGTGTAATGAGTGACTGTGCGTCAGAATGACAGTGAGTTCCCTCAAAACACCACGTTCGGATCGGATACGATGAGATCAGGCACTCGGCTGTACGAGGTGGTGATGAGGTAGGTGAGATTCTGTATGGACATCTCACAGCTCCGCCATTTAGAGGTGTATGGGTAATAAGATGTCCCAACTCACGACATTCGTTTCTGTGGTGCAAATCAAGTCTCATACGAGGCACCAAGAGGGTAGATTCTCTACTTTTGTCTTTGATATGCAAAGCCACAAGCTCTTGAACTTGGAAGCTGGCATTCCAGAGGTAACAATTGCGCAACTGACTTTGAGAACGATTCTGCGGTGCTGCAGGTTCTGCAATGGAGACTGGATCCAAGATGTGAACGACATGGAACAAGAGAAATGATTGGTGATATGTAGTGCAAGAAGACGTTTTGAAAGAGCACAGTATTCTGCAGCCAGGAGGAAATGCTCCATGGCCATGACGATCCATCTCTTGACATTGACAATGGGAACTAACCTAAACCCAAAGCAAGTTGGTGGCCGTTGAGACGTACATTAGGTACCCGTCATTTGGACTGATATTTGACTCCTCGACCTATTTTTATAGAATCAAATTTCAGACTGTCTAATGGACCATCAGTGATGGTAGAGTAGGTAGGTAGGTAGGTATCTGCTTGTTAAGATTTGGTGAAGTAAGGTATGGATGAGAAGGAGCCTCAGGTGGGAAGAAGAATCGATTGCTTCGCCAATGAAAGCTCCTGCTCGTTGATTCAACCAACCAGAGCCTGCGCTTGCTCAGCACTCGGATCCACTCTTCCTACTAAGTTACCTTTAGTCGTCGCTCTTTCTTTCGACAACACATGAAACTAACGTAGCATCATTCAACTCGACGCGCATCGCGTTAATGATTCTTTTTCTTGATCCTGGATTTTTGACGTGAACGGCGAAGCAAGATAAATGGCGGCTTTTTAACTATATTATTAATTCTGATATTCGCGAATCAGACCCCAAAGATTTTGTTTCTTTTCTTCTTGTCTCACGGCGCTGCTGCTGAGTTCTCGTTAACGGCGTTTACTTAAATGTCAGCCTCTCAACCTCGCATCTCAGACTAAGAGCCTTCAAGGAGACAACACCAGGCAAGCAAGCAGTTTTTGTCTTCACGCCCAAAAGGAGAAAACACATCTCGTCATCTCGCCGCAATTCTCATCCCAACATTGTGAGGCCGTATCTAAGATTCGTCGCCAAACATAATCTTCAACGGTTACAATTGATTAGCCGGCCAGTATGGCTATTGCCGATGATAATGCGTTTGAGCTACCCAAGCTTCGTTCCTCGTTCTCGCTAGAAGTAATCATCAACAAGCCCCAGAGAGTCTTTGAACTAACAAATGCAATAGAACGATACAGAGTTTCTCGAGAATGACAACGTTGCTGGTATAACCCCTTTTTTCATTACACTCGATACTCAATGGATTGTATTTTCTAACGCGAGAATTATCGTTCTAAAACATAGAGTTCTTTGACGTTAAGTTCTGTCCTTACCAGCCGCTTGATGCACAACCTGTCTTTGCGGCTATCAGCAAAAAGCATGTAAGTCTCCCCTCAGCCTGTTCAACTCTGACAGAATGAGTTCTCACACGTGCTTAGGTGGTTATCTGCACCCTATCTCAAACAGCTGACAACAACCCATGCGAAGTCCTCTCGGTGATCAGAGATGATGATGTAGGTATTGCTTAATGTGCTCTACCTGCCCATTGCGGTTTGATAACATTGTCTAGGAGGAGGCTTCCGCATGCTGTTGTACCTGGACAAAAGATCCCGTAACAGGCGCCCCCTACCTATGCATTGGTGGAGTCGATGCCAAAGTCAAGATCTATGATGTTGTGAACGGGAAACTATACAGGGTATCCTTTATTCCAAGGAAATGCTGTGCAATGGCAGTCGCTGACTCTTTCTTGCTTGATTCTAGTGCCTGACCGGCCATGGAGGTGTTAGTTCATCAGCTCCAATTTGCCACGCCTTGACACAGAAACTCATTTGAAGCAGGATGTCAATGATCTAGCAACTTCGCCTGCAGACCCGTCTATTATCGCCTCCGCTTCTGGTGACACGAGTATTCGTGTCTGGAGTCTTGACCCAGTTCACGCAAACCGGCCCTGCTTGGTTATCCTCGCCGGTGAAGGCCATTCATGGGATCTTCTGAGCTTGGTGAGATTTTTTACTAATTTCAGCATCGTCTTCCGCCTGAATGCTGATAATTGCTGATAGGCTTTCCATGACACTGGCCGGTACATTCTGTCTGCTGGACATGACCAGATTATCAACCTGGTAACTATGCTTCAACAAGCTTCTGGCGGACTTTTCTAATTCATCAAAGTGGACGCTCCCAGATCTTCCCACCGAGGCCATCACAACCCCTGTCCGTGTCCATTACCCTCACTTTTCGACCTCAGCAGTCCACAGTGGTATCATTGATTGGTAGGCTCTGTGCTCATATCTGATGATCTGGGTGCTAACACGGTATAGCGTGGCCTTCTACGGTGACTATATCCTATCCAGGGCATGTCATGACAATGTTATCTCACTTTGGAGAATAGAGGGTTTCTCTTCTGCAAATCCTCCCCCTCCCCAGAGCATGGCACCGACAGCTCAGACAACCGTTCCAACCAATTACGATGAGGCAAGCCGTCTCACACGTTCAGCGTTTGTTCCAACGATGTCTCCCCAGTGCCCTTCTCAGTATACCATGCTACTCCAGTTCCATACCCCGAACTGTGGCCCACAGTTCTTCATGCGTTTCAAGTTACATTTTGTGCCGGACCAGCATCCAGTTTTAGCATTTTGCAATGCAGGGGGAAACGTTTTCTTTTGGGATTTCGAACGTTTGTTAGCGTACCGAGAGTTTATGGAAGTGCTCAAGGACCCAAAGAGGGACAGGAGTAAACCAGTTCCCCATCCAAGTTGGATGAGGCTTGTGAAGGGTCGACCCCCCAAGACGGACTCTAATAAAGGCCGGAGCGGAGGGGCCGATAAGGACATTCCGAGCGCCTTCCGAGCAGACGCAATCAGGCTGAGTGAAGAGATTGGTGACTATAACGCAGAGACCCTAGAGACGTGGGCGTCGAGGTACAGCCAGGAGGATCCTCATGAGCCATTGAAGGCACATAAGACGGAGTCTTCATCTGCCAATTTTGTGGGTCGACAGGCAGCTTGGAGTCCCGGAGGAGAGTGGTGTGTCGTGGTGGGAAGCTCGAATCAGGCATTGATCCTCCAGCGCTGGGCTAACAAAGGGTCAACATCAAGAGCATCTGCCTCCGCCTCCGCTTCTGTGTCTGTATCTGCCCCTCCGTCCGCTCCCCCATCTGCCCCTATCCAGAACGGTACGAGTTAGTATGACGGCCGAAGGATGCGTTGACCATCAACAAGAATAGAGGCCCCTAATCGGTAGACTTGAGTATAGTGGAATAGAAGCATCTTCCTCTACATCACCTGAATGGTTCAAAGCTTTCCATGCAGCTTTGTCTAACTCGCCCCCATATGTGATTATTCTCTCCAGATGATTTCTGGCACTCTGTTGTTCCATTAGTCTTGCTTTCTGCCCTTCTTCAGCCTGATACTGCGAGACGGGGCTGATGGGAAGGACTAGATCTGCAATGTAAAAAGAGGCCATGGCGCGTAATCGAAGATAATGTTGATTCCTTGAGTAAGGCATATCCTGCATCAGTACATCCATCCTCTTCGTGATATCCTTCATGATGGGTAATGCCTGGACTCGCAGCTCGTCCTTCTTGTGAAGTTTCCTCGCTTCAAGGCTGTCTGTTTCGTCACTTGCGATGCTTTCATCATTGCCGAAAGACTCTCGGCGAGGATCTTCATCAATCTCACTCTCCAGCCGATCCAGGGCCAGTATATGTTCGGTATGCGTATTGTAGATTTCGCAGCTAAACAGAGCAATCCAGAAATCCAAGGCTGAGACAACCTTTGGGGTCTTGTAGTCATAGGGATGCTGCTGGATCAGGGTATCGAAATAGGCTTTGACCTTGCTCATATTAGCAGCCCGGCCCCATCTCTTGGTAGGATTTGGTTGATTCTCATATGAGCCTTCATCTTGCTGTGAAGTCTCTTCACCTTCACGCATGAGAATTTCTGCACCTATGGCCCAGAGATCATGATGTCGAATATCGATAGGGAGACCAGAAGGACGCAGCTGCAGAATAAGGCCATACGCACGAGATGCCTTAGCTATCTCTCCTCGATCAAGAAAGTAGTGAATAGATTCTAAGAGGACATCGAAATGACCGCCCCGTTTACGATTTGTGGATTTCTTAGACTTTGGGCGCGCTGCTTCGTCTCCTTCTGTCTCTGGATCTTCATCACTCCCAACTTCAATAGAAAAGGCTTCATTCGATGAGATACCGCGATGCGGGAAGTCGCGTATGCGCTGTGAAGGGTTCTCATCCGTTTCTGAGAGGCCCGCGATAGCGAACTGGGCAACTACACCAGGAGAATGGCTGAGAGGATTGATGGAGCTTTGGGGCATTGAGCTTGGAAAATCGTCATCTGTTGTTTCTGGCCGTTTGCGTTTTTTTGATCTTATTTGTTGTGAGAATGATGGCGGATCGAGTAAGACGTCCATTTTGCGGTGGAATTATGAGTGATGCTGAGGTTGATGCTGGTTGATGTGAAGCCATGAAAGTCTTAGTAGGTAGTTATCTAAGTTAAGGCACAGGGCCCCACCGATATAGCTTATATCGTTACTTTGAAACGTAGAAAGACCAACATCTAACGGCAGTCTAACGTGCTGAGGTGCATTCAGTCTTCTTCCTGCTTGTTCATTGCATCAGATTAGGTATGAAGATAGTTGCAGCCGAAGTGTTTATGCCATGACTTCACATCCCAATTCATTCATCAGTAAAGCGCTTAGGTTCATTTCTATTGACCCAATCACAAAGTTCAGCATGATCATCCTATGTACATAAATCCCCTCTACTTTTACAATTGCTTCATCTTCCGCTGCTGATTCTGCTCAGGTTCGGTCAAAGTAAGTCCACTGACCAGGGGCGGGCTTCTCCTCGAGATCCTCCCAGCTATAAGCTATTAGTAAGAATTCCAAACTGTTGATATAATCATCGCAACTTACACCTTGGTCTTCTCCATGGTCTCAACTAGCTTAAGCTCGCCCTCGGCGACTTGAATAACTTCCTCGATAAGGCCAGCTCCAATCTTCTGCTCGAGCTCGTGGACCCTGTCGTACGAATTAGCCTGCCTGTCATAGTTCCAGTTATGGATGTCCATAGATAACGTACTGGTCGGCAGTCATCTGAGGCTCATCCTCCCACTCAATCTTCTCATGATCCTCAAGAGGCTTGCGCTCTGCCCAGGTAACCTGGTCCTCTCGCTCCTTTTGTGTTCGAATTCCCTCGTACTCAGGGCCCTCATCCTCCTCGCCATTCCACTCCTCGACTCGGATATCGCCCGCCTCGTGCTTTCGGCCCACCACAAAGATCTTGTCGCCGAGCTTAACAGTGTGAGCCTCGCTGCCGTCAACACGGCCGCTGGCCACTCGAAACTGAGAGGAGTTCTTGCTAACGAGCTCCTTGGCGCGAACCGCCCACTCGTTGTAACCTGGAGGGATCATCTGCTCGACGAGGGACATGCGATGCTTGGTGACGGCCTCAACGGATTGACGGTACATGGAAGTCTCGGGGATGCTCTGGAGCTTGCTGAGCGTAGTGCCGTACAGGTAGAGGAGTGTCGATCGGGGCGTGGCATGAGTCCAGAGACCAGTGAGACCGGTGGGAGTACCGGCCTCTAGGTAGCGCGCAAACACACGAGCTGTTGGCCTCATCCTGGCGAGGTCAATTGCAATTGCTTCGTGGTGACTTAGTTGACGGAATGGTCAGAGGAAATTGAATTGACCTCATTGGACTCTAGACTGGCCCCAGCATTGACGCCTCGGAATGCACGTGTGTGCTCACGTGACTCTTCAAGGCATGACAAGTCAATGCCAGATCATAGGATATGTAGTTGTAGGTGTTCACCACGGCCAGGAAAAGCTCAAAATTTTGCATTGCCAATATGTCGCAGTGTTGCATGCCAGCTATTGATAGAGATCATGCAGGTCTAATATCGTTGACTCCATTCACACCACATCACCAGGTCTCTACAACTCGGAGTTAAGCAATAGACTCATAAAGTCCGTTGCAAGTATAAAGAAGAAGAAAAGAAGCCCTCAAATCTTGAGTTGGTTTGATATCTCAATACCTGAATCAAGACAATATCTTATACCTTCCAGACATATAACTTGAATCTTGACGTAAGACAACTGAAAAAAGAAACACAGCACGCGTTTGCGTTCGCTCATATCATGGACGTAAAGTCCGACTCGGCGTTTGCATGCCGCGTGTTTGAGCTACACATAGTTAAATCACACATCCCTTTGTTACTAACTTAGGAAGACTCCTCGCGGCTCTTTCGGTAAGCGGCCTATAGCACAACATGTCAGCCCCTTTCTACGTGTCTATGCTCAAAACCCAGAGGCACGACGCACTTCTTGCTCAGACTGAAGGCCCTCGATAACCGGGGCGAGCTCGGTGAGAATCTCGTATGCCTTCTTGTGGTACTCAATCTGGGCGGAGACAAGTTCGGCAAGGTTGCGCAGGGGCTCAGGTGTGTCAAGAACCTGATTTGGTCAATACGGTCATGCTGGATGATTAACTGTTTCGGGAGTAAGCTCACATTCTTCATGACACCAACAGCCTCCTCGGTCTGAGTGACAAACTCGTCCTCAGCCTTCTCGATTTCTTCCTGAGCCTCAGGGCTCAACTCTTGCTCCTCATGGGGCTGGTCGCCATGGGCATGGCCACCGAGCTTGAAAGTGGTACCCTTGGCATGAGCCTTGACGGCATCCAGGGAGAGGCGAGAGTTCTCGACGTTCTTGCGGGCGCGGGTAGCAAAAGTCAAGTTGGTGTTGAGGGTAGTGTTCCAACCGGCGAGGAAGCGGCTCTGGATCTGGGCATCCTGGGCAAGACGAGCCTCACCAACACGCTCGCTGGCAAGTGCATACTTCTCCAGGGCAGTTGCGAGGGGGTCCTCTCCGGCGCCGGTGTGGTGCTGGTGGAGGAGCTGGCTGCTAGCCAAACTGGCACGAGCGACAGCATGGCTGAATGTCTTAGGCTGAGGCTTGGCGGCGGGAGGAGCGACGAGGGCAGCCTGAGCTTCGGCGGGAGAGGTAGCAGACGAGAGGAGGCTGACCTTTTCGCTGACGGTGCGACCAAGATCCTGGAAAGTCTCCTTGATGTTAGGGGGGTAGTCGTAGGCCTCGTTGGAGTACTGGGAGCTATAAAATGTATGTTAGATCACCAACACCCCTGACATGTGATGGCGCAGACAGATATCCAGTCGACTTACGTCACAGCAAGCATCTTCTGGTGGGCTTGCTTGAGGGCATCGACGCGCTTCTCGAGATCGATGTAGTCAGGAGGGAGTTGGGTCTATAGGCCACATGTAAGAATACCAGCTGCGCGATAGAGTGCAAAACGGCTCAACCCACCTTGTCCTCAGTTTGACCGAACTGCTCCTTGGTGTACTGGAAGGTGCGGGACGCAAAGGGAGTGATAGAAGCCCCAAGGTTGCTATTTAAACATAATAAGCCTGAGATTCGATCACGGCCAGCACTTGGAGGACTAAGATTGCGCAAAAGTGCAATCTTGTTGATTCCAGGGGAGCACATACGAGAGGTTCTTTCCAAGGTTGGTTCCAAAGTTTCCGAAATCCATTGTGTCGGTTTGTCCGGGATAATTGAGTATTCGATCGGTTGTTTGATGCGAGGTCGATTGGAGATTTGGAGAAGTGAAAGGGGGATGTTATGTTGCGTCAGCGTGGATTGAGGCAGAAGCAGGTAAGGTAGTTAAAGGTAAGGGCAAAGGTCAGGTAGGTCTGGTTAGAGATATGGGAACGCTGTCACAAGAGAAAACCCCACAACAGCAGCCCAGGTACTGGAGCTGACTGGAGCCTTGAGTTTTTCCCTTTTCCAGGGGCTCGAGGGGCTTACAGGCTCACCACTTTACAGGCTGGGTCCCCCTCCTTACAGTTGAGTCCACGCCTCCCAGGGCATCCATTTAAAACGGGCCCGCCTGGGCGAGTGCAGATCTCGAAAGGTGGCGGGGCCCTAGGTAGCTCTTCTGATACAGCAAGGTAAGGTACCGATACAAAACTCCCTAATAATCAGCCACAACTTAAGGGTAGCTCAGATCAGCCGCTACCACAAGAACTAATAGCTTTCTGCCTACAAAGATAAGCCGCCTTGATGACGAGTCCTCTTGACGAGTCCCTTTTGCAGGGTGTTATAACACGCACAACAAATTCTGAAGCAGGAAACCACAAGTGAGAGGGTACTATCTATCGATCAATTGATACTTATACTGGGATAAATTATAGATCCGATGTTCTTTTAGACTCCATAAACATTGCTCGTTTAACTTGTTCTGCCTCTTCCTCTTGAATCGCATGAAAGCTCTATACTTTCATCAATCAATCCAAAATGTGTTTATTGTCAGCCCAAGAAGGCTGGACTCCCCTGCATACCGACTCATAATCTCGCAAAATAGGACTTTGGCTGTCCAAATTGGGTGTTGTCCAGAACATAGTCCAGTTGCACCCAGACAACTTACTGGTACCCAAAGATCGCTCAAAATACCATTTGTTCACCGGGTTATCCTTCCTACTTCTCCACGACACACCATCAGGGAGACAGCCTCGCACCATGGCGTTGAAAACAATATCAGCGCAGCCACCACTGCCCTGGCTCTTTCTCAAGACGGCGAATTTGTCTAGATATGGAACGTAACGGCCTTGCTCGTACGCGGTCTGGTCGTCCAAGCCTTCGGGTTTCTCCCATGTCAGGATGGCCCCTCCTTCATATTCTCCAGCGATGATCACGCCGGCCAGATTCTCATTGACTCTATTGAGATAGTCATCCACATCTAGTTTTCTGCCAAACGAGTCTTCGATGAGATGGACCAGTCGAGGGAGGTCGATGCACTTATCGGTCAAGCGGAGTCTAGGACTTCCAGGCTTGGGCGGAATCCATGGCTTCTCCCGAGGATGAGGGAATACTCGAAGCGGCATACCCTTCTTAAGTAGAGTCGAGCCTCCAGATGCCCCCACGGTGGGTTCCCTACCAGAATTCGTTGGTGCGCGCGCCATCGGGAGGGACGATGAGAAGACGGGCTTGTCCGTGAGAAGGTTGTGCAGTAGTGGGTTTTTCTTCCTCCGAGTTGTTACTATACCACCGATTCCAAAGAGAGAATCAGACCCGGTAGCTTCGTTGGGCTCAAATGACGTTTTCATAAGATTGGCCGCAGCGTCTGGTGTAGTAATGAGAGCAGATGAAGTATGTGGTAGCATCGCCAAAGCATCTTTAGCAAGGGCCAAATTCGCGGCATGTGCAGTGATCGAGGCACGGAGGTCCTTGTCGTCTGCTAGGGGGGATCCCTCAGGGCCCATGAGCTCTTTAAGAATCGGTTCATATTCTTGTTCCAAGTTAATGAACCGATGGGATGTACCAGGCCGGCCCGTCATTGGTGTTGCCCCAAGTGGATCAAGAAGAATGATTCTCTCTACGAGAGCAATGGGTTTTGGGGGGGCAGCATCTGCCTCAGCAGATGTATCAGTGGTATTGGACTGCACGCCTGCAAAGTACCTAGTGAGAGCTAGCACAATTTGATTCGAGTCCGCAGGCTGGGGCGGACGGGTCTCATCGCGACTGACCACAGAAGGGATAACCGGCATCATGCGGTGGTGCAAAATGTGGTTGATAAAGGCAGGATCGTCAAGTCGAATATCAGTCGTTTGTGATCTGCCCTTCTGTCCGACGGGTTCCGAGCACACAAACGCATGCTTTACCACACGAGCCCCATGTTCTCCGAAGCTGTCGATGGCTTCGCAAAGGCGAAAAGCCTGGTCTTGGAAAGTCATGCGAGATTCATCAATGCCACAATCAATGACTACGATGCTCAAAAGCCCGAGCTTGCGCAATTGAGACAGCGTGTTTGCTACTCCCGCTAGAGTTGGGGCATCGATCTCTTGTGGGACACGCAGCTTCATAATAGCAACATGCGGAGGCGCCATGTCCAGGGGTTCCGTTTCCTGCTGCGGATCACCCTGGACAAACAGAGGTGCATCAGTGAGAGACTTTGGGTTCTTGCCGGTGTACTTCTGAAGATATCCTTTGGCATCTCGTTTAGTTGCCGATACCTCCAAGACGGAGACAATGAAGTCCTGGTAATGATTAGATCAGTCGTGCAGTGAATAGATTTTAGGTGACATACTCTATCAATGGCCTTTTTCTTGGCAAGTGCTGTAGAAGCTGCCGACATGCGACGAGTGGCACCTTTGCCGAGACATGGCAACGAAATGTTGTTGCCGGATTGTGAAGCAAAGCCGCGATATCGGGATCGAATCGGGGTTGCAATGCTATATGAAGATGTTATGAGGCGTGAGTCCGTAGATGGTGCACAGTGGCCACATCGAGGTGCCTGCTTCAATACGCGGGACCAGCTCATGATGTCCGGCAGTGATGACTTTGTGCCTGGTTCTTGGCAGGCCGGTATAGAACAAGGTAATAAAAGAACTTGGAATGAGTCTTTGTCTCAAAACAAACACCTCCCCCGAATGACCTGTGGTTTAATATAATATAGGCGGCCGTAGGGGGAGAAAGTTCAATGTTAGCTGCAGAGCATCGCTGGGCAGGGAACCCTAAATGGGGGAAGATGCAAGAGAGCAGTCGTGACAATGCTCTGCTTTCTCGTGAGTCAAAATTCAGCGAGACGAATGGAACCGGCACTTAGTCTAAGTTATCAGATGCCCGGGTAGTGGAGGTGTAACGACTTTTTTTTTGGTTGGCGGCATGTGGGCGATAAGCTGATAAGCCCCAGGTTCCATGCCGATGTCGCTGAAGATGACGATGACGTTCCATGTGACAAGAGACTGACGACTTGGGCCTATAAGTAAGGCACCTGTGTAATAGTAGTAGTAATGAGTAATAAAACAGAGGTTGGCTCTTATGTTCCCTCATTTTACGATTACATCGTTCTACCAACGAAGCTAGCCACTCATGGCCACTACCATAGCAAAGACATGATACATAAAGCTCAACACAACCTAGTTTGACCCTTTTCATAGATAGGCATATGTTCAAGATTCCTCATAATTTGAAGCATTCTGATTTTCTGACATATCTCGCGAACAACACCAACATACAATATCTCCACCAAGCACTCACGAGTTCCCGATGATAGAAGAGATCAGAGTCAAGCGCCGTGTCCATACTATGTAGCACATTAAACCAGCGACTCTTTACAATAATGAGCTAGCAGTCCATATATCGATAGTAGATAGATATTTATCCAATACTAGAAGAGTTTTGTCAATAAGATAGATTATCAGCAGAGAGCAGCTGTGCCTATGTCACGATCTTATCCTACTAAATGCATCCAGAGTATCTGCTTTGGCCTCAAAGGAAAGAATGTTCTTGAGAAAAGACACTCCTACACCACCGCATGGAAATAAAATCACCAAATATATATATCAATCATGTTCTGCAGCCTGGAAATGGATCTCTTCCTGTCACGTGTAAGTTTGGCCAGAGGCTGATATTGAGCCTATTAAAACTCATGTTTCATTCGCAAAAGGAATAAACGGCGTTTTGATGCCGAGTTTCAGCTTTCAACGTACTAAAGCCACAATATTAGACGGTCTGTAATTAGCGCGAACTGATAGCATTTCAATAGTTTGAATCAGAGCCGATAGATCCGGTTCAACTCGAGACCTTCCCTACCTGTGAGACTTACAATCCTTTGACTGCAACATGCTATTTAATGGTTAGGTACTACTTTAAAAACCGCTAAGATACGAGATTTGTCAGTCCAGATATATATATAGAAATTCTTGTTGCTAGAGTACTAGCTAATATAGCAATATAGGTAGTTATTAGTTGATGGCCGGGTGAGGATGGCAAGAAAACGATGTGATGGTTGCTTTGGCAAAGGCTGCAATGCCTACCACCACCGTCCTAGCTGAACAGCAAGTCAGAGGCCATTTTGAACGCCATCTTTTCAAGGGTCCAGGGCGAGACTCCAGCTCAGTCATGAGATAAAGCTGACTGAGGTAGAAGGAGGGAAATATATATGGGAATGCTATTCTCGTTCTGATGTTTCCTCTGTTGCATCGATCTACACAAATTATTTATTTCTGCAAACGGCACATCATGATCATTACTTCGATTACCACGGCTGAAGTCCGAGTGGTTCTTCGTGTATACTTCCTCGTTGTCCTTGCCCTGACAGGCTTCTTTGTGCGCAGGGTTCTTCATGGACGCAACAAGCTTCGCATATTGGGTGGAGATAGCATCCTGGCCACGCGGGCACTCAACTCTCTTGATGGGCTGGACCTTTTACTTGCTCCCCTGAAACTCCGAGCTCTTCCTAGCGGTGCATTTGGCTTCTCCTTCTTACTCTTCTTGTTTGTCCTGGGGAAGGCTGCTGATCTTCTCACGTCCTACCTCGTTGTCAACCACTTGATCCAATCACGCTGCTCGTTCGGTCAGGGCCTTGTCTTTGACGATGGTACAAATCTTCCCATGCCGCCATTCAATGGACGGCCTTTTCAAGTTGTGCAGAATGCACAGCTGTTGGCTGTCAATAATTCCTGTTCTTATGGTATCTACAAGAAGCTAAATACCGACTCAAGCTTCTGTCCAGAGAAGAGAGACATTCTTGGATCATGGAACTGCAACATCGTCAACGGCCAGACACCGCAGAGCTGGCCATCTGGAACGAACTCCTCAGATATCGCCCAAGACATGAATCAGAAAGGGCTGATATACGACAATGGGTACGTCGAACAAACCCAGTGGTCCTCTGGATTCATTAACCATCTCGTTATCTGGAGCACGTCTGCAACTCTCGACAGCGACGGGTCTCTATGGTCTGTTAAAGCAGCTGTCGAAACAACATACAAGTCAGAGGATGATATCCAGCTCACTCCACTAACTTGCTCCGTCTCAGCATCAGGTGCAGAGCAAACCATCAAAGACATGGCATCTGGAACAGCTCTGAAAGAATGGGTCCCAACTTTTCAGGGTTTGATGTACAATGGTTTCAACACATCCGCCATCCAGGACGTACAAGATGCACTGGCAATACTATTGAATACCATGACTATGATATCCGGTGGAAACAACTACCTTCTCGCTGAGCCAGGAGCAGGCCAAGACAAAACACAGGGATGTCTTGCAATAGCGGCGTACGTCCCGACAGTTATGGTGGTCATCTTCCTCGCTGTGGCAGGTCTTGGTATCACGGCATTTGTTGCATGGTGCATAACCTCAATCCGTCTATTCCGATCCCCATCTGAGTTGGAGGCACTCCCTCTGAGCGCTGAAGAGTGGGCAACGTTTGCAGCGAGAGAATACCTCAGTACTGCGAACAACAATCACGGTGTTGTCGTGGCACCAGTGGAGGCATCTGAGTTGAAGAGCTTCAGCGTCGGATTCTCTCAGCCTAATATTGGAAGAATAGGCATGTTCCAGAGAAGGCAAGGGAATCTTTTGAATCAGTAAGGTTTTTCGAAGCAATGAAATTCCTTTGAAACAATGAATCAACTATATGTCGTCATGTTTACTTCTTTCGTGTTTGTATGCCACTGACGGATGCTGGATATCCATATCCCATACAGCTTACACCTCCACCCAACTGCATCTCATAGCAGTGGAACCAAACTCCACATCATTCGTTATTCCCGCAGACTTGTTGGTTCTCTGACTTCGAATAATTCATAAGCAGATAAAAAACTGTTTATTTCTGAAATTCTTCTGCTACATTGTTGTCTATCTTAAATAATCTGAACAGACTAACTGACAGCTCTGACGTCTTAGACTAATCACCACGACCTAGCTCAACACAATGGCTCCCACACTACTATGGATTGGACTCGGGAATATGGGGAGGGTAAGGCTCATCTTGCTGTTTTATAAAACGAAGAAATGAAAACTAAATGGTGATAGGGAATGAGCAAGAATATCGTTGAGAAGGGCAACTTGGACGGTCCCCTTCTCTTGTACAATCGTTCATCTCAGAGGGCCACTGACTTCAGTGCCAAGTTTCCGGCTGGCAAGACTGAAGTCGTTGAGTCCCTCGCCGACGGCGTCTCGAGAGCCGATGTCATCTTCTCCTGCATTGCCAACGACGAAGCCGTTCAAGAAACCTTCAAGGCGATGCTTGAGGAAAACGTCAAGGGTAAGCTATTCATCGAGAGCTCAACCATCCACCCAGACACCACCGAGGCTATTGCAAAGGATGTTGTAGCCAAAGGAGCCGAGTTCGTCGCTGCTCCTGTATTCGGTGCTCCTCAAATGGCTGAGGCTGGTCAGCTCGTTGGTGTTCTTGCTGGACCTGCTGCCAGCGTTGCAAGGGCAAAGCTGTGGTTCAAGGGTGTAACTTCCAGCAAGGAGATTGATCTCTCAGACAAGCCTTACAGCAAAGCTTTGACTCTGAAGGTCCTTGGAAACACATTCATCCTGAACATGGCCGAGCAGCTCGCTGAGGCGCACGTTGTGGCCGAAAAGACAGGTCTGGGCACTGAAGCCATCCACCAAATTGTCGACTCAATCTTCGGTGGGCCTTACACTGCCTATAGCCAGCGCATGCTCACAGGCGATTACTATAACCGTAATGAACCTCTTTTTGCAGTTGAGCTTGCGCGAAAGGATGCTCGACATGCTATGAGCTTGGCTGAATCTGTTGGTGTGAGACTTCGAAATGTTGAGGCTGCTGATGCGCACTTGGCAATGGCTCATGAACATGCGGGCTCATCAGCAGACATGGCTGGGATCTACGGAGCTATTCGAAAGGAATCTGGTCTCAAGTACGAGAACGATGTTTAGATGCTTATATCTAGCATGTGTGAAGCTGTGGGAATACCGACAACCTATCAAGAAAGCATTGCATATACAAACACTCTCACCTATTTGTCTGCGTATGCTTGATAACAGCATATATATCGGCTTGATACTATTTACTTAAGAAGGTATATTTATTAAGTAAGTCATTATTAGATTTCAAGTCGAACGTCGAATGCCTCGAGGTGTAGGGTAGCTAGGTAGCTTGGCGTTTCCGCTGACTCAGCCTGGACCTTGCTGTTCAGTGATGCAACCAATCCAGCTACAAGCTCTCAATCATCGAATACACCAACCATCAAGCAAGCTCCTGTGCCCCGACCTCGACCCAACCTCATAAATCGCACGCTTTTTCCGATCGATATTCTCCTGCCGGCAGGACCAGGCTCGAAGCACAATCTCAATCATGGCTCAAGGGTACGCAGCGACGCATTCCCTCCCCTGTAAACGACGCGTGTAAGGTCTAACCAGAGCGCAGATACGCCGTCTTCATCGGCCTCGTTGTCATTGCCGCCCTGTGTGTGGCATCGTGGTTCCTTGCTCCCAAGGGCGAAAACCAAGTGTCGGTCTATCCACCCCGTCGATGCGATTTATCGCAAGCCTCTTGCGACAATACAGCTGACCTCTTCTCCTTACAGACTCTGGCGATCCTCTGCTATCCTGGCCATCGTGAGCTGCTACCTTATGTGGGCGATTACGTTCCTCGCTCAACTTCACCCTCTTATTGCGCCGAGAAAAAGCGGTATCCGAGAAGAGCACCTCCACTAGACATTCATCTATAATACATGCCAAGGAAGAGCTGGAAAGATGACGAGGGCTATTGTGATGGTACGGTTGTAATTTTACATTGTTGGACTTTTGACCCTTTGAACTGGTATTGTTTTTTATTACATATGGAGTTGGAACGCCTGTTATACCAAGCCAAAGACGCACTTTGCAGACCATCATTTTGCTTTGGACAATTCCCGTATGATTACTTGGCTTCAGTGATAAAAAGTCTACCCGACAGCAAGACGGCCTGCCCATTCCTTCGCATACATCAATAACGCCCATAGAGCTTTGCCGTCTGCTGCCACGCCACTTTCACCTATCGAGTCAACGTCGGCAAGGCCAGCAGCGAGCAAGACAGCCCGGCCGACCACCCAGCGTGAAGCTGCCCCTGCGATAGCGAGTAGACATGCTATGACATAGTTGCAATCAAGAAGAATGCGTAGCGCCTCGACATTGTTGGCCACGACGGCCCAGCCAAGTGATCGAGCTGAGGCGGGAACGTCATAATCCCATATCACCATCAGGATGGGGAATAGCTTCGTGGAGGATGATACTAGAAGAGCTGTAGACACTGAATTGGGCCTTGTGTACTGAGGAAGGATGCCAAGAAGGTTGAGGGGAGAGAAAGCGGACGATGTGAGGAAGCGTATGCTCACATGGAAAGCTGCTGTCGAGAGCGCGCAAAAGATGACTCGGGCAGGAGTTAGTTTATGATCAGAGCTGTCTTGGGAGCCATCTTACGGAAGAAAAGGTATTGAAAGACAATCGGCTGCTGTGAAAGTTTACCCAAGTTGCTTGCGCCTGGGATGGCATCAGGCACCATTTGCTTCTCCAATCGTGCCCATGTCAAGTACACATCAAAGAGAAGAAGAAGAGTGCCTAGACGGATAACAGAAGGCTGAGAAGTCGTCAGTAAAGTGCATATGCCGTAATCTTTATTCATCACTTACATCTAAGCGATCATCGTCTCGCATCAAGGTATTGTATAGCAAATGTCGATAGACCTGCGCCTGTTAATACATGAGTAATCAAAACATGCAGTGAAGGCTCACCTGAGGTTTGATCAGGACTAAATCGATAAAAAGCACGACAAAGTCATGTTCGACATATTTGTCGCAGAAGCGGCCACAATTGCGACACACAGTGAGTCGGATATTGTGTCCGCTGGCCTTGTCCCCTGCGCCAGAATACGCAGTCCAGAGCGTCTTGACAGGATGTCTGCACTCGATGCAGATTGGCATATTGCCGCGTTACTAGATCGCTTATAAGGAATGACGATTAATCAGTAATTTAACTGGGTGTTGTCTGGCTGACACCCCATATCATGGCCGGACGGTTATGAATAGTAGCGAGCGAGTCGTGGTGTTTAAAGTAATCGGTACGAGCCACGAAATTGACAGGTACTCGGGAATGACGTGGAGATAAAGGCGCTAACTTGGGACAAATGACACCCCCTGATTTGATATTCATGAATATTCAAAATTATTGAATACTACTTAGGTACCTACCTGCCAAGCAGGTACTCACTGATGGCTTGAGTCACTTATCAACAACTGGCATTCTATTTCTGAATTGTGCAATGTTATTGCTACCTATGATTGATCATGAGCTCGAGATCAACCTAAGTATATCTAGATGTATATGATATGTGCAGTCCTAAAACCCATCATAGTTTTAGAAACACACCAAGTTCTTCAAATTTGTTATAACGTATGCAGTACCAAGTATCCTGAAGAATTGCGAATGCCTCCCAACGCCTCGCAGCTTAAGACTAGCTCCAACATGCAGTCCTCCAACAAACAACGCCCACTTGTCCCTGCCCAGGCATTTCTACATGATTCTCAGCGATGGATCCATTGAGTTCAAGCTCTGTGGCCTCTCAATCGTCTTTATCACCCTTTGCCACCATTCGTCCTCGAACACTCCCCTCGCCTTCGTTTCGGCTACTGCTCTTAATCTGTAGCGACTCCATGAGGCTGGTCGGTGGTGCCCCGGAAGGACGTCCATCATCACTGCCGGTATCTGTTAATTCTATTAGATCGCCGTTTCGTTCGGGTCTGCTGCCTTCAGGCATTCCTCGTATCCTATCCAGTTGCGAACTTGGCTTGCGTGACAGGGCACCCCTAAGCCACGTCTCTACAGCCGCAGCCGCTTTGTCCAGTCCGTTGCCCTGCTGTGTCGAGCCGATTTCTTGGCCCTCCCCTGATGGGTTCTCAACTATGCTCGATGATTCTCCTGATTTAAATCCAAAATGCGCCGTTTCTGAGCCCATGATAGACATGGAGGGTATCCCCTCCAAGGTGAGTCCAGGCAAGTGCTTTTTGGTCCATGTAGTGAGGTAATCCTTATCCGGACCAGGAGCCCGTGTACTCAAACCCATGGAGCCAACACCACCAGGCCGACGCATCCAGGCCGGCAAGGTTTCACCGCCTTCGCTGATCGCACCTCGTCCCGGACTTGACATAACGGTACCAGAAAGCTGGGGTCGGTGACCGAGGGAGCTCTGGCGACGGGACGAAGTGCCTGCAGATCCAGGAGGGTTACTGTATAGATCAAGGCTCTGCCGTGGCGTCGAAAAGGTCGAAACAGTCCTAATGCTCTTCTTTCGTCGAGGCGGGAAGTAACCCATCGCGTTCCTTGCAACCCGTGCAACCTCGACTGGTTGAGGAATTGAGTCAATTTTTACCCAACGGACATGTGTCCACGGTCTTTCTTCTTCTTCAGAAGGTTGTGTCGCTGACGGCGTTTCATTAATTGGCCGGCTAAAGAAGTCATCATGAACGGCCGATGAGTTCTCTTCCGCTGCAGGTGTTGGCGCAAGTAAGTCGACACTATGGGCGTTGTGCCACGAGGGTGGGTCGCATGGCCGTCCTCTCACATCGCAGGCATCAACGGGAATTGTCAGCCATTTGCGCACCTGGATGCTATCTCGTGTCCAGAGTCCATTGGCCTTCCTGAAAGCATCCTCTCGACACTGGTATTTCAAGATTATGCCTGCATATGTATCACTGGGTTCAACCTTGTGAATGTAGACCAGGTAATCTTGAGCCTGGGGTTGTTCGGGAGTCGATTCGTCGGAGTTACGGCGTTTATGATTCCCACTGACATCCAGTCCACCATTGACACCATCATGGCTCTCCAGCACCATGGCCCTTCTCGCAGCCTTCAGAGCCGTTTCCCGCTCTGCCAGCGAGCCAGCGCCCACATCATTCAGGTTTGGTTCCTGGGGAGGAGCTGGGCCCCAAGCACCACCTGTCTTCTTCATACTACCACTGCCAGAGAAGTCCCTGCCCCAGGTCCCAGGTCGAGAGCCCGCTCGATTGTGGGACTGAGACCTCCTAGCTGCGCCATTGTCACCTGATAGGAGAGAGGAGGTGAAGCCCTGGATCGAAGCCCAGCTTTGCGTTAGCGAATCGTTGAAGAAGTTGCTCAGATTCGCTGCGCTATTGGTGCGATGAGGGGTACCACCTCGTTCTGAGGGCAGAGGACTCGCGGAGCGGCTGTTGGCAGGGCTCAAAGCTGTCAAAAGGCCGTAGCTTCGCGCAGGAGATGGAGAAGCAGCGGTATCGTGGACATTGAGGTTGCGGCCGCGGCCGGAGCGACTGGCTTCTCGGGAGGTCGCAGTGTCACTATCGTCGTCGAGGGCGCTAGCAAGACGCCGGTTTCGTGGGCGAATAGAGGTAGAATCCGATGTGTTGGCGGGCGCCAGGGCTGAAGAGGACCGATGCGGCGAGGGCCGCACAGAGCGTCTCGGTTCGCTCATGATAGTCGCCAACTCGGCGACGATAGATGCTCTCGGATTGTGCTGTGCGGGTGCAGCTTTTGCATCGGTGCGCGGCACTTATGGCACAGCTACCAGAGTCGTATTCGCAGTCATTCAGTCGAAAGAGGGCGACGTATCAAGGAGATGCTGAGGGTCGAGGAGGCGAGATAATGAGGCGGAGATGGGATAACTAAGGTAAATGGAGGGTCCTTCCAGGGATCCCCGATTGCTAGCGGAGACGATGAGTGAGATCGAATGGAGACAATTCTCTTGATGTTTAAATAATGAACGTATTCATGGCCTGCTTTTTGGCTGGCGATCGTCAGGGAGAATGTATCTCAGCGGTATGGATTGTGCTTCGTCGTGGGATATGATTGAGGTGGTCGTTCTAACTCAGGACAAGGTTGCTGGCTCCTGGCCCACCGAAGCCTACATGGACAGGTAACTTGTTAAGGTGTAGCTAATGCTACTAAGATAGGGAGTACCTTAAGTAATGGGGCCAAGGTGGCACTCAATTACAGCCCCAGTACCATGGAGGCCAGACCTTCACACGGCCTGGACCGAAGTGATGCAAGCGGCATTGACTCGATCAATTCCAGTTCCAGCTCGTCATTCCAATCATTCCAATCATTCCAATACAAGCTTTTTCACTGACTGATTTTCATGCTGGGACTTGTTGGTCAAGACGACATGTTGTGCCCCAATCAGATAATTTTAGCATGCATGCATAACCAAAGAACCCTTCCAATTAACGAGTGATGGACTCGCTTTAGCTGGGCAGCCGGGGCATTAACTTCCATAGGTTGTATTATCGATTTTGGGGGCCGCGTGGAGGATGAATCCCCCGACCCACGTCCACCTCTTTGCGCTCAAGATTGGCTGATGTATCTTGCCTAGCGTCACAGATCACAATAAACCCCACTAACCAAGGTGATTTTGGCCCCCGAGAAACTGTCCCAAGTCCCTGAAAACCCTTCCAGAAGACATCCACAGGCTGAGACTGGGACCCTCCCCTTCAGAAACGACTACATCATCATTGACCACTCCATGAGTATTGGGGCTAGGGGAGGAAAGAAAACTCAGGACCTTAATCCTAAGTGACAAAAAGATTTATGTAATTTAGCCTAAGCTTTGGGGACTCCTTACTAAGCTTATTTTTGGCACCCTCTCCTAAAGTCTTGTATTTTCTTGCTCCCCGAGGTGGGGGAGGGTACATACGATTTGCGCAAGCAATCAACTAGATGGGTATAAATAGTTCTTTTTAATACGAAGTTAAGAATATAGCACCGTTGACAATAATAATCCTCCATCATTGCTGCTTCTATCTTCGTTCTCCTCAAAGCATACCACATCTAGTTAACATGTCGTAATGCCCTTTCAATAGAATCTTGCCTGGTATGAGATGGTCCTATGTCTCCGCAAACATGCCTGGTTTTTATGGCCTCCATTTCGACTGATGATCTTCTGTGCACCATGTAGTTATGATAGTGCCTGGCATCTCCTATTGTCTTCGACAAACAGGGTCCAATTATTCGTCATGCTTTGTCCCCGCGGCGCCATGACAAAACCCGTTCCCTGGCTCCATATCGCAAAATTGAGGTTTATCAGAGACCGTGTTTAAGACATGCCCTGTTGCTCAACCACCTAGACGAACCGCCAAGTGCAAGGAATGGCCATCATGTGGTCATCGGCCCAGATTTTCTCAAAGACATGAGTTTGTTTACTGCTCGTTTTCATCTAGAGCGACTGCAACATCGGTGACGGCCACCTCAAGTCGATATGTCCCCATTATTCATTTTTCAGCCGAGGGGCATGTCAAGATTAATATGATTAGCGTCGGTCCCGTTGATGCCAAAGAATTGGAACCTGAGACAGCATTAGCCGGTGCAATATAAACGCAGTACTTCATGAGACTTACCAGTCTTCGACATTTAGTGTTGTTGGAACCGCTTGCCCTGGTACCGAGGCAGTGCTCCAACTGTCTGGGCTCTGTCCTTCTGGCAAGTTTGGATCCATGTTTGGCTGCCACATATTCGAATGTCCCTGAAAACCTTGGGGCATCATCCCATTCCCTCGTTGTTGATAATGTCCTGCTTGTGGGTTATGCATCCCGCCTTGTCCGTTGTTCGGAGGTACTGAGCCCATTGCATTGTGATCGAGATTGGAGTGTGTTTGTGTTGGTGACAGGTTAGGGAAAGCAGGCATGGCAGCACTATCCGGGAATAACTGATCAGGCTGGAAGTTTTCCCAAAGGGACTGTGATAAGTTTGGAGAATTCCTCGTAACAAGATAGAGGTCAGGAGGTGTTGGTGGTACAGAGAATGATGGGTTGAAAGGTGTTGCTGGCCGAGTTTGCGGGCGCGAGTTCGTCCCCCCCATGAACGTATCTGCTGCACTCTGTCGCGCGTTAGGTGATGTGACTGGTGGCGGCTGCATCGTGCTTCCCGATTCGACCTTGACAGCACTCGGAGTCTGAGGGCGCGACCTCTCATACGATTCTTGAGGCTGAGGAGTAGTGGTGCCGAAGTCGATGGCCATGTCGTCGTACTTCCGCTTCGGCGCCTCGGCCTGTCTATTCTGTTGCTGTTCAAGTTGCGAGAGACTTTGGCGCAAGTTCCGGTGTCGCTTGCCCTCAGCCCTTTGTAACCGCTCTTCCAGTACCTTATTACCCATGATGGACTCGAAGAGAGCATAAACCATCTTACCAACAAGCCAAACTCGTGAGATCTCCTTCATGGCCGACATGCAGCTGCGCAGTCTATCCTGTGTCACCTGCTGGATCGATGGCACTGGAGACTTCATCTGATAGACGTGCATGATGAGAGCAGAAAACAGACTATACACAACAAAGGCTGGACAGTATCGCAACTGGTCATGTGCGGCGAGGTTTTCCACGATCGATGTGATCATAGCTGCCGCCTGAAAAGCGATATTGCGTGAGGGGTAAGGTGAAGGGTCAGGTAATCGTGATGAGCCACCCGGTGGCATATGGGCTCGATGAAGAAGACATAGCGTTGTATAGTAATTCGAGTGTAATAACGCGGACCAGAAATGATGACGAGGCACCTCCCAATAGACGATTTTTGGGCAATTTTGTAGCCAGTCAGCTAAAGCCATATCGCTGTGTGTGAGGTCGATAGCATTCCGTTGTCTTCCTTTTGATGCCACGGAGTACTGCTGTGATAGGACCAGGCCCATGATTTCGCACAGTTTGACGTATTCGAGAAAAAACTGCACGTGGATGGGATCAGGAGGATACTCGCTTGCTCGATCAACCTCGTCCTCAATAAAGTCATCTTCAGTCAACATCTCCACATCTGCATCGTCAAGATTGATGTGGACTGGGCGACCCAGAGCAACTGCGACTGAGCGATCGCGGGTGAAGAGGGACCACCATATGCGCTTCCACAGCCTTTTGTCTGCCCGGCTCAGTTGCGACTGTTCTACGGATCGATGCATGCCTGAGCCTTGCGCAACAATCGTCGCCACACGACTCCAATAGAAGACATTTTTAGTGACGTCTTCTGGCCCTTCCCAATACCAGCCCATCAAAAGGAGGGATTGAACAATTGTCACACGATCGTCTTCATAGTTTGCATCGTACAGGGCCTTGGCACGTTTGTAGAAAGTGAGAGCAGCAGGAGTCGTTGAACCGTTGGCATCCATCAGCTGTGGGTTGTTGCAGGCCCGAGTACCTGCCAGAAGAACGGATTGAAGAAGAAGTAACGATGGTGGGTTCTTAGGGTCTCGATACTGTCGCATGAAGCGGGTACGATTGATGACGGGTACGATGGGATGCACCCATTTGAAGTAAGCGTCGATGAGCTCGTCGCATAGTGATCGTGGAGGCAGTAGAAACGCCCCTCTTTGATGCAGGATATCGATTTCGACGTTGTCAAGTTCAGTAAGTCGAGCTCGAGAGCCGCGGACGTTCTCAGGCAGTGGATAGTGCACAACATCTGCTGAGCCTTGACGATCATGGACAAGTAGAGTCAGATTGGAGGATTCGCCAAGGTATGCAACCCGCCCAGCTTCGGTAATGGGAGCGCGTGTAAACTTGGGTTTCATTACAAGGTCAAGATAGGTTCCACTGTCGACCTCTTCTTTGCGTGCTTGAGCTTCCGTCCAGTTGGTGGGAGGTGTGCCATTGTTGGAATGATATACCGAAGGCGCTCGCGGGGTGAGTGATGAAGTGCTCGAAGGGGCCACAGGGCGCGGTGAAGGGTCTTCGTTTGCATCGCCACGATCGCTACATATCACGAAGCCTCTGGTCAGCGCTGGGGATCGAGTAAAGATTGGGGGCGCATTCTCATACCTATCGGAGTCTTTATTGGTTTGGCTGCCAGAACCCTGTGTCTTTTTGCGCTTCGGATTCGGGATACGACACTCGATCTGGAAGGCAACGCAATTGGTGCAGGGCACACCAAGGCTTGCGGCGTCGCATCGAACCTGCAGAATATGATGGTTAATATTGCTGTTGGTGGTGAAGTCCAGAACCAATTGGGTCTCTCTGGACTCCTATGGGCGAATGTTTGCATTTACCTTTCTAGCATGACAAGTCTGTGGAGGCGTTGATTAGCATCATGGTCTAAACTGTTTTCCCAAGAGGAAGATCAGCTGTACAGCTGTCGCGGATGTCGTGATAAAGAATCATGATGAAGTGGGCTGGAGCGCGCCAATGCCTCGGCTCATGTTGAGGGGGGCAGGCTCTCATGGGTGTAGGTTCGGCAGAAGACTTAAAGGGTGCTTACCTCGCATGCACGCGATGCTCGCTGTCTTTTAAAAGAACGAGTTTAGTACTTGCAACACCATATCGAGTATAGAACGGCGACTCACCTTCGAAAACTCACTCCGCCAGCGGAAGTCGATGTTGAGGTGCTTGGAGCGGGCGGAGCTGGTGCCGACAACTGCGACTCTGGCTGCTGCTGCTGCTGTGGTTGCGCCTGCGGCGTGCCGCTGCCTGACGACATGTCCACGTCCATGGAATCAGAAATGTCGGGGGCGATGAATTGAAGCGGAAGCGGAAGCGATCGAGAAACGTCAAAGTCGGTTTCGAAGAGGGGGACAGGACGGGATGGTCGAGTTGAGAAGGCAGTTAAGGTAGGAAGGTAACGTTAAGGCAAAGCAGAGCAAGGCAAGGCAAGCCAGGTTCCATGCGATGGACCTGCGCGCGGCCAGGGCAGGCAGACAAAGAAGCACTGACACGACCACAGACACCGGGCACAGCAGTAAGGTACCTCACTGGACCTAGCGGGTTTGGTTTGAGCGAACCACACCAAAACGGCAGCTCTGAAGATCTTTCGATTGGATCTGGCGGGACTGAGCTGGGTAAAATGAATGAAATGAAACCCTCACTCGGGTACAAACCCCTTGGCTGATACCTCGACTGCAACCTCAAGTCTTGAATGCGTTTCGATATTGAACAAAGAAAAGCGTATAGTAGGGGTCGGTTTCTATGACACCGCCCAGCAACAGCAAGACTCCTAATTGTAAGCAGACGGATCGGTCGGTGGAATGTCCCCGCTGTAGTGGTAATAAGGGATTGCCTTAGAGGATACGGAGTTCAGTTATTAGGTAGGTAGGCAGTAGTTAGTGGTTAGCTTGACAGCTACCAACAATGGAATGGAGCCGGCCGAGGTGCGCGTTAGCGGCGGGAGCGGGGATATCCATACGTAAATTAGAGATCTGCCCGGTCTTGAAAGTCGTGATTATACACGGAGTAGTTATGTAGAGAGGGGGAAGATGTCTTCCTCAGGGAAAGGAGAGAACGAGAGGTTTAGAAGGATTAATACTGCAGGGAATGACAAAGCAACTACCTGCTCAAGTATCGACCAACTAACCAATAATCAAAACGTATTTGTCTCGGAGCATGTAAGAAAGGAAGCAAAGGACAAAATGGAAAGGAGAGGAATAACGGGAATGTCGGGGGTGCGCGGACTCCTCCAGATTCTCAACTGCACTTGCGGTTCAAGGGTGGCCCTGTAATGTCGGAGATGGTGGACAACATCTCTCCACTATGGGCCCGTCCTCCGGTGCAAAGAACTCGGCGCTCAGTTCAGTTGAAGAGGGTCCACAGCTGTATGGAACTTGTTCCGCAAACCGTGTCAGTTGCTGATTGATGCCGTATCAAGTGCAATCCCCGAAAGAGAGGGCAAAGTAATACCCGAGTTAGACACAACGATTTATGAATGTCACAGTACAGCACAAGGCCAGGCAAGATTCAGAGACATCTTGACATCAACCAATATGATGAATCTTGCTAGACATCATTCATGTGAAAGCCCGGTGATCTCACATCCTTAATATTTAACTGCCTTATTAGATCCAGGAGAACATGGTTGGCAATACAGATCATCTGAGATTGAATCCTTCTCATTAAAACCCAGCCCCCATGATCCATCTCCGGAACACTATCATCTAAGTTAGAACTGCGGCGTGAGCGCGTGACCAGTCTCTCGGAGCGCGTGCCTGTGTTCAGAATTCAGAGAGGTGCAGTCTGTCAACGTTTCACGCCTAAAGAGAGTTTGTGCATGAAATGAAGTCCCCACGGATTGATTGACAGTTGAACAGTTTGGATCATGATGAGACGGCGGGCTGTCTTGTCGACGTCGTCATCTGGTTTATGTGGTTCGTGGCATGTGAACGTTTCGAGGACTCATGGCGGCGGCCCAGGTTCCTAATTAAGTTTGGTCTGGACAGTTGAAGCAAGTTCACTAGTCGAAACAGAACAAGTCGTGTCAAAACCTGGGGAAGCAACTTTTTGTGAGTTTCTTGTTCGAGCTGAACGAACAGTTGGTCAAAACTGAGTTTCCACACCCAAGTTCAGTACCTGACGTAAAGTTCAAGGCTGGATAAAGATCTATGCATGCTCTATATGCCCATCATTCAAGGCACTACTAGGTATATTATATCTATCGTTCCTCGTTCCCAAAGTCCTGTTTTGTTTCACTGAAGCTTTTCACGTGAAAATAGTAACTTACTGGTACGTACGCCCACTACGGTGAGCCCCCCGCAAAATCCGACCCACACCTCCGAGCTTCCGAATCGGACCCCAGATTCTTCTCAGCCGGCCCTTGCAACATCGTTAATTCGTTGTGATCGTGATGGATGCGCAGCTAAACAGAATACATGTTGCCAAGAATCCTTAGACGCAACCCTTTCATGACCGTGTCACCCTGGAATCCGGCCATCTTCCGGTAGGCTTTCCCTTCAGCCCTATACAGCTCGAGGCTGTGCCCCTGTTGACTGTCTAGGGGAGGAAAGAAAACTCAGGATCTTGACCCTAAGTGATAAAAGTATTTAGGTAAATCTAGTCTAAGTTTAGCGGACCTTTTGCGAGGTTTTTTTTTTAGCATCCTCTTTTCAAGTCTTTGAGTTTTCTTGCTCCCCAAGGACTGTCACATGGGTTCATACTCGTATTCTATTCAACCCTGATGTCATTTCGCCAGTGAAAAATCGGATATTGTTGGTGACTTCAAACTGTCAAGAGATCATTATTGTATATTGAACTACCCTTTGCAGGAAGTATTTACTGCCCCTGGCTACCCTGCAAGTGTCTTTGACGGAACCTTGCCGTTTGTCTCGGGCTTGATGCCATTGGCGGCAGCCGGTTGTTCATGTTCGACTTCAATGCCGGCGATGAATGCCGCACTCACCAGCTCGAGTGCCGCGACAAACACACACAAGAAACTGGCGATAGCAAAATGCGTGATTGTTGAACCAATTTCCAGCCATGAACCCTCATCTTTGACAACCCAGAAAAAGTAGAGTGTCAAAACATCACTGGCTGTGAGGACGACCATGAAGAGCGCAGATGGTGCAACACCTAATCTCTTGTTCAGAACTCCCAAGTTCGCTGATATCAGGAAAAATGGAATAATGATCTTGAGAATCAGCAATGCACCCTGCGAGAAAGGATCAAACACTGGGATAAGCCTCGATACACTTTCCAAGCTAAACGATGAGATGGAAGCGATATTGCCGGTACTGAAGAAGGCTGACTGTAGTAGAACCATGAAAAACAGTGCTACCCGTGCGTCTGAGAGGGTCAATGGCCGGAATGTACCCAATTCACGTTTCTGCTGCTCAGCGACAACTGCCTCGTCCTGGGCCTTGCCCTTTGAGAATGCATGTACCGCGTACTCGAGGCGCACCCAAGCCAATAGAGTGACGCTGAAGGCCACATAGAATAGGCCTTCGTATGAAATCGTCAAGATGATGAACGTAGGTGCGCAGGTTAGGAAGATGATTGCAAGGCGATGCATGTAGTGGCTGTTAGGCTGTAGCCGATATGCCAAGGGCATGAGGAGCGACACGACTGATAATTGTTAGTTCCATGTGTCCATGTATCAAATCCGATTGACTCACCCAAGACGACCCAGCCGACTACTTGGTTGCCCCTTGGGAGACCAAGCTTGGCTTGCAGTGAAGTGGCACTGGAGTGCGTGACGAGCATCGCAAGTACGATAAGGCCAACCTGAAAACTGTATGAGCGGTGCGATTCTGATATGCTCTATCATAAATCAAACTTACTTGAGTACCAAGGAGCGTTCGACTGGTATGGAGACGCATTGATTTGCTTTTGAAGGTGGTGAAATCTGAGAGAATAAAATCTTCGAGGACCAAGTATGCGAGACCGATGACAGTCATCAATCCACCACCAATCAAGCTTTCTAATTAGTGTCTGCAAAAATTCCCGGGCTGAGGACAAAGCTTACATTAGGGATACATTTTCGACCTTCATCGCAGGTAGAAGGGTGAAGATACTCATAGCCAAGCAAGAAAAGAACCACAAGAGGATCAGGAATAGATGGGACTTCAAGAATGAAACGCCTAGCGTCATTGGCCAGAAGGCACCCAAGACAAAAAGCCCAGTCAGGACTTCACGATGAATGTATCCAATGGCCTAGGACTGGTAAGCAAAAGGCCGAGTAAACATGAAGAGGACTTACCAGAGATTGGATGATACCGAAATAGAGGACAATGTTGAAAATCAGCGCTGCAACCGCACTAACAGACTTGACACTGCCAAGCAGAATATTGAAACCTTTGGCAACGCTGGCTCTTCGAGCATACACCTCTTCCCAAAACAAAACAGGGAAAAATGCATACAGATAGTACGCAGGTGGGGATTTAGAGACGATGAAGGATGAGTAAAGAGCGACAAGTACCGAGGAAAAAAACGCCGATCCAAGCAATGTGCGCTGAGGGGGAATGCTCTCCTGAACCACATATAAGGAAAGGACGGTGGTGGTCGCATAGGTCATCCATCCCAAATAGCCAACAGTGATCAAAGCACGTAGGAACAACCAGTCATAAGTCTGAAGGTAGCGAAGTCCCTGAAGCCCAATTTCCATCAGAGCATCTGATTCTTCAATGGCCTCCTCGAATTGACCAGCGTCGATCAAAGAGCGAATGTGAGCAATGCGCTGCTCAGGGCCAAAGTTCTCATTACTAAGAGGTCCGTAAGCCTGATAGCGGAGCTCTACGTTCCTCTTGCTCTCTTCCTTTATACGGTATTGCTCAAGAATGACCTGAGCATTGACCAGGGAAGCTTGTGCCTTTTCTTTTATGTTCGCAGATAGGAAGTTCAAAGGAAGTTGGCCCACACCATTCGCTGGAAACTCAGCGCCGATGAGATACGACATCAACGCCGCGACATCAGCCTGAGCAACATCATGTCTTCGAACATGGCCCAGATCCCAGTCTGAAGAGTACTCATCATGACCAGGGGCAATACTGTCGGGATGCAACTCGGGAGTGGCAACTCCCGAACCCCATGATATGAGAGGAGTTCTGGTATTGTTAGGGTGTCCATCGCCATGACTACCCCAGTCTGTCATGCCGTGGTCAGCTGTGAAGACGAACGCAGTCCGGTCATCGGCATAGAAGCCCTCGATGAGCTCGACCATCTCCTTCACACCTTGATCAACTACTTTTATATTGTGCAGGTACTCTTTGGAGTAAGGCCGGTAAGAGTGTCCAGTAGTATCCAGGCCTAGCAGATGGAGGAAGAAAACCACCTTGTCCTCGCGAAGAGCGGTATTGAGGGTCTCGTTCGTCGCTGCTGCTGCGAAGAAGTCCTTGACATGATCGAACACCCAGTAATCAAGCTCCGTAGCATCTTTGGAGAAATCCTCAAGCTCAGCTCCATATGCAAAGGCATCCACCCTTCCTGGAACAGCCCCATGTTGGAACATTGGCAGAATATCGGGACTTCCCCAACTCCAGGTATGTCGGCTGCGGTTGAAAACACTATCGAAATTGACCGGGTTCATTTTCCATCCTGTCGCAACGGCAGATACATCCTCGTACAATCCGGCAATGAGGGCCACATGGCCGGGTCGGGATTCCGTTGGCACACGAGTATGTGATACGCCAAAAGTTCCATGCTCAAGCACTCGGGAGCGAAGGTAAGGAGCTAGCGGACGAGGGACGAGGTCTTCATCGGACTCGGGGTATGGTTCGGGGTGGGCTTGAAATGCTTTGTCGGCTCGCAAACCGTCGCCTAGACGTACAGCAACTTAGTCACACTGGCCAAATCACGCGTTCTAGGTCAGCTTACCAACAAATAGTACAAGGCGATCTGCAGGAGCCTTTGGAGAATCGTCTGTACGCTCAACATTGAACAATCGCATGCCTGAGACAATCGGGCTGACAAAATAAATGTCGAAGATGGAAAAGATATAGACCAAATGGAAAGCTACCGCAATGGCCATGAAGCCAATGCGGCTGAAACCAGCCATGGCGACGCAATTGATATGCTCCGGCGCGTAGTTGCAAGTGTAGACAGTTCGAATGATCGACGATGGGTTGGTTGGTGTAAGTCAGGGGGTGGCAGACGATGTTATATCAAAATCTAATGGTGCCACATAAGTCGAAAGTGCCTTAAATGAGAGGACAAGAAAAATAGAAGCAACAAATATCAAGAGAAACAAGAGGCAGTGAATAAATCCTCCTTGATCTTGTCAAACAACGAAGTAATAAGAGACAGTCTCCATTGAGTTGAGTTGCAGGTGGAGGTTAGGACCAGATATAAAACCGTGGCCAGAATTGGAATGACGCTGACGAGGGACGCGTCTATCCGACAAATTAGTGCAGGACCCCATCTGCAGGGGAAATACGCTAGTGGCCCTGCGCTACAACCCCGCTGACTTGGCCCTGGATGGTCCTTCAGCTTTTACACGTGGTTGGCTGCATGAAAGTCTCATTGGATCCAAGCCTCCCGTCCCGTCAATGTAAAATCGAGCCCTGGTATCAAATCAGATGAGCCAGAGGGCGGGAACTCTAAAAGATTAATTACCTTGGGCATAAGCGATCATGAGGGAAATGGTCCTGGAAATGTCAGCCATTCCATGATCACTAACTAGTCCATGGCCTACCTCACGCACCTTGACGGATATTGGAAGTTTGCAACCTTGATAAACGAACGGTGTCGAGAAACTGTTTACCAACAAGGTTCCCATTGACACCCATATAGTACCTAAGGTAACCAGACCCTCTATCTAGAATCGTTACTAATCTATCCTCATTGAGTGCTTGCTCGTACACGCATAACGCTGAAATAAGTCTTGGGTATCACTAACAACAGGCACATCCTACCGCAACAACGAAAATTAACATATTCTACTATCTGGACAGGTCCTCTGCCAAAGATTTGCTGACCCTCAAGTAGAATTTGGGCGCTTGAGACCGCGGGAAGACAATTTCCTCTGTGAGATAGTCTGGAAGCATTTCCATCAGCTCGACGTCACGCCCAGCGTCGAGCTGTGGTTGGTATGTGAATTGCACATCCTCGATGTTGTCTGAAGTATCGTCGTTGTCTACTGTGAGTTTGAAATGAAGGGCTGGCTATAGTCAGTATACATATGGAGCGAGATCATCGATCATTAAACTTACTGCCATTGCGCCCAGTCTGTATGCAATCGAAGGTATCTCCTATTTCTTCTTGCTTTACACCACGCATGATTAAACCTGTCATATCTGCGTATAGGTTTTCCTTCGCTTGTGCAATGGCTTGTGCAGCATGTGCAGCCTCCGCCTGTGCTGTGCGATTGGCTGGCCCCGAGGCTTTGATAGCGCTTCCTGGAACCCTGGGATTGGTATTTCCCGATCTCACAGCGGCCAGTTTGGTTGAAAGAGTTTTGATTTCTGCCTCGGCTTCGGATAAAGAGTTGTTCAGGGTCTCGATGTTGCCCTCCAAATTCTCAGCCTTGACCTCGCTAGCTTCCAGTTGCTTTCGAAGCTCTTCACCCTCCTTCGCCAGGGCAGTCTGTGCAGCAAGCTCAGCCTTAAGCTCAGATATAAGCTGTGTAGCAGCTGTGGAAGTCAGTACAATGCGCAACGCAGAGGAGTTCTTGGATGAGACTTACCCGCCGTTCGCTCTTCAGCTTGTTTCTTAAGTCGATCGAAATTCCGCTCGGCTTCTCGAACACCAACCTCACGTAGATCCCGATGGCGCATCTCGAGAGCCTCGTACTTCTTGGTGAGTTCCCCTAGCCTTCTCCGTAATGCGACGTCACTGGTATCATAACTGGACCATGACTCTAAGGGCTCAGTCGTTCCCGCAACAGAGTCGCGATCTTCGTCTTCTTCCGGTACGGCGTCAAGTTCCATGACGTCTTCTGCTTGCGTCTCCGGAATCTCCTCAATGGGTGTGGTTGGTTGTCGCGGGGGTCGACCACGTCGCTTAACAGCACTTTCAGGAGCAAGTATTGAGGTGTCGCCGTTCAGTTTCTTTGGGCGGCCTCGCAACCCCTTTTTCGTCTCAGTCGCAGGAACACTTGCAGGAATTCCAATACCTTCAAATGTGACCGTTTCATCTGGGTTGAGTTGTTTGGCCTTGAGCCCCCCCTTCGTGGCACCACCATTGATTTTGCTCGTGGTAGCGGGTTGCGCAATTGCTTCAGGTACAGGTGCGAGCTTATCGGCGCTGTTTCGACGCGTCGTTCGAGGTGCTGTTTTAGTGACCTTGCTGGCCGTTCCTGGTGGTCGACCGCGGGGCTTCTTCGTTGTGCTCATGGTGCGCACAGCTGCTTGAAGCTCAGACTGATCGAACATGTCTAGGTCTGGTTCTGAATCTGAAGCCACGAGTCCAGCAAGGCCTGCTGCGGGCTTTGCGCGCGCGCGTGGTGGCATGGTCACTTGTGTCGACGATCGTGGTTGAATGTGTCGCAAAAGCACGCGCAAGAGAAGCAGGTGCAAAATAAAAATACCAGAGAAATAGGGACAGCTGAAGGGTTGAAATTGAAGAATGCGCGACTACAATCGCACGGATATCAATGAAAATTATTGCAAGTGATGAGGCGGGCGGGGATAGTAATGCTGGAGGGGACAAATCCAGATCAATGTTGAATGTTTGGATCTTACTTGAGATCCTCATTGAGGTACCCATCCATGTAAACAAATGGGCTCAGAGACATCCATGGATCTATGGCCAGTGCTTTCAAACTGGCGCTAGCCGCCACTTACCGCTAACAACGGGACGTCGGGCGGGCATGTGCCAGCGCATTAGGTTCCTGCCGAAACGCGCATATTGATTGATCTTCCATTTTATTCTTCAAACACCCAATTTCAGCCTTCGACCTTTAGACCTGTCAACGCCTTTCCAGGTGACGCCGGCAAAGGCAACATTTTGTTGAACTGGAAGAACTACCACCAATTGCGACTTATTATCGTGTGGCAGTCATCGCCCTCTTGCCACCTGCTCTCCTTGCCATCTCATGCCATCCGAGTCAGCCCCTTGGCTGCGCTGGGTCCTCGGCATGGGGGAACGACGTAAGCTCGGCGATGTCGCCATGGACATATTGCTCTTTGCGGGCATGGTAAGTGCAAGATTTCGAAATCCGCTGTTGGATGCGAGGGCATTGTGCTCACGGAAGTCTGTTAGATGACGGCTGGCCTATATGTGGCTCGAAATTTCCTCAACCCTATCTTGAGCAACATTGCCGACCCCGATAAAGAAAAACACGAACAAGCAAGACGCCAAGCTAAAGCGCATCTTGAGCGGTTAAATCGACACAAGAAAGACGGACTCGATTATGGAGATGATAGCGATTCGAGAACGGGCCCACGACCGGAGGATCTGGTCTTGAATGAATACGAGAACCTGGTTGCACTTGAAATGGTCCCTCCTGAGGACATTTCTGTTGGGTTTGACGGTGAGTGAGCTTGCAGGTCGAGGCCTTTATGTCTTTCCCCGTCATTCGCTAACAATTATAGACATCGGCGGTCTGGATACGATTATCGAAGAACTGAAAGAGTCGATCATATACCCTTTGACGATGCCTCACCTTTACTCTCACGCCGCGCCTCTACTCTCTGCTCCCTCTGGTGTTCTTCTATACGGTCCTCCGGGTTGTGGAAAGACAATGCTCGCTAAGGCTGTTGCTCATGAGAGTGGTGCTTCTTTCATCAACTTGCATATCTCGACTTTAACAGAGAAATGGTATGGAGACTCGAACAAGATTGTCCGCGCCGTTTTCTCCTTGGCCCGAAAAATGCAGCCTGCTATTATTTTTATTGACGAAATCGACGCTGTCCTCGGTACTCGTAGAAGTGGCGAGCATGAGGCCAGTGGCATGGTCAAGGCCGAGTAATTCTACAACAATCACCTTGAACTAATTGACACTAACAAAATGTAGGTTCATGACTCTATGGGATGGTTTGACGTCCTCAAATTCTTCAGGGATGCCTGCTCGAATCATGGTTCTTGGTGCGACCAACCGTATCAATGATATTGACGAGGCCATCCTTCGCCGTATGCCAAAGAAATTTCCTGTCACGCTACCAGGAACAGAGCAGCGACGTCGAATTTTACAGCTCGTCTTGCAAGATACCAAGACAGATCCTGAGCATTTCAACCTCGATTACGTTGCAAGGATTACTGCTGGGCTCTCTGGTAGTGACATCAAGGAGGCCTGCCGAGATGCAGCAATGGTGCCCGTACGAGAATACATGCGGCAGCATCGCGAGAGTGGGCATGCGATGTCGTCCGTGGATCCCAGGCAATTCCGTGGCATTAGATCAGATGACTTCCTCGGCCGCGAAGGAGGACAGATCAAATTGCAAACCAAGCGACGGTCGAGCGGTGTTGAGGAGCTGATTGCGGAGGAGCAGGACTAGCATGATGATTACCTAGCAAACGATCCAGGCCAGCAACGGCCGATAATGTTGAATAGAAACACTCAACCCTGGCCAGCACCTCACCAGTCATTGCCCAATCAGCAGCATCACGATGTCTGCTTCAGGCTTACCATCGACTACACTGTACCGCTCGCACTGTCCTTCTTTCCCCCACAAACTGAAAATTATCCGCCAGGGCTGAAGATACGATCACGGTGCTCAAGTCGGGGCCCGGTTCCGTCCTCCGGGGTTCCCGTACAGTGCATTTCACTAACCAGGGACGCACAGCACGCGATGGGTCATGATAGTGTCTGATCACGTCATTTGGGATACTCCACTATGGATTTCTGGGGATCCGATAGCAATATACCTTGTCCTGAGTACCGGCAGCCGGCATTCAGCAGGTATCTCAGCATCAATCGCCCTCCGTTAATCGGTCGGATGACCCAGAAGAATAGCGGTGGACGGGACCCAAACCGTCACAGTGGGATGCGAGCAGAACTATAGAGCTCTAGGGTCACTGGAAGATGGTGCAAGATCCCCTGTAATTGGCGCCGCAGATGCCCTTGTACAGAGCACGGCACTCCCATTGCGTAGTCCATCCAGTGTAGATAATGAGTTTTGAGTTTGTAGACCATCTTCTCCAGCCCAGACCGCCGACAGCGGGAATGACTCCCCGACTCCCGAGCGACCCCTTCTCTTCCAAGCTCTGACTCGGCAAGTCTTCACCTCTCCCCCCTAGAAACTCTTCAATTCCTCTCTTCAATCATTCTTCAATTGTATTTGAGTTTCGCTTTTGTCGCATAAACTCAGTTGCGATTTCTCTCTAGCGCACGCCCCTCCTCCGACCTGCCTAGAACCATTCTCCCCGCCATCCATCACCTCCACTCTATATACAACTCGACTTCGACACATACGCTGCGACTAAATTTATCGAGAATGTCCGCCCCTTCGCCCACTGACTATGGCAAGTCAGCCAACCCTCTCAAGCGAATTGACAACGAGGGACATGACCTCCCTCCATCTCCCGCTCCGTCAAGCCCTCGCAATGGTCGCAAACGCTATGCCCTCGCCACAGAACTTGTATACACAGATAGCAAGGACCAATATGGCGCCTCCAGCGTTCCCATCTATCAGTCTGCCACTTTCAAGCAGACATCGGCCAGCGGTGGTCAGCAAGAATATGATTACACGCGCTCTGGAAACCCCACCAGAACGCACCTCGAACGACACCTTGCAAAGATTATGAATGCTCAGCGAGCGTTAGCTATCAGCTCGGGAATGGGTGCTCTCGATGTCATTACTCGTCTACTCCGACCTGGCGACGAGGTTATCACTGGCGATGATCTCTACGGTGGCAGCCACCGTCTGCTTACTTACTTAGCTGCAAACCAAGGCATCATTGTTCACCATGTCGACACAACAACCGTTGATAGCGTGCGGGCACGCCTCTCGGAGAAGACCGCCATGGTTTTGCTAGAGACTCCCACCAATCCTTTGATCAAGGTTGTGGATATTCCATCAATCGCTCGCTTGGCACATGAAGTCAACCCAAAGGCGCTCGTTGTCGTTGATAACACCATGCTTTCTCCCATGCTGTTCAACCCTCTTGATGTGGGTTGCGACATTGTATACGAGTCTGGAACCAAGTACCTGTCTGGTCACCACGACATCATGGCTGGTGTTATTGCCATGAACGATACTCAGATCGGAGACAAGCTATTCTTTGTCATTAACTCCACGGGCTGTGGTCTATCACCAAATGACTCTTTTCTGCTCATGCGAGGTGTCAAGACCTTGGCTATTCGAATGGAGAAACAGCAAGCCAACGCTCAAGCCATTGCAGAGTTTCTCGAGTCCCGTGGCTTCCGTGTTCGATACCCTGGACTCAAATCCCACCCCCAATACGATCTGCATTGGTCTATGGCTCGCGGTGCTGGCGCGGTGCTCTCGTTTGAGACTGGTGATCCGGCCGTTTCCGAGCGTATTGTTGAGGCTGCCCGTCTCTGGGCCATCAGCGTCAGTTTTGGCTGTGTCAACAGTTTGATCAGCATGCCCTGCCAGATGAGCCATGCCAGCATCGACGCCAAGACTCGAGCGGAACGACAAATGCCTGAAGATATCATCAGACTGTGCGTTGGTATCGAGGACCCGAATGACCTGATTGAGGATCTTTCTCGCGCTGTAAGTAACGATCATTGCGATATTGGGCAAAGCTAACAGACTATATAGCTGGTTCAGGCTGGTGCTGTGACCGTGACTTTGGATGGTTTCCACGCTGCTGGCGCAGCTAAGGAGCTTGGAGAAAACCCCCTTGTCGTTCAATGAGCTACGAAAGTATCGCGAAAGAAGGGCCACGAAAGAACAGGCCAGGCCAATGCAATTGAGCCTCAAGGAACATTTTGATTTTTGCAAGCGAATTCGATAGTCTGTTGATTACCATTTCTCTACCGGACTTGTCATGGTTCTCGACCATTGACGGAGTGGTGGCAAGGGGAAGTTCACCGCTGTATACCGCCTCACCAGCATTTATATCAATAAAAAGTAAAGGAAGAGAAAAGGCCTGTATTATCATCTCGAGCTGGCGTTGGCAGGGATGAACGGCGGAGTTAGATTTATTTGTTTTGGGAACCTGCAATAGGTTTGAGACAGATCCAGAAATACGAAAGATGCAAGATCCGAACATACCCGTCTGCTGTATCAGAACCTCGTTGATGCTCAAGCGTTCTCGACTTGTCTCGTTGATCCAGGACGCGAACATATGGCCACCTCTTTTGTCTTTCTTCCCAGGCTTTGGATGATTGTCCTGGGTCGATATGACTAGGCCATCTCTTTTGAGCGTGCTGGTAATCATGGTCAGTGCAAGTCTTGGACCGTGAAGAATAAAAGCACCCGACCTTGTCGCTTCTCTCCCACTTATCTCGACTTTATGTGGCATCGAGTTCCTCCTATTGCTGTTGCTGGTGGTGAGTTTTGGTTTTAGCCCGGGGTATTGCTAGTTCAGGTGTCAGGCACACTGTCGTCCCCCAGATTCTCGAGCATACACTCAGGCGTCTATTATACTTCGACAAGCGATATCCGTATGGGCTGGTCATGCTGAGCTTCGATCTCAGCTACTTACAGCACGTCCTTACCACCTGCCTCTCAGTTCATCATCGTCATCATGATAGTCTCGGCATTGATATCTCATCAAGCCGCCCGCATCTGGTTGGCGAAGCTACGCGAGACCTCCGACCTGAAGATCGCGCTCATGCTGCTTGGGGTATGACGGCGCATCCTCAGGAGAATGATATTCCATCACATCTCATATTCGACGCGCATCACGCACCTCGTCACGGGCCTGGTCACGTTGGTGTAACGAAATGTGCTCCGGGGAAATCAGAACCAAAGCCGTATAGATATAGGGGTGGCACAGGCGACGGCGGTCGCACGGAGTAATCGCCGGTCAGAGTCGGGAGTTGATGGCCTTGGTGGGATTTCTGAGGTGAATGAGAAAAGAGTGAAGTGTGAAGAGATATCAAAACACTTTCAGCGACATCAACTAAGAGTAACGTGGCTGTTGTTAAAATGGCAATATAACAGCAAATATCATTTTCCGGCAGGACAATATACACGGCCAAAAACAAAAGTTCGGAACTCCCCGTTCCATACTCTCAATCTCGCGATAGCCTCATCATAGCACTGTGAGGTACGCCACATAATATAGTATTGCCCTGAGACTATCCCCTGGCGCCTCTTCCGGAGGAGCACAACACCAACATCGCCTCGATAGCCATACAGGTCAAGCTTCCAGGTATTCTTTATCAGTGATCTAGACTCATCCACGTGCCAGGGCACGCTTGATCCTGCTCGTCGAGCTCTCCTGCCCCCCCTGTCCAGTGTTACACGACTGTGGAGGTGGATGTAATCAGATGAAGTAATGGCCCTTTTGATATCTAATCTCCGTAGCTCACTCCTGATTCGAGGTAAGTCCAGTCTTCATGTCTACTATGTCTCATTGCATCTGTCACTTGTAGGTTGGTCCCCGAGACATGCATTGAGATGTCTGGGGTTCGTTCCTACGTGGCTCACCGGTGAAGACCATCAGCTGAGTAGGCGACATGCGGAGTGTTACGCTCCGAAACATGCTCACGACTCATATTGGACCCTGGGTACAATGATTCTTTATTCATATAAGAAACAACAAACTTAAACACAGTCTGCCACGCTAAATGTATACAAGTGCTCGCCTCAAAACTCCGCCAAATGCATATCACAGCTCAAGAAAAGTCAAAACGGTCGGGAAGGACAACAGGCGCCACCAAAGTCCACGTATACATGCCGTAGCAAACCCAGGCACTAACAATCTTGACCCAGCTCGCTGCGTAGGTACGGCCAACGGTCGCAAAGTCACCATCCTTGGTAGATTCGTCAAAGTTCATGGTGAGGAGAGTAGCCACCCAGGCAGTGGCTAAGAAGAAGATGATGTGAAACACTGAGTAACTGTACTGGGTCCTGTTTCGCTCGTCATCTCCTGCAGGGGCGTCCCCAGCTTCACTTTCGTCATCGGACAGCAGGGCGTCAGCTGGGAGGCTGCCTTCCTCGACAGCTCGGCGCAAAGCCTCGGCTCGCATTTCCCGCCGAGCACTGGGCTGTTGGGTCACAAGTCCGTGCTCATCGTCGTCGGGCAACTGGATTCCATTCGAGTTGCCAAGTCCGAGACTCTGGGTTGCGGCTCGTGTGGTAGTGTAAGCAATAGTGAGTAGGGTGACAATTGCACCAATAACAATAGAGGTTGCTCGTGTTCCCTGTCCCTGAATAAGAGGGTTGCACTCGTTGTTCGGCTCCATTGACACAGCTGACATAGTCAAGTATGTGCAGTAGACGGCAACCATAGCAGCTTGAGCAAGTCCCGCCTTAGGATTGAACTCTTGGACAGTAGGGTTGACGGAAATGACCGAGATTCCGAGCCACAGAATCAGGTTGATGGTGATCACAGCCTGATTCATAGAGCATGAGCCGCGAGCAAAGAATATGTACTGCACAATAGTCATGGCAAGGGAACCGATATACATGCCCAGAGTAGAGCCAATCAGAACGAATCGCCAAACTCTTGAGTCAGTATCCTCGATCTGAGCCAAGCAATACTCGGCCCAGTTGTGAGCTAGGTCAACAAGCAAGATAAGTCCGAGTAAAAGGAACAGCATGGCTGCGGCGAAAGCAATGTAATTGCCCCAAAACAAGAAGAAGCTGTCAGGAATCAAAAAGGAGAGGACAACAAAGGCGAGCCATGCAATAACCTTGGGGCCCCAGTAGCCGTTCTGAATAGCAGCACGGGGGTTTTTCGAAGTTGCGACACCAAAGAGTAAACCAGCAAGGATGAGATGGAAGAGACCAAGCGCAAAATTAATTCGGTGAACCGCGAACCAGCCATGGCATTCACCAGTCGGACAATTAATCGTAACGTAGTCGAGGGTAAGTTTCTGGAGTTTCTTGATAGCCCAAGGCGTGAGCATTATCCATGCGATGATCGAGTTAACGAGGAGGAGGAGCGCGTATGCGATACGGGTTGCGATACTATTGCCGCATTTGCCGCAGGCGCTGCAGACCATGGAGCAGGTTGCAGCGCCGCAACAGCTGGCAGCAAAGGAAGCAATCTGATGAGATGATTAGCAATCGCAGGAGAGGAGAATTGGAAAGGATGAGTAACATACTGTACCAATGCTGGGTACCGCCAGAAGCGGCAAAGACAAGAGAGCACCCATTGCGACGGCGCGCGACGAGGTTATTGGCGTCTAGTCGAAGTCGGGGTCGGTGGATTATTGGTATATAAAGGTTTTATGAGAGATGAAGCAAAGCACAGAGACCAGAATCGGTGTCGTGAATCACCTTTTGGGACGGTGCCTGATCTGTCTAGAGCCTGTAGACGATGTTGGAGATGGCAGGATGCATGAGGCTACAATCAAGAGTGTCCACGTGAGATTACGTCGTCAGGGAAAGCCGAAGAACGGAGTGGGTCTCCAAATATGTGGCTTGACCATTGAGAGTGTGGCCGTGCTCTCCCCGGCATTCGGCCCCAGTATCATGCATATTACTCACAAGGGCTAGTCTCGGGATCTTCTCCGCGTTCAGTTGTGCATTGTTCGTCCCTGACTCCCTGTTATCATTGATCAATCAATCAATCAACCTCCCTCCACTCCCGTCCCGACTACTTGAGCGAGCCACGAGATGCTCCATAGTATTTGTCTCCCCTAACTAACTCATTTGTTCCTGACCTTATCAGTATCCGAAATATTCCTTTATACATTATCCTACCTTACTTACATTTGCCACGTGTGCTACGTTGGGTACTCTTCTTACATCAGGAGTTTCCTATCTCTCTCTCTTTCTGTCCTCCCCCATTATCATCCAGCAATTGGGTCAGCATCATCCGCACTGGCCAAATGTTAACTTTAACTTCATAGAAGCGCGTCCCCTCATCTTCAAACTATCTATCTACCTTTGATCATACTCAGTCACTCGATTATCATTTAATTAGCCTTATTTATTTTCTTTTTGTCGTCAAGATGCATCAAGACCAGCAACAAAGCCTTTTTCAGGCCCGTATTATCGCCAGCGTTGCAGCTACTATCTTATCCCTGGCTTGTGGTACCAATGTTGGTCTTCTTCCAGCAGCTGTATCATTGTTGAGTGAAGTATCTAATGGCAACTTATAGTATGTCTACTCAGCTTGGGCTCCGCAATTCGCGGAACGACTCAAGTTGTCGTCTACGGAGAGTAACCTGATCGGCCTGGCTGGCAACCTGGGGATGTACACCTTGGGTATGCCCATCGGCATATTCGTTGACCATCGTGGTCCTCGGCCTGCTGTTCTTGGTGGGGCTATATTTATGCTCCTTGGCTACTTTCCACTACATCAAGCCTACCATCGTGGATCAGGATCAGTCATGTTGATGTGTCTCTTCTCTTATATGACCGGCTTAGGTGGTTGTATGGCATTCGCTGCTGCTGTCAAGACGTCTGCTCTCAACTGGCCCAACCATCGGGGAACCGCCACAGCCTTTCCTCTGGCCGCCTTTGGTCTAAGCGCCTTCTTTTTCTCCTTCATTGGCGCAGTCTTCTTCCCTGGAGACCCCAGTGCTTTCCTTGAGCTTCTTGCTTGGGGCACATTTGGCCTTACTTTTGGCAGCTTCTTCTTCCTCAAGGTCCATCACGAACAAGCTGAGTATGAGGCTGTACCTGCTTCGGACGAAACCCCAAGTATTCCATCTACCGACCCCCAACAACTCCGACCAGGCTCCTCCGACGAACCAAAGCCCTACCGCTCATCTCGAGCGGAGGACGAACCCGGTATGTTGACTAATTCCAGTAGTAATAGCACCCGCACCAGCACCAGCACCAACACCAACACAATTACGAGCTCCCACGCACCCGCTGTAGCATCCTCATCTACCGCCCCCGCCGACGCCCCAGATCCGACGGGCTCTCCTGGAATATCATTTGCGCCTGAATTTGGCCTTGTGGTCGCCCCCGAGAATCCCGAAGACCTCGAGGTCGGCGAGACGTCCCCCCTGATATCTCGACCCGGACAACCCCCTCTTGGAAATAGTGATATTAATAGCGGTGGACCTCATCATGTAGACATCCGGGGTCTTGCTCTCGTGCGCAGTGTCAGTTTTTGGCACCTTTTTGTCATCATGGCTATTTTGGCTGGTGTTGGTCTCATGACCATCAAGTATGCTTAGCTCCCATCGCTTTTCGGAGTGCTCAGCTGACCATGTCTCAAGCAACATCGGCAACGACGCCAAGGCTCTTTGGAAACACTATGACAAAAATGTCACCGACGAATTTCTCGTTCATCGGCAGCAAATGCATGTATCGACTCTTTCTATTTGCAGTTTCTTGGGTAGACTATTGAGTGGTGAGTCACATGAGTAACCCCAGGCTTGTTTCCCCAGTTCTAACCATAGGCTTTAGGCGTGGGTTCGGATTTTTTGGTGAACAAGCTTCACGCCAGCAGGCTCTGGTGTCTTGTCGTCGCTTGCGCAGTCTTCATCTTCGCTCAAATGTGCGCATTGAATATTGAGAACCCACAACTCCTCGGGCTGGTCTCGGGCCCATCAGGACTTGCCTATGGCTTCCTATTCGGCGTGTCTCCTTCTCTTGTCGCCGAAATGTTTGGTGTCCGAGGGTTAAGCCAGAACTGGGGCTTCTTGACCATGGCTCCCGTTATTTCGTCCAACATTTTTAATATCTTTTATGGCAAAATCTATGACCAGCATAGTGTTGTTGGACCAGATGGTGAGCGTTTCTGCTCAGTTGGACTCGAATGCTATCGCTCTGCTTACTGGGTTACCCTCATCTCCTGCTGCGCGGGAACGGGTATCACTCTTTGGGCGATCCGTCACCGACATAACAAATATCTAAGAGCAATGGACAAGGGTGACGAAGAGGATTAGGAGTGCTCAATTGTGGCATATGCTGAAGTTTGTGTCTTTTGCCTCACCCCCGCGGCATTCCACTAGATCGTACTTGGAGCTTCAACGGCGTTTATGAAGGATTACTCTCCCGAACTTGGCTGGGACATTAGACGAGAAGATAGACTGGCGTTTCAATTTCACAATTAGGCAATAACTTGAACATAATAATGGAGAAAGTCTCATTGGAGATTTATATGCAAATCAAAGTTTACTGTTTCATGATTGATGATGCCTCGTTCACATATCCAAGGTCTTATTTCACAATCATCAAAACGAGGCTCGACATTAGAATTATTCCACCATCCTGCCATTTCTAAGAATGGCAGCGTTTGAACAAGAACCAAAGCCAAAATGGGCAAAGGTGACTGACACCCTGCAAATGAAGCCAGGCTCTTCCAAACTTTCCCTTTATTGTGCCATCTACCCATAAAACGCCGAAAAAATGCTCATATCGCGGCCTGGTGCCGAGGAGGCGTACAACGCTGTCTACCCGCAGATGCTCAGCAGACGTTGATTCCAGAACCATGCAAAATAAATAGGTATTACCGGGCAAGCCCGCGCTGCAAACCAACCAGGAAGAAGAATAATTCGTGAGAACAGAAAACAAAGTAGGTAGTGTATGGTTCGCCAAATGGCCGTGCCCTGTTCAAGTAATGACAATGCTACACGATGATACGCACAAAAGCATGGCAACAGGAGACATCACGATCCACGATATGATCGTGGTCATCGAGTCCTTCATAAAGAAGCCTTGGACTTTTTGTGTTCCTCCGTTGGGCTGCTTTCAAAAATCGCGCCGAGTCCGCTTAGGGAGAAGGGGTCCTTAGTAGAATGCAACACGACTAGCCAAGCAGCAATGATGTTCACCAAGTAGTGAAGCATATACGCGTGAGAGATCCCGTACATGGCGGCGTAGAGCGCAGTCGCGAAAAGAAGCAGGCTCGTTACATAACCAAAAAGTCTACCAACCTGGGGCACCATCTTGCCTGTTGTCAGATTCTCCACGAGGAGGATGAAAGGCATTATTGAAAGAACATTATGGTGTGAAGAAAATGGCGTGAGCCAATGAACAGCCAAGTTGCGAATCCATACTGCTAGGATGGGTAGATTGATCGGGAGAATCCACAGCATTAGAAGCAGGACAGAGTGTGCATAGTGGTAGTAATTCGAGTTTGCATCCGAAGGGGCATTTTCATTGATACGAAGAGCTCGTATCACCGTGAAAAGCTGCACCAGGCATGCCACCAGGTAGGCAAATTGGTAGGGAATGAATGTCCAGACGAGGAACAACAGAATGGCTGTGGTGATCATACGCCTCTTGGGAGTAGACGGGACGAATGCAGGTGTTCTCGCTACCCCATCATCTTCAGCTCCGCTTGAGAGGGGGAGTAGGGTTAGAGCCCAATAAAGGAAGCCAAGGACGTGCGTAAAGGCTTTGGTCATATAGTGAACCATGGCACAAACACCAATGCAAACGACACCAATCAGGGGAACAAGAAACCAGAAGAAGGGATCGTCCGTCCCAATAAGAATGTCGTGGCGATGAAAGTCAATGGATAAGGGCGCAGCAGGCGCTTGGTACCACCATCTGCCGAACCAGGTAGCTGGAACTCCTTCCATTGACATCGACAAGAGCGTCAGAGATACAAGCAGTAGCGGTATCGACTGTCGGAGACACAAATCCAGACTCTGTGAGAATGAGATGAAAACCCCTGAGCTGTCGTAAACGCGGAACTGCTTGCGCAAAACGAGAGCAACCGTTAACATGGGGAAAGCGGCAAAGACAGTTCGGTACCTCATGTAGAGCTTACCGAGGCTGCCCCAGAAATCAGGCTTGATCTGAAGGTGAATATTTGAGCCGCATGAAGGATCTGTCCAAACTTGAAACGCAACCCCCTTTTCAGCCCCAGATCCCAGCGAGGGGGGAAGATAGGGAGCCACGCCATGCAAACTAACATCGACAGATTGAGCGTTGACAAAATACTTGGACTCGTAGGGCTGATCAAGGTATTGTCGGACCAGAGGGCTGAAGAGGGCCTTTTCAGCTTGGCAATGAGGACTTGTGATTTCCAGCTTGTAGGCAAGAAGAGCTGACTGCAACGAGGCGATGTTGATCTCTGTAGTCAGAGGCCGGTTTGCAGGCAGGTCCACGGTGATTCCAGATAAAAGTAATTTCGCTAGACTAGCGTCTTCTTTCTTCGAAAATGCAGACTGATCGCTGAACTCCGCAATCAAGAAACTGCGCGTGCTTGAAACAGACTTCTCTATAATAGCCACAAATTGGTGATCGGGTAGCTGGTCGAGATCATATTGAAGGTATGAGAAAGGGACAATTTCGCGCTCTCGGTCGAGGTAGAAAGGATATCTAGACGAGGATGTGGATGCAGGCAGCAGAATACGGTCTGATGCAGCGTTCTTACAAGCAAGCCTTGTCGAGCCGCTATCATCGGTCGAGAGATCAATTTGGAATGGATATAGCGATGTGGCTTGCCCAGACTGGAAGGGGAATACGCTACAGAACAAGACTTCCAACTTGCCATTTTCGCCAGCTTCGTCTAAAGCAGCATCCGTAAGAACAGTGAATCGTTTGACCTCGGGAGATCCCTGCGGTGGGATGGGAAGCAGATGAGCTCGAGGCCTCGGCTGCTGGCCGATTTGACTAAGGACGAGCCGCTGTCCTGCTGGAAGAATCGAGTTTGAGCCGTCGCTCAATGTCAAAAGAGTGGTGGCTTCTTTCAGTGGTAAGTCCTTTTCCATAGTTGGCTCCATTCCTGTCAAGAATCGCTTTTTGAAAGTCTTCATTCGATCAGCTCGCGGTTTGGTTTGCGATCCTCGATGAACATCGACGATATCATAGAGAGTCTTGGTGATGACTTTCCGAAACTGGTCACACCAAAGAATAGCCTGGTGGTCCATACTTGTCCAGACAGTCGGTATACCGGTTGTGAAGACAGTGAAACCATGTGTCGGAGGGACCAGAGACTCGAGACTTGCATAATCTGATGGAACCACTGTGTCTAACCCACCACCGGCGATCGAAACCAGAGTAACATGCCACAGAGGGTTGTTGTTCGCCCATTTTTGCGAATAAGCCTGACGCCAATAATCGTTGATCTCATCGTAAATTTGGACTATTTGCCCGTCAAAAGTGACAGGTGGGCGAGCATGCGGTGCCGACATTGTGATAATAGTGTTGATCGAATTCGTTTGGTAATTAGGCTGAACAAGCATAGCTCTTGCGACCACTCCGCCCATAGAGTGTCCCAAAACGATAACTGATGTCGGATCAGGGAGGTGGCCCTCTCGAGTTGCACGTTGGGGGTCAGAGTAAAGCGACAGTATGTAGCGAACAGCTTCATTGAGATATTCGGCTTGGTCGAGTAGCGTCTGGCCATGAAATGCTGTGATATCCTCGTTGAAATCCACGGTAAAGAAATCTAGACTCCGGATGCCGGCATCAAGAGCGCCATGATCGTGCTGAAGGTTATTGTGAAAGTAATTTGCTGCTTCGGCAGCGATTGGACGGACCTGCTTATAGCTGCCTGCGTTTCCGGGGATGAACAAGACAGGGATGCCCAGAAGCTATCAACGTGCGAGTTTAGTTACCAAACGAACGAGATGCTGGACGAAAGACGCTTCGACGTACCTTGTCCGGCGGCTCTATGCCTTGTTCTCGATACAGATATAACGAATACTTGGTTGCAAAGCGTGTATGTTCCGTATCAAACTCGGTGAAGCGCACATATGATGGGCGCATGTACGACATCCGGCAACCCTTTGGATCGAGTTGACTGGTCACAAGAGACCTTAGGATACTGATAAGAATGACGATACCCAATGCAGAAGTGAGCAAGACAACGATGGAGAAGCGTGGACGGGGTATGCGTCGATTCGGCGACGGAGACTGCGTCGGTGTCCTAGCGAGAGCCATGTCGGGGGTGGATGGTGCTGCAAGAGAGGTGGGCTTCAGGGAGGTCGTTTGGCGAGGCTCTTCGCGAGGCTCCCCGTTTCTGCCATTGCGATCGTTGGAGGGCTTCCAATTGAGACTACTGGGTCTTCGAGCTCGTGGGGGTGATGTGCGCGTTTTCGAATTAGGATCGGGGTCGGGAATATCGGAGTCGAGGGAGGATTCGTCACCGTCGTCGGCCGACCCGGAGGAGCGCCTCTTCATGGAGAAAGCGCGTAAAGACTCGCCGCGAGCCTGAATCGAGGGGAGACAGAAATGAATATCGAGGGAAAGATGTTTACTGCCCAAGAGTCGAGGAGGGTCGCGGCGATCTTTAGTTTAATTGGGGACGACTTCGGTAAAACGAGGTCAGGCCAAGGCTGAGGTCAAGGTCGAGGTCGAGGTTGGAGGTGGAAGCTAAGATTAAAGATCAAGGACGAACGAGCCAACGACGCTTGCAATATTCGCTTGGCTAGGACGGACAGGTTCGGTAGGTAGAGCACCACGAGAGAAACCCAGCAGGGATTTTATTTTAGTGAGGGTCGGTGAAGGCGCGATTGGAGATTTCGTAACAGCGGAAGACCCGTTTGCGACAAGATGCAACCGGGGGTTGTGGTGGTTTGACCACTTTCTAGACTCTTCAACATGGATGGATCCAGTGCGAGGTAGCGACGGAACGAATATTCGTCCAAGCTCTTGCAACGACGAATACAATTAAATAGAAACAGCGAGAACGACAGTAGCTGCAGCTAATTTTGAGTTATTAGCGAACGAATAAATTGATTGAAAGCAAGATGAATGTGCACAATGAGTTAAAAAGGTAGTTAGGTAAGTAAGTAAGTACAGAGTACTAACTAACTATGCCGCATGCCGATTCCCCAGTCCCTTCTGAACCCAATGAATGTGGGTGGGAAATTGGATGTGTCGATGGCTTCTCCCACTCATCAGCCGAGTGGGAACCACTAAAACGTTGTGTGTCCCCTTTTTTTTCCCTTCCATGGGGGCTGGCTTTTAAGCGCCACACATTTGGAGAAGCCTGTGCCATTAGCGGGAGAAACCCCAACAAGAAGCCATGGATGGAAATTGACAGGGAATTGGTCATCAATCACCTCGTCGTCCTGTCACTCACTGCCTCGTGGCAGGGATTTTCTGCAGGCATTTAATTACAGGCTCGTCAAACGTTTTCTGAAGGATCATTTGTGAAGCCAAGCTAGTGTATCTACGGATACGGCTGCCCGTGTTTGAAATTATCATGTTCACAGACGGTTACTACCGAGTCTGCTGGGCAAAAACCATTATATCTCGATCAGCCTTTCGATTAATGCTCATAAATGGACTCGGATAGCGTCACAGACGCTTCATCCACCCTTTGCGCTGAGAGGCTGCTTGGCCTTCAAGATAAGAGCCAACTGCGTCACTCCCGATGCACGACAGTTCACAAAGTTCCCTAGCTCCGCAGCCTACCGCCAACGCCTCTCCCTCTTTAGTCCCGCGTTAGGCTGCAAGTAGTGCCTCACCAAGCCCGTCTTCCATCTTGGCCAGTGATAGCTTCCTTGGACTCGGACCAAAGCTTGGAAAACTAGAAACCAGACATGTCTTGCCCATCGAAACTGGGACGGAGAATCGGTGCGTGCGGGTTCTTGTTCGTGGAGCCGCATCTTAAGTGGGTTTTATAGTACCCAAGGTAACGTAACTAAGCCTTCTCCGTCTGGACTCAGTAGCTCCATAATTTATATCTTGTATGCTACAGATTAACATTCAGTTGACTGTCAGTATCGGAAGGCTGGGAACTCAATTTCTTATGTCCTTCTCGCGTCATGGCTCTCGAAAGCGAAAGCCTCAAGGCGTAGCTCAAGCGAGGCTGTCTGATGCAGGCAGATTCAAGGTCAAGAGACCTCAATCCAATGTCTCCTATCGATCCTTTATCTTGCTTCTGATAGCGCGAGACTCAGTATAAGTACTACAATTCATAGCTGTATTTCGTATCTTCGTTCCTGAACCAGTCTGAAGCTGTCTCGGAGCGAGATTTTGGAAATGCAGTGTCACCTTCTCCATGCAGGCACATGACGAAAAAGAAATCTCATAGGTCGAAGCTTTCGTCTGACGCAAAATCATCTCATCTAGGTACCTATTATTAAGTTGGTCCTGTTTATGCCCGTACCTAGGCACCTACCTCAGATGAATGAACTCACAGGATTGGCGACCCGTTATAGGAATATGTGATAACTGAGGGAGTATCTTTCCGTGAGCGGTTAGGTGGGTCCTCCATCCATGTATGTAAGAGCTTCGTCCATTTTGTATTCATGCAAATGGCACCTCCCATCATGATGAAAGATAGACGGACCCGATGAGTACTTGAGTCTGACTTCGATTTTTTATCTGCACATCTACAAAAGAACATAAAGCTACGGTATTGTCACAACCTTCAAATGGTGCCACAATCATAATCGCATTGAGGTCTCATCGCCCTGGGCTGCGTTATTGGTATCGTGTGCGAGGTCCTGCGTGAACCTCTGTATGAAAAGGTCCACATGGCAACTATAAAACAGATCGATGGACGCACGGTACATGACATATTCACAATCGCTCATATCATTATGCTAACTTTCCCAGGTTCATCAGATCCAGTCCGGCCAGGTTATAGTCGACCTTTGCTCTGTTGTGAAAGAACTAGTTGAGAACAGCGTCGATGCTGGGGCAACAAGCATAGGTAGGCATCCGATCGTTCCGGTTGAAAAATCCGTCGGCAGCAATAAATGGAGTATTCTGACCGACCTTCCAACAGATGTTCGTTTCAAAAACCAAGGACTTGATCTCATCGAGGTGGCTGACAATGGGTCTGGTATCGCCCCTGCCAACTATCCATCAGTGGCTCTCAAGCACCATACGTCAAAGCTCTCTTCATACTCGGATATAGCTACGTTAGAGACATTTGGTTTTCGGGGTGAAGCATTAGCCTCATTATGTGCTTTGTCAATTGTGAGCATCACGACTTGCCAGCAGGGCGAAGCTCCTAAGGGGACCAAGCTCAGCTTCGAGCCATCAGGAGCCCTCAAAGGGACTGCTGTTGTTGCAGCTTCAAAAGGCACAACCGTTTCAGTTGAGCGTCTCTTTCACAACCTGCCTGTTCGTCGGCGTGAGCTTGAGCGAAACATAAAGCGAGAATGGAATAAGGTCATCGCCCTCCTTGGACAATACGCTTGTATTCAAACCAATCTCAAATTCTCCGTATCTCAGCAACCTACCAAGGGGAAAAGAATTCACCTATTTTCGACCAAAGGTAATCCGACCACGAGAGAAAACATCATCAATATCTTTGGTGCAAAGACGATGACGGTACTTTTACCCCTCGATTTGGCTCTGGAAATGCATCCTTCCACAGGCGGCCCAGCTTTGCAAATTGACCAAAAACATCAATCAAGCTCTAGGGATGTCCGTGTCGTGGGGCATGTTTCCCGTCCTTCCCATGGTGATGGACGCCAAACTCCAGATCGCCAGATGTTCTTTGTGAACGGGAGGCCATGTGGCTTACCCCAATTCGCAAAGGCATTTAATGAGGTATACAAGGCTTACAACAGCTCACAAGCTCCTTTTATTCTAGCGGATATTCAGCTCGATACCCACATGTACGACGTCAATGTCAGTCCAGACAAGAGGAGTATATTGTTGCATGATCAAAACCAACTGCTTGATAACCTACGCACTTCCCTGGCAGCCCTTTTCGATTCGCAAGATTACTCAGTTCCGACCTCTCAGCTTTTGCCCTTTAAGAACCGCACTGAGAAGCAGTCAACTACTAACACGCCCTTCAAGCCATTATTGATCACTCCTCAGAAGCCCCTGGATGATTCCCAGCCTGAAGTCGAATCAGATGAGGACAGTGACGAAAGCAGCCCCGTTGCCAAGGTGCCACTTGGCGCCGTAAGGAGGGTTGGCGGGTCAAAATCATTAGAGAAAAACATTAGTAGCCAAAATCTGATCAGTGGATGGGTAGAGAGGGGATCAACGTCGCGCCAAAAAGACCGAGGCACCACAGCGTCAACTTTGGCACAGAATCAAAGTCCATCCGTACGTCCTTCCACGAGGCGAGATGAGCCAAGCCTCTTTATCGGGAGTCCCTCGCTCTCTTCAGACAGTGATGAAAATGATGCTGGGAAGCCACTCCCTGTGCGCGATTTCAACAAGCAACTGAAAGTAAACAGTGTCACGAAGACTGGCTCTTCTCCCACCAAGAGGAAGTCATCAGAATTGCTTGAGACTGAACCCCAGATTCCTGCTACGAAACCACTGAGGCGTGGACAAGGCGGGAGCTCACACACTAGCCCGGTGAAAACGCCACGGGAAAAGGCAAGATCTGAGGCCGCTACGATAGTCATTGGTGATGAGATCATACAGGATACTGCGAGTACCCGTGATGGATATGTGAATAATGTGGCTGTTTCTGAGGACGAAATGGAGGTTGGCGATCCAAAGCCGTCTTTCGGAAGCCGCCTGACACAGATATACGCAGCTGGCAGCGGCGCGACAGACAGGAAGATATCTTTTCGTAAGGGGCAAGCGGGCGAGGGTGATGAAATCTCCGATTCTGAAGGCACAGATACAAACAGCGACAGTGACACATCCAACACGAACAAGGATGGGAAAGCTGTCAGTGAGCCAGCTATTCCGGTTGCTGGGGGCGATAGACCAGGTAAACAGACGGAAACAAAAGACTTGTCTGATATTTCGCCCTTCACATTTGCAGGGGATCCTGCCACAACGGATCATAAGACTCAATCTCTCAAGTCTAGTGTACGGAAGAAAGAGTCTACAGCCCAACTACTACAACACCTACGAACGGACGAGAGTCTCATAAAGCTGGGGTTGGAATCATGGAGGAACAGCCTCAGTCCAAGTCAAGACTCTACGACTATCGATGATGAAGTGACAGATCTTGCGGCAGCCAATGCGGAAGAGAAATTGTCACTTACTATAGCTCGCAAGGACTTTCTAAAAATGAAAATAGCCGGGCAATTTAACATGGGTTTCATCATCGCGACACGTCCCGCGAGCACCAGGTCGGAGGAAGACCTGGAGGTAGCTCAGAAGGATGAGTTGTTTATCATTGACCAACACGCGACAGACGAGAAGTATAACTTTGAGAGATTGCAAGAGATTCAGACAGTACAGTCTCAACGACTAGTCCACCCGAAAAGGCTAGAGCTGACAGCACTGGAGGAAGAAATTGTGTTACAAAATATCCCTGCCATTGAGGCTAATGGGTTCAAGGTCCATGTCGACATGACTGGAGATGAACCCGTGGGCTCAAGGTGTGAAGTGCTGGCGCTCCCCATGAGTCGTGAGGTGACCTTCTCGATCACCGACCTTGAAGAGCTGATAGCATTGCTTGGTGAGGAATCGTCTGAGTCGAAGCATATACCCCGCCCCTCCAAAGTGAGGAAGATGTTTGCGTCGAGGGCATGTCGCAGCAGCGTCATGATTGGGAAGGCTTTGACGCATGGGCAAATGGAGACGCTTGTGCGGCATATGGCAGAGTTGGACAAGCCTTGGAACTGTCCGCATGGCCGTCCAACAATGAGACATCTGTGTCAATTGGACTCGTGGGATGCGAAGGGGTGGAGGGACGACAACTTACAAGGTCCATCGGTATCTTGGCGAGCGTACTTGAATGGCGAATAGTACTGTTCAGTAGCGGTCAGATGTGGGAGAAATTCATGATTTGAGACTTTTGTATTATCAAACACCAAAACTACCTAATAAACTACATATCCGGATATCTTTGCCATGTCCCCAAACCTTATCCTTGCCAAACATTCAAACTTTGACGCATCCTGCATTAAACATCATGAAAAAACACTCAAACACATATTCCTATAATCTCATCTCCTTTCCGCAAGGGGGTTACGGCCATCGAGAAAAGAATATCGGTTCCCTGCCGCTCGGCCTTCTTCTGCCATCTTACCACTAACATTACGTCGTCCATATGCCGTGGAAGTGTTCTGATTGTAATCATTACCCGTGGAAACCTTGCGATTATCGCTGCCAATCATAATAGGGGGGGTTGCACTCTGAAGTTCTCCGTATGATCTCGCATAAAATTCAGACTCTGGTTGAATAGAGCTCTGACGGTTGCGGGGAGCCAAAGCTGGCTTCTCATCAGCGATATCCCTGCTCGCACTGACACGTCTTGCGTTTGTGCTGATATCGGTCAATGAGTTCTTGAACGGGAAGAAGGGTGTCTTGGCGCGAGGAGGAGATTTGCGTTCTTGCTGCGCAGCAGGGGGGTTCAGGCGAAGGGGATGAGGGCGAAGCTCATCACCATTAACACCAAGGTCATAAGATGGGTTGTTTTCATCACCATATTCGGAATCAGAATCGTCATGAGCGTATCGTTGAGCCAAGGCCTCATATGACTTGTTCTCGCGGTTCGCAGCACTTGTCTTTGCCGCTTCCAGTTCACGGTTTCGTTGATTCGTTCGGGAGATGAGTGAGTCGGTAGGCATCCAGGTCTCGGTGAATCTAGCCGGGCGAGGTTGACTATGCCTGTTGTAGCTGCTAGATGGGCGAGACCCTGCCTGGTCGTCGAGGGGAATCTCGCTATAGGCATCGTGGTAGATTGAACGGGTGGCAGTAGTTCGTGTGGTTGCCCTTGAAGCAGCCGAATCGCGTCGCTCACGACGAGGGCTTCCAGGGCCTCTCTGGTACTGTGGAGGGAACTTGGTGCGTGAGTCTCGAGTTCCAATTGTCGTGCTCGATCCGTTGCGGGTATGAGTGAAAGGAATGGCGCGTGGTGCTTCAATGCCGTCATGAATACCTTCTTGAGGCACGAGAGATTCCCGGCGAGCGCTTCGGGGCGTCGACAGGCGGGCATCACTGTCCATGGTGCTAGCAGTCATTACCGACGACTTGTTCCTCTTGTGCATTGGTCGAGCAGTCAAGTGGCTCTCGAGAGGGTTCATATCAGGAGGCATCAAGCTGATCTTGCGGAACATGAAGCCCAGCCAGCCAGCAATCGCTAAGCTGATGAGATGGAGACCACCGGCTGCAACAAAGGTGTAGAAAAGAACAGGCTTGAAGGTATTCATGAGCGATTGGTCCGAGAGGCGGGTGATCCAGGCTTCACTCTTGGTGCGCACTGATATAGCACCAAAGGCGTATAGAGGGGCGACACCAAGGTCGGTGACGCCGCAAAAGAGCTGATAGGATGCAGAAGATGCAGGCGATCGTCCTGCAGCGTCACGAGAGAGATGGTAAATTCCATAGATGCAGTGTAATATCACGACGCCAGGCTACATCATAAGTCAGTTACAGCTTGCAAACATTGTGAGAGGCTAGGTTCTTACGGTAATTCTCATAACCCAGCCCTCCAGACTAGGCACCTTGTCAATCAGGATCATCAGCGCAAGCAGTCCAAGAGCTGATAACAGCTGCAATACGCGCAGCCCGGATTGAACATGACGGAGCCATTTGATGAAGCTCTTACTGCGCGGGCTCATGGAAGCATACTCGTTGGTCCTATAGGTAAGAACCTGGTGCATACTGTGGAATAGTTAGTTAGCATTGAGATCCGGCGCTGAGACAATGCCATAGTACTCACTCAGGATGTGTGTTGAAAGACACAAGCGGTCCATCGGGCTTCTTTCGCGGCTTGGGGGGTTCCCAGCTTGCTCTTGTGACAGCCTTGGGATCAAACTTGGGCTCCGGGAAGCGCGAGTCGCTGTGGACGGCGCTGTAAAGAAAAGGCGCTTGCGACGGAGCCATGTCTGTAGTCGCAGCGCGATGCGCTTGTAGTTGCGCGATAGTAAATTGTTGGTTGTATTGTGCGCCTCGTGCTGGAATGAAGACAATAAGATATGTGCCCCGGGGAATGGACGTTTGTTAAATCACGCACGACAGGCGAGTCGTTATAATGAGATTGTTATCCGAGAAACTGGGGAGCCGAGGGAGGGTCTTGTTGAGAACAATGGTGTCGCATGTATGTCTCTGACGAAACTTGTGTACATGGGGCGGGCCGTGTTGGCACAGCAACGTGACCCCTGCGCTGCCGCATTCTGCAAGCCGACGCCGCATCGGAGGTCGGACCCCGGCCAAGACCGGTCGGTGATAGACCCGTTGTTCCTTGGATGAATACCTGAAGAGTCACTTCTCAGTCGTTCTCTGACTATTAAGGTACAATATCGAAACATCATCACAGCCGTGAATGATGATGTGCTCAATAGCACGGCGTTTCCGTCGCCTCGATACAGTGCCTCGGGTTTCTAATGTAATTCCTGGTCGGTGTTTCTCCTCTACGCTTCAGCAAACTTCTCGATCTCCGGATGCGCCATTTCGCATGGCAGTAGTAGGATCTGGACCGGCCGGGTTCTATACTGCCTACCGAGTAATGGGGAAAGTGCCAGGAGTGAAAGTTGATATGTATGAGAGTCTTCCCGTACCGTTCGGTTTGGTTCGTCATGGCGTTGCTCCAGATCATCCAGAGGTCAAGGTTGGTTACCCTATAGAACAACTAGTAGACTAGAATATTCGCTCACAAAACAATAGAATTGCCAAGATAAGTTTGATGAAATTGCATCACAGCCCAATTTCACATTCATTGGTAATGTTTCTATTGGCCATCCTGGTAACTCTTCAAAGCATTGCACAGTAGAGTTGCATAACCTCATGCAGCACTATGATGCTGTTCTTTTCGCGTATGGAGCATCCCAAGACAAAAAGCTCGGTATCCCAGGCGAATCGACCCTCAGCGGTATTCACTCAGCGCGTGAAGTCGTAGGATGGTACAACGGTCTTCCTGGATGTTCAGACTTAGACATGGACCTCTCACAAGCCAAGGAAGCTGTGGTCATCGGTCAAGGAAACGTTGCTCTCGATGTTGCACGAATGCTCTTGGAAGACATTGACGTCCTCAGAAAAACAGACATTACAGAGAAGGCGCTTGAGACGCTGTCGAAAAGCAGAGTCAAGAGAGTCCATGTAGTAGGAAGAAGAGGGCCGATGCAGGTAGGTCTCGCTATTGATGGCCTAATCATCACAGCTCTAACATATGACAGGCTTCATTCACCATCAAAGAGGTGCGGGAACTCATGAAATTAAGAGACATAAGGTTTTTACCCTTCAATCGATCGCTCGTTCCCGATGATCTGAAGTCTTTGCCACGTGCCTCAAAACGACTCATGGAAGTCCTGGTGAAGGGCTCATCAACCCCCCACGAGACTGCTTCCAAGTCATGGTCTTTGGATAGCTGTCTCTCACCAAAGCATTTTCTCGGAAACCAGGATGCACCCTCCAAGGTGGCAAGTACTGAATTCGACATTACAGAACTCGCAGCACCATTTGACCCCAAGTCATCTGTCAAAGCCACTGGCAAGACCACTATCCTGCCATCTGATGTTGTCTTCCGCTCGGTTGGGTACAAATCCGTAGCTCTGCCGGGGTTTGCTGAAATCGGTATTCAATTTGACGATCGTCGCGGCGTTGTCGACAACGACGGCCTTGGTAGAGTGACGAGGATGGTTTCTGATACACATGCTGGAGGTGCTCACAATGAGAGAGTCCCCGGTGTATACTGCGCCGGTTGGGTCAAGAACGGCCCGACTGGAGTGATCGCATCAACTATGCAGGACGCCTTCACGACGGGTGATGCGATTGTTCACGACTGGCTATCGGGCGGTCGCTTTCTCAACGCTTCAAATCATGACACTGTAACAGGGTGGGAGGGCCTGAGACACGATGCTGGGCCATCAACATGTCGAGCCGTTGCTTGGGACGACTGGAGACAGATTGACCGCGCAGAACGAGAGCGTGGGCAGAAGAATGGAAAAGAAAGAGAAAAGTTCACGAGCACGGATGAAATGTTGGCTGTCCTCGAATGATACCAGAGACGGGCACTTTAACTGTTTGTATATTACATCACTCTGTACTTCACACCCTGTACATCTAGATGCTTAGGAGCTCTTGACCTTCTCAGTCAGCTCAGGTACCTTTTCGAATAAGTCACCAACCAGACCGACATCGGCAACCTGGAAGATGGGAGCATCGGGATCCTTGTTAATCGCAGCAATGACCTTGCTATCCTTCATACCTGCAAGATGCTGAATCGCACCCGAGATGCCCACGGCCATGTACAACTGAGGAGCAACAACCTTGCCTGTTTGACCCACCTGCAGACTGTTATCGGCATAGCCACTGTCAACAGCAGCACGAGAGGCACCGACAGCAGCACCAAGGGCATCAGCGAGGGGAAGCATGACCTTGTCGAACTCCTCCTTAGACTTGAGACCACGGCCTCCGGACACGACGCGGCTTGCAGTCGAAAGATCAGGACGGTCTGACTTGGCCAAATCTTCCGACACCCACTCAGTAGGTGACTCGAGCTTGGAGTCAATTCCATCCTCGACGGTGGCGGAACCTCCCTCTAGGGGACCAGCAGCGAAGGCAGTTCCTCGAATGGTGATGACCTTGACAGAGTCTGAAGACTCAACGGTGGCGATCGCGTTACCGGCGTAGATGGGACGGACGAATGTGTTCTCGTTCTCAATTGCTGTGATATCTGAGATCTGCTGCGAATCGAGCAGAGCGGCCACTCGAGGCATGACACTCTTGCCGAATGCAGTGTGGCCTGAGATGACGTGTGTGTAACCGCCTTTCTTGATATTTTCAACCAAGAGGGGAGCATAGTTCTCGGGGAGACCCTTGATGGAGAGTTAGTGTTGCGCGCGTGCAATTGGATCCATGGACCTTTCCACCAACCTTCTCATATGCACCGTTATCAACAGCAATAATCTTTTCCACGCCCTCAGCTTTGGCAATCTCCTCAGCCACGGGCTTGATGTTGTTGCCAGCAATAAAGCCGTGTACTGGTCCACCCAACTTCTTCGCAGCTGTGAAGGCGCTCAACGAGCTGTGGTTGAGTACACCATCCTTCTGTTCGAGGATTGCCAATGTGGATTGCAGGCGCTGCCGTTGTGCGCCGAGGCTGTAGGCGTGCGCGCGCGCCATGAGGCCAGTGGCCCTTTGTGCCAGCACTCGTTTCGCGGTCGGAAGCATCGTGAGGGTGTGGTTGAGTTGTGGTGATGGCAATTCAACTGCCCTCTCCAGGTCCAAGAGTGAGTGATGTAGGTAAGGTAAGGCAGGTTAAGTCGGCGACGGTTGTTAACGGCCCGAGGTCGAGGCCGCTTGCTCTACCGCCGCCATCGGCCAGACCGGGAACCGACGGCATGTGGACTAAAATGCCGAATCGGCTCAAGTGATATCCATTCACATGATAGCTTGAGTATCATAACATAGCTACATTGATCTGTCTTCGAACTGAGGAAGATATTTGAGTCTCTATATTATGCTTCATTCTGTTGATCTGAGACTCATTTGTCCTAATGTGTAGGTACCATAACGATAACCGCTATCTATAGGCTAGATCTCAGTCTGCGTCTCAATGTTTGAGAACTGCGTTGACAAGCTCACGACTAAACCAGTTGACGAAAACAACCTCATCGGAAACCCGAAACAGCAGTATATAGAAAACAGTTGTAGCCTATATAAGCAGAAAGCATCTGAACTATCAATCGTTGTCATCTGGATCTCGTTAATGGATTAAGCTACTACGGAGCGGGTCAGTGCACAATGCTTAGCTAATACCACGTGATGCAGCTTGTCCCCCTTGGAACTGCGCGTCCAAATGTCACGAAGCTGAGGCCAGTCAATTCGCGCCAAAATTTCTCCAAGACGCGACCCATTTCATCGCCAGACTCCATCAACATCACGACGCTAGCGACATCGAATTCCGGACGACGTACGAACAGTCATCTCTCTGATTTGTGATAATCCTGTTCGCTAAATATCGCACAATAATCTGATTGTGCGCGCTCGATTGATTCGCCGTCCTGAACTACCGCTCGCGGTTTGATCGCGATAACCATAAAGATGGATGACTCTGCTACCTATGGCTCGCCTGGCAACGGTGCCTCGCCCAACAGCAACCCTATCCTCGCCCAACCTCCCCTGCAGCCAGAGTCAGGTGCAGGCGACAGCGAAGGTATGTGCGCATTGCGATTGCTGCTTCCTCGATTAAACATGTCACTCACGGGAAATAGACATCCAGATGTCCGAGGGATTGGCTACTGAGTCAAACATCAAACAGGATAGTACAACTCCTGCGCCAGGTAACCAGACTATTTGAAATATGATGGAATATTTACTGAGACATCCAGCTCGAGGCGATGAGGAGATGAACGATGCGCCGGCTGATGATACCAAGACGAAGGAGGATGGAGCAGCCGCTACAGAAGGTCAAGAATCCAAGTCAAAGGAGGTTGTTGAGTCGGCTGCTCGCGACCATCTCATCGCGCAGACTCACGCGATTGTCCTTCCCAGCTACAGTACCTGGTTCGACATGAATGCTATTCACGAAATCGAGCGTAAAGCTATGGCCGAGTTCTTTAATAACCGTAACCGGAGCAAAACACCAGCTGTCTACAAGGATTACCGCGATTTTATGATCAACACATATCGCCTCAACCCTGTTGAATATCTGACAGTCACAGCCTGTCGCAGGAACTTGGCTGGTGATGTTTGCGCCATTATGCGCGTCCACGCCTTCTTGGAGCAATGGGGCTTGATCAACTATCAGGTAAGGAGCTTTGTCAACGATATTTTTAGGTTTTTTGACATCCAATAGGTTGACGCCGAGCAACGCCCATCACACGTTGGACCACCCTTCACCGGCCATTTCAAGATCATATGCGATACTCCCCGAGGCCTACAGGCTTGGCAACCTTCTGCCGACCCTGTGGTTCTGGAAGGCAAGAAGAGCCAAGATACCGACCAAAAGGCTGCTGCTGCCGCTCCTGCTAAAGGGGAACAGAACCTTGAAATTGGACGAAACATTTACGAGGCCAATGCCAAGAACACCCTCATTAATAAGACTGAGGGCAAGACCAACGGTGAGACGCCAGCCACCAATGGCGCAGCTGGTGCCGATGATGCCACCAAGACCCCCATCGCCAAGGTCCATTGCCACCAGTGCGGCAACGATTGCACTCGGATATACTATCACAGCAACCATACAGATGCTAACCCCAAGGCTAAATATGACCTTTGTCCTAACTGCTTCACCGAGGGTCGCCTGCCTGCCAACCATAACAGCAACATGTACGTGAAGATGGAGAATCCCACCTACACATCAACCTTGGACCGCGATGCTCCCTGGACGGATGCCGAGATTCTGCGACTCCTTGAAGGCCTCGAGCGATTCGACGACGATTGGGGTGAGATTGCAGAGCATGTTGGTACCCGCACACGGGAAGAGTGTGTTCTCCAATTCCTTCAGCTGGATATTGAGGAGAAGTATTTGGACTCTGAGGCTCCCATCAGTGCCCCGACTGGCTTGTCTCTGCTTGGCCCTCAACAAGGACAGCTCCCCTTCAGCCAAGTTGATAACCCCGTCATGTCTGTCGTCGGTTTCCTTGCTAGCTTGGCAGACCCAGCCAGTACAGCAGCGGCCGCAAGCAAATCTGCCGAAGAGCTCAAGCGCAAGCTCCGCAAGCAGCTCGACGGCGACAAAGCCGATGATGACTCCCAGGCCAACGGTGACAGCAAAGCTAAGAGTGATTCTATGGATATCGACCTCCGACAAGAGACCACGACGACTACAACCACAACCACGACGACCACCACAAAGACCAACGCGCTCGCATCCATTCCTCTGGCTTCGATAGGTGCTAGGGCTGCCGGATTTGCATCTCATGAAGAACGCGAGATGACTCGCCTGGTTTCCGCTGCTTCAAATGTTACACTACAAAAACTTGAATTGAAGCTCAAGTATTTCGATGAGATGGAGGCCGTCCTGCGTGCGGAGCGACGAGAGCTTGAACGGGCAAGACAGCAACTGTTCCTCGATCGATTGACCTTCCGACGTAGAGTTCGAGAAGTGCAGGAGGGCCTGAAGGCTGCCGCGGCTGTTGGAGGCGAACAAGGCGTACGACTTGCACAAGAAGCTATGAGCGAAGGAGAACGGTTGAGCTTCCAGACTGTCCCAGGCGCACAGGCTGTCCCACCTCCCAGCAGTGATGGCCAAATCAAGAGCTATGAGGCATGATGGATTGAATTGATAGTGGGTAGCGTGAGCTCTAATTAGGGGTAAGCACTGTTTGGACACTTGGAATCAAAGTCACGGCGTCTGGTTGGTACAAGGAATTGAAGTGCCGGGATCATCGCCGATCTCATGCTGTGTCACTTTCTGCCACTTAATATGAGCTGCGTCTGCGCGATGCTGGTTCAATTTTGACGGATGAAATTGAAGCACAACCTTCTTGAGGGTCTCTACAGTCACTGACTAGAGACAACTTGGGAGATTCTTCAAAAAGCAACTTGGCCATTGATGGACACAAGGCCTGCAAGTTAATCTAGTCTTCTGGGGATGGTGTACTAGTACATGGTATAGATGCTTTGGTGGTTTTGTCGCAGCAGAAATTATTTGGTCAATGAACGGTTGGGTTGTAAATTGGCGAATTGGAATGTTTTATGTTAGCTGTTATGCTCTCTGCCTATCGAGATCTCTCTCATTGTGTAATCCATGGCTGTCAGATTGTACTATGTATGTTGAGTTTTGCAGTTTGCAATAATTGATCAAGGTAGTTCATATTGTGAATGTCAGGCCACATCAATGGTTGGGCAAACGGGGAAGAGACAGTGTATGCAGTGTAATAGACCAAGTTCCCAATACTCCCTCCGTATGGCGATTTGAGGGTTTGGAAGATGTCAATGGACCAAGGGAACAAGTAACATCAGATGGAGATGAGCTCTCTCCACTTCCCCACGAATGAGGAAAACTGGGGTACCCTAGATTCAGGCTTTGATGTAGTGTTTATGGCACAGTGGTGTAGTGTAAGTTGGCAGATTACTTGTGAAAAATGAATGACTGGGGGCATGTGAGCACTTTAAACAGAGCACAATAAGCTGACTATGATAGGAAAATGCTTCGACTTTGTTTAACCCTTGTAATTGAAACAGATGATGCCTGCTTACCTACTAGTAAGTCAGGTTGGAGTAGTTACATGTTTCCCCAGAAGAGGCTCAAGTGATTGCCTCGGAGATGGTGGATCTAGAGATACGTGCAAGACATGATTGGCTGGAAAGGGTATCCCCTGCGCCAGGTCACCTCAGTCCCGTCGGCCCTTGAAAGTTCGTACCTCGGCCCAAGGCTTTGAGTGGAGGGGCCCGGGTGACGTCTCGGTCACAAGCAAACGTCGTATTAACTTAAGGTAACTAACTACTCCATAACAAGTCTCGCGCTGGCTGGACTGATATCATTGCGTCTGTCTGTCCATCGGTGACCCTTGTCCCCTACTCTAAGATCGACTCCATTCTGGAAGCTTGCCGTCTTCTGAGCCGAGGCCAGAGCAATAAGCGTCGTGTGCGAAACCGGCATTATTGCTGTTCTAATATAGAGCCCCGACAAATATTTGTCGCATACATACATACATATCTACCCAACTCTTTTTGGCTCTCGTCTCGACGTTCCCTTCTCTTCTTCTTCGATCGCTTGTCTTTCGCGTTGGCCATGTTGTTGACTTCAGCCCGCTCGCCCGCCCTTAGGAACAGCTTCCGTAACTTCACCAAGACACGCGCTGTAAGTCAAACCCTTTGCTCGTTACAAGGCATCTTCACATGTGGTCGACAAAGAGAAAAGGCATGGCAATCCATCGGCTAGCCTCTCCTCTCCTCTCCTCTCCTCTCCTCTCCTCTCCTCTCCTCTACTTCTCGCTCATGGATGGATGCCGAGTCATTGGCGGGCGACAGGACCTAGGATTGCTTGCTTGTGATCGAATGCTCCACTCGCCCGGATCCATGATAGATGGATGGACAGGCATCATAGTTGCTCTTCCACTCAAGTCGATCGTCTTTGCCCATTTCACCATGAAACGCGCCTTCTCTGACCGATAAACGTATCTGACAATCTGAGAAAACAGGCGCAAACACTCATCATGGCACCCACGAAGCGAGCCAACAGCTCCGCCGCCTCCTCAGGTATGCGCTATCCTCCACAAGCCTGAACTATTCGGACCCAACGTGCTGATACAAATTACGAGTAGGCTATGTTGAGAACCACTCCAAGGGACCCATGCTACGATGGCAAGACTCCCTTCCTAAATTGCCGGTCCCAACACTCGAGGAGACTGCGAAGCGTTATCTCAAGTCGCTCCACCCCCTACTATCTGCCAGCGAGTACGAGGCAAGCAAGAAGGCCGTCGAGGAGTTTGTCCGCCCTGGTGGTGTAGGCTCCAAGCTTCAGGAGAAGTTGGTGGCCAAGCGCGAGGACCCCAACACCAAGAACTGGATTTATGAGTGGTGGAACGATGCGGCCTATCTCTCATACCGCGACCCCGTCGTCCCCTACGTCAGCTACTTCTATTCTCACCGGGACGACCGACGAAGAAGAGACCCCGCGAAGCGAGCTGCTGCCATCACAACCTCTGCCCTCGAGTTCAAGAAGCAGGTTGACGCCGGCACCCTCGAGCCGGAGTACATGAAGAAGTTGCCTATCTGCATGGACAGCTACAAGTGGATGTTCAACGCTTCCCGTGTTGCGGCTAAGCCAGCCGACTACCCTGTCAAGTTCTCAGCTGAGGAAAATAAGCACATTATTGCTATTCGCAAGAACCAATTCTTCAAGATCCAACACGAGGTTAATGGAAAGCAGCTCAACACTTCAGAGCTTGAGCAGCAATTCAAGCGTGTCTATGAGCTTGCCCAACGCGTTCCTGCTGTTGGCACTCTCACCTCAGAGAACAGAGATGTCTGGACTGACGCTCGTGACATTTTGCTCAAGGCCAGCCCCAAGAACAAGGACGCTCTCGAGGCCATTGAGTCGTCCTCTTTCGTGGTTTGCCTCGACGATGCGGCTCCAGTCACACTCGAGGAGCGTGCTCACCAATACTGGCACGGTGATGGTGCCAACCGCTGGTACGACAAGCCTCTGCAGTTCATTGTCAACGACAATGGCACTTCTGGCTTCATGGGCGAGCACTCGATGATGGACGGTACTCCCACTCATCGCCTCAATGACTACGTCAACGACCTCATCTTTGGAAACAAGCTCGATTTCTCTGATCCCAGCATCCGATCCAACTTGCCTGAACCACAAGTCGTCAAGTTCGATATCACAAAAGAAGTACAGAGCGAGATTGATCGCGCAACCAAGGACTTCAACGATGTCATCAGCAAGCACCAGCTTGCCGTTCAGGCCTATCAGGGTTACGGAAAGGGTCTCATCAAGAAGTTCAAGTGCTCTCCTGATGCTTACGTTCAGATGGTTATCCAACTCGCCTACTACAAGATGTATGGCAAGAGTCGACCTACTTATGAGTCTGCTGCTGTCCGACGCTTCCAACTTGGACGTACTGAGACATGCCGAACTGTCTCTGACGACTCTGTTGCCTGGGTCAAGTCCATGTCTGATTCCTCCATTGACGACAAGACACGCGTGGATCTCTTCCGCAAAGCCATCAATGCCCACGTTGAATACATCACCGCCGCCTCCGATGGTAAGGGAGTTGATCGACATCTCTTCGGTCTTAAGAAGCTTCTCGAGCCCGGCCAAGAGGTCCCTGCCATCTACCAGGATCCCGCATACAGCTACTCCAGCTCATGGCACTTGTCCACCTCTCAGCTTAGTTCAGAGTTCTTCAACGGTTACGGTTGGAGCCAGGTCATCGATGCTGGTTTTGGTATCGCATACATGATCAACGAGAACAGGTATATATTGCACCCCAAATTCCTAATGGAGAAAGAACTCTACTAACATGGCGATAGTCTCAACTTCAATGTCGTTTCCAAGGGTCTGGGCAGCGACCGCATGAGCTACTACCTCAACGAGGCAGCTAACGATATGCGCGAGCTGCTCACACCTACTCTTGAGCCCCCCAAGGCTAAACTGTAAATATACACACAACATATTTTTCAGGCGGAAGGAGTCTCTTGCTGTTGGATGGATTGGCATACTGTCGCGGTTCAGATCAACGGCGTTTTTACTTGTTGGACAATGTACTCTAGACTTGACCGTCTTTTTGTGCGATGCCATATAGATGGCACTAGATATCAGAGCGACATGTTTTTAGCAAAGGCAGCATAGATTACACAGCCAAACCAATGACGGACAAAAGTCCCAAAATTCTAAAAAGAGGCGCCCTTCACCCCCAGTGTTAGTTGCCATTACACGTCTAGATACATGTGATGCGGGCCCAAATAACTACACCACAGAGAATTGTCGGAATATCCTACCTGTCCTACTCCTACATATGCGGATCCAAGGTATATACCATCTGCTTTAGCCGGCATGGGCCACAATTTCGTTGACCAAGTCTCCCTTAGACTCGTCGTAATAGGAGCAGATTTGCGAAGGCAGGGGCACCTCCTTGTAGTCATCGTCTTCGCCAGAAATAACGTTGAGGTTGACACCAGCTGATTTGCTGGTGAAAACCTTGGTTCCTATGCTCTCCTTGCTGAAGTAGATCTGGGCACTGTCGACCTGATCTAACATGACGGTTGGGATAGTGCCCATGACCTGAAGAGCAAAGTTGTTGGCTTTGACAACATCGACTGTCGAAACAAGGGTATCAACGATCAAGGACAGACGGGTGGAATTCTCGACTGTGACCTGGTTGGCCTTGCCCCTGACAATGATGGTGGTGTTGTTGCAACGGCTGATGAGAACCGAGTGTGTAAGTGAGGCCTCAATCTCAATTGGCTCGGCCTCCTTCTCGTAGTTTTCCTGGTAAAAGTTAGCAACATGCTACAATACTTTTGCGCATAGAACATACGATAGTCCACTTATTGCCCTCTAGCTCCTTCTTGGCTGGCTTCTTGATACGCATACTCTCGGGCTTAGGCTTCTTGCCAGGAGCAGGGCTCTTACCCCTCTGGCCACTTGAAACCGTTGAGCCACTGCGAAGAGACGGGTTCTTATGCGTCATTTCGGACTTGTCCACTTTACGCAGACCCTTCGTGACAGCATCGCCCTTGTTGAGCTCTGAGAAAACAGCTCCGAATCCACCAGATGATGCAGGCGCAGGAGCATCATCTGTCTTGATATCAAGAACAGGGGGAGGGCCAGGAGGAGGAGGGGGAGGAGGTGGTGGAGGAGCACCACCAGCAGCAGGTGCCGGGGCAGTGGGAGCGGAAGCAGGCGCAGAACCAGCAGACAATGACTTGAGAACTTCCTGAGCAGGCTGGCCATTCGGGTTCCATGGAATACCTGTTGGGAAGTATTGCTTGACATAATCGGCAAGATCGCGGAACATCTGATAGAAGCTCTGAACCCATTCGATCTGCTTGGGGTCCCTGATAATCTGGTTAAAGGTGATCCGCTCAAGCCAAGAGGCTGACTTACTTATCCTTCTGCTCCTTCAGAACTCTGTTTCCAAAGAATTGAGCCGAGCCAAGGCACTCGTCCACGTGCTTATAGGGGCGAGTGTCAATGGTAACCCATGCGAGAACCATGATACCATCGGAGACAGTGCTGAGTTGCGTGTACATAGGGCTAGGACGGTTGGCGTCTTTGAGCTCGGTGACAGCCATCAGTGCCTCGTTGATGGGTTTGATGAGGCTCTCATATACTGGCAGATCAGGTCCGGAGAGGTTTGGCTTCTTCGCCTTTGTGGAAATCAGGAGAAACTTGCGCTGCTCCTGGAAACCAGATTTGACGAGCGCAGCCTAGTATTATACCATGATTAGTCCCTGCCCCGTATAAAGTTTTGCGTATTCATAATCCTTCAGATGGTTGCGCGTACCTGCTCAGCGACCAATCCCCCTAGCTGGTGGCTCAACTTCACATATTTATCGACGGAAGTGTTTAGGAAAGCATCAAATTCCTCGATAGATTCTGGCAGCGGCTCGGCGAGAGGTTCGGGCTTCGCGGCAGCGGGAGTAGTGGCCTTGGAATCGGAAGCGGCTGGAGGAGGAGGAGGAGCGGCTAAGGAGGGGTTCGGAGGTGAAGGTATCGCCTGGTTGAGAACGGCGGCATCGGCAGGAGGCTCGGTCGAAGAAGCGATGTCCTCGAGGCGCGAAGTTGCAGCTTCAAGCCTGGATGGCTTTTATCAGCGTCTGCACATCTTGGACTGGCAACGCAACGAGCGTAAAGAGCTTACCTCTTGATAAGCGTAGTTAAGTTGTGCATCTGACTATTAGCAGCCATGTTGGATAATCGCCCGTTGGGTTGTTATTTGGTCGAAGCGCCGGACTGAAAGCGTTCTACTGAAAACAAAAGAAGGTGAAGATATTCTTGGGCCCCTGAAATAATAGTTGATCGGGTGGCAGCGACGTGCTCAGGCAACAGGACAGTTGCTTTGTAGGATTGCGCAAGACGGAACGGCGAGTAGCTTTCAAGTTATAGGTCGTAGGTGCCTGGCTAATGCCACGCAGAAATGCAGGAAAACGAACAGCACGCTTAGTGATTGACTGAATCAATGCTGTTTCTTTTCGCTAAGTATGCAACTAAGAGAGAGTTAATCAACAGACAATTGAATAGGTAGGTTGGTAGATATTTGAGATGAGACGAGGTGAGGTGATTGGAGCTCGGTCCAGGAGGTTCAAGATCCAAATAGGGATAGATGACTACCTTACTAACTATTCCAGGGACAGGGGAAGCAGTACGTAATGTACGACAAGTATACTTTACGCTAGGCGCCTCAGAGTGCCGTGGAGACGAGTACTGTCTAAGTATATTTCAGAAATCGACCAGGCTCTAAAGACTGGCTAACCTAGAGGGGCATGACAAGACTTGAACACCTCCCAGGCTGGGTAAGGATCGCAACAGCTTGCCTTTGTCCATACAAGACGTAGGGAGGCATTCCATCAACGCCGGAACCGGGCAATCCAGCGCCGACTGATATAATAGACGCAAACCCAGAAATCTAGACAGTTACTAGACCTTCCATACAAATGGGTTACTTAGACCGGTTTATGGCTGAGTCGAGCCTAAACACCTATACAAATGTGCTTTATTGTTATTATTCTAAAATCCCTATAACCCATCATAATTTTATAATATAGTTTGTGATATAGTATATCCAATGTTTCATTTCATTCATAGACGTTTGCGAAATTCGCGGAGACGGTCCTCAACATTATGTCCATTCCAAGCCTCGCGGCCTTCAGCATCTCTACCAATCGTTGGAACACCGACCTGCTCAATGGCGAAGCTTGCGGCAACAGTGGCACAAGCTACAGCGTCTTCAAGGCTCTCGCCTCGGGCCAGAGCCACACCGAGGCCGCCTAAGAAGGTATTCCCACCTCCCGTAGGATCAACCACTTTGGATGGGTCAGTGTGATAGGCGGGAACCCATTTCTCGACACCAGGATCGACCTCGATCTCTTCGCGAGCCACAATCCCATCGGCATCTTGGAGAAGGCCGGCAAACAAAGCCTCCATATCCGTATCTGGCTGAAGGCCACCCCTAACATAATCTTTCTTTCGTCGCTTGGTAGTTTTGGGGTCACGGCCTCGCTTTCTTCCTCCATTCTTCGCGATGTAGCATCCCTTCTCGCCAGCACGGATAACAAGAGAGAATGACTGCAGAGGCATGCTTGCAAGAAGCTGCTCGCAGGCTCTTTCTACAGCAATGGTAGAGATCTCACCTGTTTCTGGATCAAGTCCACTGTCACCCATGAACCCAGCCAATTCTGCATGGTTCGGGCTGCAGATATCGACAAGAGGTAAGCAGTTGGTGCAATTGAGCAACTCGTCAGGGGTACACAGGTCAGGCACAGGCTCCCAGATGAAGATGGGTTTGATATATGTCTCAGGGGGCACGACCTTCTTTCGAAGTGAGGTGATCTCGGAAACAAGATCCCTACATCGATTTGGGGAGCATATCAGGTGGAACGACCGTGATTTGAGCAGCGCTGGTGTTAGATCCTGAGCAGTCAAGCGCTTCTTGGGAGTCAGGTATTTGAAAGCTCGCTTCTCGGTAGTGCCTTCATAGCCGTTCCAGCCTCGCGTGGTCAAGCGAAGCCCGTCATGACGGAACAGAGCCGAGGTGGACCAGCTATCGATGAGCGTAGAGAGAGAGGGCGGGAAATCTGAGCCCTGATCGACAATCCAGCCAACTGAAGCAGATTTGGGTGGGGGTGAGAACAGGCGAGCCCCAAGGGCTGAGTAGGTGCCAGCGCCACCAAGGATGTCTTTGACAGGCGGAGTTGGCGGAATGAAGTCGATATCGTCTTTCCAGTCAAGTTAGTTAGTGTCTGATCTGAGTAACGCAACAGTTTTGTGGACAAGGGCGCTGGCTAAGGTAGGTTAATGAATCTTCTCACCAATTATAAACATGCCCATCGTAACAAAATCGATTGGGACAGCTTCTTCGCCTGACGAATCGCTGGCCTTGCCCTCAATTATGGCCAACGGGGGATGTTTTGGGGATTTATCTGCTTCTGGCTCTGGCTCTGGCTCTGGTTCAGGTGCTGGTTCAGAGCTCGATGCACCTACATCACCGTTTTTGTGTCCATCCGCATCTTTAGATTTCGTTTGGTCTATGTCTTTCTCTTCCTCTACAACAACAGCTTCCTTGCTATCAATAGGCAGCCCAATCTCTGGAGTTTCGGCTACATCTGCCATGATGCTTGTGAGATAGTAAGATAATGACCAGTTGTGTGAAAGGGTGCGAGACAGGCCTTGAACCGGCAGAAACTCGCTATAAAGACACTGGCTATTCGATAAATAAAGGTATTTTCTACCGCGGAACTGTACAGTCTCGGCTCATAGACTGGTCTGGAATAGAAATATTCAACAGTTGGTGGAGTTTGCGGTCAGGGTGTTGAGTATGAAAGCGAATAGGATCGTAAAAAACAGGGGTCCAGACGCTTAGATTTGCTACACCCGGGTCGGGTTTTTTTTGCTGGGAACCACTGTGACTCTAGTACAAGCTGTGATTCAGGTATAGAATCGCTGTATATGCTAGAGTTACCGAGAAAGAAAGAGATGGACCAACTTGCAAAGGAACGGATGAGTGAGCAATTCTAGGTGACTTTGGTTTAGGCGGTGTCCGTGGTGGGTTGGGCACATCGGAACTGCTGCCCAGGTTGGTACACGTAAGGAAGGTTACGTACAGAAGGTGTCCTCTTTAGGTCAGTAGGTAGCGAACAGAATATATCATCAGACCTTATGGTTGCTGATCAAAAATGCACCTCATGAATTCAACCAAAGACTCTTTGTGTATCACATCTTGAGCAATTGATACATGGCTCAATATTTACGGGAAAGGTTGAGTTTCTCTTATCCTGGCCAATTCCTCCTCTGGGTTCATCGGTAGGTTATTAGGCAGGCTTATTGTCCACAAATTGGTCATAGCTCTAGTATCAAAGTCTCGATTAAGGCATTGAGAGAGGCCATTATAGACCTTGTGGAATTCTATTCACCCGGCATCAATCATTAACTACTTAACTCGACCAACCTCGTGTCATCCATGTCGTTATCAACTTCATAGTAGTACCAAGCCTACCAATAGATGCACCAAAAATAAATCTCACCAAACGCCAGTCGATCGCCTCGTATTGCCGACAAGTTACAAGATTTAGATCTTGTACACAAGATCTCCCTCCGTGAACCTGAAATGAATGTTAGTAAGTCAACGCGTGGGTGGTTGCAATAAAGAGACATACATGATCTGGTTTGCCTCTCCCATTTTCTGGAGCGCCTTTGTGGCCTCTCCTTTATCAAATGCATCGCGACGGTTCCCCATCTTTTTATTCACTGCCTCCACGACTGCGTCCAGCTCGGCCGCGTCATCTTCAAACAAGTCTGTGTTGAGAAGCTGACCAAGGGCTGTTCGGAAGGTTGTCAGCCGCTCAGAGCTGATGGGAGTATCGTCAATTGCCAGTGCTGCAGCACCGCTGGCAAGGTCCTCGTCGCCATCCTGAGACTCTAGCTGGTTCGAGGATGGTAGCTGAGAGGCTGGAATTGACGATGCAAATGAAGCTTGCGATTGTGACTGGTCTTGTGTTCGCCGGCTAGATCTTCGCAATGTGCTTTGCGAGTCATCCTCAGGAACATCAGGTTCTCTGCTGGACCGGGCAGTGTCACTGGTTTCTCTCGCTTGGAGGCGACTGCTGTTGCGTGTAGCCCTCGAAGTCGACCTGTTTGATTGCGTGGCATTGGCAATGTCACCATCGTCATCTTCGTCATCGCTGGAACTCTCGTCGCTGGATGATGCAAAGTCAACCGTTTGAGTCTTTCTCCGCTTCTTCCGCGATTCTTCAACAACTTCCTTGAAAAGAGCGAAGCGTAAGATACCCTCTGCAGCAGCCGCATCGCGCTCCTCCACCCTGTTTGACAAGCGGGATTTGGCATGTGCTGTGGCAAGACGAATGATGGTCTCCAGAGTACGGACGGTCAAAGGACTGGTCCTTCGCTGGTTGCCCTCCATCTCGTCGTTCCGTAGACCGACATAGATATCAGCGATGCGATCAGAAGCCTCTTGTGTCAGAATGGGCTTGATTCTCGTCTTGGCATATTGGATGTACTTCTTCATGAATGGGATGCTAAGGATTTCGGGCTTCTTGTTTGAACCGCGACCAGATGTGATTGTGACACCAGAATGTAGCATTGCATCATACTTTTGGTAGACTTCGGTTGGCCCCTGGGACTCAGTTTGATTTGAAGCCGAGACCCCCAGGGATTGCCCACCTTGCTCACGCACAGGAGCGCCTTCTTCAGTTCCTGGCTGGCGATATCGGTGCATACGAAGGACGTGTTCTGACACATGTCGATCTCGCGTATCCTCGATGTCATCTGTGACGACAAACAGTAAATCGAAACGCGAGAGCAGAGAGTCAGGCAGTGCGATGTTCTTGTGAGGATCCTTGTGAGGGTCATATTGGCCAAAAATAGGGTTAGCAGCAGCAACAACACTACAACGAGCGTTCAGCGATGTGTGAATACCCGCTTTTGCGATGGTAACAGTCTGCTGTTCCATAACTTCGTGGATCGCAACTCTGTCAACGTCTGACATCTTATCGAATTCATCGATACAAACGACACCACGGTCAGCCATGACCATGGCACCGGCCTCCAGTCGGCGCTCACCCGTCTCCTTATCAGAAGTTACTGCTGCAGTGAGACCAACCCCCGAGGAGCCACGACCAGTTGTCGCAATCGCGAGCGGTGCAGTATTGAGGACGAAACGTAGCAGCTGAGATTTAGCAGTGGACGGGTCACCGACCATCAGAATGTTGATATCTCCACGCAGATGTGTTCCATTTTCGAGGTTCTTCTCCATACCACCCAGAAGCATGAGTAAGATGGCCTTCTTGACATAATCGTGCCCGTAAATACTGGGGGCAAGCGATTGAGAGAGCAGCTCCAGAAGATTCTTCTTCTTGGCCACCTTGTTGATGTTACGAATGTCGGTATCAGTAATGGTTGCAGTCGCCACACCACCTCCGGACTTTGAAGATAATAAGACAACATTGTTCGTCAGAATCATCGTTTTGAAGAGAGCACTGTTGTGATTGGTATTGCGGTTGCCCAGCGTTCGATAAATGCCGACGAGCTGCACTCGATCGCCGGGCTTCACACTGTCGACGAGGTCGTCGTCTAGAATGGCATCAACTCCGCGGGGGAGCTGTCCTGCAGGGGCTCGCTCGGGCATTTCCTGGATAGAGATGGTCTGGTGGTCTCGGTATGTGCAGAAGCCATACTCTGTAATAAGCGGGTTACCGTCGTCGTCCTCGCGAGGGTAGACGCTTGAAGTGGTAACACCGTTGGTCATGGTCTGATCCTGGTACTCGCGAAAATGAAACATGTCCTTTTTCTCATTGTAGTGAACACTCTTCACGACCTTGGGGCGGATGAGAGAACATCGAGTCACGATACCCTCGATAGAGACCATGTAGTTGAGGAGGTGAGACGACAACGTACGGGGATTGCAAGCGTTCAAGCCAAAGCTGCCAGCCCAAGCACAGTAATAGATTGTGTCTTTTGCGGTCTGGTCAGGTCGTGCCTGTGGAATGGTTTGGACGATATTCTTCAGGGCTTGATCAAAAGCCAGAGTGAAATCGAAGGGTTGCTGTAAGAGGCCCTGTGCGAGGTCCGGGCTGTGGTTGCGTACATGATCGAGATTAACGGTCAATCGACGCTGGTTCTTCTGTAGCATAAGAATAATATCGGATCGATAACTTCGGACTTGAGGATCATCTGCAGAAAAGAGTTAGCCAGACACAACGACCGATCTTTTTGGACAACGGGCGGTGGACATACTGGGATCAAGGAATTCCTCCGCTTGACGTATGCGATCGCGCACGCCTTCATCTTGAAGCATAAAAGAATCCATGTCGGTGGTTCCTTGTATTGTCGTTTCAAAGAGCGACTTAGTCAAAAGTGATGCCGATATGGAACCTGGTTAAGGTACTGAACGGTAATCAGATCGAGGGGTGAAAGTAAACCAGGCGGGGCGTTGCTAGGGGGCTGCTCGAAATTGCTGGCCCTGTCCGCGCTCCCTTCCAAAGAACGCGTCTCTTTCGCGTAAAGTGGTAGCCAAACCTGGCCTCCAGTGGTTGATTGTGTGGCTACAGTGGACCCTATTTCGTCAGGGAGCTAGTCCAGTTTCCGTAATGACCTAAGTTAGGTCCTGGTCTCAAGAGGGAGGTACATACGCCAAGCCTGCCTGTGCTATTGCCTTATGCTGGGATCCCCATGGTCCTCCACGCGGAGCACTCATAACTCTCAACCTTAATGATCTCTCCCCTACGACGCCTTTCCTATACTACCACACATAAGCCACCCCACTACCTGAACGGATGCTATTCACCGGTGTTCGTACACAATGTCGGTCGGACTTTCTGGCAACGCGCATACCACTCTAGATGAAGAAGCAAGGGCTGAGGTTGATGTTCTCAATTCGCGGCTCGAAAAGACGACGCAATTGACCAAGAAGATTCAATCGTGCCTCAACCGACTCGAGTCGACAGGGAAGAGTGTCCAAGATGTTGCAGGACCTCTGAATGGAGAGACCAGGCGACTGCAGATATTAGGAAACAGTAAGAAACAGACTCCATGCCCAGCCAATGCTGACAACTAACCATTGGGTAGACGTTGATTCAGTCCTGGCCGCTATCGACCGATTGCGCCAACCTGCAGATAGCAAAAATGACGAAGAGCAGATCATTCGAGTCGGCCCCGAGAAGGCCGGCCTCTCCAATTACCTGGCTTCTATCAAACGTCTAGGCAAGGCCTTGAACGAGATGAAAGCGTCCAACTTGCGCGCCAACCAACAAACGATGGCCGATCTAGCACGACTCATCAAGTCTGGCAATAGTCAGCTGGAATCCCATTTCGAAACACTGCTGCGCGCTGAGACTCCTCGATCTATCGAGCCGTTGCACTTTATCACAAAAGACAAGCCTTTCCCAACACTACCTCAGGACAAAATAGCCCGGCTCGGTCTGGTGTATTCATATGTCATTGAGAGTCACCACAGCGGATCCTCTGAGCTCGCCCATATATATGCAGAGGTACGCGGCCCATACATCTCAACATCCTTGGCCAACCTTGCTGCCGCAAGTGTCAACACCGCCAAGAAGAAGAGCCCAGATGCCGTCTACCGTGCGGGGACCAACGGTATAGGGACCTACTCGCAAGCTATGGAGGGCCTTTTTGTCTCCGAATACGACAATGTGTGCAGTGTCTTCTCGCGTGAGGATTGGGGTGTGGTCTTCCAGTCAACTTGCCAGGCAGCGATGGCTGAGCTTGCCCGAACGTTGCGTGAGCTCAATGCTCATATCAAAAATCACCTCAACACCGACTGTTATCTGGCATATGAAATTACCGAGATCATCTCGGCTCTTTCAGGCAAGCTCGAAACACGCACTGGAGAATTGAAAGGGGCACTCGCTGCAGCCCTGAAGCCTGTTCGAGAGACTGCCAAGTCGTCCCTTGCGGAGCTCCTTGATGAGACTAGGCGCAAGATCAGCATGCTACAGATGTTACCCTCAGATGGCGCTCCTATATCCCTCGTCTCGGAGACAATGCAGCGCCTTCAGACGATGGTACACTTTCTACGCCCCATCTCGAGCATAATGATATCATTAGGGGACGGTGGATGGAACTCCAACGCAGCAGCTAGCGGACGCTCGACCGACGCAATCCCCAGTCTAGCATCGTTCGATATAGGAGCGGACGGTAAAGAGATCTTTTCGCATTACTGCACTGATACCATCGAAATGCTCCTCTCTGGCTTAGACCAGAAGTCGCGCGTGCTCATGAAGAGCAGAGCTGTTGCTGGGGTATTTCTGGCCAATAGTGTTGTCATCATTGGAAGAATGGTGCAGGGCTCAGAACTTCGCGGGCTGCTTGAGAACAAACTTGATATTCTCGAGCAATGGCGCAAAAAGGCAACGGCAGCTTATACGGATGTTTGCAAAGACCTTTCCGTCCACCTGTTCGACACTGTACATACCAATCGTGCGCATCGTCCAACTTCTGGACCTGTCGACTCTACTTCGATCGTCAAGGGGCTGGGAAGCAAAGACAAAGACAGGATCAAAGAGAAGTTCACGCAATTCAATAGCGCATTTGACGACATGGTTTCTCGACACAAATCATACAGCATGGAGCGGGAAGTCCGGCGAATGTTTGGGGAGGACATTCGCCAGAAATTACAGCCTCTCTATGAGCGGTTTTGGGACCGGTATCACGAAATCGACAAGGGCAAGGGCAAGTACGTCAAATATGATAAGACTTCCATTGCCGCTGTATTTTCCAGTTTGGCTTCCTGAGCATAGGGCAAAGGGGTGATTGTGAGCCTGGACCTTTAGGCACTATGGACGAGGACACGCCGATGAGGAATGAAACGACGTATGCTGCTAGCCGACCTGTAGCAGCAGTTCCGCTCTTGGTTCAAGGATGTTTATCCCAGATGAGTATCATCAATAACTTGTCACCATCTTGATTCACCCAACCAACCGATTTTCCCGATCTTGCCCGAGGCACAGTGCATGAAACCTGAAGGATTTATTCACCTGCTATGCCATCTCCCCCCTTATTTACTGCCATGCTCAATCTAACTTCAACTCCTAGCGATTCTTCAAGATCCTGGGTAGCCATGCAAATCAGGAGTCGCGCAAAAGTGATTTGAGAACAGCAACGCAGCCAAAAACATTGTTTGGTCCTCTGGCCCGTTTGAGGCTACAGAGGCGGCTGGCGAGTCGCAGAGTCATCAGGAGGGACACCTGGGACATGTGCCGCAGTAGTCGTGAGTTCCGAGATCGTTTGCTTTGCAACAGGCAGTACAGCAACTGTTGACAGGCACCTGAGATTCGACAACGGCCATGGTGAAGGTGCTGAGAAAGTATTTGAGAGTTTGGTTTAAGTCACTTGGCTCGTGTGGGGAGGACGGTGTTATTCAAGTTGAGATGGAGTGCTTTTTGCTTCAAAGGCCTGAAGGAGAACCGATCAACGGTTCCAGAAGCTTTATACTTTGTCCATCCTCAAGGGTCTGAGCCAGCAATGCCACGATGGTCTTATCCGTGGACCCGAAAGTGAGGCTGATGCTATTTCAATTCGAGTCGAGGTGGTCTTCGTATGTGGGAGAGACCGGAGATATGTGCAGGGGGGCTTTACTGCCTTCTTTCTACGGATGGATTGAAACATGAAACAGTCCCACCCCCCACGTACCTAGCGCGTCATCATGCACAGTTTTATACTTCCTTCACAACCTGCCACGGCGAGAATGAGAGCAGCCCTTCAACTGCCAGCCATAGAGGTCATCGTCATCATGCATGTGATGCAACTGTTAGTCCAGTCTCCTGGAATTTGGCGCCACGCCAGTTGGGACTTGAATCCTGGTTCCCAGTAGATGGCAGCTGTCATCTGGCAACCGACCCTTTTGGGGAGCCCACAAGTGAGTGAGTGGACTGGCATCTTCACTCTGCTTGCCCAATATCTTGCATTTCCTATATATCTTGGGCCTCGGAGGCTCCCGCATTGTAAATTACCTGGCCTCGCAAGGGCGATGCTGAGGCTTATTCTCGAGGTTATTGGGTGATAGTAACCGATTGTCGCACACTATCCCATGATGCTTAATGCTGTCCCTACAATGACAGGATACCACTCTCGGGCCTCGCTCGGGTCTTACCATGCATGCAGTGGTGCCCGAAACCAGATACGAGCAAGTTGTTTGTCGCCATTCGACACAACATGTATATACATAATCTAATAAGTAATTTACATACATAATCTAGCACATGCACATGCATCATATCCATCTGTCTCGCAGCACACCGAATTTACCTCACACGCGCTAGCCCGCTTCTCTGTCAGACCAGATTGTTCCTGTGTCGATCTCTGCTGTGATTTGAGGACCCTTAATTCGATTATGACAAGTCATGCACAGGCAGACTTCACCTATCAATCTTGACACCACTGCCAAAGATCTCGTCGATTCGCGTCCGTCGCTCCCACACAATGGCATTGTCCTCCCTCCGTTTGAAGTAGAGTATGCGGTGCTGCGGGATAAATTCCTCATCAGTCTGCTCCGTCTTCCAATGTTCCACTGCCCTCTCACGAGCTCCGAGGAAGCGGTCTTCGTAGCCAATGATGTAGTCGCCTGAATCGAAGTTGGGATCCCAGCGAAGCCGGTTGAGCACATCAGCAGCTGTGCGAAACTTGCCCAGCCCTGGTGTCTTGCCCACAACCGCAGCTCGGGATCCAGGCCCTGTGCTCTTATGCCCTTTTGATTCCTCCTCAGCATCGTCGAAATCTTCCTCTTCTTCAAGTTCTTCATCGGATTCGTCATCATCTGTCTCGCCCCCATATTCTCCCCATGGACTCTGATCAACTTCCAATGAGCCAAGATCATGAGCCCTTGCGACAGTTGCACTCATCCAACAAAATTGGGAGTCATAATACTTCTCGTCTCGGCGAATCCTCGCTTCAAATTCTTGCAGTACCGTCTGCATGGCCATACCCACCTCCTTAGCATCTTCTTTGTTTGAGTCATCGTCCCATGCAAGGCCAATGAGGTAACAACCATGATACTCAGCACCAGATGTCTCTGCTCCAGCGGACACATCCAAGAAACGAGATGGCCAAATGCGTGCGAGAAGATGCTTCAGTTTCCTGTTTATATCTAGACAATGTCAATATGATACATCCTGCCAGAGAGAAACGTCCCTTACCAACTAGTAGCATAACACAGCGTGACTCAAGCCAGCCGATAAAACGACCACTCTTTTCCTGTGACGGGCCCCAGTAATGCGCATCAATCTTGATGTATGTTTTGAATGCATGCAAAAACTCTGCAGATGCTGGGGCTTGAACTGATCCTAGAGCTGTCTCGGGTTCAATACCGAGTAGGTTACCCCAGGTACAGTCATCATCTGATAGCAACTTTCTGGCACGACCAAACTCAGAAGAAATGGTAGCCACTGTTGGGATAGACGCGATAGGAGCAGTGTTGAGTGCTGGGGCATGCCAACCGATCAGGCAGAGGGGTTCTCGGAATGTTCGGTTATATCTCAATTCTTTGTGAAAGAATGAATCAAAGACCATCGAGTTCTTCCAGTCGAATTCCGAGTAATGATGAAAGAATGTGACGACAATGTCGGCTGGGGTTACAGTTTCATTCTCGTAAGCCAGTGCTTTACAGACCGGAACAAGGAGGACGCTTATGTGAATACCACCAAGGAATCCAAACTTTGCCGAATAAATACCTCGCGCCTGGGCCCAATATTTGATGAACAAGTGTGCCATTCGATACTGTACCATATCTGGAAGTGAGCGGCGAAGGTAGAACAGATCGCGAACAGGCTTAAGCTTAGCAAGTGCCTGGAAAGACAAAGCAAACGCTGGGTCGCTGGCTGGGCGCTTCATAACTTCAGGCCATCTATATCCGAGAGTTAGCAGTTTCCCTTTGGAATATATACATGAGTCAATAGTACCTTTCAGCTATCGAAGCAGCTGCACAATACTGGAGATCGACTTTGATGCCGTTGACTTCTAACTCCAGCATGTTGCCTGAATTAGCCTTTACTCGTCGCAAGATTCTGACGCCCAAGCTCGTTGCTCGCTTCAACCTTTGAACAGCCAATGCAAAGAATGTCTTTGAGCTGAATGGGCCAATGCACAGGCAGTCAATATCAGAAGAACTTGTCCAGACGCCGAGGCCATAAGAGCCAACTGGGACCACAATGAATGTAGGCCCAGATCGGGGATCATTCTCTGAAATCGAGGACGTAGCATCTTTAAGAACCATTTCAAGGGTCTTGATCGCGCCAACCCGGTCGGTTCTCTCCTGTTCATTCGGCAAGCATCCATGTCCTTCCAAGAAGTCCTCCAAACTCTCGCTGTTAGCCAAGCCAGGAGGAGGTTGTCGAAGTGCAATTTTCATCTCAGGGACACAAGATCGAGACATATCAGAAGGCGGCGACTTTACCATAAGGCACCTTATGCCCCAGTGATCACTGGCGTATGTGGGACCACCCTGCTCCGGTGAATCGAAGGTTGTCTGACCAAACGTATTGAAACCATGCGGGTTATAGTGGCCATTTGCCTTGATCAGGATCTTGTCATATCTCTGCGGTCTGTTATTCAGCCCATTGCCAACGAGATCAGACGCCAGTGTGTTTGTCAGTGGGTCGAAAGTAGCCCCTTGTTCTCCCTGGAAGGAGTCTAAGACGTTCCTCTTCTCGTTGGCTATGTCTGAAGATTCGCCTGACTCCAGTCTCGTTACCAGCCAAGTATCTAAGAAGCCAGAATCCGAGATAGCCCGGTCGATATCTCGCAACTGACGAACAGTTTGGGCAGAAATATCATTCTTTTTCTTGGCAGCATCAATGGTGTACGTTGAAGTCGCAAGATTGAAGTCCCCAGCAATGATGCATGGATGTTGCAGAAAGGTGGCAGACAGATAATCGAGCATCTTCTGGACTTCTTTCTTTTTGGTGGCGACGGCGCCATCAGTAAGTCCTTGGCTCAGATGACACGCCATAAGGATCCAAGGTTTGAATTTTCCATCGCCAGCATCTCGTGTACCGATGCCGGGAAACCGGGCCACGGTGCAGCCTTTGTGCTTCCTATGGAATGGAAGATAGTGCCATTCAAACTCGAATCTACTCAAGACGACAGTATTGAGGAGGCTAGGTAGCGGCCCAATGCTGGTCTGATCTGGGGGCCCATGAGTGACGAAAGGATAGCGACTACGTATATCCTTGTTGGCGAGGAGGTCAGGAAGAAAATGGTCTGTGACTTCTTGGAGAACAACAATATCGGCAGCAGCACGAGCTGAGAGCAGATTTTCCACCAGAGCTGGATGCCGATATGATTGAGGAGGCCACTCAAACTCTGCCAATACATTATAAGAAGCAACAACCAATTGTTCAAGGATGACCTCGTTGGTACCCGGAGATGTGTTTGTCGACTCAGCCGTTTCCCAGGCCCCTGAAGACTGGATCGAGTGATAGCATGGCTGGAAGGCAATAGTAGACATTTTGTCTAGATGATCATTGAAACTTTGAGGCGGTGTTATCTGACGGAAGATTCCCGATTCAAGATCTAGAGTCCCCCAAAGCCTCATAGGCCGTGGTCCGCTTCCGCCTTGCGCAAGTGCGCCATCGCGAATAAGAATAGCAATTTCTTTCACTTCCCATTCTATCGGTGCCAAGAGGCGCGCCTTTTCGAGGAGAAAATGATGGGGGGCCGCTGAGGCGTCTTCACTCTGACCGATGGTCATATGAGGAACGAAGCGTTTATTTTGAGTTCCATGTGAACGACCAAGAGCATTGCAGATTATATCCCTGATCTTTGAGAGCTCGGTTGTAATAGATTCTGAGTTCGAACCCAGAAAGATAGTGTTGCGGCTTTTATGTTTGAAACAGTCAGCAACATTGAGCGCAAGATGAGGCCGATCTTGTATCACAAGCCCTTCAAGTGCTTGAGCTGCACTCCCTAGCACTTCAGGCTGGATAAATGGGTAAATAAGATTAACGTGAGGAGGCCACGCAGAATACGCCTTATCATAAAGACTTCTCAGGCGATCCACTGATGACCAAAGTCCACGAGGAGGGATAACACATAGGGCAGTCTCATGCGAGTCGAACCCATACAGTGATGTTTGTTCTGTCTTCTCCATAACTTTTATAAGATTCTCCTCCAGATTCCGGTTATATATGAGCTGAATGATGATATGTGAACTAGAAGCGCTATGCCTCAAAGAAGGTAAGCTGGATTTGAAGTGTAGTGGGGGATCCTGCTAACGTCGCAGGGGTAAGATAAGGTAGAGAGGATCGGTGGAGGGGTAGTTGTCTTGCGTATTGTTGTATCAATGAAGTTACTAACAAAAAGAAGGCTTACCTTACTTCTTTAATGCTTCATCTTCCCTTCACAAGGCTGACAGGTAATACAGAGATATATGGCCACTGACTCATAAACTTCAGGCAATTTGCGGCCTATCTGTCATTGCTACTCTGGGATCGTCAAGTTCAAACTGACCCGTGGCGGAGCAAGCCTGCGGTGTGACTCACTGTGAGCTATGCATGAGTATCAAGAATATCGACCTGGTCAACTGAAGACATTTTCAGCTGGCTATAGACCTTCCCTGGGCTGATAGTAAGTAAAGGGCACTATATCACCAGGATTGCATTTGTCGTTAGTTATGAGACACTTATTAATACCATATGTTAAAATACTACAACATTAATAAGGGCAAATTCTGCAGCCCGTGGAGCAGTCGGCCACAAACACCTCATTGAGATTCCGTAATAGCACATTACCCCATGTTCTCCGGCCCCCAATCAATAATTCCTGTTTCATGCCCCTTGCCTTCCATTAGAGCTTCAAGCTTGTCTTCGACTGTGACCCAACCGTGTCGCTTCTGTGAGATAGCATACTTGATTGGATCCCTCCACTCTCTCCACCAAGTTTCCTCACTTTGAACAATACACCTTCTGTCAGGCTCCCCGTTCTTCGCTGTAGCAAATGGCCAGACGGCTTTGACCACTTCGTATTTGTGCTTGCCAGAGAACAGGCTGGTCACACTAGTGAAGAACTGATTGACTTTGTCCGGGTTCTGTATCACGACACGACTATGGGTAACCACGAAGCTGACATCAACAACGCCACGGTAGTTGAGTGCTGCCGCGAGGCTGCGGAACTGTCCTTCAAGCCATGCTGTATCGAGATTTGTGACCACTCGTTCAAGCGTAAAGAGTTTGACAGAAGCAGGATCTTGAACGAAACGGCGGCACCATTCATCCAACCCAGCATCGCCGACTTCGGGAAGGACATCAGGTTTGAGACCTCCACGGTAAGCCAGCTCGCCATCGCCAACACATCGAATATAGTCTAAACGTTGGTTATCATCATCCGGGACTAGTAGGCTCATAAGGTTAAGTTTGATGTCAAAATCGACTTTGCGCCCCCGACTACCACGAATGTGAATCTGGGGCTTGGGAGGCACCGAGGCTTGTGCGCGGATGAGAGCGATAAGCGCCTCAGGCTTGGCCGATAGATATTCCGCACGCGATGAGAGAGTCTTATAGTCGTTGGAGAGTTTGAAGAGAGGAGGAGAGTAAAGACGGTAATCAACTCGCGGCAGTCCAGGAAAGCGTGCTGGGCCTTTATGGGCTGCTGTGGCTTGTGAAGTTGGAGCGGAAACAGCGCTTGATGGGATAGAAGGCCCAGAATAAGGCGGTAGTGTTACATGATGCTCTGGAGTCTCACCAGTCAAGACTGCGACAGGCGACGATGGGTTAGGCTCGGTGACTGCTGTGGACTTTTCCATGTGTAGTAGGTAGACAAGAAGATTAAAGATAAGAGATATTAGTTAGTAGGCTATAAATGCAATGCCCTTCGGGTAAGTGAAGATGTATGGAATGTTTTGATCAACTTTGGACAGTAAATATGAAAATAACAATACTTATACGATATTTGAGAATAATTGAATAAAAGTTACCCCGTATTACTTTGGAAGTTATACCTAAACTTATATGGTTCTTACCTGCCTAAAAATAACGTATACATACTAATTATCTATCGGGGCGTCGAGCGCCACCTCTCAGCCTTGCCCCACTAAGTAAGGTCGTCAATCAACCTGGCCAGAGCCTGAGTCTCGTTGTGAACACATAGCTCCATCCCTAGCTTTGGTTGCTATCTCAGCGTCCAGCATCTGCATTTCTTCTGCAGGGCAAGCCAACTGCCATACTCACCTTATACCTTCAACTCCTATAATAACTTCTTCAACGTTCCGCCCAGCGCCTGCTATTTAGCCAACCCCAACCATGGATTACGAGACGCTCAAGGAGCAATGGAGCGAGGTCGAGGACCGCGATGGTGTCCGTCTGAGCTGGAATGTGTTTCCCAGCTCCCGTATGGTATGTTTACAGCTTCATAACGCTCGATCTTGAGCTCACATTATACAGGAAGCCTCTAGACTCGTTGTGCCCATCGGCGCTCTCTATACCCCGTTAAAGGAGAAGCCCGATACTCCTCTCCTCCATTTCGAGCCTGTTACATGCAAACAGCCCTGTCGCTCTGTATTGAACCCGTTCTGGTATGATGCCCTTTGAAACGATTGCTCTAGTTTTATATGTTGACCTGGTACTGAAGTCAAGTCGATGTTCGTGCTAGAGTTTGGATCTGCCCTTTCTGCCTTTCGAGAAATCAGCTTCCACCTCACTACAAGGACATTACTGCAAACGCTATCCCCCCCGAACTTCACCCTGCGAATACCACGATAGAATATCGCCTCTCACGACCCGCGCCTGCACCCCCGATCTTTCTCTATGTCGTCGATATGTGCCAGGAGGCTGACAGCCTCGCCTCTTTGAAAGAATCGCTTGTGATGAGTTTGAGTCTGCTTCCCGAGAACGCTCTTGTTGGTCTCATCACTTATGGCACAATGGTACACCATTCATTTTTTTCACCATTAAGATGTCATACCACTAATACGTGTACAGGCTCATGTCCACGAGATCGGCTACGAGGAATGCGCCAAGTCCTATGTTTTCCGAGGTAGCAAGGAATATGCTGCGAAACAAGTCCAGGAGATGCTTGGTCTGTCATCCTCCGGCGTACGACCCGGCATGCAACCTCAGCCTGGTCGCCCATTCCCGGCCGGCCCGGCATCTCGCTTCCTCCTCCCTGTCCAGCAGGCCGAGTTCCAGCTGACCAAGGCTCTCGAATCCCTTCAAAAGGACCCCTGGCCAGTTGCGAATGACAGACGTAACCTTCGATGCACCGGAGTCGCCCTCAGCGTTGCCGTCGGTCTTTTGGAGTCATCTTTCCAGAATGCAGGTGGGCGTATCATGCTATTCGCCGGAGGCCCTGCTACTGAAGGCCCTGGCATGGTCGTGGGACCCGAGTTGAGAGAGCCTATTCGATCCCACCATGATATTGATCGAGACAACGTTAAGTATTACAAAAAGGCTCTGAAGGTGTGTCATTCAGTACTTCCACTCTTTAGAGCTCATTCTAATCGTCTCATTATAGTTTTACGAAAACTTGGCCAAACGAACGGCACACAATGGTCACATCATTGACATTTTTGCTGGTTGTCTGGATCAGGTCGGTCTCCTCGAAATGAAGGGCCTATGCAATTCAACCGGTGGTCATATGATTTTGACTGATAGCTTCACTTCTTCCATGTTCAAACAATCCTTTGTGCGAATCTTTGAGAAGGATGGCGATGATAATCTACTCATGGGTTTCAACGCAGTGTTGGAAGTTCTGACCACAAAGGAACTGAAGGTCACAGGTCTCATTGGACACGCAGTCTCTCTCAACAAGAAGTCGATCTCTGTGGGAGAGACTGAATGTGGAATTGGCAACACATGTTCTTGGAAGATGTGCGGTATCGACCCCAAATCGAGCTACGGAATCTACTTTGAGATTGCCGGCCAAGGTCCTGCTACACATCAACAAGCACCGCAGAAGGGCATGATGCAGTTCCTGACGTATTATCAGCACTCGTCGGGCCAGTTCCACCTCCGCGTCACGACTGTCGCCCGTAACCTTAGTAGCCCTGCTGGGGACCCAGCAATCGCGCAGTCCTTCGACCAAGAGGCCGCCGCTGTCCTTATGTCACGAATTGCTGTGTTCAAGGCCGAGGTCGATGATGGCCCCGATGTGCTACGCTGGGTTGACAGGATGTTGATTCGTCTCTGCTCCAGATTCGCGGACTACAGGAAAGATGATCCTTCGTCCTTCCGACTGGAGAAGAACTTCACTTTATACCCTCAATTCATGTTCCATCTCAGACGAAGCCAGTTCCTGCAGGTTTTCAACAACTCTCCTGATGAAACAGCCTTCTACCGCCACGTGCTCAACCATGAAGATGTTAGCAACTCACTCGTGATGATTCAGCCAACCCTGGACTCCTACACCTTCGACCAGGATGGCGGCCAGCCAGTTCTTTTGGACTCGGCCTCTATCCAACCAACTCACATTCTGCTTCTCGATACTTTCTTCCACATTCTCATCTTCCACGGTGAAACAATTGCAGAATGGAGAAAGGCCGGTTACCAAGATCAAGAAGGTTATGAGAACTTTGCTGGTTTGTTGGAACAACCCAAGGAGGATGCTCGCGTAAGTTCACACTCAATCACTCTCAATCTGTTACTAACCTCTCTAGGATCTCATCACTGACCGCTTTCCTCTTCCTCGATTTATTGTTTGCGATGCTGGCGGTTCTCAGGCTCGATTCCTCCTGTCCAAGCTCAACCCATCTACTACACACACTACTGGTCCATATGGTGGTGTAGGAGCCACCACTGCTCAGACAATTTTCACAGACGACGTATCTCTGCAGACCTTCATGGACCACTTGATGAAGTAAGTTTGAACCCCGTAGGTTGCCCATATCGAGTTGAGCTAACAAACTTTCTAGGCTTGCTGTGAGCGGTACCAATTGAGGTGGCCAATAAACGGCTTTATCGCAGACGTACTGCCATCTCAAGAAGTCAATGGAAAATCAAGTCTTACGATGGGGCGTAGATAGTGACGACGCAGTTCTCATAAGCCCATGGTGTTAGTTAAGAGACATTATAATAATCAAAATTCGAGGCCAGTCCTTCGTCGATCTATAATCTTAAGTACCTCGCTGCGTTGTGATGCTTTAGTTTACCTGTTTGAGGGAGCGGATGATGATAACACGTGATATTCGCTGACTCAGCAGTTTAGGGCAGGCAATGGTGGGGCCCACATCCTACATTTTTAGTTTTGATATTTCGCGACAACTTCAAGTTTTCTTTTCGATCAACCTGCCTGTTCCTTACTTCCGGCACGCAAACCTCGAGCCTCTGCCGACTTTCACGACACAAAAATGCGTTCGTCTCACTCCTGAATATCAGGCACGGTTATCCTGCTTACACGATGAACAGCTCCCAAGTTCGATCCCAATGAGGTCAAGGTGATGTAGGTTGATTCCATTCACAGAATTTAGACACCTTGAAACTGATATTTTGCAGCCACCTCCGCGCCACTGGTGGTGAGGTCGGTGCCTCCTCTGCTCTTGCTCCCAAGATCGGTCCTCTTGGTCTCTCCCCCAAGAAGGTCGGAGAAGACATTGCCAAGGCCACTGGCGACTGGGTATGGTATTCAATCCCATTACACATTGAAGTATACTAACAAATATATTCAGAAAGGCTTGCGCGTGACTGTCAAGCTCACCATCCAGAACCGTCAGGCCGCCGTGTCGGTTGTGCCCACCGCTTCCTCCTTGATCATCAAGGCTCTCAAGGAGCCTCCTCGTGATCGCAAGAAGGAGAAGAACATCAAGCACAACAAGTCTGTCAGCCTCGACGAGATCATCGAGATCGCCCGCACCATGCGATACAAGTCTTTCGCCAAGGAGCTCTCTGGTACTGTCAAGGAGATTCTTGGAACCGCCTACAGTGTTGGCTGCCAGGTCGACGGCAAGCCTCCCCAGGCTATCATTGAGGCCATTGACAGCGGAGACATCGACAGTAAGTCTTGTGCCCCCTGCTTGAAATTTTCTTACGCTAATATGTGATAGTCCCTGAGGAGTAAATGTTTCTCACGCCCTGTTCAGAAATCCCACCAGTATGAGAAACAAAAAATAGACTCATTGATCGATGGCAGCATGACAAATTATTTCCGTCCAGTCCTTGTGATATGCTTCGAAATTGTGAACCCTTGACTCACTCTGAAATCTACCATCATGCCCCGTGGTTTATTTCTATTTTTGTGCAAGGAAGAGGGACCTTGGCCCAATACTCACCGCGACATACTAGCGATAAAGCTCTTGTGGATGTAGCGGTCCATCATCATGGCCACATGATACAAAAACTCCCAATACAGAGTTGCAGTACTTCCAATCAAAATTCCTTCCATTTCTTTCGAGAACATCTCCCTGCCACTCTAATGGACTGCACAAGCTCTCCCTCCTCGAATAGGTAGAACAAGGCATCGAGAAATATACCATCATCTAAGCTAATCGCAAAGAATTTGAATGTAGTAACTGCAAGCGTTTTCATGGCATATCATACATTACATCGTTTCCACCATTGAAAGTGCCAGTTCTCCAAGGTTCCAATCATACCTCCTTTGAAGCAGCACACCTTTTCAGTCTGATCTAATCTGTACTTGCTTACGACACGATATCAAGCTCTGTGGAATCTTCAGGGTTAGGAGAAGGATCCAGTTGAGTTGAATCGATAAAATGCCGAGACTCTATCCACATGCGGCAAGTATACCAACGATGTGGTACGATAGGCGATATCCTCAATAGTCTCGTCGTCTCTGAGGGTATTCATAGAACATATCACTCGCATCCATGGGCATGGGTGGGATCGGAGGCCCCATTTCCAACGCCTCATGCTGGCATGGATGATGATGAATGGATCCAATGACTATCAGGACATGCTGCAGCAACCTCATAGCGCAGGGCCCTTGTATGTACGTTGCATACCTTAGGTACATTACATGCAGCTCAACAAGGACGGGAGCAATACTGGCTTGGTATGTACTCAATGTTTCAATTTGCAAATACTCGACTTGGCCTATACGTCTTCCCGCTCTGCGCCGAGTTGTTTATCTGTGTCAAACGCTAAATTGACGCAATCTTTATCTGGGATTCGAGTTGTCGTTGGTTGGGGAAGTGGGCAGCGTAAGCATGAGTGTGGATGGATGGAAGGGAAATGGTCTGTCCGCGCTTATGGCACAAGCCGGGTTGAGATGGGCCTCGGGGAGCAAGAAAACTTGGGTCCTCTATTCTAAGTGGTAAAAATATTCGGGTAGATTTGGTGTATATTTAGGACTCCTTAACATTAGTTATTTTTATCACTTGATATATATGTCCCAAGTTTTCTTCCCTCACCCTCCATCCATGCATGCTTTGAGGGGCATCACAGGCAAAGTGGTGCCCGAGTTTGAGGTGAGGTGCCTTTGTGACTCCGTCTCTCCCGCCCCAATGTGGGACGCCCTGGCCCCCCCCCGCCGTCACAGGTTCTCCACTAACCACCGGCCTTGCTCCATTGAACCTGGCGCTAACTGCCTGTCGAGCAACAAACGTGCCCATACCTCACTTACCTAACCTAGTACCTCCACTATCGATACAGCTCTCTTGTCAACTGCTTGTTCTGTTTGTATTGACCTGAAGCCTCCTTCAGCATTCGCTTGACCGATATCTAGGGATCTGGGGCTGTCATCGGACTCTGATTCCCTGTCACTGCAAACAGAAACTCTTTTGTGAGACGATGAACGCGATAGTGATTTCCCGTGCGACTTGATATTCGGTCCCTCTGCGATAGAATCGATAGACACTGCTCTACACAGTCGCCTAGAAACGCCTGACCCTCTCTCTTTCTTTTACTCTTACTCACCAACACAAAGGCCATTCTGCTGGTTTCAAGACAGCGCAAGGCTCTCTCGCAACAGCTCGAAGTTTCTGGTTCTCTGGTGTGTCGCTGGCGCTACACTCGCCTTTCTCACTCGCCCAGATGCTTCTCAGCAATCAACTCGACACTTCAATACCAAGCGCAGCCGCCAGCCATGCCCTTTAACCAACAGGCCATGACCTACAGATTTCCATCGGTGTCTTTTGTCCTGCGTTTTCAGTCAGTTTTGTTTCCTCGCCAATATACCCCGTTGTCATGTTACCTCTCCTTCAAATGTCCCCTCACGCGGTGACGCCGCCGCAGTCGAATCTCGATACCCTCTCAACGTTCCCAAATAACGACGATGCCACTTTTAACGACCATCACCCTCGCAATGTCCCAGCGCCATATCAGCAGTCATTCGCGATTCGCACCTCTCGACCTCACCGGCACACTATCCCGTACGGCTCAGTTCTTTATCCGCCACGGCAAGAGCATCATTTACGACGAAAGACACCAAACGGTACTGTCGATGCCGGATATGATGGCTCGCCGTCATTGTTCTCCCATGGTCCCCCGCCTTCAAAACATTTAGTTCTACCTCGATCAGCGACTGCTACGGCATTTCCCCTGACGGGCCCTCCAATACGCCAATCTCATTACAATGGGGGCATCGACTACCGCCGTCCATCCTCGGTCGGCAATACTAGTCTCAGCGATGACCTGCAAGCCCATCCCGGATCTTCCACTTGGGCTTATGGGAGCGATACGGCATTGCATCGTGGTGCACTTCCCACTAATCATTATGGCCTTCATCAAGCCGAAGGCCAATACATTCCTCAAGGCCAGCCTGAAGCGCCGGGGGTATTCCCTAATCTTTACCAACCAATAATACGAGCTCACGAGTACAATGTCAGGGCATTTTGCCCACCCCCTATAGTCATGAACGAATCGCTACCTTTTGGTCAGCCAGGCATGCATACGCCATGGAACTATCATGGCCGACCTAGCCTTGTCTCAGCAAGGCACGTTCAGCCGCAGGACTTGCGCTCTTTCCAGCAGCATTGTGGTTCTGATCTCGCACGTCGTTCTTCCTTTGCTTCAGGTTTTGACTCGGAAACCCAGCATCATCCTGGATTCGATTCGGGCATGCACACACAATCATATCTGCGGCCACCTCATATGAGCAGCCAACAAGGTTTCAGAGAGAAAGTATTGTTACAGGCGAACAGGGTCTACGTTGATCTGCTGGCATACGCACAAACTATCCGGAAACCGCAGACTTCCAAAGGAGCAGCAAGCCACAACACGTCTCCTAGGCTTCTTGTTTACCCTAAACCTCCGAAACCTTCCTTAAGAATATCTGAAGCCGCACTTGGACAAGATCATACATTATTCAGCAACTCCTCTGAGAATGATTCGTACCAAGACTTCCAGTCAAGGGGACATGTGGTACCCTACTTTCAGGGGCCGTATAACAGTTATTCTTCCACGGGTAATTCAACACTTTTCGCGGCAGCAAAGTCTATTTTAGATATGCTCAGCAGTCTTTGCGAACAGAGTACCTGGAGCTGGATCGATGGGATAATGCTAGGGGGGTGTTTGCACTATGGTCTAGATCAATATCAAGAGGCGTTGGAATGGTTCTCGAGAATTACCGCCCTTGACTCGAGGTAAAACTCTTCTCCCACGTGAACTGTCAAGTGGCTGTTCATTGTTCTGACTCTTTCGCAGTCATGTCGAGGCAATTACGAATAAAGCCGCCACTCTTTACTGTCTCGGCCGCCAAGACGAGGCCGAGAAACATTGGATCAGAGCTGTGGAAGTGCAGCCTAGTTACTTAGAAGCTGTTGAACATCTTGTTGGGCTTCTGTACAAAAAGCGCAGCAAAGAGGCCGTCGAGATCATCGACCACGTTCAACGCGCTCTAAGGGTATTGCCGGTATGTAACCCATTAGAAATGATTGGCAGCAGCCAGCATGCTATTTACTATAGGCCTTGGCAGGGTGCATAGCGCCTGTATTGTGGAATACTGACATGAGACAGGCACAGAATCAGCAAGCCGGATCTCACGACCAACTAGCGAAACCTCCTGGTTTTGCATCCAGTGGCTATGCTATTCCTGGGAAAGAGAACGGGCGTGTTCTAGCTCTCATACATGCAAAGGGAACCATGCTATACAGTCTTAAAGATGTGAACAGAGCATCAGAGGCTTTTGAAGAGGCCGTGTTGATCAGCGTAGGTCGCCAAATGACTAGTATACAGGATCTTGTTCGTCGAATCCAGAATGCCTTATCTCCAACAGAAACTCCAGTCTACCATAGGAGCGCTAGGCACGACACTCGGCCCTTATTACTCCCTCCTGAAAGGGCTCGTCATACTGCACAGCTCGTCTTCGGCGGCACCGGTTCTCTACCGGGACTGCAGCATGTGGCTGAAGGCTCAACCAAGCGAGCTGCTGTGCAGACCACGAGCAATTCGCTGTTATCGTTAGCTAAGATATTCCAAGATTCGTTGTCTAGCGGGCAAGGAACCCCGAACATTCTACGACGCCCTTCTGGGGTTGAAGATATCCTGGCCCTTTACTATCTATCGCTTTCCCTTCAGGAAAGCCCTTCCACGGCTAACAATGTCGGCATCCTCCTCGCCGGTGTTCAACAGATAGCATCAAATCCCCCAACTCCGAATGTTGATGTGCCTGCTCATTCAAGCATTCCCGGCATAGTGCCAGGCAGCGGTCTGGCTTTGGCTTTGGCGTACTATCACTATGGCCTACGCCTGGATCCCAAGCATGTCCATTTACACACCAACTTGGGAAGTCTGCTCAAGGACATCGGACAATTGGATCTTGCGATACAAATGTATGAACAGGCCGTGGCGTGCGATGGGACTTTTGATATCGCCTTGACAAATCTCGCCAATGCTGTCAAGGACAGGGGACGCATCAACGATGCAATAACGTATTACAAACGCGCTGTGAGCTCCAACCCCGAATTTGCCGAAGCCGTATGTGGTCTTTCTACAGCTCTCAACTCTGTTTGTGACTGGAGAGGTCGCGGCGGGGTTATCCTGAAATCCGGAAAATATGATCGATGGCACGTTGATGACAAAGGTCTGCTCATTGATGCCCGTTCTTTCGGACATGACAGCGGCCTTGTCAAGCGTGTCATACGGATTATCAATCGCCAGTTGAGTGACGCATCACATTGGGGCCAGGGGGTTCTCGATGAGAAGAAAATCGCCTCGTTTGCGCGGCAGATTAAGGACCTGGGCCTGGTCACATCGTTCGACCCAGAGCAAGCTCTTAGGGGATGGAGCAACAAACCATGGGAGGGCTCCCGCGTGATACGTTTGATAGAGCGTGCAGCTCGTGCAACGCAATGGAAATGGTATCAGGACCAGCACGTCTCTGGTAGTCAAACACATATCCAGTACACTCGGCTTCGATTACCCAGCGGGCTCAGCGTTCCTTCAGCACCAACCGTCCTACCCTTTCACACTTTCACATGCCCTCTATCAGCAAAGGATATTCGAGTGATTTCACAGCGCAATGGCATTCGAATATCTTGTTCAACACTACGGTTGCCATGGCTCCCTTCCACAGTCTATCCCCCACCGCCTCCCCCTAACCCACACCTTAACATAGGATACGTATCGTCGGACTTTAACAATCACCCCTTGGCTCACCTGTAAGATCCCCCGTCTCTTGAGTGTGTTTCCGAGTCTCTAATCGCGCATGGATCGAAATTTAGGATGCAATCAGTATTTGGATTCCACAATCCAAGTCGGGCACGCGCCATTTGCTATGCTACAACCGCAAGCGACCGATCTGTCCACCGACAGCAGATCGAAAGAGAGGCTCCTGTTTTTCGTGACGTCAGCAGTTGGCCCACAGATAAACTGGTAGAACAAATTATTAAGGACGAGATTCATATACTTGTCAACCTCAACGGTTATACAAGAGGGGCACGCAACGAAATTTTTGCTGCACGGCCTGCCCCGGTCCAGATGTCCTTCATGGGCTTTGCCGGTACTCTGGGTGCTGAGTGGTGCGATTACATCCTAGCCGATAGCACAGCCATTCCGCCAGAGACCCTACGGCCGTGGCGTGGAAACTTCAAGATCGCTGATGTTTTCAAGGACGATACGGAGGGCGAGGAGGAAGACTGGATGTACTCGGAAAATATCATCTATTGCCGAGATACTTTCTTCTGTTGCGATCATGCTCAGTCATGCGATGCGAGTGAACGATCGGTTACTTGGGAACAAGAGCAGAGGCGTCGCTGGAAGATGCGAAAGGAGCTTTTTCCTGCTTTGAGTGATGACACTATCATCATGGGCAATTTCAACCAGTTATACAAGGTACGTCCGTGGCTCATTCAGCGCTTTACCGGAGTTTCACTGACTGATCTCGACCAGATCGAGCCTACAACCTTTAGAACGTGGCTTAGAATCCTGGCACAGGTGCCAAAGGCAGTGATATGGCTACTTCGATTTCCGGAGCTCGGGGAAGCCAATCTGCGGCGAACTGCTAGGGCCTGGGCTGGTGAAGAAGTGGCCAGTCGTCTGATCTTCACAGATGTAGCTCCAAAGAGTCAGCATATCTCGAGGGCTCGTGTGTGTGACCTGTTTCTCGACACCCCTGAGTGCAACGCCCATACAACAGCGGCAGATGTTCTCTGGTCAAGCACACCCCTACTCACGCTTCCTCGATACCCATACAAGATGTGCTCTCGTATGGCCGCATCAATCTTGAAGGGCGCTCTGCCTAAATCAAACGAAGGCCGAGAGGCTGCAGCAGAACTGATCGCCGCGAGTGAAGAAGAGTACGAGCAACGTGCGGTTGAACTCGCCGCCAGCCTCAGCTACGCCATGTCAGCGGACGGCTATGGTCAGGGTGATGGCCGCTTGGCAGATATACGCAAGTTGTTATGGGAAAGCAAATGGCACTGCGGGCTCTTCGACACGAAGCGTTGGGTGAATGACGTTGAAACAGCCTATGAGCAAGCGTGGCAACGATGGGTTGCTGGCGAAGGCGGCGACATTTATTTATGAATGGGTGAGGAGCGAGGCAGCTCACGGTGTTGGCGGATATTGGACGGAAAGGTACCTATATATACATACTCGAGGATCTAACAAAGGTCTGGGGTATTGAATGTGTAAACGAGGTGTATGGGTAAGCCGGAACATGCTATTGAGGTATATCTCAGGATGGCGTTGGGGTGTTTTCCTTGCTATTTTGACTTCGCAGACGAGTAGTTCTCTCATTCACAGCAAATGGGGCTCGAGTTCCGGACATATCCTCTGGAGGTACCAGTTCATGGAGTTGATGCATTACCATGTCCTGACAAACAGGTCGACAATTACACTAATCCACTGTATATTGTAGAATCGCAAGAAACACGGGGGAGAATGGCACTTGATATCGTGTCATCGTTATTCACTGCGCTCCGATAAAAACAACCCTCACGATGACATTGCTGTGTTCTGTTAAGAAGAAGCTGCTAAATGGAGGCATCCGTCCGTCCAGGGTAGGCAAATACTTTGCGTGGTGTAGGGTGGGTGAGTTGACATACATCACAATAAGGGATGGATGGATGGATGCATGGCGCTTGAAAAAGTTGAAAGACTCCGGATGCGGCTGGTTCTGGAGCAGATCATCCGCAAGAGGTAAATGATGTGACCATATCCCCAGCTGAGGTCAGGGTAAGCAGCAGGGATCTGGACAACAAGACAGGGGAAGGGAATGGTTTCATTGGACGATGCAGACGTCAACTGAGAAGCCAGCTGAGCCGAGCTGAAAAGCCGTTGTCTGTTTCGCTTGGCACGATCCAAGAAGGGTTTGGACGCTGAAGGGAGGCCTGACGCCACAACGTTTTTCGTTTTTAGTGGCCGGTGTCGAATGGAGCTTTGGATTAGGGGCTCCATCAACGTCCGGGCGGGGGATAGACTGACTATTGCCAATATCGTCATCTGCCCATCGGAGCCTCCCTCATTCGGTCAAGAGGTAAGCCATTCATGGAATATTTTATAAAGTAGCATTCACCAAAGGGGCAACTCCTGCTGCTTTGCTTCGCTTCGCTTCGCTTTGCCAGCCAGGCCATACAGCATAGCACACAATACTGATCAGATACTGTACTGTAGATAGATAGAGATAGATGCCAAAGGAGGGAAGCTGCAGAGGGCAACAGCGCATTGTGGATTCAACAATGACAGCCGTGATGTAACCATACCTTGATTGATTGGCATGAAGATCCATCCTTTCACTTATAGTTAGTACGTGTGAAGAGCCCAAGCTGGCGGACCCCGATGGGCCTATCCACCTCTGCTCGCAAGAATAGTAATTATGCACTATGTAAACGCAGTCCAGGAGCTCTCAGTAAGTCAAGACATGTTATGACTCGAGGATCTCTCCTATGCGTATGGGATGACCATGGCCATGCTTTGCCATGTGCTGTCTGTGAGTGATCCAACGCATGGTCTGATCTGATCTCGGCAGACGCCTTGGCCCTGGACAATCTTTTCATTTAGATTTTAGACGAGCCCGCTTGCCCGCCCGTTTTTGTTTCGTTTCGTTTCGTTTCCAATGGGAGAATGGTTGGTGCAAACTGCAGCGTTGCTATGACCCCATCGTCGTTTACCCAACCCCTGCTCGTTCAGACCTGGGCGGGTTAGCATTCTCCGCACCTGATTAAACGTAGACGAACGGCCTGCAACGCAGTTAGTACATAGGGAGAAGTTAATTAGAACAAAGAACTAACTAGAGGACTAGTAGAGGAACAAGAACAAGATGATGACCGTGACGGGCCAGGGTCTAGATATTATTCGGTTGTCCAGGAAAGTGCCCATCCATCGATCACTCTGCATTTGGATGCAGCAATCTTAATTTTCCATCCATTGTAACGGTAGTCGGACAGTCGAGTCAGGGCCTGGAAGGTCACCACCGCTTTCTTGTGTGGTCTGGTCTGGTCTGGTCTCGTCTTGACTTGACTGGGTTGGGTTGGGATTAACGAAATCAGGGATGGAAATCTCTCACTCGTCCGCCCTTGATTGACTCTGAGTAATGCTTGTGTAATGGTCCTGTTCAGGAGAAAGAGCGAAAGTTGATGATGATGGACTGCCGTGTATTGCGGACAAGCCTGCATATTTTCAAAAGTACCTAAGGTACCTACATACACTCATCAGTCGAGAAGGTTTATGTAGTAGGGTTTCTTACCGGGTGAGTGAAGCAAGACACTCTAAATGCGTATCTTTTTGGGCCGAACAGGTTCGGAGGTGCACTGCCAAAAACCAAAAGGTCCGCCCGAGGGACAATCAAACAGATTACATAGGTACCCTACAAAAAGAAGCCCGAGCAGAAGATCGGCCAGTAGTCTTAAGAGGTAGTGCACCCTTGACCCTGCTGACTACACATGGCATTGGATCCGTCTGTTAATCCGAAGATCCCAACCAAATGGAAGGGTTTAGCGTAGTAGTACGTACCTAGCTAGGTAGCTAGACCTGCACTGTAGCATTGGGTTTGGCATTGACAGTAGCCACCCGTTGACGATGATCGCCCTGCTTCATACCCTGGTCCTGGCCGTCAATGCACAGGACGAACAGGCCCACAGCGCACACGCTGGTAGCGATGGTGACGGTGAAGTATGTGACCCTGGCTCTGAAACGACTCAGTGGTGGACAGTACGGATACTCAGTCAATCGATCAATCCATGTTCCTAGTATGCGTATCCGTAGTAGACAGAGACTATCTATTCCCAGTGACCGTCATAATATCCAACAACCCGATAATATCATACTCCGTACAGCAAGCATTATTCAGTCTATCAGAAAGCTATCGTAACTTGCCTGTCTGCATACAAACACGAAGCGGTTGAACCGAGAGAAGCGGATAGGCCGATAAATATCCATTACAATAGTGGTTCAGAAGGGCTGGTTTTCCCTCCCTTCTGGTATCATTCGTATTAATACAGCACTCGAATCAATAAGGAATTATTCCGATCTACCTCTATCCACTTCAAAGTCCCCCCTAGATGACAACTGAGCTGTCAACTCATGCAGACCATACAACAGAAGCCTGAGTGACTGGCTGGCTGTTGGGATGTGAACTCGAACTAATGGATGACAATAATATACAAGCCAGCGGCGTTGAACTTGAAGGTGTATCAAACTCTAACAGGCGAGTGACTTACCAGATGCGACAGTTACAGGCTGAAATCGAGGGCGCACTACAGTGGCTTAGTAGACGGTAAGGTCCGAGTGAGTTGGGCCGAGGGCAGACCTCTAGGCGGCTGCGATATCTGTCGATATCCAACAATAACCTCCACTGTCTTGACAACAGCCCAGTGGATGAAGACGGTGCCGAGCTGATACGCTGAGCCCACCGGGCTTGTACGATGTAAGTCGTCGCCCACTTACGCAACCAACAGCCAGCGTTATGTTAATCGGTTGAACAGTACCGCCGTCCTGTAGGAATACTTGACACCTCTTTGGATTCAGTGGGATCAGGTGAGGGGGAACTCATCCAATGAACGAGGCGAAGGGCATGATAACCAGGACAGTTGAGTTCGTTTACCAGTGAACGGTGGAGCAAGCCCTTGAGTTGTAGGGTTTGGGAAACGACTGCGGCAACAAAGCCCAAACTGCTTACTGGTAAATAAAACAGCTGCCTGGAGAGACTCAAACTCAAGCACCTTATCGCGCCGACTAACAGTGGCAGGTGTTTTGACACAAGGTAGTCATGGCTGTGCTGTACATAGTAGTTCTCACCAACAAAATAAGAATGGCTTGTCTTCTGCGTGACCAACATATAGACTGCAAACAACACAGTGGCTCTGGACTTTATTTTTCCATTCCACGATGGTGATATGGGTCCGCACGAGCAAGTAAGTCCTTGGCGGATCTTGATCTGATTTGAAATCAGGAACTCGTGAGAAACAACCGCTTCCAGCCCAGACCAAAAGCCCTTTCAAGGTCTAGGTAATACGCCATATCAACAAGTCAGGAACTACACAGTAGCTCCAACAAGGCAGCTCCGACAGGATAGTTGCAGTGACATGAGAACAGCCCAGAGCTTGAGGCACTCAGTAGCTCTACAAGAGATGAGTCAAGCGGGAGCGTGAATTCTGTCAAAGGCTTGCCCCAAATGTTTATTTCCTTGATTCTGCTTTGCTCAACCGAACACATACATACATACGTACATTGTTTTCAAAATATGAACTTTATTATACATACAGTCTTTGACTTTCGGACCTCGATTAGATCACCAGCTCGTGTGCGTGCTGTTGATGTATAGCTGCAAGCATTCTTTCTGAGTACTGACTGGTTAGTGATCTAGCTACGGACGGGGTTAATCGCATCCGGTCAACGTTCAGCCAATCAACGAACCGCCTCCGCAAAGTTAGTAGAGTTGCCCTTCCGTTGCCGCTATGAGAAGTCCTGTCAGTCAGTCGCTGAGTGAGAGTGAGAGAGTGTCGCTTTGACAGCAGCCCAGCGGGTCAAGACGCCTAACCAATCCCGTCACGATGCCTACCCTCACCCCGCTACACCCCCCCGGTGCTCTCCCTCGGATACTTTACACCCTGCAAACAACCTTTTCCGCTCCATTCACTCCCCAAAAGTGATTTGAGATAAACCAGATTTACGCCCCCCCTGGCTAAGAGCGCCACAGCCCCCAAGTCGAACTCGACAGCGGACATCCTGGTGGCAGATCAACAAAGTTACCTTACTTTAGGTTGTTGACCCAGAACTCGGCCACTCCAGCACGTACCTGTCCTGTCCTGTCCTCCTGGCCCTGTTCAGTTCTTTTACCCTTCACACCCCTCCCCCCCGGGCCTCGTCCTTGCTCGTTGGTGTCACGATTTTACTTTCCTTTTACTTTGCCTTGCCTTACACCTCTTCCCCATACATTAACTTCCATACATGTATAGGCTTCATGCCTTCCTTCCGCCCCATTCTTTTCTCACGGATATTTTATCACCTTCCTTCCTCCTTCTAAATCAACTTCCATCTCTTCCCCAGAGCCTCATCTCTCTCCATCTCATCACCATCTTCATACAAACTAATCCCAACACCTTGACAACAACTAATACATCACACCAAGTTTCAATAATCTCACTTGAAACATCGTCACCAAGAGGCACCTTTATACACCAACACTCACACACATATATATACATATATACACACTCGCCACCAACCAGTGGCCGTCACCCAACATGAACAACACCGCTCCCACCCAGCAGCGGAGAGGCCCTTGGTCACAATATGAGGATGTGTATCTTATGGAACTTGTTCGCACACATGGAGCTCTCAACTGGGTTCGCATTGCGTCAACCCTGGGAACCCGAACACCAAAGCAGTGCCGCGAGCGTTATCACCAAAACCTAAAACCAACACTCAACCACGAACCCATCACACCCGAGGAAGGTCTCATAATCGAACGACTTGTCGCGGACCTCGGGAAACGCTGGGCCGAAATTGCACGCCGTCTCAATGGCAGAAGCGATAATGCTGTCAAGAACTGGTGGAATGGTAGCCAAAATAGACGCAAGCGCACGGATCGACGACGTGCTGCACAGGATCACCACGATAGCTACTATCCCCCGAACCGCCCCGGACTATCCATCTCTACACCAGCCATGCCCATGCCTGGAGCACAACTCTCGCCCCTAACTGGCACTGCCATACGTCACCCCATGAATTCATGGATTGAGGCTCCTCTCCCCTCGCCATGCTCTTCCGACTCTGCTGAATCCGAAATGGGATCCAACTATACCACATCACCTTCCCATCAGTCCATGCAACTCGCTGTGCCTGTCGAATTGCCACCGCTGCGTCACTCAAGCTTGCCAACAGCTGGTGACAGGCTTCCCAGCTTTGACAGATTGGCTCCTCCTCCCCATGCTTATGCGGACAGGCCCGAGTATCAACCCAGGTTGCCTCCTTTTGCTCCTCAAGCGCAACTACCCACCGCGCCCAACTCGCCTGTACAGCAGCAGCAGCAGCAATCACAAAACCGAAAGGCACAAGATTCAAGGATGCATCTCTCCGCCCTCATGGATTAAGATAATGTCGCAGTTATACGGTCGAAGATGGGCCTTGGCCACGCATGCAATGCGATGGTATGTGCGGTAACGTGTAGATATTGATCGGGCGTGCCGTTACCGCGAACTGTACAGGCCGTGACGGAGTCTTACAGGGTCCAGGGGACATTTGTTTTGGCAAAAGATACCAGGCGTTCAGGGAAAGGTTTCTCGGAATTGAAAGCGAATGATGTTTTTACGAAATACTAATAAACCCGAGACTAGATCTCGAATGACGGTTTAATCAAATACAATATACTTTGGATTATCCAACCCCTCCGGATGTCTGTCCTGATATGCACACATGTGATAATTGTCTTTCGTAGATGCATTCAAGCTCATAATGTCTTGCCATGATCTGAAGGCTCTAACTTCTTAAGACCTTGGCTTTGAATCGGCCGGCTTGAAACGCTTGTCAATGTACCGGGCATACCAATATTGCCAGAGGAACCGGGTGGGGGAAGGTTGACATTGGAATGGCAGCGTGATAGTCAGGACACAGAACTACGAGAGCAGCTAGGCTGCTTGGTGGTCAAAAAGTCCGATTTGACAGGACAAAGTACGCTGGCTGTCAGACATGCGTTGGGCGTTAAACCTGTCCTGATGCCCTGAGAGGAGCAGTGCAGAGCGGAATCACAGTCACAGTTGCAGTGGTAGTCTTAACGGGTAAGTTTCTCTCTCTAAGTATGCGCCAAGAGACGTAACTTGAGTTGTGGAGTAGAGTTGCTTCTTCATAGGGCAAGCAAGTAAGGTAGGTAACCAACAACAGACATGATCCATGCACGCCTATTGTGGTGGATGGGAGGGATTTCCCGGTCACCTCTCTTTTTCTCAGAAAAAAAAGGAAGTACGCCTAGCCGCAGGACCAAGGTCGACAAGCAGAGACATAGATAGAGACAGGGACACGGAGAAGCCAAGACATGCATACACCGGCGGGGACACGGGATCGACGTTGATCTATACTATACGGATACTGATAAAGGCTCAGACTTGCATTGTTGTGAGGTATCCGTACAGATACTGCACGTACATACATACATCAACTTACATACCAAGATTCAGATGCAAAATCTCGATTCCACACCCCTAGTCCACGGCTGAAAGTCGATAGTACCGTGGTGTAGGAGCCCGGGCAATGGACGATGCAGACGGGGCCAGGGGGGTCATTGTTTGAGGGGATACAACTTGGGCAGTGATTCAAGGTACGAGGCTCCATCCGTAGGAAAGGCGGATTCCAATTTCTGGTGGGTATCTTCTTTACCGTTCAAAGTCATTAATTGATTGATCGATTGATTGATCGAGGTTGATGGCTCTCCTGTACTCTTCTGTCAGCCTGGCACCAATGGATCCGATGACACTAACAAGGACCAGTTGGCTGGCACCCTAGTGGTGGTGCAGGCCCAATAGGGACCCCTTCCCTCGGGGATGGCGCTTTGATTTGTTTCTTATTCTTGATTACTGAGCTCTCTTGGTTTTGCGGAATGTCGTGCCCTGTTGGTTGCGATCGGTGCATCCACAGGGACGGGATCTGCTAACCTGAGATGAGCGGGTCTCTGTTGGGGTTTGTTCCCTGCTACGGTAGAAGACTTGAGTATCACTGAATGAATGAAGGGTTGAGTGAGTGGTTGAGTGATGGTTGAGTGATGGTTGATTGAACTACACTGCGCTTGATTCAAGGCGTTAGCTCCATGACGAATGATCGATGATTGAAGGATGCATCTGACTAGCTACCGGTTGGACGGTGTCCCGAGCGAAAGGGAACCCATCGTTACTGCTCTAGGCGCTGGACTAGTCCTGAGTCGGAATATGGCATGGCCCAACCTGGAAATTTGAGCAAGACAGGGTAGTATCGTGTGCCGTTGCTGTGATTGCTTCCGTCGACGCAACGCTTTTTTCGGGTGCGTGTGGCCCCAAGAGTCAAAGGGCGCGGGTTTTGGACTGAAGATGATGGGTGTGGATTTTATTAGTGACTGACTAAGGTACCCACAGTCACTAACGGGGGGTCTATGTAAGCACTGAGCTGGGCTGCGCTGTGCTGTGATCCATGCCTGCATTGCATTCATCGACAATGATTATTGATTTGATCTGCTTATTGGATGGATATTGGTGGAGAGATCGGGGAGCCGCCAACCGCCCCGGCCTCTGTGTGATGAATGTCTAGCAGTTACCAGTATCTGACACGATCCGTGTGTTCAGTTCTCTCTAGGCTCAGGCTCCCTTGACTTATTGTCCTTACTTGGTGAGTAGAGTTGCTATTATTGACCTGACCTGGCTGATGAGTACGTTCGCAACTGATGCTACTTTCATCTCTTGATTGCTTTTGCGTATTCGATACCCTGTCTATATGCTACTGTACACCCTGGCTAAGGTAAGTACTAGGTACCTAGGTAGGTATGGATTCCATTTTTTTCCTTTTTCCTTCAAGTCAGCCCCATCGGTCATTTGCGACATTCGATCTGGCACCTAATTCAACGTTAATCTGGTAGTGAGGAAGGATCTGCCTCGAGTCAAACAGGGTACAGTGCACTTCCAAGGATGAGCGTTGCTCTTGTTGCCCATGCTGTGTGCACAAGCCTCCTCTGCCTGACTCAAACCCAGTAAAGCAAGGACCTGTATCTTCAAGCAAGTCTCATCGGGAATATTTATCCTCCATTTACATACAGTGATCGACATAATTGTCTACGGTATTGTACTGTACCTACTTTACATCACCCCACCCCTTATCCCTCCTTCTTACACGTATAGCCATGTATCCATATCTCGACCAGTGCCGAGGTTGGTTGACCGGCATCGTCTTGGATCTCATTTTAATCTGTGATACAGGGCAAGGCGAGACGGAACCATCCACCAACCCAGCATCGGCAGTCACTGATGTTAGATGCAGGTGCACTATCCAATACCATCCATGTCCGTCTGTCTGGGCTGTCTTTGGGGGGCCTGGGGAGCCGGAGTGTACTAGCGAGGAGGTGAGGTCGACTGCCAAATGAGGCCTCTGGGAATAGCTTCCTCTCCTCCTTTCTCCTCTCTTCCTCGGCGCAGCTGACATCTGGTGGTGCTTAATCTCATCAACGTCGGCACTCACTCACTCAACCATCTTTCAACTGTCTGTAGAGTGTGTGTGTGTCCACAGCGCGCAACACGGGAGCCAATCTTGAGCCTGTAGGGACTGTACCCGTCACCGTCACCTTGGCGCCGATCCCGCTGGTCGGGCAAGGCTTGCATGGGAAAATTACCGTGCTGTACCCCAAGTGATCGAATCTACAGGGATCCTTGAGCCAATCACCCGGGAAGGACAATTCCCGACGATACGATAATCCATGTCTTTATCATAATGGCGGGTTAGGGGTCGATGGGAGATCGCTCACAATTTCTTTTCTTCTCTTTTCCAACCATAATGACGTGCCGGGCCGGCAATTGTCAGTCCGAATAGCTTCGGGGGGTGTTTCTCAGCTCAACCGCAAAGGTTTCAAGATTCACTCGTTCATTCGGTTTCTTTTTTCCCAGTGCAGAACGACGAACCAATCATTAATCTGTCTCAAACACGTACCTCGGCGTTGCACTTATGCAACCTCGCATTTCTTGTGCAGCATCTCGGGCAGTGGAACCAATGTTTCTATTTTCTGCTGGTTCCGTGTGGATGGTACGAAATCTCACGGTCGTTCCTCCCTCCTGCATGTAACGCAACGCAACGCAACACAACGCTGGCAACGCAACTCTCGCAGGCGCAGTTGAACGTCAGCCAGCGTTGTCGTAGTCTCAACGGTCACAAATAAGGGCGAGGGGCTAAGTAGGTTTTAGTCAAGATGGAGACGAGCACAACGGGGGATATCGTTGTAGTGCACCCTTGTTCCAGGATACGAAGAGCCACTGATTGGATCAGAAGCCAGCTGACGATTCCCAGGTTTGGAAATAACATACATTGATGAACAATCAGGTAGTAGGGGTTTCAGGCGCTTGATCGAATTATTGACCTTTAGGCTCCATCAGCCAACCATGGCGAAGAGCTCCAATTCCACAGCAATCAAACCGAAAGATTGTTCGCAAGCTGCCAGGTGGGTAGGTGGGTAGGTGGGTGTACAGGGTAGTAGTGTCACCGATGAGGCGGGCTGCCCGTTTAGCTGAGAGCTGGAGCAGGGTTCTTGGTGGGCAGCCGATGACATTCGGGGTGGCTCACATGAAACTTAGACGTTGCAACCCATCGATGACGACTACGAACTGCACGAGGAGCGAGTGCACTGGGAAAGTAAAACTCCAAACCTCGAATTCAAAGTGAATCAGTTGCAATCGAAAAGTCTAACTCACTACAGACAGACAGACACGAATTCTATGTACAGGAACGAGAATGACAAGATCAGTCTTTATTGCACACCTGTCGTGAAGCAATTGATGATCTGCGAGCGGACATTTTGTCTGACTCTCGATCCTGTTACCGTCTGTACGGTTGCTTGTTACATCACCGACTTCAGCCTTGACGGTCAGTCGGTCAAGTCAAGCCAAGTCAATATCAATCCTGGGCAGTTTTAAAATTGCATGCCTTAGCAATATGGACTTTTTCAAAATCTCCTTTTCCGTTATTAGAAGCTCAGTTCAATTCAGATCGATTGCGATCATCAGCTAAGAGGTGTCCATCCTGGCCCCAATTTTACATACATACAGACAGCATCACACTGAATCGACCATCCACACCCCCCTCTCGCCCTCTCGCCCTCCACTCTGCTCGTAAACTTCCCAGAGATCGAGTTGAAGAAATCGAGCTACCGTATGCTGTGTGTTCATAACGTCTGAGACAGAGACAGGCAATTGGATGGATCTTGTGCGGACGGCAGCTGGGGTTTATACCTTAGCTTAGGGGGGGGATGGCAGTCTCAACGGTTTCTTTCCAATTCACGATTACTGATCGCCAGGGGCCTTCCTGATACTGAGTGTCACGTCACGATGGCTCTGTGTTTCTGTGTTTCTGTCTTTGTGTTTCTGTGTTCGGTCGGGAGCTTGGGCCATGTCCCGAAAATCTTCGGGCGCCCGTTGCGTTTCGGCCTTTGGGCTTGTCGCTGTCTGGGTTGATTGGGTCGTTTGATGTGCCAATGGACCATCACATCATGCCCTGTTCCCCTTTAAGAATGATCTTCCTTGGTTTCTGTAACCCTTGTCCCCAGAGTCAGACCCTTCTGACCCTGTCAAGCTGATGCTTCCCTGGTGCTTCCACCGTTCTGGCGGCGCCTGTCATGGAGACATGCACACACACACACACGGATGGAGACCGTTGTTGATCAGATCCATTGTTTGTCCAGCTACTGTGACTTGGCCATGCTATGACATGCCATGCCAGCCGACCGACCGAACGAACAAACAGACAACTGTCTTGTTTACTGACGGGGCTGGCTAGCTCAATAGCACTATTGAGTAATTCGGTCCACGCGATTCAGATAATCATATCCGGTCATTGACTATTCACTCATAATCAAACTGGCCTTTCTGTCTCTGCTTTGAGCCTTGACCATGGCGGTTGAAACTATTTGCGGTCTGTCGACACTTGGGTGACTGCTTGCGGCTTAGATCGTGCCGCTACTTGTTAACATCGAGTCAGCCACAGCGGACGGGTTTTTTCCACGCTGGTGCGGATGGGGATGATCCATGCCAATGTCTCGGATTTGAGCATGGATCATTAACCCAGCTAAAAGGTCCACTACCGACCGCTCCCGCTCACCGTTGGCTAAATCCACACCCCGTCCATCTTCTCTCTGCTCTGTCTCTCTTAGCGCACAAAGGCCGCTCCCCCTGGCCCCTGGCAGCTTGGCATTGCTCAGGCCTGAACGCTTCTTGAGTCGTCGTCCATCTGTCTGGCAGACACCCCCCCCTAGTCTACTGGGTTCAGTCGTTGGTGCTGGAGCTGGTGCTTCTGTGTCGCAAGGGCCATTACGATGGATAGTTTCAACCCGGATCGTGGGAAGGTTTCATTGCACCTCGTCTTATCTCCATTGTCCTACGAAAAAGAAACCACTGCGCATGTATCGTGTATGTATGTATGCATATACATACAGGACATTAGTTGGGTAGCTTGCCCGCCTTTTGGTCCGAGGTCGCGTCCACTGCATTTGTACTGGCCGTTGTGGAAGTCCTGGTCTTTTAGTGCGTCACGACAACGTTGAGATTGTCCTCGATGTCCTTGCTGGTTTCAAATGGTGAGATCGAGTGTTTACGTGTCAAGCAGGGCCCATCAGCTTGAGCATTACACTGACTCTCTAATGAACGTATGCATGAGAAAATCATTACCCGAATTTGAGTTTCATTCCTGTGTTCTGTGTTTGTTCTGAAAACAATGCAGAAAACTCTCCTGGAGGATGTGATGTAATCCATCCACTCTACCAGCCGCATATCTTCATACTCAGGTCGGAGGTTTCGCCAGCAGCAGAGGATGGAATCCTAGCAACAGCTACCTCGGTATGGATATGCAACCTGTCGCTACGTAAAACTTTGTCCCTCCAGGGTACCACATTGAACTGGACGCATTGTGCAACCAACGAGGCAAATACCGGCTGGCACAATGACAAATCTTTGCAAGGCCTACGACCGGGCCAAATGCGTCCATGAGGCTTCGCGACAGAGGCATTCCATTGGGACAATTCCCCTTGCTTGCTGACTTTGTTGGTCGCCATATTAATGTAGAACCGGCCCTCTGTACCGGGTATTCCGTGGAGACGGGAGCTCTAACTTAGTACCTAGTAGGGAGCAGCCTAAGCAGGTAGGTAAGCAAACAGCCCAAGGCATCCGGACCAAGAGACCCAGTCCTGCGGAGCCACGCGCATTGGAAGCAGGAAAGGAGAAGAGACAACTAAAACATAAACTACTAGGTAGACTAATAAATGGGCAAGCAGCAAACAAGCAAACAAACCTACACATTCTGCTCGACGGTTGAAGAAAGGACTTCTTGTGTCTGATCCCCCTAACCAAGAACAGACAGGGGTGCGTGAATTGGATGGCATGGCATGGGAATGGAGACAAAATGGAGACAGGGAAAAAAAGAAACTGAGAGGGAATAGAAGGGAAGGGAAGGGACGGACGGGAGGGAGGGAAACTCAACGAACGCGGATGTTTATGGCCTCCGTCTAAACCAACAACAGGTCGGGCTACAAGACCCAGGGATCTGGATTCAGCAGTCTCGCTTATCGCCGCGCCGCCGTTCGGGGGAGATCGAGCAGGCACTCACTAAGCTAAACGTAGGTAGTGGTAGGGTGCTCGATCCGCCAGCAACAGCGCCAACCTGGAACGCACTCTAACTGGCGCTAGTTAGTCATCCGCTATCTTTACCTCAGGCACCCCTACAGCTCTGCTCTCTTAGTATTCGAGTTGGCCGCATACGGATCACCTCGCTCACGACTAACAGCTTGGGAAAACTTTATTTCTCCTTCATCGCCCAATGTCCAATGACTTGGCCGACGATCGAGCTATAGTGAAGCCATCACCATCGTCTCTGACGTACCCATTCCGTATCATCACTGCAATACAACACATTCGTCGATTTACAGTACAGACAGACATACATTTGCCCCAATTAGTACTCACAGCATTTCAGTGCATTGTCCTGCGACCAGAAACAGAACACTCCCTCGAACACACAAGATAGATACTTACCTAGTGTGTGCTTCAATCGGCCGAGGCTCCTTCAATTAAGCGAAACCGGTGAAAAACACCAACAGAGACGTTGCACGACTCAGGCACGACTCATCTCTCCGCTCTTGACCTCAGGCACAGCTCTAGACTTTGCTAGACCATCGTTTGAATAACGACATGCCCTGGTCTAGTCGCATGCCATGCTGTCGCTGAGGAGACAGACTGATAGACGCTTCGTCTACCTTACCCGTCCCGTTGATGGTTCCTTGATTTAGCGACAGTCACATTCCTTACGCTGTCGATAAAGCATGGCTCGATTCAGCAGGCGCTGTATTAGCATTCCTGTCGCGAGCGCCACTCTGAGCGGTTCCAAGGTCTTTTAACCTTAATTCGTCAAATTCACTGAGTCTTGAACTCGATACAAGGTTCGGCACCGGCGTCTTTGCCTTGGCTTGACAGGCTGTTCCGGGCTTGTCTAGTCTTCTCCAGGTTTTACCACAACTGCTCGTTTGTTTGCTCGTTGCCTTTTGTCTTCTAGGGCTAGATCCCGTGTCGCTCATCGTGCCCGTCAAGCCCGCCTCACCCGTGTCACATCCGTCGTCACATACTATGCTTCTTCCGTCGAGTCTTGAGCCTCGTCGATGTGACGCCTCTCGGTCATCCGAACATCCTTCCACTCCGGGTCCTATTGCTTGCATCATTCGTCACGCCGAGTTGAGTAGAGTTGTTGGCCTTCGCCCCGTGGGACCTCTCTCATCGTGTGATATTCCCAACACCCCCATGCTGTCCGTCATGCAAGAAACGCCATCCGACTCCCCCTTCGTATAAACTTTCGCCGTTGATATAATGGAAAACTCTAATTGCCCTTATGTCCAAGGCTCCACATGCTACTGACAAAAGAACCTTTTGGGGAGTTAGTCAATCACCTCCAGGCTCGATATGAGAAACGGCACTGAGGTCTGACGGCTGGCTTATCTTCTGAAGTGGCTAGAGTCGCAGGTCTGACGCTCCGGGGTTGTCGTCAATGTCCGGCCCTCGCTGCTCTATCGTCCGTATCCACTCGGCCGATCTCGACCTACGGTTCTCTTCACAGAAACGACCAGTCTCTCTACTAGTCATCGGTGCCTGGCTCTTCTGGATATCTCTGCCCAGAGCAATTCCAGACCCTCTGGACCCGCCCAACCGTACAGCTGTTGTATCGTCTCCAGGCACAAACGAGAATTGACGATGATGGCGAGGGTTATTTTGGTGGCTTCTTCGATCGCACCGGAGCTCAGTAACCGTATCCTGGCTTGACTGGTTTTGCGTGAGAGATGTGGATGTAGAGTTTGTCCGGCCGACAATGCCAACCTCCTCCATTAATGTTGACTCTTCGGTAGAATCGCGCTCCCTCCTCGCACTACCTTTGTGTGGCGACATGTCTGCTGTGCCTCGTCCATCTGGGCCAATTGAGAGCATTGAAGCACTTCGTGGATGCAGTTCTTCTCGGCCTTGCTCAGGGCGTGTCCTTCCATCGCTGTCTGCATGTGTCTCAAGTCGGCGAGCGCCGGTTGTTGCTTTCTTCTTCTTCTTGAGGTGATCCTGGACTCGGAACCCTCTGCTCAACCTGATCTCGTTGCTGGTATCCATGGTTCGTGTTCGAGATACTGTTTATAAGATGTTAGCATGGAGCGGATATTAAACAAGTATGGAAATGAGCATGAACACTTACACACCGTATCTTGTCGTGTTAGTAAGGTGGGATTACGTTCGTTCTTGACGGTGACTTCAGGGACTGTTTTACGTCAAATGTTAGGGTGACCGGCCGAGTGCTTCACGGATGGACATACTTACCTCCATTCGAGGTGTCCTCGTCGACCACGTCACTGCTGATGGTCCTTTGCCCTCCTGTGGCAGCTCCAGCTCTTCCCCTGAGGAGACTACCGGCCCTGGCGAGTGCCACAGCCTCCATGCCTTGATCAGACGTTTGATGAATAAACATCTCAAGGCGTTTAACCTCAGCTTTGTACCGTGCATCCTGGACCATCCAGTGTTCTTCTATGGAGTTGTGTCGACTTGCCTCGTCCTTGAGTGCCATTTTTGCTTCTGCAAGCTCTTTTTCGAGCTTGGCAATCTTTCTGTGGCGAGTACCATAAGCTTCGCAAAGGAGCAAGATATGTGAGCGATACTCTGCGGAAAGTGCTTCGCTTGCAGGATTGGACATTACTGCAACTTGCAAGGTTTCTGCCACTTGGTCAATGGAAGGGCTGTGCCAGATCTGCTGGCCTGCATTGATGAACAACTTGTCTACTTCGTCCAAACTGTATTCCGCCTCAGCCGCCGCGGTAGTCGCCTGGTTTACCTGAGATACTCCTTGCCAGCTAGGGAGTCGCGTCATGCTCTTCTTCACGCGGTGGCCATGAACTTCTTTGCTCTTGGGAGGATCTTTGTACAAGTCTTGTAGGGCTGCTTCGGAGCGACGGTACTTCAGATCGTGCTGTCGAGCTCTGTTGCCCCCAAGAAATCGTAGCCAGCTTTGGTCCGCCATGATGCGTTGCATTTGTTTTGGTGTTTGTCTGTTAGGTATGGAATTTTATGAGGATACTGGAATATGTACTCTGGCTGCTTGAGTGACTGATACTGATCATAAGGTTGGCAAGCAGGACGTAAGGTAAGGTATCTGCTACTGACTGTCACTGCCACTGTTAGTGACAGCCATTTCACCTCAAGAACAACAAACTCGGTACACGGGCATGCAGGCACGTACGTCACCGCTCTTATTCACAGTCCTTCACCATCCCTAAGGTAAGGTAAGGTAGGTACCTAATTCATCTGCCGTCCGTTGGATGGGCGCATAAGGTACCTACCTAATTTATACATTGTACCTACCTCTAACTCAGTCGCATTGACATGACTGAAACGTTCGGGTCCACAGACATTTCCTTTGCAAGTCCATCACTATCGCACATTCATTGAGCAATCCTCTGTGAGACCAGAATCGAACAACTCTGGGGTACGAACTCTGCCCCGTTGCCATTTGTGCACTCAAACCTCCCCCTTGATCCACTCGCTCTCACTCAGCCGCCAGCCAGTCCTGAATGAGTGTTCTGCTTCCGCAACGATCGATTTCATTTCCGATGTTTGCTCAGGCTCATCTATTTCTAGGTAGCCCATCTTCCCCGTCGATGTTGATAACGCACGGGTTTGTCCAGAGCCAGGTTGTTCTGAGTAGTTCACAAGTGATTCGAGGATGGTCGAGCTGGTGTCTCTCTTGAGAGCTGGCTGAAGCGGCATTATACCGCAATCGTTCAATTCGAGAACTCTCGCTTTGACACTGCGAGGAGAATCGGATCGACCTGGGAAGCTGGTAGTGCTGGCTATGCTGGTATCGGTGTGCTCTATCTCCTCTTGGATATCAGATAGAGAAGTGTATTCATGCGCCTGGACCTGCTTTTCAATATCTCCATGGTCTACAGGCTTCTTGATCGGAACTTCGGGGAGAGGACGAGCTGAGGCTTTTGGTGGTGCAATTATAGGGGCTGCTTCGGTCAACCGCCTGGGACGTGTTGACGAACGGGGCTCCCCCTGGACCGACAGAGCATCATCCGATACTGAGCTACTTGGACTCTCTGTACAAATATTACCAATACGAAGAGGCTTGATGGAACAAAACCCTTCGCTCGCGTGCTCAGCCACGTCCTCTTCCATGTCGACTGAACTGTCGTCCAACTCAGGATCCGGTGCGAGGCTCAGTTGGCGCAGGTTTAGTAACGATCTATAGAGAAAACGGAAAGAGACGAAAGGTGACTCCTTTGAATCGATTAGGATCCAATCGTAGAAATAGGCCTCATCTGGTGAATCGAGGAGACCACCTGAAGGCGACCTGCAACTTATTAGCCTTGCGTCACTGAACATCTATGCAAGGCACACCAACCCAATACCGTATGACTCCTGACCGCGGTGGCCTTCTAGTATGGGTAATCTTCGAATCCGGCCCTTGGCCCGAAAGACTTGGACCTCTATCAAGCCGCCATCTTCTGCAACTGATTGATGCGCATGTGGAAGAAACGAGAAGCAACGTGCCTCGATCCCGTCCCTGATGCGTAACACGCCATCTTCCTTGTATTTCCAGCGCTCGCTTGGCTCACAGAGGGAGCGTGTGATGGAACTTGAAGCTCCATTGAGAACCTTCACGCCACAGTTTGTAATGTTCCGGCCATTCATGAAAATCTTGAAATACAAGTAGCATGGCAGTTGCGACGTTTCGTTGAGTGCATAGTGGATTCCAAATCGTGATCCTAAACCCAGTCAGGCAGGGCTTCTTGGGGGCTTTGGTTCAGACAAAGACAAACCTGGGTCTGAGGGGATGTAGACAGAAACCCGAGGATTGGTCTTCCGAAGTTGGCGTGGCAATGAACGAAGTCGGCTCGAGGCGGCGAGACTTAGGCAAGACAGTTGATCCGCAGACGGCAGAACACTCTGAGAGGAGGAATCCGAGAGAGGAAACTCGGGGAGCTTGGCCAGTTCGGGTTGAGTGACGATTGCAACTTCAATTCCCTCAAGAGAAGGCATATTGCACAAGCCCTGGCAGATACCCAGCAATCCGAGAAGGCCGTTTACAGACGAAGATGAAGGAGAGGCGTCTTTGAGGGTCGGCTTGGAACAACTTAAGTAACAATATACCCTCCCTGAGTGTAAGGAGATCTGGGTTGCCTGGAGATTGTTAATGAGAGGTATGAGGGGGAACTGGCGGCCAGCTGTTGTCAGCTGGCAAATATGGCCGGTTACCTACGCACCTTTCCCTCCCGGGCGCTTGTGCCTTGCTTGGTTCCTGCTGCCCTTAGACCAGGACATATTACAATGAGCCAATTTCTGTCAGGCTCGCCCTTGGCCCGATTCATATCACATGGCTGCATATGTCAACAAGATTCTGAGCACAATGCTAACTCGCATGATGGTATTGCTGTCGAGTTTTCTCAGAATGGATTGTTAAATAAGCTGTTTCATATCGAAGAAACTGGCAGTCCTACCGTCGATAGCTTGTCAAAGTCCCAGCTGGTTTGGGCGTTGTCACGATTGGCAGCTTGAGTGAAACCTAAGTTTATTCCTTCATGTGTAGCTGAGTGATACAGGTAATCCGGCTAGCATAAATAGCATTCGAGTATCATTCATTGAGTATTTCCAAATCCACCCACCGTCTAGCTTTGTCCTAGCACCTTCTTCGTGTCTTCCTCCTTGTCGATGAGTCCTAGACTCCTTATTTGTTTAACGCTGGGCGCATCATCGCGCGCTGTAGCGGACTCGCTTCGAGCGTAGGCGGCTTGCATAGCGAGAGCTCGAGCATGCTGTCGATTGCTGTTAATTCACTGTCCTACTATGCCGAAAGCAACGCCGAATCTGCATGCTTCAACCTACCTCCTTCTTGTGGTGGAGGCACTCGTAGTAATCTTCGAGAACCAGGCCGCACTTCTTCTTGCCAGAGTCGTCAGCGGCAGTGGTGTTGACCACATAGCATCCCATAACCTCCTGCCAGAAGGGAAAGCAGCGGCCAACGCCTAGAGTCCAAGTAGATGTCGTCAGTCCAAGGAATGTTTGACTGGTTGTACGTGGGCGTAGAAGCTCTCTTGATAGACTTACCGCCGTTCATGCCGTATCCCGACGCCATCTTGAGCCAATTGAGTATGTGTCGAGGCTTTGCGCGGGTCGGGCAGTATCTAATCGTTGAATCGCGGTTCGTTTGACGTTGTAATCGTGAAGTGCTTCCGGCTCTTGAGTTCACCCGTACCTTGGCCGAGTAGCAAATCGGTGCGCGTGGATTGGACGGTGAAGTGGATCCTAAGGTATCGGCTCACTGAAAATACCTAACGCTTGAGCCGCCACAGATGTACATGTGTGGCGCAGTGTATGTGGCTGCAGCTACCCAAGGTAAGTACTCCATGAAGGTACACCTTAAGCCTGTCCACCCTGTTCAGTGCAGAGGTGCTAAGGTAACCTGCCACTTTGTTAGTAGTTGAAGCTGGCCTGGCTAACCAACATATGACCTCTCCTTTTCCAATCCCAAAGCGAAACTATTTCTAAAAGCTTCACTAACACTTATGCTCTCATTGACTCTATCATCCGACTGGAAATACCATCGTCATCATCATCATCATCATGGCGGCTCATGTCACGCTTGGTCCCGCGAAGCTGGTGGTCTTGGCTGTACACTTCGCAACCATCGCCGACATCAATAGCTTGACCTATCTCATTGGTCAACATGCAGTAATACTACGGCCAGAGCTGGTACTCCGAATCATTCTCACATATCTTCCCGAAACCCTCAGTCCGGCGGTGTATGTACCTCTCATACAAGCCATGGCCAGCGGCGAGTCGCCATCACAGACAAGCTCAGACTACCAGCTCGACACTTCTTCTGTTCAAAGTATAACAGAAGATCAGGCTTCAAGAAAAGTCAAGAAACTCCATCTTCTCTCTCTCAAAAATACTGATGTGCCTCTCGCTCTCGCTCATGAGGCTGATCCACTCACCTCTTTCTTACTATTGAGGGCTTACAGAATGGACGAAGAAGCGGGTATGTTACCGCAAGTTCCCGACTTGGTATCCCCATTTCTGCAGCATTCGCAAGAACTTCACACGTGGATGGTTTCAACGGTACTCCCTCTGGTCAGACGAAACTACGAGTATTATCCACAAAGACATATACGGTATTCGCTGCTTGAGTTCCAGAATCTACCTGACAGAATGGCCATCGATTATCTACTCGCTGAGACTGGTGCCGTCGATGATGAGTTTGGCCTAGCTGGCCGTGATCTGAGTGGGCTTGTTGGGCCTTGGCTACATAACGAATCGAGGTGGAAACGCGAGGCCTTTGACCAAGATGTATCAAGTGAAACGGATGCAGCGCCTGAATTATCGTGTCCTGGTTGGGAGCAGGCCCTCGAATGGCTCGCCTCTAAAGCGGCAACATCCTGGCCAGTCGCTCTCAAAGCCATTGAATCCTGGGATGGGCCATCGGATATAGACCTGGGAAATGATGCCGGCTCGTGGCTTCAGGAAAACCAACAGCAGTATCTCGACCGCTCTTATGCCAGAGCCGTCCTAGCTTCTGCATATCTTATTTCTGATGCCAACGTGGAGGCTTTGGAGGCAGCCTTCAGAACTTGCAATAAGATTCGGTCCCTCTTGGATGAAGACTCCGATATAGCACTTCAATCAGCAGTAGAAAGTCTTGCCCCTGTTCCGCCTTTCGATATGGATGCATTTGGTGGGGCCAAAGCTGCGACATACCTACGTAACGATCTACTACAAAGCTCAAATCCTCTTACAACCCCCAAGGAGGAATCTCTTGATCTTCTCCCTGCTCTTATCCAAAGCGCTTATATTCTTACATACTCGGGCGTCCCCTGCACAGTCCGTCAAGCTGGGGATCTAGCGTTTATCCAGGATCAGCAGGAACAAAAATCGCAAATTGGCCGGCTTATACGAAATCTTCCAACCCGTGCATCTGATGACGACGGTTTCTGGATCCGGGCACGAAAAGAGATACTATGGCTGCACGGTTGGGGAAACAGTCCGAAGTCCACCGGGGACGAAACTTTGCAGGGCATATTTGGCAATGTGACCCTGGAGTTCATTGAGATAGAGCTTTTGAAAGCGATGCTCTCGCGCTCAAGTATGTATCGGGAGCATGTCTATATGGCCAAGTTACACCTGACACGTCTTAGGATACAACCTATCAAGAACCCTTTACGATCAAGAAGGGCCAGATGCGCCTCTGTCGGTATCTGCCGTGCTAAACACTGCACAAAATGCAGCTCTTGGGGCATTCGACAATGCTTCAAATCCAAACCGAAATAGAGGGGGATTGAAAAGATGCGACGAAATGTAAGTCAGTTAATATGTCCTCGGAGCACCATTGTTGACAACCAAATCAGCCTCAAAGCTTTTCCGAGAACGTTAGGTACAAATCACCCCGTCAGAAAACGCATCGAAGCATTGTTGAGGGCTACTCATGCCTTGAGCGACTATCGCCTGGTACTCAAACAAGGCGAACCTTTCAGTCCTGTTGTACTTCGAGTGCACTCTGATCCGGTCTCGATTATCGAGAAGGTTCTAGAACAAAATCCTAAAGCATACACACGTTTGCAAGAGTTTGAGGAACTCGGAAACAACATGATCCATGCGAATTTGCCAATTTACGTGAGGCCAGGAAAGCAGCAGTCGATATCAGAGGATCAAGACGCGGTCAAATCATTGGTCACAAAACGAATCGTCGCCATGTGCATCGAAGCTGCGTTGCGCGAAGACGACTTCGAAACAGCATACTCTTACGTGGTAACCCGTCTTGGTGTCGATGAGAACGTACATAAGTCGCAGCCTGCAGGCATATCTGACGAATGGTCATGGAAGGCAGCACTTGACGCTGGCAAGTATGTCCGCACGGAGAGATCTCAGAAGCCAACGCATCTCGGAACGGCAAGTGGAAATCCCGAGATACGCCATCTCGAGCAGCGGATTGAGTGCCTAGCAACTTCTCTACGGATAGCACCCCCGTCTCAGCTTCAGGAGGTATTAAAGACCTTCCGTCGTTGCGAAGAGCAATTGGATGCTGCAATCAAGGAGGAGGCTGCTCGAGAAGCTGCGTGGGATACCGCAGGTGACCTTTCGGGTCTCCCTGGCTCGTTCGATACACCAGACCCAGACAAGGCTTATCCACCCCGCAACATATCTGCCAGCGTGACAGCTCGTCAGGCCGAGGAAGCACCAATGTCTCTCTTCGATCTTTCCAGAGCCACAGCCAGGGTCGCGTCCAGGAACCTGACTGTATTGTCAAGCTTGCAGGGTTCTTTTACATCAGATAAGATGAATGCAGAGTCTGAGTCCTCCGAGTCCGAGTTGCATGAGCAGAACAGAACAAGGAAGAGGGATCAGCTAAGAGAGGCTGCGACTGGTACACTGGTATCTGGCGTGGGGTGGTTGCTTGGAGCAAATCCAAATCGACCTACAAGTGGCCAGCAGTAACCAGACGTGTGCTTCATTGGGGACCATTTATCAAAGAGGGCGAGGAAGCGGCCTTGAAATAGCAGGTTGGGTTCTGTGGAAACGATAGGTCACTAAAGGCATACATTCAACCCAGTCGATTAGCCATCAGAGTTGCTTACATTTTTCAATTCCCATCCCAAGGATGCAGGCGGGAATCATCTCCATATCGTTCCCTGCTTACACATATAATACGAAGCTATAACTATCTCGAAAGTGTGACGAACAGGTCATAATACCGAGTTGAATAAGCGCGGAGACGTCAGGTGCATCAGGGGTAGAAGTTTAATAACACAAATATTTACAAAGTGATTAACTGAAACTAGTCCAGAGATTGCTTTTATTACAGACAATTCTCGATGTTTTTTTTGGGTTTTTTTTTTTTTTTTTTTTTTTTTTTTTGAAACGAATACAACGCACTGTCAAAGGTATGCATCGCTGGATGCTTCATGGCCGCATGTATGCACCTTTGTCATCCACATTGAGTAATGGGGAAGTTGAAATAGCATTTCTGCACGGCTACAACTCTTGTTTGACTCGGCCTTGAAAGGAGCATTGGCCCAACTCACTGTTTGGACTTGTTGCAACGAACCCATGGGCGGTTGTCCTCGTGTATGGAATCTATCCAGTTTGGATGATCACCCTACCATTCAGTCAGCAGGATCACAACTTGCATTCCTTACCAGTACACGGGTCCAGTCCTGTAGTTTTGCAAGAATTAGACTGGATGTTGGCGATAAGTTTGCAGAATTATAATCCCAGGGGTATGTTGGAAGAACTTGGCGAGAAGACGATGGTTGAGAGGACTTCGTGTACCGAATCGCTGAAAGCCGAGAAACATTATAAACCCCACGCGTGAGCTTAGCGATAGCGGTTTTCATTGATTGATTGTCAGAGTTGTAGGGGGTGTCAAGTTGTTTTACAGCGATGTGTGATTTGATTGGCGGTGGGTGAAACATTTACAGGCGTCTCTGAGTCAATAACTAAAGTCAGTCAGGACGAGCAGAGCAGAACAGCAGCCACAAGTGACCATCTCGCATACCCCATAATAGTATGTGTATGTGATACGAGGACAGCACGGGCAGTTGAGTCGCGAGGCCGCATTCGAAGTTGAGTTTGATAGTCCATGTGATTCACCGATTAGGCCGGAGTCGACATCTGGTTGATGTTGTGCTGGCAATAGCTATCATAAAGTCGTCGAAGACGCGATGGATGACTGATGAAGTGTTTGATTTGCAAAGATCCGGAAGCTGCCAAATGTGGTCCATCTGTGACCTTGTTGCAAAACCGACGACCAGCAACAAGAAAACTCAAGTGACGCAGGTCGAGTACCCATTTTTGATTCCAATCCCTTAACTGTCGCAATCACACTAAACTCCTGTGTGAGCAGAGCCCGATTCAGTCTGCTGTGGTCCATGAAAATAAGAAAACAACGAGTAAATAACAGTTAACAGAAGAAAATTGAACAAGCAAAGTTACGGGGTTAGTAGAGGAAAGGAGAATGGACGTGTGATCCCAAAGACTGATCTTTCAGTCGAGTCGTGGCAAACATCAGTTATGCGTTTACTGAATGTTACGGTCGGGAGCGCCTGGTAGGGTTAGCGGGTAAATAATTGGGAGGAAGTCAGTAGGTCGAACCTCCATAGGCATCGCGTGTCTCGGATCGAGAGGCAGATTCGCCATAACCAGCTCCTCCAGCACTGGCAGCCGGGTCGCGAGTTCGAGCAGCATCTCGGTCGCCTCCGCGTTCGTATCGGTCACCGCCACGTTCATAGCCAGAACCTCCAGGGCCTCCCCGAGGGCCATAGCGGTCTCGCTCTTCACGACCGCCACCGCCGCCTCCTCCTCCGTAGCGATCACGGCCATAGCCCTCATCACGGTCACGGCGTTCATAGCCTCGATCATAGTCGCGGCCACCATAGCCGCCTCGGTCCTCGTAACGACGCTCATCACGGTAGCTGCGGTCGTAGTCGCGGCCACCACCACCACCTCCGCCTCCTCCTCCTCCTCCGCCACTGCTGCCACCGTAACCACCTCCACGGTCCTCATAGCGTCGCTCGTAGTTGCGGTCGTAACCACGGTAGCGGTAAGGGTCATCACGGCCGTAACTACCGCCGCCGCCGCCGTAACCACCACGTCGGCGATCATCGTAACGTCCAGGACGAGGCTCTGTGACTGATCAGTACAATACCCAATATGTCGCTACTGGGATTCCTTACCTCGCTTGGGTGGGCCAAAGTACTTGCCAGGAGTCGGGGTACGAGGGCGGGCTCGGCGGGCCTTCTCGATGCTCAAAGTGCGGCCCTCGATCTGTTCGCCCTGAAGACCCTCTTTGGCAGCTTCGGCTTGTTCAGATGTGACCATCTTGACAAAGCCAAATCCACGGGACTCTTTGGTGTGAGGGTCACGCATAATTTGGCACTTCTCAACATCGCCATATTTTTCAAACATCTTGGACACCTCAGCTTCGGAAAGCTTGGGGTGGATACCTGTGACAAAGAGGTTGGATCCAGGGTTGATAGCACCATCATCGTCGTCCCGGGAAGCAGACACGTCCTTCATGTTGCTATTGTGGATATAGATGTCAGTATTTATCGATGAGGTGGGACTCATTGAAACCAACCTGTCACCATGGCCGCCGGGTGAGGCGGAGCGACGGCGGCTGCCTTCGTTGTCGTCACGAGGGCGAGGCGAGGCACTTCGGTTGTCGCGCTCATATCGAGGAGCCTCATCTAGAACAGGCTGGTAAGCTATGTGCGCAAGTTGAATAGATACGATAGGATGGGCTGATCGGGTGATGGGGAGGTGCTGAGTATAGAGTGCTGCAGGCGAATTTGATGGAGTGTTGTTCATGTAAACAGTAATGAAGAGCAAGCAAGCGCGTTGATGCACGCGCTTGGAGCTGGCAACGAACCTTCGTACCGGTCGCCATTGGCAGCCTCGTAATCCATCGCGGTAGTAGCCATCTCTGTTAATTTGGTTTTGTCTAGTAAAATAGAAATAGACAATGAGGCCAGAAATGGTTTAGGTGCGGTGGCTGACGATGAATAGCTCACGCGCAGGCTGGTTTGGTGAAAAGGCGATGTTGAAGAAGGGAGAAAAAAAAGTCGGCGGAAGGGGAAAGGGAAAAGCAAAGGCGCGCAAGGCAGCAAAGCCGAGTATTAATAAGTGTGATAAAACAAAATAAAAAAGGAGAGCCTGGGAATGCGGCAACTGAGTTGACAGCGGTTTTATTGAAAATGCTGTTCAACAAAGAGAAAGATCAAAGAAATCTCTACGTTAGTTGGCCGAATAGAAAGACTTTGGTTAGGCCAACAAAGATCAAACGTACGTGATGGTGATGGGCAAACAGCACCAGACGAGATGGCTCGGAAGTGGATGGGCCTGGTGATGGGGACGGATGATGAATCGAGGCGTGCGTGCGTGCCCGTGTTTGGTTGAAAATTGATGGGGACAAGGGCGAATCCAATTGCGACGTTGGCGCTGCCCGTCAGCGAGGCAACACCTAACCTGCTAACCTAGCAGGGTACAGGGCCTGAGGTGGGCTGTTGTCTGAAAGCGCTGATTACCTACTGAGGCTGAGGTACCTGAACGTGGGTGAACAGCAATGGAGTCGAGTTTAAGGTATCGCCTCAGCTGCAAGGCAGTGTCATTGTCTGAAAAGGACACTGTCCATTCAAACGAAATATATCCCGCCGTACCCGACAGTTTGGCAACTACGTAATTATTTACCTTATTACAGTGCTACCACATCCGATGGATACAGTATTCTCCTGCATATAAAAGTACAAGAGATGTAGGTAAAGTATCTTGTTGCATTCGGCAGTCTATACTTCCTTTGAAAGGCCGAGCTTTCATACAAGCTGCATAGCATCCTCTATATTATCTCATTCGTATAGGATATTAATAGGTAGGTGGTCAAACAGAACCGTCAGAGGCCAGTTTCCAGTGCCTACCCTGGAGCTTCATGTACATATCCTACACCTCGAGTACAATGTTAATTATTCCCCAAATTAACCACCGGCTGTTTCAAGCGGGGAATCTCGATCCAGCCAGCCATGAAAGCCAAACTTATACCTATATAAATGTTCTTTTGTACCATAGCATCTGACTCATCCCTCATCTGCTATCTGGCAGCCAACTCACGATCTTGAAGCCACAGACAATGTCACTCAAAGGAAAAGTTTACGCACTAACTGGCGGTGCAAGCGGAATCGGCTTTGCAACAGCCAAAGTTCTTGCACAACGCGGGGCTACTGTGAGCATCGCCGACATTGACCCCGACGCCATGTCAACTGCTACAGCATACTTTGAGGAGCAGGGCATCGAGGCGCTAGTTTCTCGTGTCGACGTCTCACAGCGGCCCCAAGTTGAGGACTGGTTAGACGCTACTGTTGGGAAATATGGGAGACTTGATGGGGCAGCGAACGTGGCTGGTATCATTGGGAAGCACCACGGTCTTCGTGCCGTAGCGGAACTTGAGGATGAAGAGTGGCACAAGATCATCGCTGTGAACTTGACAGGAACAATGTATTGTCTGCGGGCACAGCTCAACAGGATAGTAGACAGAGGCTCCATCGTCAACGTTGCTTCCATTCACGGCATCAAGGGCAGGTTACAAACTGCACACAACGGGATCTCTAAAGCTGACCAGTATAATCAGGATTTGCCAAGCATGGCGCCTATGACGCCAGCAAACATGGAATAATTGGGTTGACAAGAGCGGCAGCAAAGGAGAACGGCCACCGAGAAGTGCGAGTCAACGCTGTTGCTCCTGGTGCTATATATACTCCATTGATGAAGAAGGCATGGGATATGCACAACCGACCAGACGACGCCGCTTTCGACGAGCCAACTGCATTCCAGCGCCAAGGTACGTCAGAAGAGTGTGCCAATGTGATAGCTTTCCTCCTCGGCCCTGAGAGTACCTTTGTAAGTGGAAGCGTCTATGAAGTGGATGGAGCCTGGATATGAATGTTTAGTATTCATCATGTCATGATAGGGGCTTCAAGCCTATACACTAGATTTCGAGTTGAGTTTCAAGCTTGATGGAGTTATGGAAAGGACAATCGCATATTGATACCGTTTACCAAACATCCTCGGGATCAACCATATGAGTTTCTCCATCATCTCGAATGTGCTGACGATCCTTGTCTCGCTTCATGGGCTTGCGCATGTCGAATGCGTCCTCGCTCGCCCTGGAAGGGTCCGTTGCGTGATCACCGTAGTAGTCCTTCACCACGCGGAAGACGCTGTAACCCAGATTCTTGTAAAGGGCAATGGCTCTGTGGTTGCTGCTTCGAACGAACAAGTCCACGAACCAGGCGTTCTCAGCATCAGCTGCAACTTCCAGCTGATCAGTCAGGATCTTTGCAATGCCAGATCTTCTAGCTTCCGGAGCAACAGTGAGCGCCGTTATGTGAGCGTGCCATGGTAGGTAATGCTCGGAGAATTTGTAGGCGTCTGGAGAAGACTCGACCTTGCCCATGACTGCCAGTCAATATGTTAGCCTCAACAAGCTGGTACTGAATGTAAAGGATAAATCTCACTATATCCCACAATGTTTCCATCCATATCCTCACAAACTTGAAAAAGAGATGGCCATTTTGCATGATATTGGAGGTAGAAGTTGAGCTCGTAAGTTTCTGTGAAAGGGTCGAGATTGCACTTGGAAAACTTGTTCACATCGTCAGGTCGAAATCGCCGAAACGTCGCCATATTCAGAGCTGCTTTTGTGTATTCTGATCAAGAAATGAAAGAGCCACACTTTATGTAAAGAAATTAGCTGTACGAAGCTGGAGTTTGTCTGTCTTCAGCCAAATAAGTGAAATCGAGACAGTTTGGGGGCGTGTCTGATGAGAACGAGAGATGTATATGAGAAATCCGATCTTCAGAACTGCCCCGCGAGAGCTTCTGATAAGTCAAGTTTGCTTCTTTTTGGTGTCGCGTGGCTGTGCGATTTATTTGGCGACAACCTAAGCCGCAAATAATGGATAAGGTAGCAAACGTTTTGACATTCATTCCCCTAGACATTCTGCATAACATTATCTCCTCCACTGGGCTGGACTAACACCAATACCCTTTGCCCGCATTAGCGCCAGCCCTGGCACGGTCCACCTTGTGTTTCGCTACCAACATCGAGCCGCCACGACTATATCAAGAAATATTTAAACGCTGTGATAGTTGAGTTGAGTCGAAATAACCTGGGATGTTTTCGTAAGATTGTGTACCATCGAAAGGAGATATGGCATATCGCATAAAGAAATGAACCTTAAGCATATGAGACGCCCTGGGAGCTCGGTTCGTTCATTGTCCTGTCCTTTAGGTTGTTGGCGGCCAATTTGGTGTGATCAATAATTTAGTACCAAGTTAGCCAGTACCTAATAAGGGTCCCTGGTCACCTAAGCCGATATCATTTCAAGCGTCGCCGACCCTCCCTCGACATCCCCCATTTTGAAAGGAGATCAAGCAACCACTAACTCTGCGATACAATATTTTACTGCGAGAGAGAATCGATTAAAATCCCCGAAGCTTCCTGATTCACGCCACGACTCGTGAAATAAGGCGGTGTCCAATCCGCTGCACTTGGCGGTGGAACGGTGGTAGTCACAGGCTTGTGAGTCTAGCCAGGTTGTGAGAGGACTCCTGCATCTGCAGTTCGACGCATCGAAAATGCCATCGTCGCCGCATACTCCCAGACACTCTCGGAACTCGTCCGCCTTCGATAGCTTATCCGGCTCACCCCAAGCTCGAAGGCTCTCCAAGTCATCGGTGCAAGAACCTTCCACCCCGTTCCGAAACAGCTTCAATCAGCAGGATGCGTCCGACTTGGGTGGAAACGGCATGGGCAACCTAGCTGATGAGCTTGCCGATGCCTTTTCTGACTCAGGAGATGAAGGAGAATACACAGATGGTGATGCCAACAGTGGCATGTTTGGAGCTGAAGAGGAAGGGCAAGGCAATGATCAGATGGACGAGATCGAAGATACCGAGGACACCAGCAGTCCCAAAAAGCAAGGAATTGATAGGGCAAAGGCTATGAACCTCACACTTCTCTCACCTCGGCGGAAACACCAGCGTCAAACTAGTAATTACGATGGGAGTGAATATGGCTCGGAATCCGACCTGGATTCCCCAGGTATGCCACCTGGCTTGGTGTCCAAAATGGATGCTGTAGAGTCGCTGGCTCGGAGAGGAACAGAGAACTATGGTGGCCCAGCAGACGATGTTTTCAGGAGAGTGACGAACGCCCTGCGGGATCTCGGCTCCCAGTCAAGTGTTGAAGCTAGCGCCTCAAGGTCTGTAGATGCGATGGCGCTTTTAACACAATTTGAGGCTAACATAGATCATAGGTTGATAACGGCACACTCAGCGTTGACCACGCACCTGAATCACCAATCTCGCCAGATCCATAACCTCTCCTTCTCTTTGCTGTCTCCTCTCGTCGCACCGCCGGACCCAGAGACTATTGACGACTTGATACCGTTGCTCTTAAACCTCTCTGATGCCATGCCTCGGCCTTCAACATCGGCCTTCAACTCCTTAACAAGCCTCCACACCCTTACAACTGAGCTTGTCCAAAACCTCAATTACCTCTCCGACACACTACACATGTCTCGCCAGACAACGACAATGGCGACAAGAAGACTGAAGAGCGCAAAGGAGATTGTGGCTGAGATGAGGAGGGAAGAGGAGCTTAGAGAGGAGGGCGAGCGATGGCTGACAAGGGGCAATTGGGGAGAACGTCTGGAGAAGCGAGAATGTGCAGGAGTGTGTGGAGATGTGATTGGCGGATTCGAGGAGGTCTGCAATGGATGGCGAGAGAGACTGCTCGCGCAAGCAGAGGCCCAAGCATGAACAATGGAATGAGTCGAGTGCTCGTGTGCTAGTGGTGCGGGACATACTCACTCACATGCCGACCCTTTCCAACATTCGGACCTTGGGGCCTTTATTTTGTTGCGCATACATATATATCCCTGACTGACTGACATCATTTTTTTTCCTTTTCCTTTTCCCCTTTGAAAACGCCATTCCATATTTTCTTTTCTTTTTTCTTCCACAATTTTCAGGGTGACTTGACCGTGCTTTGAAGGAACAAGGCGCAGCGAGGTATGGAGGGAGTTCTCTGTTGGGAGACTGCCCTCGACATGATAGAACAATTTTTAGAGGCATCGTCAAAGAACGAACAATAGAATGAAGTGATGACCCAAGGTTCCCATGACCGCAAGCTGCAGGATATCTGACCTCAGAGTGTTGCAGAGTTCAGCTTTCAATCGGGCATACAACAACACCCAAGATAGCGTACAGCGTGAATGACTGTTATTATTTACCACAGCTTGTCTAGGGGAGGAAAGAAAACTCGGGACCTTGATCCTAAGTGATAAAAAGAATTAGGTAACTTTATATAAGTTTAGGATATCTTTTGGTGAGTTTATTTTGACACCCTATATCAAGGTCTGATGTTTTCTTGCTCCCCGAGGGCTTGTTTTCCCTAGAATCGACATCAGGCTGCTTGCGGAGTGGAGTTTAGAAGCCATCCGCGCGGCCACAGGCCAGTATTCATGTCCTTCCTGCGACCCATCATCTGAGCAAAACATTCCATTGGAATTCAGGTGGGGTGGGGGAAGAAAAAAGGGGACAAGAGGGGAAGAGAGCGACGCGGTTTAGACGCGTTGAGTGGCGTGTCGTCACGGATTAACGCGAACCGTGTCAACAGTATTCCTCATTCGTAACAGCACTGTAGACAGAACCAGGCGCTTATTGGACGCTGACACGCCGGTTGTCTGAGAGGCCACAGACAAAGGACACAAACAAGCAATGCAATCGATGACAATTCAGAGCCAACCAATCGACTTAAGCCTCGAAGGCTGGGGCAGAGAGATCGCGCTACATACGCGCGTGTTACGTTCAGCTGCGATCCAATCACTGATATCTAGATGCGTAGGTACCTAGGATATGTCGATATATATCCGTAGATGCTAAAGTGAGGAAAGCATGTTGTTCTCGTCATCTGTGATCGCCAAACGATGAGGTCTGGACTAACTACTAAGCTGCGGAACGTCCCGCTTGTTTGTTATACCTTAGCTTGTAGACTGCTCCGAGACCGGCTCCGAAAATATTGCTTGTCCAGATACAAACAAAATAAAAACAATTGATCGTCTCACATCCGGGCAGCAGGCCTTACAAATATGCATATGTATATTGCAAGGAATCAGCCTCGATTTTTATTACTTTCCCACTTCTTGTGTCTCGCGCCCTTCTTGTTGCATTGCCCCATGTGCGTTTTGTTGTTTTTGTATGCGTCTAAGTCATGTATAAGGCGAATGTATGCGCTTCTTATTAATGAATTTCAGTACATGTAAATCATTATGTTTGGTATGGTTAATTTGAGAGGCTAGTAGTATCAATTTCAATTATTGTTACGGTGGCTGTGAAATAACCATATGTACTTAGTCAAAGCCCCATATCTTGTTGAGGTCGAAATCGAATGCACAACATGCTATTTTTTGGTGATGCTTTCTTCCAGAGTCGATACCTCTTTTCCTCACAGCCGTTGAGAATGACGCAGCAGCTGACACCAAAGGCAGACAGATGCCGTGCCATGTGCTCGCCGGCACCAACCGAATACCCGGATTGCCTATGTTGGTAAGTAATGTAATTACTGGGTATCATGAATCAAGACGGACCCTCCTGATAAGAAATGGGGGACAGGAATAATATAGTTTCAACGGTCTCAAGAAGAAAAGGAAGAGGGAAGAACAATCGAGCATCTATGAGTTCTACTGAGAAACAAGACAGATGCGTATGACGAACAATAGCCTACCACTCAATCGCGTGTCATTATGTTCAAGTCTATTGCGTTCAATAACAGAGTCACGGTTCTTCTGCTATTATTTTGGTTGTTGTTATTGACCCGCGCGTTTCCTGGTCGTCCGCGGTCCCTCCTGGTCAAGCCCGTCCGGGGGGTGCAGGGGGTTTGGTTCCGATGTCTGAGCTGTATGATTGGCCACGCGGTTTCTAGCGCGCCATAAGAGCCCCAGTTCAACCTCCCTCCAGCAGCAACAAGCAACAGCCATCCCTCACGAGAGCTGCGACCCTCTTCCCGCCACCCCTAGCGCATTTCTGCCCAGCACCACCTCAGCGCTGGACATTACCGCACCTCACCCGCCCGCTTCAACCTCCGTCCTCCACTACTGCTGGCTCTGTTCGACTTGGATCTTGCACCTCACGCCTCATATCGTCAACTATCGCGTCGTGCATCATCACAAGCTTTCCCTTTTCACTTTCTTCGAGTCGACGGCCATCGGTTCTCTTCAGCATAATATTTACTTTTATCGATTAAGTACGAGCTCGCTTTATTAACGTCATCGAATATTGTGATCAACGTTTCCAGTTCCTGTCTGGGTTTCTGCGAGAATATCGGGACGATGCGATAAACGCCTTACAACGAACAAAGATTGATATTAGCTGGACGGTGCTTGGGACTGCGCCCTCACCGTCTCGCCTCGACTCTCTTTTTATACTCATCGCTTAACCAATATCAACCAAACGACGCTCCTACGACTGCGCAATCTCGATCTCTATACGCGCCCTCACCACCACCTACTACAACGGCCCTTCAGTACCTTGACTGCAAACTGTATCGCCAATATCGCAATTATGGCGGCGCTCCCAGAAGCCGCGGGCATGGCTGCCTTGAATCATCAATCAGCAAAGCGAGCTATCGACGAATCCAAGAGCCATACCGCCACTCCTCGCTCATCCACGCCTCCCCGTTCAGATCGCGCCCGTTTAGAACCCCGACATAGCCACGATAACGTATCAAACCGTGCTCTCCGCAGCAATGTAAGGAAAAGCGAAGGTGCCCGCGCGAGTCCTTTCGACATCGATGCCGTCGATAGTGCGCTGCTCCGAGAGTTTCAACGTCCGCAACGTGAGAGCACCCCAGGTGCCAGCCCTCATCGTAAGCGGCAGCGAATAAATGGCGATCGGTTTGTTGACCCCTTGCTTTGTCCGCTGCATATGCTCACCACCCTGCAGATTCATTCCGACCCGCTCTGGCCAGGACCTGCAAGCCAGCTTTAGTCTATTGCATGAGGATGGATCTCCTGCCACACCATCAAAACAAAAGAAACGTACACCGCATGGCGAGCTCCATTTTCAGAAGAGTATGTTGATCCCTAAACACCCTATCTAACTGAGATATTGACATGCAATGCCAGCGGAGGAAGCAAACCGGACCTTTTCCCACCTACTACGAGCTGAGCTCTTCGAGAGCTCTGTACCACAAGCAGCTACCCCAACCCTCACCCCAACTCAAACACTTCCTACAAGCTCTCATATCCCCACGAATGATGGTACGCGGGCTCACACTCCTCCCACAAATGCGACAGCTCTATCACTGCCATCATCATTAACACCTTCTACTCCTCACAAAAATCTCTTCTCGTACATGTCACCTCGACATCACAATCAGGTCGCGGGGCACCCCACTCCCTCAAAGACACCGCAAAGCCGGCATGGCCCCAACCTCGATACTCGGAGTGAGATTTACAGCTTATCGCCAGTGCGATTTGGAAGTCAACAAATGCTACTGAGTCCCAGACGTCAACCCAGGGCTGTCAGTAAGGTTCCTTACAAGGTTCTCGATGCTCCCGAACTAGCCGATGACTTTTACCTTAACTTGGTCGACTGGGGAAGTGCCAACATTCTCGGAGTTGGCCTGGGCTCCAGCGTGTACATGTGGAATGCGCAAACTAGCAAAGTCAACAAGCTCTGCACACTCGATGATGACACTGTCACAAGCGTTTCGTGGATTCAAAAAGGCACGCACCTTGCTATAGGAACGGGCAAAGGCCTTGTACAAATCTGGGACGCGGAAAAGGCTCGCAGGCTACGAACAATGACCGGGCACACAGCAAGAGTAGGTTCTCTCGCTTGGAACACGCATATTCTCACATCTGGATCACGCGATCGATTGATCTATCATCGAGATGTACGGGCCCCGGATCAGTGGCTGAGGAAACTGGTCGGCCATAAACAGGAAGTCTGTGGACTCAAATGGAATTGCGAAGACGGTCAACTAGCGAGTGGTGGTAATGACAACAAGCTCATGGTCTGGGATAAGCTCTCGGAGACACCGCTTTGGAAGTTCTCAGATCACACCGCAGCCGTCAAAGCAATATCGTGGTCGCCCCATCAGCGTGGCCTTCTGGCTTCTGGAGGTGGCACTGCAGACCGTCGCATAATATTTCACGACACCGTCAAGGGCTCAGTCATCAACGAGATCGATACAGGCAGCCAGGTTTGCAATATTGCCTGGTCGAAAAACTCGAATGAAATCGTATCCACGCATGGATACAGCCAAAATCAGATTGTTGTCTGGAAGTATCCTTCCATGACCCAAGTGGCCAGCCTCACAGGCCACACCTATCGTGTGCTTTACTTGGCTATGAGCCCAGATGGCCGAACAATCGTGACTGGTGCTGGAGATGAGACCTTGAGATTCTGGTCCACCTTCGGCCGCAGACCTGGGACCCGAGAAGACGGAGATAATGGAGGTCGGCTTGCCGACTTGGCCGTTATTCGCTGAGTCTTCCAGCTGATGACGATCAGGGGTTACCTTACATCTTTTTACGAGTTGCTCAGAAGCGATTCGATATGTTCGCTCTAGACCATGACCATATACCATATGGAATGCGCATTTTTACTACGGGCACAGTGCAAAGAGTTTCTGGAACTCTTGAAAGTCGCATATTGTGCGCTACAATTCATACCCCCAAGGCTATTGCTTTATGCATTTATTGGCGTTGTATCAGAACTCACTCGGTACTTCAGTGGGTTAGGGAAGGCGGTGTTGGCAGGATTGCTTTACTGGTTTTTGGGACTCAGGGGTTTGTGACGGATCATGACACCCCATTTGGATGAAAGGATGGGTTTAACGATGGGAAGGGGTCTCTCTTTACCTTTCAGGCAGGTAAAGCGAGCAAGCGGGCGAGCTTTAGCGATTGTTTTCTGTTTATTTTAGCCATTCGGCCCACACAGCGCAGCGGATTACCCGATGGTAAGGTAGATAGATGCCTGACGAATATGAATCTGACGGGGGCAAACCTCCTCATTCAAGTTCAGCGAAAGGACTTGCCCTAATTGTGGTGATCGTTGTAATCAATTGTTATTTACGTTATGCTAGCCTGCACATATCCTCGCCGACAATGATACGCAACTGACGAGAGCTGTCAAAGTAACACAATAGTTTGGGGATATCCATAAGTAGTATTTTATCTTTCAGTGAGAATCAATTGACAGGTAAAGGTTCAGTGAACGCTAGTAACATCGCATTGCTTAAATATCATAAACCATTAATAGGAAAAGGTAAGTAAGGATCTCATTACATACACCATGCCACTACCAAGGCATGCGCAAATGTATGCTTCTTAATCCATCGACCAAGTTCAACGCGTTCGCCTGCCACGTGTTGTGTCACCTGAATTCCCAGCAACTCCAGTAGCAGAAGAGCTTCGTGTTTCATCTAGAAGAGGGATTTTGTCCACACTAACAGGCCGGTTCACATCATCTTTAGACAGAGACGTTCCCTCCATAAAGTCCTTCTCTCGATTAACCTCATTCATGGACGGGATCTGGCCAGTAGATGCTGAGGGAGCCGCTCCCTGTTGAGCTCGGCGAGGGACAGAGGATGCATCGGGTCGGGGATGTAGCGGAGGCGATAGTGGCATGTATTCGGGAGAATTTTGCCATTGAGCCACCTCGGCCTTCATAGCCTCTAGCTCTTTCTGGAAGCGCACCCCAAATACATCGATATAATATGTGGCGCCATTATAGATACTCCAAGTAAAGACTACCATAAGGAAGCCTGCAGAAGCCCAGCGGCTCAGGAACCATAAGGGGCACGGGAGCATAGTCAGAAGCGCATATGAATACTGAATCATCATGAAGGTTGCTTCTTGCATGTGCTCTGGTTGTCGGAGGACAAACTTTCCCAGCCAGGTTTTGGCATATGATTTCTTGAGCCAAGTGAACGAGGTTGGCCGACCAGCCGCAATCTTGTCTCTTCGGCGCACAGTGATGAAGATGTAGTACAAGACTTGCCAGAAGATATAGGGCAGGGAACTCCAAGCAAGCATCGAGACTACATTGGCATATGCGGTTGGGGAGCCTGGAGGGGAATTCTTGATGGTCCAAATTGCAGGGAAGCGTTCTTTCTGCTCATCGGGCGAAAACAGGTGAACGATGCAATGCAAAGTCGCACATGGCATGATGTGGATGAACAGCGACGTAACTTTGTCGAAACTGTGGAAGACCAGGGAATTGCGCCACATGATAATGGCGACTGCGTTGTTACCAAAAGCCAGGCAGTATGAGGCGGTAAAGAGACGCTTCGAGCCGGGAAATATCCATATCGAGAGAGCCAGTAGTAGGTTGGTGAAGTAGCAGAGGTCTGCGAGGAAGTAGTGGTAGCCACGTCGATGATATGTGAAAAACCGAATCGGCATGAAATACAAGAGTTGTACAGTGTACCACAAATGAAAGTATTCTGGGTATGCGCCAATGAGGTATCCGCTGACGAAGATGTTCATAACACCAAAGATAAAGGACACCTTTTCTCTGGCACTGATAACCTTTGTATCGTTCCATCGTTTCCCGAGCTTATCGACACGGCGTTGCATCTGTTTGCGGTACCGATCGAGCTGTTCATCAGCCTCAGGGACCCGGCGTCTCCACTCCTCAACCATGCGATCCCGAGCAGATTGTGTCTTGGTCTTGATCGCCTCCCTGGAACGCCTGACCTTGTCCGTCTGCGCTGAGATGCCCTTCTGTAGCTTCTCGAGCTGCTGGGGAAGAGCAAAGTTGTCGAGGAGGTCAAGCACAGATAGGCGATCTAGAGGTGGAAGGCCATCCCAGTCCTCATGGTTGGAACTGCTACCAGAAAAGGACGGGTTTCTCGAGTGCATCGAGCCTCTGGGCGTCGTAGCACCCATCATTGGAGTGTCAAGAAGGGCGGAGTCGGCAGGCGGGTTGTTCGGAGACGAAGGAGCTTCATGATCAGGCGTGAGGATGATCTCGCTATCGGTTGAGATATTGTCGGATTTGAGGCCTTGGGCAGTACCCGAGGCTCCCTTTGTATCGCCATCCATGATTTGGGCGTACTTCCTGTCCAAGTTCACGTACTGAGAGCGATGTATAAATGGTTGCTTTAGTCTTGGGAAGAAATCAATGTCAGCTGGGCAATACAGAAGGAGAGTAGAGGTAGTACTCGCCAAAGAGGGAATACTCACGACAAAGAGGAAGGGTGGCCAAAGCAGCAGGAGTAGAGGGTACCCAGTGCAAGGGAGCGCGACACAAATACTTATATAGGATCCTGAAAACAAGCTCTGTTCTGCGGAGAGGGAGTAGGTAGCTAGCGGGTCATAATAGTGTGTTACTTGGAGCTGGACCAAGGGGTCGGGTGATTCGAGAAGCAGATAATAAAAGGGACCTGTTCAGGTAGAAGATAAGGCGAAACGAGACGAGACGAGACGAGACGAGATGAGATAGACAGATTTGAGCTAAATCGGGGCAGTGATAAGAGGAAGTGGAAGAAAGGTTGATCAAGTCGAGGTGAAACCAAGAGAGAACACCAGCGGTGACGAAACATGCACGTGGGATGGATAGTTAGAATGCGAATGGATATGAAGCAGGCAAAGCCCACCAACGCCAACAGCTCAACCAAGGTAGAGTATTCATTCAGTAGTCAGTCAGTCAGAGCTGGCCTAGGGAGCAAGAAAACTTAAGACTTTAAAAGAGGTTGCTAAAATAAACTCAGCAAAGAGTCCACTAAGCTCCTGCCAGGCTTACCTAAATACTTTTATCGCTTAGGGTCAAGGTCCTGAGTTTTCTTACCTCTCCTAGGCTGGATGGACCCCGGAACTGATGATGAAATGTAACTAAAATGACTGGGCTGAAAGCTTGCCTGTTGGGGAAGTGGAGACATTTGCACATGCACTTACGCTAAGAACAAGAGTGCATGTTCATGTTATTCCAAAGCACAAAGGTACCGTATGAGGAGGTAGAAGTAACAAAGAACGAATTACAATATGGCAGATATAGGTAGCTAAAAAGTACTACAAACCATATCGGGACTCTTCTAAAGCGTATGGAAGGTTCATAAGTGAAGTTCAGCTTAGAATAAGTGAAATATATCTCTATTCCCTGAACTACGAGGAGTAGTACGGACACGCCACCCAAGTCGACGATCCGCCCAGATATTAAAATAGCATCCATCAAACAAGCATTTTGCTTCCAGGAAAGATCTCCTTCCCCCTACCGTGCGACTTGGTAAGTTGTTGCATCATACATCCTCTTCACTTACAAAAGGTACTAATCGAGGCACTATAATAAAAGAGACTTTGCTGTTTGGTACTCAGTTGCCCTGTGTCCTGTAGACTATGGACCTTCCAAGACCTGGCTGATCGACTCTGCACGCATATGGCACTGCTCTTTGGTCTTTGCAGAGTCTCGAGTCCTAAGGCGCTAAGATAATGTAATCATGTGGATTTATTTCAACCTTTGTTTCGACGTTGCATGGTGATTCCTCGGAACCTAATTGGCTATGAATGAATACTAGACCACATATCACATTGCATTATCCTGGTCTTAGCTTGCCTGCCTATCTGTCCTGCATCCATCACCTGGTACGTGTCGCTTGTGTCCGATGGAAGCATTTGATCTGGTGAACACTATGGATTAGCACCTTACCCTTAGACGGTGCTTGAAGGATTCATCTTGAAGCACCTAGAGCAAGATCGAATGCCTGAGGCAGCAAGGTGCCGCTTCCTCTATCGAAACGTTAGGGTCTCATTTGATTGGTCCGAATTAAGGTCCCGCATCTGCAATTGCTACCTACCTAAGGTAGACTCAAGTACAATACCGGAAACCTACTCCAAACTTAAGCCGAGTCGCGCGACGCGTTACCCTTCATTTCAACTTTCCTAGCACGCGAAGAGACCTGATTATCCGTCACTGATTCTCGTAATCGATAATGCATGATATTAGTTGCACTTTGTCATATCTCGCAACGTAACTCGGTCTCTGTTGCGCATACCATTCGCGCGCTCCTGATTCCGGTTTTATTCGTTTGCGCGATTCGTTTGCACAATTCGAGCCCCGGCCACCACTTTGACGCGCTTCACTCAACACCACGCACCACGGGTTGAGATCAAGACTAGGCGTGACCCCTCTAATCTACCTTAGCATCGTATTCTCACGTCGCGACTACACACCTTCCATTCTCTTTTCCTAGATACCCGGCCGTGCTGCCCCACGACCTCATCATGGGCAAACTTATTCGTCTGGAGTTATTTAGTGTGTTTTCCCTCACGCGTAATCTCAGACGAGACGAACGCCATCTAAGCTAACCTGCGCTACAGACTTCAAATCGTATAAAGGGCATCATGTTCTTCTCTTCGGAGACTCATACTTCACCTCTATCATTGGACCCAATGGATCCGGCAAGTCTAACTCGTATGCCGCTTCTCCCGCTCTCCAGTGAGCCTTTCTAACATAGCTCTAGCATGGACGCCATATCTTTCGTCCTGGGCATCAAATCCTCACATCTACGCTCCGCCCACCTCAAAGACCTCGTTTACCGCGGACGAGTCTTAAAAACGGCCAAGATCAATGATGATGGTTCTGCGCAGACCAATGGTGACGCAAACGGTGACGCTGATGGTAACGATAAAGCCTCCCGTGGCGACCCCAAAACGGCATGGGTCATGGCTGTTTACGAAGACGATGCTGGTGAGGAGCAGAAATGGAAGCGCTCCATCACGAACCAAGGAGCCAGCGAGTACCGAATCAACGATCGCGTTGTCACAGCCCAGCAATACAATGAGTCTCTTGAGAGCGAGAATATTCTTATCAAGGCACGAAACTTTCTCGTATTCCAAGGAGATGTTGAGGCCATTGCTTCGCAATCCCCTCAGGATCTCACGCGCCTGATCGAACAAATCTCGGGAAGTCTTGAGTACAAGACAGAATATGAGAAGACACAGCTCGAGGCCGAACAGGCTGCCGAGAACCAAAACTTCCAGCTTCATAGACGACGTGGCATCAACTCGGAGATTAAGCAATACAGGGAACAGAAAAAGGAAGCAGACAACTTCCAGAACAAGACTGATGAGCGCGATGCGGCAATAGTTACACATAGTTTGTGGAAGCTATATCATTTCCAGAAAGCCATGGAGGATTCGTTTGCCGCTATCCAGGACCATCAAGAAAACCTCAAAGAACTGCGCCGCAACGTGGAATCTTTTGAGAAGAGGCTTGAAGCGGCCAGGAAGGAACAGTCTGCCGCTCACAGGCAAGTCGCCCGTTTAGACAAGGAGATCAAGGCCAAAGAAAGAGATATCGAGGATAAAGAGAACAGTCTTGTTCCCATCGAGGAAAAGATCAATGAATCTACGCAGGCAGTTGAAACACTTCGGGCTGCGATCGCCAAGGCCACCAGGGAACGTGACGAGCAAGCCGAGGTTGTTCGCCAGGTCCAGAAGGATATTGAAAGTGTAGAGAAGGCCCGTCAAGTTTTCGAGAACGACTACAAAGAACAAATGAAGAAACAAGGCCGCGAGATCAGCGATGAGGATCGTCGAGAGTACAACAGACTGCGCACTCAGCTCATGTCCAGGACCGGTTCTAATCAGGCCAAGCTTGAGAACCTTGACCGGCAGCGCAAAGCAGATGAAGTCACCGTCAATAATCTGAAAGGCAAAGTCGATAGCATTGCGGCAAGCATCGAAAAGATTGAAGCAGAACTATCGAGCATCGAGGAACGCAGATCTGCAGCGCAGGCGACCTCTAAAGACCTCTCGCAAGAGATTGAAGCTAAAAAGAAGGAGTTCAATAAACTCCAGTCAGAACGCGTCAGGACCAATCAGAAGCGAACTGAGCTTGAGGAGAAGCTCGAGGATGTCGCTAGAAAGCTTAGAGAAGCTGATGATGGTCGGCGCCAGAACGACAGGGAAGCTAGGATGAAAGAGATGGTGACCTCCTTGAAGCGCATGTTTCCAGGTGTCCGTGGTCGAGTCGGTGACCTATGCAAACCCAAGCAGAAAAAGTTTGATGAAGCTGTCATTGTGGCACTTGGAAGAGACTTCGATGCTGTCGTTGTCGACTCCGAGAAAATCGGCGTGGAATGTGTTCAATACCTCAAGGAACAAAGATTTCAGCCCATGACTTTCATCCCTCTGGACAACATCAAGGTCAACGCAGTCAACACAGCCGTCAAGGGGTTTTCTGGCGCTCGGCTGACGATTGATACCATCGACTTTGATTCTTCTGTTGAGCGTGCCATGTCGTATGCATGTGGAAGCTCTGTTGTGTGTGACACTCTTGATATTGCCAAGCACATTTGTTACGAAAAAAAGATCCCCGTCAAAGCTGTGACACTGGAAGGCTACATCATCCATAAAGCAGGCCTGATGACAGGTGGTCGTGGACCCGAGTCGAAGAGTAAGAGACGTTTCGAGGAGGCAGATGTTCAGAATCTCCAGCGAATGGCCACCAAGCTTAAGGATGAGATCGACCGACTACCCAAGGCTGACCGCCGGGGCTCACAAGAAGAAACTCTTCAAATTGACCTGTCCGGGCTCGAAAGGCGGCTGGCAGCCGTCAAAGACGAACTGGCAGCCTTCAACAAGAACCATGCTAGCAAGAAACGCGAGCTGGACAACCAAAGGAGGCAGCTTCGAGAGCTCGAGCCCAAATACCAAGAACAGTCATCCCAGCGTGAAAGCACCACTGCCACGTGCGAAGAGTTTCGGAATGCCATCGCACGAGTTGAAGATGAAGTGTTTGCAGATTTCTGTAGACGACTCGGTTATAGCGATATTCGCAGCTACCGTGACTCGCAAGGCAAGCTGGAGCAGGAGGTCTCTGAAAAGCGCAATGAATTCGAAGTCCAAAAGCAAAAACTATCGAGTCGACTCCAGTGGGAGCAGCAACGTTATGAGACTGCCACTGCGCGAATCGAGCGCAACCAAGCCCATGTCCGAAAGCTCAGAAACGATATCAAGTCCTATGCAAGAGAGAAGGATGCGATTGAGAATGCGATGCGCGAGGAGCAGGGAGAGTTAGAAGCTCTTCGCGAGGCACTAGACGAGAATAAGTCAGAGCTCACCGAAAAGAACCAGAAGGCGTCAGAGGCCAAGCTCGAAGTGCAAAAGCGGTCAAAGGACATCGAAGCTCATCTGAAAGATATCAACTCACTTGAAACCGTAGTTCAGAAGAACAGCGCTAGCAAAGCGGCATTACTTCGACGATGCCGACTAGAGCAGATCCGCATTCCGCTTGCAGAGGGCACATTGGAGAATCTACCCAACGACGACCGTCTGCTTAACCAGGACCCAGATGCCATGGACATAGATGATGAAGACGATGATGAGGAGATGATGGGCATGGCACTTGATGATCACGGCATTACCATTGACTTTAGTGGTCTTGATGAAGAACTTAAAGCTGTAAGTACTAATTTCTTTTTAGGTCGGCGAGTGATAACGCTAACACTATGCAGTCGGATGACCCGAGTGTTGAAGAAAGCCTATCAGAGAAGATTACGAATCTGACATCGGAGCTCGAGAAGTTGAACCCCAACATGCGAGCAATGGAGAGGTTAGAAAGCGTCGAGTCCCGACTGAGAGTCACAGATCAGGAGTATGAAGACTCGAAAACAGCGGCACACGAGGCCAAAGAGGTCTTCAACCGGGTCAAGCAAAAAAGATATGACCTCTTTAACAAGGCCTTCAGCCATATTCAGGAACAAATATCACACGTATACAAGGACCTCACCCGGTCAGAAGCATACCCCCTTGGTGGTCAAGCCTATCTGGACATCGAGGAAGACACGGACATGCCCTATCTGTCCGGTATCAAATATCATGCCATGCCGCCTCTGAAGCGTTTCAGAGATATGGAGCACTTGTCTGGAGGCGAAAAGACAATGGCAGCACTGGCACTTTTGTTTGCTATTCACAGCTACCAACCCAGCCCCTTCTTTGTTCTCGACGAAGTGGACGCCGCTTTAGACAACGCCAACGTGGACAAGATCAAGAAGTACATCAAGGACCACCGTGGTCCCGGCATGCAGTTCATTGTGATCAGTCTCAAGGCAGGTCTATTCCAAGACAGTGACAGTCTGGTGGGTGTTTACCGAGACCAAGAGGTCAATAGTTCAAGAACCCTTACTCTAGATGTGAGTTTCCCTATTCTACTGGCCTTGACAATCTCTGACTAACATGGAACAGCTGCGGCAATATGTGTAGGTGAGGCTAGAGCAGTTAGAATCTTTGTGATTATTCCTCTCGGACCTGAAGGGGAAAGTTGGGTGTCTGGCGCACGTCATCGTGGAAGAGGCATGGAATTTCGTATGGGCCAATGAATTCATGACATTATTCGGCACCGCAACACTGAGTTAAGCATGAATAATGCAGGCCTAATGATGTCAAGTGATGAATATATTCATTGAAGTTGTATCATCTTCAACTTGTCTCCGACTTTTGTGACTGTCACTAGATATAGTAGGCTTCCGTTGAACAGACATAAGAAGCAGTCAAACAAAGGCTCTGCTTTATGCTAATGCCCGATTGGCTTGCTTGGCGTTAGTGCATTGCTTTGTAGTGCCAGATGAATGTGGCTATTGAGGCATCTCAAAGGAGTACTCATGGCAGAATGATGGTTCCCATTGGCATCTAGCTAACTGACACTGCCTATTTCAACCTGCGTCGTGATCATCTAGCTCTAAGTCTTGATTGCTAGCATTGTGGTATGAAACTCTTTCCTTACCTCGTTCCTTATGAATAATACTGCAGGTAGGCAGGCAGGCAGGCACACAGACTGCTATGACTCTTGTCTTGGTTGCCTGTAGTTTACTCCGTATTTATAACGGATTCTGATTACGTCATCACACCTTTAATTCATACCCCTGCACTTGATATTCGCGATCACATTCTCGCATTAAACCAACATCATCATGGATCTCGCAATCACACTTATCAAGTCCGTTGCGCGGGCGTTCTACGAAACCCGCGACATACTTGTGATTGATGCGCTTATTCTACATGAGGCGTGAGTACGACTATTACACGCCAGTGCTGGAAAAGTGCTTGCTTGCTAACCACAGTGTCTTGCTAGGCTTCGAGACGATGATTTGGCCTACTTGATGTCTACCAACACAAAGGAACTCCACAAGATATGCGGAAAGCTACGAGAGGATCGATTCTTAGTGGTGTATGGGAAAAGAATATTCGCCGAATAGCGCTTGACTGACTGGACCCGGTGCAGACACACACGATCAGAGCTGCGAGAAGGCAACCCAAGACCGAGCAACAAAACATGGTATTACATCGACTACCGAGCCACAATAGACGCCATCAAATGGCGCGTTTACACTATCGATAAAGAAGTACAGGGTACTACGCAAGTCGCGAGCGAGAAAAAGGAGTACTTTTGCTCATTTTGCAAAGCAGAATGGACGGCGATGGAGGTCCTGGACAACGTTGGCCCGGAAGGATTCTTATGCCATCGCTGCTCGCATGTTCTGACCTTTGAGGCCGACCGGACATCGACTGGGCACGAGCAGTCTACGCGACTCAATGACCAGTTCAAATTCATCAGTGAACTACTTCCCAAAATCGATGCTGTCCACATTCCTGAATGCGACTTCGATCGCGCATTTGCTAAAGCACGCCCGGTGAAGCGCGACGAAACACATCAGCGCGCTCAGACTACTGCAGTCGACTCTGGCGCAAACCGACCTATGGCGGTGAAGGGCTTGACCAACACAGGGCCACAATCGATAGCAGTTAACATCTCAACATCGGATGGCCCTACAGAAGCCGAGAAGGCGGCAGAGCAGGCGCGCAAGGAGCAGATCGCGAAGCAAAATGCGCTGCCATCATGGATGTCTAATAGTACAGTCACTGGGGAGTCCTTCTCAGCAAGCGCTGCTCCTGGCACTGCATCAGTCGTCAAGAAGGAGTCCAGCAAAGATGCTGGCCCAGCAGCACCGGCCGTGGCCAATGCTCAAATAGACGACATATTCGAGAAACTCAAGGCGGAGATAGCGCAAGAAAAATCAGAGGAGGAAGAGGACGACGAAGAAGAAGAGGAAGACTTATTCGAAGATGTCCCTGCCGCCAAGAAAGTGAAACTGGCTGGACCAGATACTCATGAACAAAAAGAAGACGAAGACAGCGAGGAGATAGAGTTTGAAGACGTTTAGAACCCATAAAATTGTCCAATAATGGTCAGACTCCTTGTTCTTGTACATAAATAGCCACTCTATCATCTAATATTCTTATTCTAATCCCAATTCCTCTGTCTAACTTAACCAAGCCCGGCCATGCTTTTGAAAAAAAGGCCAATGCTATGCCCGAGGTATCAATACTTGCCCAAGCACATATTTGAACGCCCCATTGTACGCCGGTGAAAAAAGAAGTCGCTTTCATGATGTTTACACCCGTCCATGATAAAATCCAAGTCGTTCATTTCCTGTTTTCCAATACTGCACATCACCTTGCAGTTTCTACGCCGCGTCGCATCTCGAGTTGAGATGTCTTGCATGTTCGTGGCAACTTGGCCAACGGTAATTCGGTGTCATCGAGAGACGAGCATGAAATCTCAGACATGCTACGCTTCAGGCCTGTCAAGGCTCCAACGATGTTGCCGGCGGGCGGTGACTCGTCACCTTCATCGCCGTGATGATCCCTGGACGACGGGTCTTGTTCGTCCTTTTTGTCGAGTACGCTATCGCGCTCCCATGCAGACTCTAGTCCGTCCAGATAGACTGGGGACCTCTTCAAGAAGTTCCACGATAATGAGTCATGCTCCATTGCAATATATAATGAGTCCATCTTGCCACTAGCATCCAGTACGGCGCAGTGTTGTTTGAGAAACGCGCGGTCGTACGGACCGTGGATGAGCCTGGCCTCCAGGGGTCGTAACATTGGCAAGCCTTGTAGACGCTCAGCATCGCAAAGCTTTGCTTGCAATGGAACCCACGGCCGTCCTTTGAGTAGGGGTTCAAATGCTCGTGATACAGCCTCTGTGACAGACTTGGCATCGTCTCCTTCCACTGCGAGCATACGATGAAGTCCACGGGACAGGCATCTCTTGTATGAGGTTGTATCCTTTTCAAATGGGAAGGGTGTGTCCTTGGAAGGCATCAAAGACACATGCACTGTCCATGACCTTGGGCGTTCAGTTGAGGCGGTAGATTTTATCGACAAGCTGTGAGTTGAGTTTAACGGCAGCTGTGAGGGGACAGTGGTTGTGGGCGAGAGACGAAAGGTGTTGACGGTGGCATCGCTTGGGTCTGGGTCTTGGGGAGGTGACAATAGAGGCTCGGCACTCTCCAACTTTTCGATCCTTTCTTCCAAGCATTCGTCGCTATCTAGCAGCTCAAGTTGACGATTGCGCAAATCGTCCACATCGCTCCCTGTCCTTGCCAGCTGTTCGCCCTGTGATCGAAGGGTTTGTTCCAAGCCTTTAATCTGTTGCTGCAATTGTGTAACAAGCGCCCATGCAGCAGATGCGTTGCGATATGAGCCTTTGAGTTCAGTATCGGTTTCGTCCTTGTTCTTCTCCACCGTCTCTTCCAGCTCGCTGATGCGACGAACAACATGGGAAAGTCGATCACGGTCTTGTGGGTTCGCGAGTTCTTCCAAGGCTCGTACTCGCTGTTGAATCGCATCGATCTCGGACTTGTTAGTGCTTGGTGTTGGGGTATCGGCATTGGCGACGTGAAAGCAGGATAAATGCCCACAGTTGCAAGTGGCGCCAGGTAAAGATTTGTTGTGATCGAACCCCATGCAGCCGCACCGCTGACCCTTGAGCTCAGGTATCATGAGGATATAGCGACATTGACCCTTTGGTAACTGAGACTCGTCGGGCTGCGGCGTCGAGGCCGGTGGGGGAGAGCGAGAGGGTGAGGGTGACATTAAGTTGCGTCAAACCAAGGTATCGAAGAGAGGAATCGAGGTTGAAATAGGTCGTCCATGGAAATGTCGGTGGCAGTAGGAGCCTGATATGGACAGAATGGGTACGGGGTAGTCTTTTAGATATGAGAGATGGAGCACGGAAGAAGAAGAAAAAAAACAACAGCAACCTGTAGGTAGGTACAGCAAGGCAAGGCAGGGCAAGGTAGGCGGGCGGCTCTAATCATAAAGCAGGGCGATGTCGAGATTTGAACCCCCCAGGGATGTTGGGGTTGTTGTAATTCCGTCTGGCCGCGTTAGGACGGTACCTAAGTCCAGGCGGGTGTACCTGAAAACAGCGGCATAATACACGTGAGAGGCTGTAGACTGCTAACGGTTTCCAGGTATATCCAGGGTCCGCTTTTGAGACGTTATCATCCGCTCTCGTCTCGCCATCAAGACAACCCACGAATGTTAGACCGGCTGCGCCCGCAGGCCGGCTGATGGCATCACAAACTCCCACGTTGAAAGACCCGCAGGTGGTCATGGCACCACAAGCCGACGATTATAGACAGTGGGGGTTAGCCATGGCTAACAGTGACTGCTTGAGGTACATGCCCAGTAACACCGAGAGGATAAAAGCAGAGATTGCCCATGCCCATGACCACGATCAACAATCTCTTCTATATAGAGCCATGGAACGCGGTGAGAACAACCACAACTCCAGTCCATTACCAGAAGAAATCTAGGTCCACGCTAGACCACGGGGAACTCAGGGGATGCAGTAGAGTCCCAGCTAAGAGGAGATAGCGCCGTTATCTTGTTGGTCTGTTGTCACGTCCAATTCTTCGCAGTGTCGTACTGTAGACACAGGGCCCTCAAACCAAATCTTGGTTACCTGGCGCAAGGCGCGCTGTTTTGTTGTCTTCTCTTGGGGGACCCCTGGCCTGGAACCCATGAGAAGATATCCCACATCAGAATCCGATTGATAAACAAAATGTCTCAACTCTGACATGAAAAGCTTGGCTGATCGTGCCGCGCCCTTTTCCCAGTTCCCATTGGCCCTTGACGTTTGGTCCCTGAAGCCCTCGAGTTGATCAAGGTCGAGACGGAGACTATCAAGAGACAGAGAATCGAGTTGGAGGGCGGCCACGCGATCTGTAACGGGCGGGCGCAAGAAATCAAGACTCAAGAGTTGATATCAGCCAGGGCCCTTGCGCAATGATTGTGATCGTGGCCGGAATCGCAATGGTGATTGATGGAAGCATCTGCATGGGGTCTCACAGATTAGCAGACCTCCTCTGGCTGGTCCACCCCCACACCCTCTTTGTTGCCAAGCCTGCCACTTTCTTTGGCCGGGAGTGACAAAATTTGACTCTTGGGAGGTAGTTCCCGCACCCGTACCCGTCTATTGACTACTAATGAATCGCCCTTGTCCCTCCCTCCCTACTCGCTACTCAGTCACCTCTCCGGTCTGGCGGGCCCCGTCCCGTAGCTGCTACTGTAGCTAAACAATGGCGGGAGCGCAAACCCGTCATCGGATTGGATTACCTTGTTGGTGGACTGTATCTCGTGGGTTCTGTGTAGGTAAGTACTAGGTAATATCCATCAGGTACTTTAGAAGAGGGGGCCCCCAAAATGCGGTCGAGAAAAGTGAGATGCTTTTGACTCGTTGCATGAGATCGCCTCTTCCTCCATGCCCCTGGTCCCAGGTGTTCCAGATATCGGATGCATGTGAGTATGTAAGTATGTATATATGTATGTATAGTTAGAGGTCGTGCGTGGTACGGTATGTACATATGTACGCCTTATCGGCGCCTACTGTTGATGCAAGGTTATCGACCAAGTTGCCCGCACGCATGTGATCCCTCCCCAGGTTCTGATCAGAATATGGCTCCTTGCAAATCATAGCAATTCGCATTGAGGAATCCTACGTTCGCGGTGTGTGCACAGTACGGGTATGGATCTCCAAATTGAACATCAAGGCCGGTTGGAACCGGTAGACTAAGTGAGATTGTCCAAGGCCCCATCTTTGTTATGGGTCATGCCAAATTCATCTTCATCAAGCCTGAGACGTAGCAATTGAGAACAGCCTGAACTGTAGGTACATATCATGTACGTAACGGTCATCAGGGTGGGTTGTGTGCGGCAGCAGAAGTACAGTAGAAGTAAGAAAGCCTTGGCCCCTGGCTCTCCCTCAAGGTGGTTAGCAGTGGACTCTGGAGGATTTCTTTGCCCACGTGCAGTCTCTTGGGACAGGCAACTCCTTGCCACCTGCGAACTACCAATGTATACTGATGGAGTGATCTCGGGCCTGTATGTTGCAAGCCGTGACTTTGACCAGCGACGCGACGCACCACGAGTTGCTGCTCGTACACAACTATGGGTAATTTCGGAACTGCTGTCAACTCCCTGTTAGGCACTTACACCAAGTGCCTGTCTCTTCTCAAAGGCTTCCCTAAGGATGAGGATGCGGGGACATTGAGTGAGACTCGCTCAACACTGAGCATCTCCCTTCGATCTGACAGAGCTAGAGTGCGTCGAGAATATGCTTCGCGACTTTCACAAGATGGTTCTCGGTTTGAAAAAGGTGATGGTAAGTCACTTCTATCTGAATTAGTTTCGTATGAAAATGCATGAGTTGTTATTCTGAAGCCTGTTCCAGCTCCTGCACGATCGGCTCTTAGACGCATTGTGAGGAAACTCACAAACACCCTGGCCGACGTAGTCCGCTCATTTCATGACCCGAAAGGACAGCCGATCAATTGCGAGTCTCTTCTAGCTCTATCCACAGGCTCAAGTCTAGACGCCGTTCGCGCGATGAATGACTTGTCAACCAGAGTAGGATCAACATCAAGTTCCAGTTCACGGGGTAGCATCGTGAGTAGAGGACGACAGAGATCCCGCCGTCATAGCCAGAAAACCGGAACCAAGTCTAAGAGACGGTCAACAGAAGAGCGGTCTAAGCGTGAGAAGACCAGAAGCAAGAAGCCCACGAGCCATAGCCGGAGACGGGGACAGACGTCCTCCGATCGGCGGCGTCATCAACATGGTTCCAGAAGCCGGCGCTCGCCGGAAATAAAAGGGCCTCATAACCGAGTCTCCATAGTGACCATTGCTTCGGATTCAACCAAGTTGGGAGAGATCAGGCGGCGCCTGTCGAAGCAGATGCCTTTGGAGGATTATGAGAATAGGGTCGCGTATCCATTGTATGCATATCATGCCCAAGAGGCACCAGTGCGTAAGAAATGGTGGAATCCTTTCAGGCGCTGATGACTGGTGAAAGCTATTTTTTTAGATGGACTTATTATATATGATACCCGATGCTGTATATGAATATTGTTGTTTCTTGGTGGTCTACTCTTACAATGTAGAAGCTGTTACTCCGTAGCCTTCAGATCTTTATCTCATTACGCAGACCAATGAAAGAACAGCCTAGACCAAACCACTCTCGAGGGGACTGTAAAACCCTCCTAGGTAAGGTAAGGAGCTTAAGAGTATAAATTAGTAGCCATGAACCCCATTCTCATATTGTATACACCTGCACACAATGAGCTTGCCGGCTTCAGCTTATCCACCCAGACCATCCTACAACGTATTCATACAGCCAAGCTAGTATTTAGGACGTAAATACCTATCAACTTGCATCACGAATGGGGTAATTGAGGAAGAATTAAAGGCAGTACCCAAGATATTCAAAACTTTTGCATAATATTTTCTCGTTTTCCTCCACATACAAGAGATTTAGGTCCTTATACTACCTAAATCTAATGAGTGAGTGGTCAAATGCAGTATGAGTATGCTTTCTACACTGTGCAGGACACTGTCGAGGCTGCAAAGCCACAGAAAGAGCTTGGAATTATTCTACTGTGCCCCGCTGTCCAAAAATGCCCCGCCAGCATCACGACTGAACGGACGGACGAACACACGACAGGTCATCGCATTCAACACCTCATTCAACTCGACGACAACAACGAGCGAAGAGCTTAAAAACGAACAAGAGACAGCCGATTCACTCTTTGGGCTCGTCCCATTCCCTCTCCATCTAACGGTGTTGCTATCGACGTGACCCCTCACGGATATGCCTTAGTCTTGATAGCATCGCCATCATGCCTCAAGACCCTGCTGCCGCCCTCAGCGCCTTATTGCGCCAATCCTCCGTCGAAGATCACGACGAGGCCCTCAAGATTGCCAACGCCGCCCTCAAGGCTAATAAGAACGATGCCGACAGTCAGCATACCCGTATCATCGCCTTGCTGAAGCTTGATCGATTCGACGATGCTTTGCGCGCCATTGCTGATGGCTCTCCCGCCCTCCACGCACGAATTGCCCTCGAACATGCCTATGCTCTCTACAAGACGGGAAAGCTTGACGAGGCTACTTCTGTCCTCCAGGCTTTCGGTCTAGAGAAGAAGAGGAGTCTACAGCATGTTGCCGCACAAGTCGCTTACCGTGCCGAGCGCTTTGATGAGGCTTGCAACATCTACAGCCGTCTACTCGATACCGATCCCGCAGATGAGGAGAATGATATCAGCATCAACCTTCGGGCCGCTTTTGCCCAGTCTAGTTGCCTGGGATACTCGGTTACTGACAAGATTTCTGTCCAAGACTCTGATGGATTTGAACTGTGTTATAACGCTGCGTGTGCGCATATTGCCAACGGCTCCCTTGAGACTGCAGCCGATCTATTGCAGCGTGCAAGTCGATTGTGTGATGCCTCCGATGACTTGACAGACGATGACAAGCAGGCGGAAATGCGGCCGATTCTTGCACAGCAGGCCTACGTCTTTGCCAAGTTGGGCAAGCTCAAGGAGGCTCTCGATCTCTATAACTCTCTATCAAGCACAAAGTAGGTTTTACTGCAATTGTGGTCAGGGCTGAACTGACTATCATGGATAGAGAAGAAGATCCCGACCTGGCACTAATAATTGGCAACAACCTGGTCACTTTGGAGCCAAAGGACGAGAACCCCTATCTTCTCGAGCGAAGATTCTCGACCCTGACGGCTAAGGCAGGAAATGCCAAGCTCTTCCAGCACCAGTCTGATATCTTGCGACGGAACCGACTAACCGTCGACTTGCAAATTCTCAAGGGCGCCGGAGTCAAGCGCCGCACCGATGCCCTTCTCGCCGAAGCAAAACATCCCTCGACAGCTGCTGAAACTAGCATCCTCTCTGTTCTCAACGCTGCTGCCAGCGCACAAGGAACATCTGGGAAGCAACTTCTGAAGAATTTACAAGGACTGACCCAGAAGAGACCACATGATGTCGGTATCGTCTTAACCATTGTGCAAATACAACTCAATGAAGGAAAAGTAGGCTCTGCTCTGTCCATTCTCGAGTCTTTCCTCCAGCGTCTCGAAAAGAACGAGACTGATGATTCTCAAAATGCTCGATTCAGCCCTGGTCTTGTTGCGCTTACTGTGACCCTTTTGAGGGCACAGGGGCGGGAATCCTCGGCAAAGGCTGAACTTGTCAAGGCCGCTACATACTGGCAGTCCCGCCCGGCTAGCTCAGCTATCTCACTCCTCGAAGAGGCTGGCATCGAATTAATGAAGTCATCCAACGCCCAGGATTTGCAACTTGCGGGCACTTCATTCCAGAAACTAATCGATGAGCGGAAGGGCTCGGACATTGCTGCGGCTGGCCTTGTCGCGTCCTTCGCTCCCTCAAACCCCTCTCGTGTGGCAAAGCACCTCCAGAACCTCCCTCCCGTGGATTCGCTTATCGCGGGCATCGATGTAACAGCTCTCCTTAGCGCTGGTGTTGCCACCGCAGCCAGTAAGACAGGCTCCTCAGCTTTGAAGCGCTCGGCTCCCTCAGGACTATCTGAAAAGACAAGCAAGCGACGCAGAAAGATCCGCCTTCCCAAGAACTATGTCGAGGGCACCAAGCCCGACCCTGAGCGCTGGCTGCCTTTGCGTGACAGAAGCTCGTACCGTCCCAAGGGCAAGAAAGGCAAAAAGAAGGCTGTTGATTCAACACAGGGAGGAATCGTGAAGGAAGAGGAGACTCTGGAGCTTGTAGGGGGAGGAGGTGTCAAGGTTGAGAAGGCGCCTCCGTCTTCCAAGAAGAAGAAGAAGGGTAAGAAATAGTACAGCAGGTTACGGATACTGCAAATCGCATATATTTGTCCAACATTCCTCTATTTCAGCATTGTATTCTTGACCCTTCATATGGTTTGTCCATCCATGTATACGTCCTGGTTCATTCCGTAAAGTTCCCCCTGACCGTCATTAAAATCAAGATATATGCACATTCACCCAACTTCGATTCGACTGAAAAATCAAAATTGATTTCTAACGCTGACTTTTAATGCTCTGCCCAAGCCCTGGTGCAGGCGAGTACAAATGAACAAAAGGCCTCGGCCACTATAAGAAGATCTAGAAACATATGTCCTCGTCATCGCCCCCTTGACATGAGTCCACCAAGCTCGACATCTCACGTCTGCTTCTGCTGTGGCCACTCAATAACATAAAACGAAGGTATTCACAACGCCCGTCCCAGCAAGCCCCAATTCTATATAAATAAACGCTATGCGCGCGGGCTATACTCCACACGAGAGCCCTCCATATCTTCCCAGTATCAGGCATTCACGGGCTGCACGGGCCGGCTCGGAAGCTGCTCTATATCTTGAAGCGACTCAGAATCCGAGTCTCGACTTTCAAGATCGTCCTTCTTGATGCTTCGGCCTCTTCTTACACCGGTGCCGTCTGACTCTTCATCCGTCTCTGTCTCCATGGGAGGCAGGGGACTGCGGCGCCCATCTGAGAAGCTGACTGCAACCTCGCTCTCCGTGTCCGACGGTATTGTTAACCTACCGCCAGCTGATGTGCTTCTAGCTGCTTGGGCGGTCGAATACTTTCTATGCAGTTCGCGGAAGCTTCGTGCGGTTGCAGTGCTTGCGCTTGCAATGGATTCTCTACGCTCACTCGACTCCACCGGCACACCAACGGCAGAGTAGAAGTCTTCATCCTCTGGTCCACTGGGCATTGGCGACAGCGGGGGATCTTGCTGCTGTGAGGACTTTCGAGCACGGATTTTCTCATCATGGGTCATGTTCTGCAGGCCATCACCGAAGTTAATGACTGATGCCTTCTTGCCATGCACCACGAAGCTCCCCGTGCCTCTGGAAAGCTGGTGCTCTTGGGTCGATTCTTCCCCTGACCCAGCGACCTCCTTGCCCTTGCGGCTGCCACGGTGGTGCGAGAGATGTCCAGCGCCCTCTCGAAGAGTGCGTTGGAGACTGCGGCGAATTTTGCTCCTGTCACCCTTGTCTGTGGGTGTCCCAGACTCCCCGGGTACATCAGCGCCTGTTGAAACAGTTGCTTTGTCTGTAGGGTCACGGCTGGGTCGTTGCTCAAGTAGGCCGGCCTGCTCCAGGAAGTCTCGTTCATCGGCGTCAGGATCATGGTTTCCGTCGTCCTCCTTGCGCAACGATGGCTTGTTGCTTTCATCTTGGGCCGAAGGGGGTTTCGCCAGTGGTGTGGAAGGGAGGGATGCTATGGGAGACTGGGCGATACTAGATATTGACCCGTGCCTGGTGCTAGCAGCTTCTGGTCGAACGAAGGAGAGATCGCGTGAACTATGCCGGCGTTTAGTGGCACTCTGAGGAGGTGTTGTGAAGACCTGGTCCAGAGGTGAATCGACATCCTCTGTGACTTCGGCTGTGTTAGGGACGTGGGCGACCTGAGGCTCGGTGGGTGTTCTTGGGCCGGCCTCGGTTCCAGAATGATGCGTTGACCGCGATCCTCTACGTCCCATATTGACCCGTGGCGTAGGTGACCCTGTTCTCTGTGAAAGTCGGTTTGACTGTTGCTTGGTAGGAGTAAAGGTCGAGGATGGGTGTTCTTCTTCGAGATCTTGTATTAAGATATCACGGTGGCATTTGTGTTTCCACATATCTTGGCGTGTCCACTTGAGCTGAGCAGATATCCGTGCAGCAGCAGATAAAAGCTGTTCTCTCGTTCTTGGCTGGATGGGCGCAAGGATTAGCAGGTGGCGTGCGTTCCTGAGCTGGTGCTCCAGCTGTTTCTGAATCTCCTGCACATGCTCATCAGCTTCAGCAATCTTCTGCTTCATCACGTCTTTTCGAGCAGCCGAGATATCTTCAGCCATTTTATGGTCAATCCGACTCCTAGCGATAGACACGGGTCCGGTTGGTGTCTGGATGAGGGTGGCAGCATCAGCGCTATCCAGTCGACGTAAACCTCGGCGACTCTGTCCATCATAGTTGCCGCCAATGACACCACGCATCTTAACACCTGTAGTCCGGAAGGCGGCAGCATAATTGAGTTTAGCGAGCCAGTCGTTCATTTCTTCTTCGTTATCTGCCAATAGCACTTCTTCTAGACCACCCTGCCGCACGTAGACGAAAGCGTTCTTGTGCTTCTTATACGCTGTATCATGGAGGGCCACGGCAGCATAAGTTGACATGAGACCGTCTGGTTTGAACTCTTGGAGCGGGGGTGTGAAGATCAACGGTGTTCCATCATGACCCGCCTTGATGTGGTTCTCATACTGATGCATTAGAGACTTCACCCAGCCTGTATTGCGGAAGAAGTAGAGCTGCGCCCCAGTAAGAATGGCGCCCCATTCCTGCCACGGAGACCTTGCCTTGCGTTTCTTCGCATCTTTCCGCCAAAGTAACCCAACCTTGGTGACCTTGATGTCGACGATACCGGGATGTGCTTCGGCCGGGTTGCTAGCTGTCTGTTCCGTCATGAAAGCGTCGGGTCGAGACCGGGCCGACACGATCTGCAGTACACCTGTTCTAAAAAACGTTTTCTGCAAGTCCTTCAAGTTCAGACTAGTCGCAGAGCCGAGATAATTGTAGTGATCCTCCAGCTCCATGGCGTCCTTCAAGTTTGGTCTCAGAGCATCAAGGCTTCCGTCCAAGATCAGGGTATAGGGATCGATAGGCTCCTTGACAGCTCGTTTTGCGGGGTCGTTTACTGTAGAGGAGATCAGAGGTTTTCGTCGAGATTTATGTGAAGCATAGCGGTCGCTTGTAGGGTCTAAATCATCCTCAACGTGAATAAAAGGGGTATAAGTTATGTTGTCATAAAAACATTCCAGAATGTCGTCGAATATGCCCTCTCCGTTTGTGTTCTTCAGGTAATCAGCTTTTTGCATTTTGTGCTTGTTATTCTTGTTGAAGACATCGGTATGTAGAATGAGTAGGGAGAATGCAATGAAGTACGCCTGATCAGGCGATGAGTAAATGCCTGGGTTACACTCATGGTAGCGGTTGGCAAACGCTTGTAAGCAGCGGTCGATCTGCTGTGTTTCCTTGGGTAGCTCAGCTTCCATGAGCAGTTTTCGAATAGCCATATCCATAGGATCACCAAAGAAGCTAAAACTACGCATGTAGCTCCGAAGGACAGAAGTCATGAATGGATCAGCGCTTTTTGAAAGAGTCGCAGCAATGATGCCTCGGCTTGCAACTTCTTCGACCCGCGCAAGATATTTGGCGGGCGACTCGTCTTCGTTGCGTTCTGGGAGAACAAAGGAGTCCCTGGCAAGCTGGAGTGAGTTGTTTTTAGATCCAATGGAACCGGGAGTTGTAGGAGTCATCGTGCCCTGACGACTGAGTTCCGAGTTCTGCCGCAAACGACTGAGGCCAAACAAATCACCGAAGCTTTTACGACCAGTAGAGGACGAGGTTCGTGTCGTCGGCGGTAGAAGGTGATCGTCATTTGAGTCACGGCCCATCGAACTCATAGTAGAGGACCTTCCTCGCAACAGATCACCCCTAGTGGGCGAAGAATGCCCCGATTGAATTCCCCCAGGTGCCACCAGAGTGGTCGCAGGTGATTGGCCTGACTTTAAATCGGAATCTCCTTTGGTGGTGTTTCCGCCGGCTGTTTGGCCGCTTTGAGCGGAAGCTGGACGTGGCGTAGTGGAAATCCCAAGGGATGAAGCTGAGGAGATGCCAGGGGGTGCTTTTCCTTGCTGCTGAAGATGCGCAAATGGAAAGAGAGGCTCTGGTGCTTTCTTATGCCGTCGCAATCGAAAGAACGGGCCTGATTTCTTGGGTGTCGTCTCCGGACTCTGATAGGACGAACTCTGGTGAGACAAGCGATCGTTGGAGCTAGCATCAGACCTGGATGACTCGGAAGGGCGGTTTGGAGGTGTTAAGATTGTGCCATTAGGACTACTTGTTGTAGCTGTTGTCGATGGTCGCGGAGATTCAGGTTCCTCCAGTGTAGCGAGCGTGGGGCGTCGTCTGTCATCAGTGAAGGATTTCCGAAGTGTCTTCTGGCGTCCCGTTCCATTGTTGGTGTTGACATCCTCACGGGGTAAATCCGTCGAGCGACGGAACCTGGCAGTCAGGCCTATCCGTGACGATTTCTTTTTCGGTCCATTGAAGTCGTTTGTTGGAGCGGTGGTAATGATTTCGGGTGCTAAGTTGAACATAGGTTAGCTAAGCATGTCCCAGCTGCGAAGCACGGTAGATAGGGGTGTGTTACGTCGCGGAACGGGCGGCGGCTTCTCGGATTGTTGCTTGGCTCGCAGAGACAGTTGAGAATCACTCGCGTTTCGGAAACGCAAGACGGAGAAGCGATGATGTTTGCTGTTTTCTTCTTGTATAGGAGGGGTGTCTGGGCGACTTCCAGGGCGACTCTCGGTTTGACTCTCGGGGAGACCTTCAGGACGGCGAGTTGTTGATTCGCGAGCTAACTCACGAGGTTGCTGCGGGTGGGAAGACTCTCCAGGTCCTTGTCCCTCGTCATCGTTGTGGTCGGGCTGAGAAGGAACTAGAGGAGGAAGATCGCCGGATGCGCTGGGTTCGAAGAGTGTATGTCGGCGTTTTTCAGTGTCATCAGACAGGTTGCCTCGGCGGCGACGAAAAGCCATAACGGCGACTGATCATGATACGCAGCCAGACCAGGCGTTGTCAAGACCAGGCGACGTCGACGAGAGAGCGTACCAGTTGAGGGCGGCAGGCGTCTCACGACCTACCAAGCGAAAGGCTGGTACCCAGTCGCGGTGGTGTTCATTGAGACAACTCCAGGTGCCTAAATCGATGATAAGAATTCAGCAAGAGTGAATGTCGCGTGAAAGGGTCGGATTGTGAGCGTTGTCGATGCAGCGTAGTTACTTAGGTTAGTGGTTAGTTGGAGGTTGATCCGTTTTCGATCACTTCCATTGAGCATTCGCTTTCCGCGGGAGCTTTCCCACCAAAGCCAGGGGCTGCTGGTCGTGGCAGCCTCAATTAACCCAGCCCAGCCCAGCCCAGCCCATGTCAGACTACCAATGCACAGTGTCCGGACCCACTGCTACAGTAGGTAAGGCATGTGGCTGGGAGTAGGGGGGTTCCTGAAGGACCCGCTGTAAAAGGCCCTTCAGGTGCAAAGAAGCTAGCCCGCCAGGTTTATTAGTGTGGCTGGTGTAAGGAGGTGATGATTGAGAAACATTGTCCTAAGAATGGGCTGAAATTACAGCTTAGGTATCACAATATTTTCTTTTTCGATATCTTTTGATCTTTTCTCAGGTGGTCATTGTATACAGTATATCTGTAACGTGGCGATACGCGCAACGTAAGCCCAAGTAGGTAGTATTATACAGTATCATCAACACTGGTGGTCACTTAGACCCCTCTGGCATCAATAGACGAGAGAGTATGGATACAAATGTTGATTTTATTGAAATTGGGACCGAGAACCCGAACTTGCTCTGACAGCCTCAGAGTACGTAAGCCCACGAGATTTGACAGTTTCTGAAAAATAGACGATAACGTCATATTGTTTATTCATATGCACCAGCGAGTCCTAAGAACAAGTGTTCATGTTTCAACATCTCCCTGCCCATGATAGATCAAGGCCACACCACGTATAAAGTGTCAGCATCGCTGGCTTGATCTTTTAGAATGGTTATAAGGTAATTTTGCTATATTACTCAAGCGACATATAAATGCAGAATATGAGACCCTCGCGTGTACTACCTAGTTACCTAAAGTCCATTTATACCAACCAAGGTACCTAGGTATGTTAAAGCTAGGTATGGATAGGGTAAACTTATGTCTGTCTCCTGGATCTAAGATGAAATGTACCATGATTACTTCAAATCAGTTCCAAACATATTAAACGATATTGGCATCTATTTTGATATCTTGATAGCTCAGTCAGTATTCAAAGCCATCTCTTTCCATCTGCCTAATAGACATCTTAAAAATACGTGACGATTTCTGCTGACCTTTGGTCTAGTAACCAACTGTCAGCGGGCAGCAAGATTGATTCATTATTGATACTTGTTCAGATCGTCCTTGTGTAACTACCAGTTGAAAGCTGTATATAATTCGTAATATATGAGGTCCCGTTGTCCATTTCTGTGTCACTTCGTACTATAAATTAAGCATTTAAACATGCCGTTACATATTAGCACAAACAGCTTGTTAAATCCGACTAGGTACCCTCTTAAAATTCAGTATTGTTCTATTTGCTTCAATTCTGATACTTCCAACGCTTCCAGTTGTGAAAAACTACCTAGGTACCTACTTGTCTCAGCCCAGTGGATGGACCAATTCAATGACTTCCACGTCAGACCCACATAAACCAGCGACAAGCGTCAGGCTGCGTGCGTTCTCATCCAGGCTAACTAGAGGCAGTGTAATCTTCAAACATCGTCACTCATATCTTTAATAATTGTCGCTATATCCATCATACAAAATCATCAAATATTCAGCTGAGGGCTGATAGTCCTCCACATCCAATCCCGGCCACTTCAGGCAATCAGTATCAATTGATCGAGTCGGCTGCGCGTTCTCTTATAAGACTCAAGATGAGGTTACCCTTACTGGCAGCGAGTCTGCTGCTTCTGCAGGCCTCCAGCGCCCACGCCGCTGGCATCGATACACATCGTGCCGTCCCAGATCTACAGAATAACGAGAGTAATAATAATGACGCGAACAAACGACTCTTCCCTTTCCTTTCTAAACTTCGCGACAAGGCTATCGAGACCATCTTTGGACGTCATCCGAGTAAAAACACCCCGCCGCCAGTCATCAATCAACTACGCGCACAATACCTCAATCAGTTGGTCCTCCGCTTCAACGTCACTACCTCGCATGAAGAGGGAGCCCTTGCCGATGCCGCTGCTCGACTATTTCTCGATGTCTGGGCTTTCACCGATGACTATGTCGACATCCGCCTACACGCTGACGAGGTTCGACCTCTGCTGAGTTTGCTTCCCAAGACACTACACGCATCGCACTCGATTTTGATCCCGGATTTGGCCGCAGCGGTCTATAAATCACTGCCTATCGGAGGAAACCCAGCTTATTACGATCCTAAGCCCGCCCCTCCGGTCCTGAAAGTCGCTTCTTCGCCTGGAGACAACCTCTTTTTCCAGGATTACCAGTCTCTGCCGGTCGTGATGAGATGGATGCGTCTCCTTGAGGCTATGTTTCCGTCCTATGTCAAGTACATCAACATTGGCAAGTCATACGAAGGCCGCGATATTCCTGCCCTGCGAGTGGGGATTCCGAACACAGCACCGGATGCGCCTCGGCGCAAAACAATCATGATCATGGGCGGCTCTCATGCTCGCGAATGGATCTCAACGAGTACTGTCAACTACCTGGCGTGGTCCTTCATCACTAGCTACGGCAAAGAACGGATGATCACAAAGCTATTGGACGAGTTCGACTTGGTCTTCCTGCCAATTGCGAACCCTGATGGTTTCGAGTATACCTGGCATATCGATCGGCTCTGGCGCAAAACACGACAACAGACTAACCTTCAGTTTTGCCGTGGACTGGACCTGGACCGAGCTTACGGGTACGAGTGGGATGGCTCACAGGTTCAACGGGACCCATGCTCTGAGAGTTATGGAGGAGAGAAGCCTTTTCAGGCCGTTGAAGCTGTGCACATTGCCGATTGGGCGCGGAACCAAACCTGGAACAACAACGTTCGATTTGTCGGCTTGATTGATTTACATTCGTATTCTCAGCAAATTCTCTATCCTTACTCTTACACTTGCTCCGTCGACCCTCCCAATCTGGAGAATTTGGAAGAGCTCGCCGCAGGTATCGCGAAGTCTATCCGTCTATCAAATGGAGAGTCGTACACGGTTGCATCAGCGTGTGAGGGTGCGGTCTCAGCACGCGAATACAGCGGTGGTCGTTACTGGTCTCGCATCGAATCTGGCGGTGGATCAGCTGTCGACTGGTTCTATCATGAAATGCGAGCTCACTACAGCTACCAGCTCAAGCTTCGAGATACCGGCAGCTACGGCTTTCTGCTTCCCAAAGAACACATTGTTCCAACAGGAGAAGAGATATTCAATGCAATGAAGTATTACGGAGACTATCTCTTGGGTAACAATGGCATCGAGTCTATTACTGAGGCTGAAGAGGATGACAAGGTGGAGATGCATGAAAATCAGCCAGTTCAAGATTCTGAGCAAAACCCGACCGTTGGACAGGAGCTAAGAAGGAGAAGGCTTCGAAGGTGAAGCTGATATGAGTTTGTACGGGATGCAGGAGGGTGTTGGATAAGGATTTGGTATGAGATTTACGATTGAGCATTATGATTTATTTTTCTTTCTTGCTTTCTTTTTTGAATTGGTCAAGTTGCATGTAATGGACGGGTACGCAGGCGTCAAATGGTCACGGCAAAAAGCAGGAAATAGCAACAATGGGGAATTCGTGGCAGGTCTAGTTGAATAAAACAGAAACTAATATCATGCATATATTACATCTTTTCAAAACTTGTCCGTCAGACCGACTTAGTTGCCCAGGGCAAACATGATGGAGGTATAGGCTGCCATGCACTTGAGCGACGTATCGCAGAGGAAAGAGCCGATTGAGCCACTAGGTCGACCAAGTTAGCAAATATCACAAGATGGAGACTGCCTCAGTAGCTATACATACCCCGTGCGTCCCTTGGGGCCACCAGCAGAGTAGCCAATGGCGTAGAATACACGAGAGAAGGCCCAGCCAGCACCAAGAACGGCAGATGCAACGGGGAAACGAAGTCCAGAGATCAGAAGAGCACCAAGGAAAGAGATCTGGTTCTCGGTGAAGTTGGCGTGCGAGCGCTGGGCTGTAGAAGAGAGAGTTAGTACTTGAGACTTGGGTTTGGTGGGTGGTACGAACCGCAGTTGAACTTGAAGGCCTCGGCGTCCTTCTCAGCGAGCTCGTTGGAAGCGTAGGCGACGGGGTACTTGATTCCACTTCGCTTGCGAGCCTTGCTAGTGAGGAGGACGTGGAGAGTGTTGATGAAGAAAGTGGATGTGGCGGCCACGAGGACGAAGCTAGGAAGAGTGTCAGTTGTTTGAGGTTGAGGCTGAGGTTGAGACAGTGAGATTGTCCCTTACCCATATTCAGCGGGGAGCTCAAGGACGAGAGACATGATGGAGAGAGACGGTTTGACTACGGAGGAGTATGATACTGAATGTAGATAGTTGTGCAATGGCAAGAGTTGAGCTGGTACGGTCTTGTCACGGTGTGGTTGGCCCCTTGGTCTTAAATAGTGATTAATGGGTTCCCAGTAACGGGATGAAACTACCAACGGAACGGACCTAACGTGTCCGGGAGTCAGGTTAGCTCCACCTGGGGGAACAATCCACCGACTCTTCTAGGTGTCTCGTAAGTCCATGCTATGGCCAACAACGCACAATCGGAGGGTTCTAATCCTAGGCAGTTGCGGGAAAACATATCAATTCTGCAGAGTAAATAGGTGCTGTCTGCATAAGACAGCCCGGTCATCATCCAGTCTTGTTCAGCCTCGGAGTATCGCTTATGCGTGCGAGATCCGCTCCGCGCGACGAACCGAATTGAAATACGTACGGACGTATTTGATGGCGCGAGTAATAATTCCCGAGTCTTGATTTTCGTACCGTCATCAGATTTCGGATTTCAATGCCGTCGGCTTAATTGGATCATCCGATTCATTGGGTGTGAGGTTGAAAGTTGAAAGCTGGCGTAATTGATATGGGCCTAAAACCAAACTCCGCAGCAGCCAATGCGCAGGTACAAGTCAAAACTCCGCAGGGTACTGTACTGTACTCCATATGCTGGCCAATGAATGATGACTCCTCCATATCAATACCGATTGTCTGACTTTTTCCAGAAACGCCAGTGGGTCGGCTTCAATGACACTGGCTCATACTCATCCAGTGCACCTCTCTTCAGGTGACCGCCATTGGAGACCCAACCCTGCAAAGACTCTGCGTTCTGCTGTTTCCATATCAGGGGCTTCATCGCCTCCAGAGGTTCCTTCAAGGTCAACCCATCTGCCATCTGCCCGGCGTCGTATTCCACTGCTGTCGAACTTGTAACCCTTGACTTTCTTGCAATAGCGTCGAACATCTCTCTGGAATGTCGTGCCGCCACTCCAACCTAGTACTGCGCAGCCCACCGTCTTCCACGGACTGATAATGATATCGACCCGTCGATGCGGTGCATCGTTTTTGCTGGAGTCCTGCCAAACTACCAAAGCCTTGTCGAGTGTATCAAAGCCTGAGCTGTTGGACTTTTCCCCCTTCCATGATACCGGGCGCTGTCCTCGATCAGAGTTGTGAGTCGACAGTGTCAATGTATGTGTGATGAGTTGGGCCTTTTCGAGGGCCACGACAATCTTGGTTATCACATTCAGTGTTTTGTTCTCATTTCGGTGACTCAAAACAACATCAGCATCACCAGATTGTTGCTTGCCTCGCCGATAACCACCCACAATGACCATCTCAAACCCTGGGTCAATCAGGCGGGCGTGTTCCAGTATTGCAGCGGCAATGGTCGCGACTTCGTCTCGGGGGATCCCCAGCAAGAACTCGTTGTAATATTTGACTCCAAGCTGCTGCGAACGACTGAGCGTGCTCCATCCGAACTCGACCAGATCATCTAGATCTCTCCATCCTAAAGATCGTTAGTTTCTTTTGTGTTTGGGAAGCTCGTTCTGGTGCTCACCCTTTTGATAGAAGTCGCGGGCGGTGACAGCCCCAACTCCCCATATGTTGTAAAAGAGCTTGAGGACTGTGATTTTAGGGTCGGCGTTGGCCTCACGTACTTCCACTGATTCGCCTGTCTCCTTCCAGTGATGCCATAGTTCGGCGATTCTATCACCGCAACCTGGCAACCGCGCGACTTCTAGGTGAATTGTTAGCTGCTAGCAGTACCAAACAAGACAGCAATACTCACCTTGGGCATTCCTAAGTACGTAAGGGTAGGCAGCGATCGAAGCAATGGATGTGGAGTAAGCTCTCACGCCAACCTCATCCTCGCGGAGTTGACGAATGGTTCGTATCTCAGTGAGGATGTTCACAAACGCTTCATTCGGTGGGTTCATATATGTCGGTCGCTGGCATGAATACGTGGTTCTCAGAAACTCGGGTATCACCGGCAGTGTGATGTCGTGTTCCGATGTCGTTTGATGAAGGAGACTGGGCGCATTTTGCGATATTGTTGTCGAGGCATCATGACGCCTTTTGTGCCGATTAGATGGCGAGGTGCTTGTTGACTGCGCTTTCTGCTCGAGAAGGGCACGCTCCAGAATACTACTAGCTGGTGAAGAAGAACCTTTCGGTAATACAGGTGCAGGTGTTGTCTCACGAGGCAAGACTCGATTACACTGGAAGATCAAGTAGTGGTCCACAGGTAAGAGTTCTTCCTTCTCCCACGAGTCTAGGAGCCATGAAAGTTTAACAACCTTGACTATGTCTGTCCCAACCTTGGTTTGTTCTTTGATTCTCCTCCGCTTAGGATCTGGGCTATCACCCGAGTCATCCGCTACAACTGGAGAATCAACTTGGTGGCTCTCCTTTTGAGGTTCCTCTACAGAGGCAAACTCAAATTTTGCCCTTCTCAGCTCAAACTCGGCGCGTCTTTGCTGCGATATCTTTCCGAGCACGATCTCAGCCTCATTGATGTCATACGTCAATGTAGGAATTCGATCTTCGAGCTCGTGCAGTTCTTCAGGTTTTAGATGTGTTGGGAGGAGAAAAATCCGCGGAAGGTTATCGAGTCTCATCACAGCAACCCTCCGGCAAATATGCTTCAGCCTCTGGTGCGGATGGAGAGGATTCTGGCTATTCGTGGAATATCAAGGCTGTGGTGGCTGACGTGAGTCTCATAATTGCACGCGCCTGGCAGACTGAATTAGATAATACAGTAAGTAGGTCATGAATTGTAAGGTCTGTTCTTCGGATACGAGTTCTCTCGCTTTTCCTCATACAGCGGTGGCGGCCAGAGAAGCAGTTCGTTTGGTATGAATGACGTGGAGATGGACAAATTGTGAGGGCATAGCTTAAAGTAGGTAGAGAGGAAATGGCTTCATTGATGTGGGAAAGGACTCCGTCTCGATTTTACCCATGTCAGCCACGGCTAGTCGCATACCTCATGCCTATAACTCCTTCTGCAAGTTAATATACGACTTCCACTTTATGCTGTCACAGTTGGAAGGCATTAACTTAAGGTAGGTAGGCGAGGTAATCCCAATTCTTCAATACCTACCTACTGGTACTATTTTATTCAGGGCGAGCAGATGGAGGGAGTGACCAAGGCCATCGAGAAGCTTTTTGAGATTGTGCACTGTCTCGTTCGAGATCAGATAGAGCCATTGGAGGCAATACTATGAATTTGATTTTGCTTGCAACAGTTTCATATTGATCCAATATGATATATTCCCAGTGCATATCATGAAACCTTGATGCCCCACGAGTCAAGTGGAAGTTGACATTCGTGTCTTTGTAGGGTAGTCTAGATTCACTGAGTGGATGGCTCGTGGGGCTTGAATTCTGCGTTTCCCGTTTCGGGGAAGTGTGAGGTGTTAGCGCATCTAGACTAGATCCGTTGATTGCTGACTTATGAAGAGAATGTTACATTGTAATAAGGATATCGGGCCTCTACCGTAATTGTTGTATGAGAGTTATGAGTACCTTAAGATGTTCAGGCCAAGATTTCTTAGAATGTATATTTATATCGTAATCTTTTATTACGGGACGAACGTTTCTTGTAATTGACTTCAAGGGATATCTGCTGTAGATCTAGCGGCGGCGGAGCCGGCCATTTAAGCTCCGATCGGCCCATGCAACAACAGTCATTGGGATCTCTTGTAGAGGACATCAACCTCGAAACCGCAAACCGCAATTGCATACTTTGCATCTTTTCTTCTATTCTCCAGCTTCTACTTCTTCTTTCAACCGCTTCTCTTTCATCAGCGCGTTCTTTGACTTGTATGTTTCACAGTTCAGAACGCAAAGTTACTTCCCACGCACCATCCACTGTCACATACACACTTTCTCCAATACTTCACGCACCTCAGATCTTGACGGGCCATGGATCTCGATATTGAGATGGACGATGCCGTCGACACGGTTCACGACGCACCTATTCTCGACATCGGTCGCGATGATATCCTCGTAAGCTTGACTAATAGTTAGATTGCTGCCATCCGAAATTGACCTCCCTTTCAGCAACCTGACGAGCCTGAAGAGCCTGGCGAGGTGGCTGAAGACGAACCTCCGACCTCCGACTCAAAGACCCTCATCCCGACAAAAATTCACATCAAGGGTGTCGACTCTCTACACACAACCGACATCAAAGCCTACGTCAAGGCTCACTTCGGCGATGTCGACAGAATCGAGTGGATTGACGATTCTTCCGCCAATCTCCTCTTTCCTTCCGAACCCACAGCGCGCGATGCAATTGTTGCCTTGAGCTCGGTTCCCGTCGCAGATGCCACAGCATTGGCAATTGGAGAGACTCTGCCTGCGAAGCCTTTTGAAGGGAAGCCAGAGATTTCTCTCCAGGTGAGATTTGCCGTACAAAGCGACAAAAAAGAGGTTGGTGCTGCCTTACGCAGTCGCTATTATCTCCTCCATCCTGAGCACGACCCCGAGGAGCGACGACGCAGGAATCAGGAAAACCGGTCAAGGTACAGGGATCGTGACGATGGCTATCATAGGGGTGGTGAGGGCCGACGACGACGCGCCTCTGACGACGACGTTGAGACGTTCGAAGCCAGCATGTACGATGATGCGCCTCGCCCAACACGGAGAAGACGCGACTCAGATATAGAGGAACGACCGCGCTCATATGCCCACGAGAATCAAGGCAAGGAATTGTTTTCAGGCCGGAAAACACAACGCGACCGATCTGCATCTCCCAGGCGCGATAATGACGGCGACGATCTAATGGGTGAGAGGGCTAGCTCATCTGGGAACAGAGCGCGAGCGCGGGATCTCAAGGATCGCATATCAGGCAGTAACAATTCCAAGGAGCTGTTCCCGACCAAGAAGTCGATTAAGCAGTTTGGTGGAGGAAACTTGGATACCCTCGAGCGAGCGATAGGATCTGCCCGCCTCAAGGATGAGGATCGCCCCAAGATTGTTTCCGTGCCCAACGCACGAGGCGACGGTAACTCATTCAACATCCGCGGCATGGCGAGCCAGCAGGGGAGCGGAGAGGGTTTTGCGATTAAGGGTGCTGCTTCAGCTAACGCGCGCGAATTGTTCCCCACTAAGCTTGGTAGCAACAACACTGGCAAGGAGCTATTTGGAGGAGGGAGATCGAAGCAACGACAGAAGGCCGAGGACCTTTTCTCCTAAATGGGGACCCCCCCTGGAAACATGGTACACATTATACAATAGCAACGGCCGAACTGGGTTAACAATACGGACGCATAAGTGATGGGTGCTGGTGACTATATATATGGTTTTGTGACGATACCAAGGCGCATTCAAACAGATACAGTATGGGCTCTTTCATCTGCAGTTCCCAGATGTGAATTCCAAACAGATGTTATATATAGATGATGGGCTGATTCCCGTGAAGTGTCGTGGTTGTCGTGATCTGAATTTATTCATCTATAGATGCTATGCTGCCGGTTTCTACCACCACTTCTCAAGCATAACTCTGTTCTTGTCCATCCCACCGTCTCCTGTCAAGCCATCAACTATTCCATCCGTCATCGTCGCGGGGCCACAGACATATACCACACTATTTTTCTTACCCACAGCCTCCTTCACATCTTCAACTGTGAACCTCCTTTCATGAACATCAAGTTCACGACTCTTGGTATGCCCGTCATATATCCCTGTCGTAAACACTTTCAAATCACCAATTAGTTTCTTCTCTGTAAACCATTTTCTGATTCTCTCCAGAAAAAGAACACCCTTGAGACCCTGCGCAGGTAACTTGCTAGCGTAGAGAACCTTGACCTCAAGGTTGTATCCCTCTTCAGCTATATGTCCCATCATACTGACGAGTGGGTTGATCCCCACGCCGCCTGCAACAAACACAACATGGCTTATGTCGTTGAGGGCTATCCCAGATGGTGGGAAGACAAAGCTTCCTCCAACACGCACCTGTAGTTTGGAACCAGTAATATCGGGCGGCGATTGCCAGAGCCATGCCGCAGGAGGGTTTTCTGGAGATTCTTGTACTGCTAACTCCAGGTAGGGAGACTTGGGATCGGCAGCCGCGCCAGGTGTAGATGTGAGTGTGAAGCCGCCTGGTTTGGGGTTCCCTGGGATGTATGTATCGAGCCATTGACCGGCCAAGAACTAGATATTGTCAGCATTCCTCTTGGCGAAAAGACTGAAATTAATATGATATATGCTGTATGTACCTTGATTGGCCCTGACTCGAGTTTGAGACGATACAACCTAATTCGCTCATTCACCTGATCTATACGCTCGAGTCTTACATCCAGAAGACTCTAATTCACCGAATATTAGTCGATGTTATGCAATGGACTTGTATTGATATGAACCAACCTCATCTCGTGGCTCCTGAGCTGTCCTTTCTAGATGACCACTGCGTTGAGTCGACATGGCTTTTGGTCTCGCGCAGAAGGATATGGAGTTGATGGCAGCAAGTCCCAATCTTCGACTCGATAAAGAGACACAAGTACTGATGGTTGCAAGTTTGAGAGGCATGAATTCACATAAACTGTCCAGGGGCGATTATAGTCAATGGCCTCATGTTAGCATGTGCATGTCATACATAGTGGGGTGGACTACCATTGACATAAACTAACAAAAGCTGAGTCAGGCGACAACCAATGGAGTACACACCTACATCTTCCTGGAGGCAACGAATATGATATTGCACGCTTCGGCGAACCTGATTATTGCATAAAATTTTGTTGCAAAGAACAATGCTTTACCGTCCGTTTTAGAATTCTATCTTCTCCAAGTCCAGCTCCTGTATGTAGTCCATAACCTCGAGTTACATTACCTTCTCCAAGGCACCATATGCCTCTTTATCCCATAAATCGTCATACCAAACACATCTAGGACGACTCTGTCCAGTTGACTTGATCCATGACCTGTCCAGCAGTTGGGTGCGTATATCCAATCCTCAAGCGCAGACGCAGAGGCTAAAACATTCGTTAATATATCAAATTCTTTTACCGGATATTGGGAATGGCACTTACCCCCTTGCATCCGGACACTCGCATCATCTGGCTGGCTTCAGCCCCAGGTCCGAGGTCCGATGAAGAGATGCTCAGCAGTTGCAGCTTCTGAGACTTGGGAACGGCAGCTTGTAGAGATACATTGGACAGATTCGCTGAACCAGAAGTGTTGACGAACTTTGCGGTGGCTTGAATCATACCCTCCGCGTTGCGTTGGATCTGGAATTTCACGTTAAGGTCATTCGCGTTATAGCAGGGAATACCAGCAGGTGCCTGCGATGCCTGAGGCTGAGGTGCTGACGACACGGGAGACATGAGGTCGAGGTTCGATGAAGGTGGGGCAGGAGAAGCTGTAGATGGCACAGGGGCAGAGCCAAATAGGTCCATGATGTTCGATACATTGGATTGCTGAGGAGGCGGCGAGGAGGCAGATGGAGGAGGAGATGAGGTACCACCTAAGATATCGGCGAGGAGATCAGTGTTGGTCGTTGAGGGAGCAGCTGGTGACGCAGCAGGCGCGTCCATAATATCCAGGAGGTCTTGTTCTGTTGGCTTGATGACTCTTGACTTCCTGTTGGCAGCCTTCTTCTTTGTAGGAGCTTGTCCAAGAACACGAGACTCCTCCTTGATCTGAGGAATAGGCATCTTCTCGAGCACTCCACGTCGGACCTGATCGAAGCTGAAGAGGTTGCCATATTCAACGACTCGCTGCTGAATCTCGATATCGAGGCTGGTCTGGTGATATTGCAGGATCCTTCGGATCTTCTCAATCTGAGCTGGGTCAGAGAAGCGGGTTGTCAACTTCATCAAAGCTGTCACAATGTACTCTGTGGACACTTGTGTGGCGTATGCACTGTTAAGTATCAAGGAGAACAAGTCGACAACCTCATGCTCCTTAACCTCCTGGACAAGCTCCTCTTCCTCATATTGTCCACCCTTGAGCAAAGCGTCTGCATATTCGCCGATACACCAAGCACCAGCTTGCGTCAGACTCTCCTGAGTAATGTCTTTCTTGAGGTTGATATAGAGCTTTTGAACCGCATACGTCTGTAGCTCAGGGGTAGTAGCGACGAGGCGAACAAATGATGATAGGATCTGCTCCTTGACATAGTTACCGGCAAGAGACAAAACCCGGAGCATCGTATCGAAGTGCCATCGTTTGTTAGGCGCAAACTTGTCAGCGGCGATACCTATCTGGCTGGTCATTGTTGGCTTAAACTCATTATCGGCAACCTCCAAGAAGGCAAGAAGCTCCCGGATCAACACTCGAACATTGCTCTCGTTAATCAAGGTAAAGCTCAGGTCCAGAGCTCGGCGGCGAATACTGATATCAGGGTCTCTCAAACATTCCAGGATGGTGTTCCGATGTCTCTGTACAGCATTGGGCTCGATGGCGACAACCTTGATCAGGGTGTTGAGAGCCACGTATCGGATGTTGTTATCGCGGTTGGTGAGGAACTTGCCCAGAATGTTGACACCGAGCACCCTCAATCCAGAATCGGCCTCGATGTCGAGAATCGTGCGCACAGCTTCGTACAAGATGGAATTTCCAACATTCTTGGATGATTCGGTGTTGGTAGCAACCTGGGCAAGGATATCGTTGATCTGCTCGCTGGTCTCTGCATCACCCACAGCCAGGACTCGTAGCAGGTGGAGGATCTTGACCTGCAAGAAGGGGTCGGTAATGCCAGTAACGTCGTGTTCGGGTGCGTAACCTGAAGTAGCGAGCCCTTTCAAAGTTCTGACAAGTCCTGGGACAAAAGACCTGAACTTTTCAACAATTCCTTCTTCTCCGCCCTCCTCCTCGTCTGCCTCGCAGAGACTTGTCACCAGGGTGAGACCGCAGAGCAAGACGCCGTGGTTTCTGTCGGACAGAAGCTGTGTCGCCTTGTCAATGAAGTGCTCTTGTAAGTCTGGAACCTTTCGACATATGCGCATTGCGCACAGAGCCGCCTTCCTTCGAATATATGGGTTAGCTGTGGCTACAAGGGTCTCGATTTCGGGGAAGAGATCTCGTGACATCTCAATCGAGGCGATATTTCCTAGTGTACAGAGAGCAAGTCCAACAACATATTGGTTGGAATGTCCGAGATCGCTAAACTAAAGTCAGCAACCAGATGTTCGATTCAGAGGGCGTTAGGAGAAGTGTACTTCTTGAGCGAGTTGGTAACCAATGTCAAGACCTCTTGATTCTCATCCAACAACAAACTTGTAGCCAGGTGTCCCAGACGTTTATCGGCGAATCGAGGGGAGGCGAGGAGCTTCAAGCATTCGATCTGTCCAAAATGGGTTCGCTCTCCAAGGGTGAACAGGTAGAGTAACTTTGCGACATTGTTGCGACTGCCTGTGCATCAGTATCTCCAACCCTCCAATAGCACTGTTGAACCCACCGAATGTTGGGATCGTGGCTCTCCTCTCGAAAGCTGGCGCGGATGGCAGCGCTCTCTTTCTGAATGACAGCTCGCTCGTCGGCGATCGTCTTGGCCGCACGCACATTTCGAATAAACTGCTTGACTATGCCGAGCAAAAGTAAAGGTAAGCCTCTGACTGATCAGATTGCGGAGGATAGCTCGTCGGTGCCGTACGGGAACTCATCTTGGGAGGACAGACCCAGCGGTTGGGCCGTCTGGTCGATGCTTATCCAGGGGTTGCGAGGGAAGCGATGGGGGCTCGTCGAAGCTCAATCAACTCTGGGATAGAGCAATGAGCTACTGTTTCTTTATATGCGTGTCGAGGGGGAGGACAGAATAGGGAGGTTTCGTCGCAGCCTACCCAAGGCAGCTGAATAAAAGAGAAACCGAGTTGCGCCGTCAAGTTACAGGTCAGTGTCAGTGTCAGTGACGGTGTGTGCTGTGCTGTACTTCTGCTTGCGTTGCGGCGGACACCTTTCAGACGGGACGTGGGGCACAGAGCAGGCCTACGCCGAATTAGATTTGCTTGGCAGTACGTACTGCGTTAGTCATCACTAAATATGAAATAAGCTTCATTAAAGAAAGAAAAGAGACAGAGTGGGAAAAAAATAATAAGTATACTTGTTTATTCGTACACGCATGATATTATAACTCTAGGAATACACACAGAAACCGCTCATACAGTGTTTGACCCTTTTTCTTCCCATAGGTACACACCCGTCCTCCACAAACAATCTTACTTTACATCTGGACGACTTAGAGGGTGTGCTTCCGTGTTCAGCACCCACTCATCCAAGCTGATAACATCAAATTCGCTGAAAATGAGATAAAAGTACTTAAGAGTTTCTGCCAACCAGAAACTCTCCATACTGTCCATCTTTGTAGGTTCTGCTTTGGTGACATCGTCTATCGCTGAAGCCGCAATCTCAGTTCGTGTCACCTTCTCGATCGTCTCGAACATGGTCCACGCCTTTTCCATCCATTGCGCATCTCCTGTGACGCGATACATGATGAAGATGGACTCAATAGCCTCGGGCCGGAGAATATATCGTCCATCGCTCACGTCGATCATACCTTTGGGAAGGTTGTGCTTCTTGACCACGTCTTGAACTGTGGGCTTCTTCCAGTCTGATCCTCTTAACGGCGGCGCCCTGAAGTCAGGAGCGTGTTGCTCTTCAATAGCCTTGAGCCACCGGTCCTCGTTCCAGGTGCAATCGCTCGAGTCCTTGGCATCGACGCCGCCACACGAGATGAAGGTGAAGATCTCAGGCCCAAGTCCCGTCTGCGTAGCCTGATAAGCCCAGATACATCCATCTGTGAGTTGGGAAGCGATCTCGAGATCCGCTGGGCGGTTGAAAATCTTGCTGCCCATTGCTACCATACCGCCAGCGAAGCAGGTCAGATGCTGGCCTCGTGCAACATAGGTGTACTTGGGTTGCTCGCCTGGCAAATCGGTTACCTGGTAGTCTCCAGAGATGAGGACCGGCTTGTCCGAAGGTGTCAATGCTCGCTTGAAAAGGTGCTTGATGGCAACGGGAATGAAGTTTTCGTATAGTCGGCGTGGTTGCTCGAGTTGCCCGCCGAGAAGAAGATACCACTTGGGAAGATACTCATACAGCGAGTCAGACATACCGCCAAGGGTGAAGTCTGAACCAGCATGGAAGGCTGGCGTATAAGCATCAACGATTACCGGCCACATGCCAGGAAGACGAGTGTTGAGTTGTGTAGATTCAAACTGGTCTCCAATTCTCTTGACAGCGTCATAGAATCTCGGGTTGCCGGTTAACTGAGATAGTTTAGTGAGCTCGAGACTCAAGGAACCAAGTTCAGAAACAAGAGCCTCACGCGAGGGAGACTGAGCTTGGCCATAAGCAGATCTAAGCAATGTTAGCCGCAATGTCAATACGTGATTAATGTCGAGGAAAACTCACTTCTTCCATTCCCATCGAGTAACTGGCATATGGTTCGGTGTATCAAAGGCGCACATGAGCAGGTCTCCCAGCTCAATAGCCTTCTTCAAGAGGATAGGATGAGCTCTTCCGCTCAATTCATATGCCGACAGAAATCCACCAAGATAGCGAATGTTGGTCTCGAAAATGTTGATAGTTGCCATGGGGCTCCTGGTGAAATCAATGCCGTCTGCAGCGGCAACAGCTTTTGTGAACTCGTCCTTCATGTCCATGATCCAAAGGGTATCGAGGGCATCGACCAGAGTGGCAGCCCAACCGCCAAAGGGGTCCTTGGACTTGCCGGTCAACGGGGTCACCTCGTCGTGCATCCAGGCATAGTTGGAATATCCGCTCCAGCTGTGCTCGAAGCTCTTCTTGACTGCGGCCAATCGCGACAGTCGCAGTTCCTTGGCCGTGGCGCTCTCGACCGGAGCAGCAGCCTGAATCTTGGGGACCTTGACATCTCCGGTGATCTTTGGCAAGGCAGCTAGTTTCTCCTTGGGAATAGGATATTTAGGTAATCTTCGCGTCCAAGCTGTGGCGCCCTTTCCAGCAAGAGGATCTCCATTACCAAACAACTTGAAGCCAGAGTCTGAATTTGACCAGTACCAAAAGCACAAGATCCAGATGAAGGCGACACCAATCCAGAGACGGCCTCGCCGCAGGGGACCCGCCATTGTGTAGATAGGCAGTTAGTGGACTGCTAATAGGCAGCAGCACAGGGTCTAGGTGAGGGAAGATAGTGAGGCGTGATCTGGGACCTCACATCGCAGGCCCAGGACGGGAAGAAGGCTGAGGTAAGTTCAAAGGTGCTGATGTTGGAGCTGTCAAAAAGATTGGCGATGTGTCTCGACTTGAGGGGGACAAACAGCAAGTCTCATCCAAGCCCGAGGCCGAGTCTAGACACGTCCCGTCTGATTAGAGCGAGAGGTAGTTAGGTACCTTAGGCTACGTACGGATAAGAATCGAAGGGACAGGACGGGACGGGGGTAACAGAAAAAGGGCAAATGGCTCTGATTCTTAGTTGATAAATAAACCCTCAATTTTCAGCGCATGAATGTCTGAAATCAGTGTCAGTGTTAATGTCAATGTCAGTGTATGTGGCTGAGAGCTGTCTCGTCTCTTCTGTCCAGTTGAAAATACGACATGAAATTGCGGCGGGCGGTCTACGTCTACAATCACTAGCCTACTAACACGTGAAGGAATGCGCCGTACGAATAGTTATGAATCCTGCGAGTGTGGCATCTGACATCCTGTACGTACAGTAATTACAGGTAGTATGTTGTTGGTATGGTAGCAGCAGGGTCCTTTTCCTATTAATTACCTACTGTACCTGTAAATGCTTCCCTTGCTTGGCATTTGCCATTCATCCTTCAACACCTTAGATTGGACAGAACCGTTGTTAATACGGTTTCACGTGGCACAAACGTTGGGTTATTAACTCTTTTCGGTTCTTTTGCCTTGACTGGCCAATGCCACATTTCCGTCTCTGTCAACCCCTTTCAACCCCTTAATAGATGGCAGAAGACATCTCGAGACTTTGGAGAAAATCAGCTCGTACTCCTGTGGGGTCAAACCTAGCAGCTCCCTTGCAATATAATTAGACGATGTGGCATAGCCATGTAAGCTAAGCTGACCCGGCTGCCTTCTCCGACTGGTCTAGCTAAAATACTTGGGCTTCGGTTCTTTGGAGCCTTATATCAGCCGTGAGCCACTCATATCCAGCAAGCTTTCCAGGGTTGGCTCCCTCAACAAAGGAGTTCCCATGAACGGATCCTCCCCCTGAACAGCAAGATCAAGAGGGTAGCTCGAGTTAACCACTCATGGCGAGGGAGCATGCATGCCAATCGCGTTTTATAGTTTCGGCAGTCATGTTCATGTCGAAAGAGGTTGGACATGCTTTGAGCCTTTGAGGCCTGGATTAGCAAAGTACCTTACCTACCCTTACAGGCATTATACTCGACAAGCCACGCTTCCAGGCTCCCGCCCCGTGGGCTGTAGGGCTGATTGTTCTTCCATGTCATGGCCCCCAGTGAGAAAATTGGCTCCAACGGCGGACACGTTTTCCAGACCGCCCGCCGCCGATTCGTTGCCCCTCACCAAAGCCATTGGATGGATGGCCATCAGTTGATATGCAGACTGGCCATAGTAACAATCACAAATTTGATAACAGCACATATAAGGCACGAATATGCAGTTTGCGGGCCAAATGGAAAATTGCTCAGTTGTTAGAAGCCATGTAGGCAGATTCTGTGGCACAAAAGCCACAGAGATAGCAAGTAACACAGGAAGCAAGCCGATTACCCTCCACAACTTCAGTCCAACCAGTCCCAGATGCCCTTCGTTTCGCTTGCAGTTTTGCCACTAAGTAAAGAAGATTCAACCAGTTCCCTCCTCATGCCATGCGTGTTCGTTACTCATCGACTAGCGAGAGATAGCAGGACCGAAGGTTTGGTCGATGAGGTATCAGAATATTGTCTCTTATTTTTGCATCATGAGCTGGACGAACTCGTTGTCTGTAATCTTGTCAGTAACTGGACGTCGGTACTATATATCTAATCTCAAGCAACTCACAGTCGATTCGGCCATCGCCGTCCTGGTCAGCCTCTCGGATCATCTCATCAACCTCATCATCAGTGAGCTTCTCGCCGATAGAGGTCATGACATGTCGAAGCTCAGCAGCAGAAATGAAACCGTTGTTGTCACGGTCGAACACCTTGAAAGCCTCGCGGATCTCCTCCTCAGAGTCGGTATCCTTCATCTTGCGCGCCATCATGGTGAGGAACTCTTTACCCAATGGTTAGTACTGACCGTCCTCTAATCGTCTTGGAATATTACGCACCAGGAAAGTCGATGGTGCCGTTGTTGTCGGCGTCAACCTCGTTGATCATGTCCTGAAGCTCAGACTCGGAGGGGTTCTGGCCGAGAGAGCGCATAACGGTACCGAGCTCCTTGGTGGTAATCTGGCCTAGAGCGAGGCGTTTAGCTCATGTTTTCGATTTAAGAATATCGCATAGACAGAGATGTAAAGGATTATAGTGGTCTGATGCATGCTTTGTTGGATCGATTTGGGTTTCGCACGGGGCCAACGAAGAAACATCGCGGAAAGGGGAGCATCACTCACCATCGCCATCCTTGTCCTACATAAGAAGGTTAGCGACAGCTTCTAGCAAGACGCGGCTAGGCAAGGCGGCAAAACAAGAGGGATAGCTTACAAAGAGAGAGAAGGCCTCCTTGAACTCGGAGACTTGCTCTTCAGTAAGTGAGTCGGCCTAAATAAAGTTGTCAGTCCAAGCTTTCGAACGGCATCACCAGAACATCAGCTGCAGCCCCTCTCAACAGAGCCGCGGGGTCAATGCTCATTGGCGATAACGCCAGAGGACAAGGCGGTAAAGCAAATGCTGATTGATGGGTAGGTCGCGCAACCAAGCAACGGACTGGTCATGCTCACCATGTTGGATGTATGTGGTAGCAACGGTTGTGATAGTAAAAAAGGTGGATGTCGATCGCACGAGAAGGAAGAAAGATGACTTGGGCAAGTTCTGAGGTCGCGGGGTCTTGAGCCAAGAGTGTCGGACCTTTTCGTTTCACGGGTTTGGTTGGAGCTTTCGTGGGGAGACCCAAAGGTCAGGGGAAAGTCGGTACCTAAGGCAGGAAAAACGGTACATGCACTAACAAAGGAGAGACAATGCACTGTGTTTTGGATGTTCAGGGGGCTGATGATCTTGAAATTAGGGGGAGGGTCCTCGTCATGGCAGCTCAAGCACACTGTGCGGTTTGTCCTGGAGTGATGCTTCGACTGCAGGGAGCGAGCGGCCTTTATTGAAGCATTGTTCCAGTAGGAGAGAAAGGAAGGAGCTGATAATTTGAATACTTTCTGCAGTTTATCAATTTACTATCACAAGCTTTTTGAATAAAAAGTCAAATTTGACATCCAGAACCCGTTAAACAGCTTGATTTTGAGGAATAGTGTAATACTGCGATAAGAAACGAGCTCTGTTCTTTAGTGGAGGCAATGTGAGCACCTCACTTCCGATGTAGAGGTACATGCCGTGCGTGAGGTGAACCTAAACAGAGCGGGCTAGAAGGGGACACTCCCCTGTCATTTTAGCCAACGGAAGTGGTCCAGTGTCGTAATGCCTCCAGCCGAAGCCAGCTATCAGATCAGCCTCAACCCGCATCTCGAGATCTTCTCACTCATGACGACAATACTTTCCTCACCTCTCGTCCTATGACGCTCACACTCGCGATTTAATCTAGTCGAATCCCTCATTCTATTGCCGCGCCTGACGATAGCTTCAGTCCCTAATTTGCGTCCGCCATGTGGCGAGACCGCACGAACCTGTAAGACGCCCATTGTTACCTGTCATTGTCTATGGCTGTCGGCCTCACCTCCACATAACGAGCCTACATGCTGATGCAGTTTGCAAATTAAGATACATCTCCTACCGGCAGTCTTACGCGCATCACCCTACACAGCGAAGACCATATGGACCGGGCGCCCTTGCTTCTGGTCCCCTTGCCGACACCTATACCAGCAGCTATGCGAACGACGATCGTCGCGGCCTTCTATCAGCCGGCGCGTTTGAAGACGATGGCGATGCCGTGATTGAGATGGATTTATTGCCCCCTCGATGGGCTGATGTTTCGGATGAGATCACAGACTTGCTTGCCAATATCGCGACAAAGGGCCAGAGCTTGGAGAAGCTACACCAAAAGCATGTGCTACCTGGTTTCAATGATGAAGACGCTAAAAGGGCCGAGGAAGCGCAAATAGAGAAGCTTACACAAGAGATCACCAAGGGTTTTCATGACTGCCATCGCTGCATTCAAAGAATCGAACAAATGGTGCGGGAATCACAGCACGCAGGTACCATCACAAGGGCAGAGGAGACCATGGCCAAGAACATCCAAATTTCGCTGGCTGCTCGAGTTCAAGATGCAAGCGCTAGCTTCAGAAAGAAACAGAGTGCTTATCTAAAAAGTTGGTAACCCCCCGTTTCTTCCCGATATCTTCTAACTTGGACTCCCAGAGCTTCGTGGCATGGGTGGCTTTGGCGGGTTGAGTCCTGGCGAGAGATCTAGTACACCACAGCCAGGTTCCTATCTCGACCCATCTCTTCAAGAATCTGACGCAGATCGATCTTTTTCACAATCGACACTCCAAGCAACCCAACAGCAAAGAGTGCTCCATTCTAATGATGCTGCGATTGCTCAACGCGAACGAGAGATTGAGGATATTGCTCAAGGCATTATCGAACTGTCTGACCTCTTTCGAGATCTCCAGAACATGGTCATCGACCAGGGCACAATGCTGGATCGTATCGACTACAATGTTGAGCGCATGAACACTGATGTCAAAGCCGCTGACAAGGAGCTAATTGTGGCTTCTGGCTACCAGCGGAGGACGACCAAGCGCAAGATCATTCTCCTCCTCATTCTTATAATCTTTGGCATGATCATTCTGTTGGTGATCAAACCCAAGAAGCATGGGTAGAGGCGTTTTTTCATGGCAATCTCAGGGATACCCGCTGTCTCCCTTGACATATCCCGGCGCGGGCATAGAGAGACAGCAATTATTAAACACATGTACCAATACAATGTAAAGCAAGTAATGGGACATGTCACTGGTGTGTTTGGAGTCACGGTTCTCTGTCCATTTTTTTTTATATATTTATTATTCTATTTAGAACCAGCCTTTCTCTTTGGTCCTCGAGGCGTGTGGTTTAGAAGAAATACGATCATCGTTATCATAACTCTTTTCGAAAAGCCTAGGATAGCTCTTCCATAACTTAGGTTTTTGCTTCTCGATCTCCGACGCCAATTGCGCCTCGCTGGGGAGAATCTGAGAGCCCCAGGCCCCTTCCACCAATTGCTTCATGTTCGCTGGGGAGAGCTCCCTATCGTCTCTCGCCCTAGCCCTGGGTCTCATGGGCAATTGAGCCACTGCGAGACGATTTATCACTGTACTTCGCACTATTTGGGGATCAACATAGACACCCTTGTCTCTCAGCACAGCCAGCAAGCGAACACCACAAGCCAGGTCGAAGTCTGCGATTCCCACTGGCTTGACGTTCACGAGCGAAGGTGGAATCGGCTGCTGCGCCAAGGTTTGATCAAAGCCCCATCGAATGATGGAGCGCTGCAGATTGATATCGAAAATCTTCTGTATGGGGTGTTGTCTGTTCGTGAATGGCAGATCTGCTGGTATGCGTAATGCGTAGTTGGGATCGTTTCGATTCTTCGAACATTTGTGATGTTTCTGTTTGGGATTTGTCTCGTTCTGGCATGGGCCTATTTCGGCTCTCCAGAACTCCTCCTTAAAATGGCTCCTTTTCTTCTTCCCGTCGGTGAAAGAATAGTATTCAGACCAAGTTTCTGACTCCCCGTCCAACTCTTCGGCTTTGGTATTAGGGTTGGGGGGCTGGTCCTGCCGATGCACGGGTATCAAACCCCCTGACTCTGGCCTATAGAGTTGACATATCTCATAACTTAGGCCTTCTAGATCATTAAAACGTCCCAGACGTCCGAGGTTATAGAGCAATATTTGCCAGTATCGAATAGGAACGGCAATCCCATGCCGTGCCACTCTCAACGAGAGGTGAATAGCTCGGTCAAGCGTGTGCTGTTTGTTGAGCTTTGGATGGTAGGATATATCTTCAAAGATACGGTTTAGAAGCGCTTTCGAGTTCTCCTGCTCCATGGTTACATCCAGACTTTCCATCCTATCAACAACATTCCTGACTTTCGTAAGACGTTTCATAGACAGAGCCATACTCAGGTGCTTATTGAGATCCTTGGAGATAATGTTATCCTTATTTGGTCCTGGATTAGCTGCCACGCCTTCAACTTCTTGGAGTAATCGTTCTAATCCCCAATCTTGCCGTTGAGCGGAAGATGCAAGTAGCATTGACCGCGTCTCCGGATTCCCAAACTCTTCTGGGTGTATATCGCAGTGTAGAAGGTTTCTGAGCAAGTCGTCCTCACCTCGCTCAGCTAAGGAGATGATTGCATCGCAATAGGCTCCAGATCTTATTTCGATCCCTAACTTTCGGAGTTGTTTCAGGCGATCAGCAACTCCGCGAGCGTCATCTTCTCTCAACGCAATGGATTGCAACGAAAAATAGCTAATTGTGCGGAGGCCAATCTTATGCATCAGGTTGATCGCAAACTCTGGAGAAGTCCACGAGCTGGCGAACCATCGTGCTGTAAACCTGTCGCTGAAAAAACTACTGTTCGTTTCCAATCGGGTATCCTTTTGTACAGAGGTACCAACGCCATCATCAACGCTGGTGTCTCCATTGAGTACCGCCAGCTCTTCCTTCGTGAGCTGGATTGCGGAAAAGTAGCGGGAAAAGAAATCCAAGAAAGGCATGGACTTAGGCGACTTGGGATGGTCATTGAAAAGGTTGAACCTTTTTCTCCAGACACGCGCGGCATGTGACTGTCCACTTTCAAAGAGAGCCGGCACAACATAGTCGTACAACTCACGGTATGGACTGAAAACGTATATCTTGGTCAAAGTACTCTGAAGCTTGGGAGTGAAGTCGATGGCACAACTTGCCAGCAGAGCACCGAAGCTATCCAACTCAGGACGGAACAGGGGCATGAGTTTGAAATGCCAGCCCAATGCAGTTTCGTAATCACCGTGTGCTAAATAGAAATGAACCACTTTCAGGTATAGTTCAGGCCAATTGAAATCGTGAGTTTCTAGAAGTTGTCCTGCGACCTTGAAAAGCTCTTCCATCCGGCTAGAATTCGTCAACGCTGCCTCCAAGATGTTATCACGCAGAAACAGAGCTCCAGTTTTGGTCAAGAGATGCGATTGGTCTCTGTCCTGAAGCTCCAGAAGCGTCTCCCAAGTTCCTTGGTCTCCGCGATCCTGACGGCTCGTTAGAATGCGACACTCCCAAAAGTATATGGCATCCAAATCAGAGTTCTGGCCCGAGGGAGTATCTTTTTCGCTTCCACGCAGGCGAATGCCCAGCGGGAAGGGTAAACCGGATTTTGGCGGCCATTGTGTAGTCTCTTGTTGAAGATTATGCTGTCTCGTGCCACCCTTAGCTTCTCGGTCAGAATTCAGCCTATCATCTTTTTCGTGTATTCTCGTAAATGCTGGTGCCAACTCTGTATTATATTGAGATCTGTGTTGTGTGAGTGTCCTGATGTATCGAGTATATGCGGATTGGCGGATTCGAAATTGTATAGGGATTCGATGCATGGCTGGGTAAATTCACCAGCTTTAGCTGGTCTCGTATCATCGCATCGGTCGTAGTCGAGAAGATAATAGTAAAATCATCGAGACTGTCTTAAGATTGACACTTTGAGATCTTCAAAAAGTCCTTCATCATAGCTCCGAATCTTTTTTGGGTTGCGCATCATAAACTTAGAGCACTTTACAGGCAAGTAGAGTGCCAGGGGTGCACCGACACGTGCCCACCCACCAACGGAAACGTCAAGAGCTCTGCTGAGTCATACTCTTACCCGGCTCCCAATCAAGTTATGGCCTCATTTCTTTACCCGAACTTCGACATCCTCCGTTCACCACCAACTCAACCACCCCACACGAAACCAACCTTCGAAGCCTCTCAGAACTCTCATTAACCGATTTCAAAATGCCGTACGTACAATTGAGTCACGAACGATTCTCGCGATAGCCTTGTCCACTTTCCCCGACGTCAATGGCTCATTCCGAGCTCCGGACACTGCAAGATATAACATCATACGAGAACCCGTCACTGACGCCCATCCAGTCTCGTCAACGCCAAGAACCCCGTTCCCCAGAACCAGCGATTCTACCAGAACGCTTACAAGAACCACACCCGTCTTTGGAAGATTGTACGACCAAATTGATTGTTTAGCCTGTCTTTACCTTCCAGCTGACCGACATGACAGGGCCCTCGCAGCCGCATCCTCATGACTCCCTACCTCATCCTTCTCTGGGGTACCCTCGGTGGTAAGTAAATCGCGATTTTCGGTCGGATGGAGGTCAATTTGGGCTTGCATACTGATGGGTACAGCGTCCTTCTACGGTGCCGGTCGCAAGGTCCTTGGCTACAACTCTTACTTCGGAAACTAAACGGTGGGATCCGCGTGGTGGGTGATACAACTTGCTTACGATGGAAGGTCAATGTGATTAGTAGCTTGAGTCAATAGACGGAGATGAACCCAATGTGAGATCGTTATAGTCGTCATGTGCATTTTGGAGACCGATACCTGTTGTCAAATCGCGTCCTCTATTCACACGTCATTGCCATTAAACCTGGACTCCCAAAACTTTAGAATACATGAAGAACTCAAGAAAGTTGCATGCCTCAAAAAGCAACGTCTAGCGCGCACTGCAGCAGACCTGCGACTCTCCATCCACGGATAGTTGAATAAACATCCAATCAGGCTTGTTCTAATAGCCTGTGGCGCCAGGCGCCTTTTCGTCCTTTCGTAGGCTGACTAGCAACTCTCGGAATCGCTCCTTGCCAGATCCAGAGGCACCTCCCTTGGCGCCCTTACCGCTGACATCCACCAACTTGGCGATTCGATCCCAGCTGGTGCCACCAGAGACAGTGTCCTCTCGGTTTGCCAAGAATTCTTCGGCTTCCTTTCGTGTCTGCGCGATGCCCTTCTCCTTCTTGTTGTTGTAGTTCTCGTAGAAGTCATCGATGTTCTGCTGTGCCTCCTTTACGGTCTCTTCTCGCTGCGCAGCGAATTGTTCGGCGCGCTTAGCAATCTGGTTGTCACGGCGCTCCCGCCACTCCTTGACGACCTCGGGCTCTTCCTCTTCCTCGGCGAAAGCCTGATACCCGGAGTTGTAGCTTACAGAAGGTCCTCCTGTGATGGCGGTTCCACCGGAGACGCCAGTACCCTATTTATTGTTGTCAGCTCCTCAATCCAGAGTGTCTAGGCAAACAACTCACAGCCTCAGGTTTAGTCAGGTCAGGGAACTGGGATTCGAAAGTGGACTGCTCGTTGTTGCCAGCGCCGCCGAGAAGGTCATCATCGTTACTAGCGAAGGCAGCAGCGTCATCGTTGGTCGCGAACTGGTCTGCATCATCTCCAAGAAGGGCCTTCTCGCGGGCGAGGAAATCATCGGTTGAGGGCTCCGCAGTAGGGTCCTTGATATCGGTTTGCGCTAGAAATGCATCAGTGTTGGGTCCGCGCATTTCTTGTGTTGATGCACTTACCCCCGGAATCGAAGTCCTCGAGTGAAGGGAAACGGTCGGCCATTTTGGAAGCGCGGATAATTAAAGATCAATACTGAGTGTGTGAATATCGAAATGTGCGTAAATTCTATCGGATGAAGGTGGTGGAAATATGAAAAGGTCTCGTTCAGATGCGAGGATTATCAGTTATACACTGTTGCTATGTATGGTCCTCCTATTCAGTTACTGCCAAGTAGTAGGCTATCCTAGCTGATGAGGTGGATTCTGCCGGGCGGTGAGAGACATAAGACAGCATGAGCTTGATGGAGTGGGTCAAGTTCATGCACTAAGGCCATGCAAATATGCACTTAGAAGCTATTTCTACTTTATCGGTTGTTTCTTCTGGTCAACCTAGCTCTTGGTCTATAAACTCTCCTTGTTTTACCAAAGAAAACATTTCAGTCCATCACACATTCGAGTTACGTATCATTCTCGTTTTCGCAGCATTCATCTACAGGCGAACCGGATCGTAACAGGATTCGAGTTTGTGTTATTTGTGCGGAAACAGGTTAGCAGACACTACGAACATTATTCCTGCAAGTAGCTGTAGTAGACGTCGTTTCCACAGTGATACTACGGTAACAGCTACAAACCAGCTTCTAAATAATTGTCGCGACATCTGGTCCATAATCCTGCGCTTGCATTCGCCCTTGAAATCTGCCTCTCTTTGTTTATTTCTCTTAACGAAGGAACCGTTGCTATCAAGATGGCTTACAACGATGACTCTGTGTTGGCGCGACTCTCGTCACTCAACGAAAGCCATGATAGCATCGCCACAGCTGCACAATGGATCATGTTCCATAGGTACGGTTTCTCTTTCATGCATCTCATGAGATATGGTTGACAATTTCAGGCGTCATGCTGAGAGGACTGTACAGCTGTGGATGCAGCGCCTCAAAGACTCTTCCAGCACAAAACGATTAAGTTTGGTTTATCTCGCCAACGGTATGTTTGTCTGTCAGCTGTGGTGAGCTTTACTGATCAGAGATTCAGAGGTGGCCCAACAGTCTAAAATCCGACACAAGGATGACTTTATTATCGCCTTCGCGCCTGTGATTGCTGAGGCTGTTTCCGTCGCTTATAAGGGAGCACCCGCAGAGCTGCAGGCGAAATTGAAACGCGTTATAGACGTTTGGAGAGATCGCTCGATCTTTGAAGCACCAATTCAATCCGCAATCGATGCCCGCATTGGAGGTGAGTACCACATGACATGAACTAGTCCAAAAAGCTGGTGACTGACCATCCATTCAGATCTTGATAAGGCTCGGGGTATGTCCAAGCCCGGATTTGGTGGCTCTCCATTCGGTAGTACTAGCACTGCCACTTCTATTCCATCTGAATTTGCACCTCTGGTCGCTGCTCACCAGAAAGTAAACAAATTGAGCACTCCTCTCAAGGCCACAATCACATCAGCAGACCAAGAGTATGAGAAGCAAACTGACCCATCTACACCTGTTCCCTCTGCTCCAGTTTATGCAGCTCGGTTGAATGGCCTCCTCAAAACGTTGGCCAACGCAGAGAGTGCAGTTGCCGAGTGTGTAAAAGCAAGAGAAGGCCTTGTTTCGGGTCTGGAATCACTGCTCAACGCTAACCGTGCTGCATTGGAGGAAGAGAGGTCTGCTGCGACTCAGCTGACATCCCGAAAGACTGAAATCGAGGACAAGAAGCACCAAGTCGAGGTTGGCATCATGAGAGCACTGGGCCCGGCGGACAGCAATGGTTCTCCAGGACAAGGGGACTCTTCGGTTACGCCCCCAGAGCCAGACAGACCAGAGGTTGAAGCATTGACTCCACCGGCATTTGAACCATTCGAAGCACCCACCCCTGAGGCATTGACACCAGAGGGAGAGCCTGTTGCAGCTCCTTCTATGTCTCCTGTCCCTGTTCCTGCTGCTGCTGCTGCTACTTCTCAAGGCGAAGAAGAAGCACCCTTGTATCAGTCATTGCCAATCTCTACCAACGGGTCGAATAAGCGCCGCCGTGTCGACACTGAAGAATTTCCTGATCTAGGTGGTGATGATGGCATCGATGCTGACGTTGCTGAAATGCTGAAGGGGCAGCCTCAATCATAACCGGGCCATATGTTATCAACAACTTGGGGGGTTATTTGGCTTGCTAGTTTGGGGTTTGTTAATATGTTTTGTTCTTGCAAACAGTTCAGGTTGGACTAATGGAATGCTGGGAACAATCAGCACAAATAATACTATGTTAGTCTAGTGTATTATTAAGTATAGTGAATTATTTCGTCTTGTTGAGTAGATAGAATGGGAACCAGTAGCAATACTGGTCGCAGTCTCGTGGTATTCAGAAACGTCCAATCTGCTCAACATTATACAGCGGATGTTTGTTGGCCATATAAGAATTGCTATACCTAGATAACTGAAGTGTTTCTCTTTCGGCCTGTGTGATGATGCAATCTTCATAGACGCAGATTGAATTCGTCATGGCGCTCATGTTGGATCCGAGAGCATTCGGTTCAGTTCGGATCAATTGAAGCCGTAGTCGCGTAGATCCGACCGAGGGATGCTGAGGCACGCACACCATCTGAACGCAAGGGTCCCACCCAAATTTTTTGTGAGCAACGGATCCATTGACTCGCCTGGGCTGGACTGGACTGAACTGGACTGGACTTGACTGGGCTGTCGCAACTCGGAAGCTGAGAAATGCCGCTACGACGATGACGGCATCACAACCTCGACAACTTTGATTCTTTTTGTAAATGTCAACGTCTCTGTCAGTTGCTTCACTACTGCTCCCTCACGGCTCGAGCCCTCTGCTTTTCCTCCAGCGATAATAGTGCCGCTCCTGAATATGCTACGCTGAGTGGGCGTCTGATCAATTCCTACCCTACCGTCATAATGGTCTCGGGAGTAGCACGCCGTGTGCTGCTCCCACGCCTCGCCGAGCCCTCGCAAGTGTCTCTGGCTACATCGCGATGTCAATTAGGAGCTTCATTCTACAAGTCCGAGGCTCTGTCTCTCCAGTCGAGGCTTTTCCACGCTTCCAGCACCCGTCAAGCCGTTCTACCTCCGTTCTCAATCGCTACATTCCGGTCATCGGCAAATAATTCTCTACCTCGTAATCAGCTTTCCCTCGCGCACAATCGACCCTCGCAGTTTGGTCCCGTTTCGCACGCCTTGCGACAGTTCTCGACGGCACCTCGTCTATCGCAGGAAATACAGACCAAGGTCGAAGAAGGCGCCAAGAAACCTGTCGAACTTGAAGCCAATCGATCTATCGCCCAAGATGAGCACAAGCAAGAGTTTACCAAGAGCGAAAAGGCTGCTCGGGCGGCGCAGGTCAACCTGGCTGCTAAGCTCTCCAAGGAGGGAAAGCAGGCTGGTAAAGCTGGTACGGATGAAATTGTGCGACTGATCAAGATTGCTCGCCCCGAAATCCGCTGGCTCGGTATCGCTTTTGTCTTTCTGGTAGTCTCTTCTAGTGTCACCATGTTGATTCCCTTTTCTGTTGGCCGAATTTTAGATCTTGCTACCAAGGGCGAATCTGAGGATATCCGTCTTTTTGGCTTGACCATGAACCAGTTCTTCTTTGGTTTGGGTACTGTCTTGACTATTGGAGCTATGGCCAACTTTGGTCGAGTCGTCCTTCTCAGAATTGTCGGCGAGCGCGTTGTCGCCAGACTTCGATCTCAGCTTTATCGGCGTACTTATGTCCAGGATGCTGAATTTTTCGATGCAAACCGAGTGGGAGATCTCATTTCACGGCTCAGTTCCGATACAGTTATTGTTGGCAAGTCTGTGACGCAGAATCTCAGTGATGGTCTTCGCGCCCTCTTCAGTGGAGGTGCAGGTTTTGCTATCATGGTCTGGACAAGCCCCAAATTGACTGGTCTTTTGCTGCTTATGTTCCCTCCTATCGCAGTCGGAGCCTTCATCTACGGTCGCGCTATTCGAAATGTCAGCAGGTCGATTCAGAAGAACTTGGGTACTCTTACCAAGATCGCCGAGGAACGACTTGGTAACGTCAAGACAAGTCAAGCGTTTGTCGGTGAAGTGCAGGAAATCGGTCGTTACAACAATCAAATCCGGAAGATCTTTGCTCTTGGCAAGAAGGAGTCGCTTATTGCTGCCACCTTCTTTGCTTCGACCGGTTGGGCTGGCAACATGACCATTCTCGCGATGCTCATAGTTGGAGGTGGCTTTGTACGCAGCGGGGCCATGTCGCTTGGAGATCTCACCTCATTCATGATGTACACAGCTTTCGCAGGTTCAAGCTTGTTTGGTTTATCAGGTTTCTACTCAGAGCTAATGAAAGGAGTTGGTGCCGCGAGCCGACTCTTCGAGCTCCAGGATCGCAAACCAGGAATTCCACAAACAGTCGGTGTTCGAGTCAAATCAGCACAAGGCCCCATCAAGTTCACAGATGTCAGCTTCGCTTATCCTACTCGACCTGCTGTCAAAATCTTCAACGGACTGGACTTCGAAATTCCTTCAGGCAGCAATGTTTGTGTTGTTGGCCCGTCAGGAGGTGGCAAATCAACAGTAGCATCTTTACTATTAAGATTCTACAATCCTACGTCGGGAACTATCACCATCAATGGCCAGGATATTTCTGGAATGAACGTCAAGTCTCTACGAAGGAGGATTGGTATGGTATCTCAAGAACCCGTTCTCTTCTCTGGAACTATCGCCGAGAACATTGCCTATGGAAAGCCTCAGGCCAGCCGTTTCGATATCATTTCTGCTGCTCGACGAGCCAACTGCAACTTCATCAGCGATCTACCTGACGGTCTAGAAACCCAGGTTGGTGCTCGAGGCTCTCAGCTCTCCGGAGGTCAAAAGCAGCGAATTGCCATTGCACGAGCTCTTCTCAAAGATCCTGATATTCTGATTCTCGACGAGGCTACATCAGCGCTAGATGCTGAGTCCGAGACTCTTGTCAATGAGGCTTTGGCTGGCCTCCTACGTGGCCGCAACACCACTATCTCTATCGCCCATCGTCTCTCTACGATCAAAAGATCTGACCAAATCATCGTTCTCAACAGCGAGGGTAAAGTCGCCGAGATCGGCAGCTACAAGCAGCTCGCCTCTGACAAGGATAGCGCATTTAGCAAACTCATGGAGTGGCAGATGAGCGGCGGTGAGGTTTCCAAGGATGGTGGCTCGACTGCTTCCCGGGCACATATAACAGAGGCCGAGGAGCTCGAGGATGACCTAGAAAGGGACGATGAGGAAGATAATCTTGAGCACGAGGAAGAGAGCAGGGACTCAAAGAATGAGGAGAAGCGTCCTTGAATTCAGTCAGACGGCATAGAGCAGGCAAACTTCCCCAGAAGGTGTAATGCTGTTAGGGGACACAGTAAGGCGAAAGATTAGACGAATCATGTACATTATATATCCCGATATCTATGTCTGAGTCTCTATGACAGGCAATTGTCCTATCAGCAGCTACAGAGAGAACTCCGCTCGACATGTATCTTATTTTCATTGGCGTCGGTCCGGTCTGGTTATTTAATCCCCAAAATGGAAAATACGGGCGGTAGGGGTATGGACAGCCGTGTATAGAAAAGAATCTCGTTTTTTATCAAGCTTGTGGCATACAAGAATAAGAGGTCTCGTCTCTATTCTAGCTGATGTGTAGTGTCTCAGGTTAACTGCCTACCCATCACTACGCTCACATCTTTCTAGCCAAGGTTCATGTATACTAATCAAAACAAGAACTTGTCTGAACTCGTGCAGACTGATGGATGCATCGTAGAACTGTTGTGGATTCAAATCACCAAACCGAAGTCAGCGTTGTAAAAAGACAGAGATTGAAATACAGGCAATTTCCACAATCGAGCAGCTAAAGAAGTAAAAACGATGCCAGAATGTCCTTGTCGTGCCAACCAAGCCTCGTTGAGATTAGGTAGGGAATGGAGAGTAGAGACCAATAAGACCAACTCCAGGTTAAGCTCTCGGTAACGGGTTTGTCACATGTGACCCAGTTTGGCACAAAGCATGACCATATATCTCTACAAGGTTCTGACTGGTCTCCTAATACAAAAAAACAATATTTTGACATCTGAGTCGAAACTTACGACGTCTAATTTCCTTGTTGCTCACTAATATTTTGCTATTGGAGTCAAGCATCCATCTCCCTAAAGCGCAATGTCGACCGAGACTGAGGGAACTTTTGAGGTGGCAGATGCCAGCCTCCATACCAAGACCTGGACTGTGAGTATCAGTGGTGATCAGCCTTAATAAGTAAGCAGAGGCTGATGCGTCAACAGCCCGAAGGCCCCATCAAAGCAAATTTGGTGCATGTTCATGGCTTCAGCGATCATGTCGATTGGTACAATGACGTATATCGAATCCTAGCCTCGCATGGCATACAAGTATTTGGCTTCGATCAAAGAGGTTGGGGCCGAAGCGTGAAGCAGCCCTCCGACAAGGGAAATACAGGCCCGACATCGCGCGTCATTGCAGATATTGCCGCCTTCATTGAAAGCAAACTACCTTCGGATGTCCCGGTCTTTGTTCTGGGCCACTCTATGGGCGGCGGCGAGGTCATCACACTTGCTGCTGACTCTCAATATGCCAAACTCGTGAGCCAAGTGCGCGGCTGGCTACTCGAGGCACCATTCATCGGATTCGCCCCTGAGGAAGTCCCAAGTTCGTTCAAGGTCTTTGCAGGGCGACTAGCCGGCAAAATCCTTCCCAAGTTTCAGCTCAAACACGTACTCAATGTTGCCAACTTGACGCGAAGGCCAGAGGTGGCCAAGGGTTTCAAAGAAGATCCTCTGTGCCACGACACAGGCACGCTCGAAGGGTTGGCCTCTCTCCTGGATCGCACAGGAGCTCTTCAGTCAGGTTCCGTGAAGCTGGGTAAAGAGGTCAGGTCGCTTTGGCTTGGCCATGGCGACCACGATAAAGCGTGCAGCTATCAAGCGGCCATAGATTTCGCACAGAAACAAGATATCGAGGACAAGACCATCAAGACGTACGTAGGAGGTTATCATGCGCTACATGTCGACCTGTGCCAGGAGGAATATGCCAAAGATATCACTGACTGGATCTTGGAGAGGAGCAGCCAAGACCAGAAACCGATCGAGGCCAAGCTATAGAGTAGCTGTAGAGGATCTGTGGATGCGCGAGTATCACTGTTTTCAAGCTCTGTTGTTTTCGAGATGGCCAGTATCACTCGATATTGCGTAACTGTTTTCAGCTTTTTACAGATAGCGAGACTATGTCAGTATTATATGCTATGTTTTATGGCTGGCTGTACATCATCACCCGACCACTTATCTCTTGACAGGATAAATGCGGCTATAGCTCGCAAACCAAAGCCAATAGATTGACCTGATTGATCAATAACTTCAGCTTTTGCAGTCTTGGCATCAAGTCCTCAATGGAGATGCATGCGTCGGCGGGTCAAGGCGGACCCATGTTCCGTATCCCAGCTCCGTAGACGCCCGAGAAACAGATGCTCTTAGAGGTTAAAAGCCACGGAACCCCGAAACTAGCTCCGGCCGTTTCCTAGACGTTTCGGGGCCGTATCTGAACTATAATTCAACGTCTCCCGCACTCGATTTCAACTTCTGCTTCCAACCATATTGTGTGAAATTATCGCCACGGCCTCGGAACCTCGCACAATGAATGACCCGGAAACGATGCTCCGTTGGGCCATTTCGGCTCGCGCGGGGAACTCGACTCACACTAACTCCAGTTGGCCTTCTGATAGCCCAGGGCGCTGAACCATTTCACTCTATCGCTGCAGCCAACGGATTCATGTGCTGTCGAGAATGGAATGGATACACTCCCGTCCCTTAAGGTACCTATCAGCGTCCTTGAAATGGTAATCCACCAACAGACGAGATGGACAATCAAAGACGTTTCCTCTATATTCCTCCTCTTTTGGAGTGAGTCCACGTGGGAAGATGACTGGTTCAACAGTTGACTTCCATCGCAACTTATCGATCCTTTCGCTGTGCTTCTATTACATATCCATATCCATACTGATGTCATTAACTCAATTTATTCATTGGTGCAAGACCGGACGATTGACTTGACCTTGCTTGATCTTCCCGGCGATCACTCGATCTCATGTGTAGCACTACCTAACTTAGGTAGCTGACTCTTTAGTATCGAGGTGACTCTGGAAATCACCGCCGCTCGAGGTTTCTTTCTTGCTCTCCCATCTGCATCGATCATCTACCTTACCCATCAGAACAGCTATCTTGCATTATCACCAGCATCGCTATTGCTTACTCGATTCTCTGATATAAACCATCAAGAGACTGGACGCCCGAGCTGTCGCAGTCCATCCCTTTCTTTATTAGTCGTGCATCATGACACCCGATAACAGCAACCACGTCATCCATCATCCACAGGCAATTCACCTACAATCTCTCGAACGTGCCCGCAGCAGTTCACGGCATTCAACCACCCGCAATGGCTCGAGTACAGCTTTCGAGCCTGCGATGGCTGACGAGAATGAGACTATCGCTAGGAACGTATCTCATATGACTGATGTCGAGAGTCAACTCACCGCCACTGGCCGCCGACAAACCAGCTGCCTTGATCATGATCCATATGGCCTCTCCCGCGGGTACAAGACCGAGTCTGATTTGGAACAGATCAAGGCCAACACATCACGGAAGCGTCATAGTCTCCCTGGCCGTAAATCTGTTCCCAGCAAGATCGGCCCCAAGGCAAAGGCCCGCAAGCTGCAGGGCTTCTACAAAAATCAAAATGCCGCCATTGATCGCATGCTCAAGTCTGTTGAGGAACATCGTGACGAAGCCCGCGACCAGCATGGCGAAGACCAACTCAAGTTTCGCATTGCTGTCTGGGGCTCTTTCGCGGCCAATGTTGCCTTGTCGGGAGTTCAGCTCTACGCTGCCATCTCTTCTAAATCTCTTTCGCTCTTTACCACCATGGCCGACTCCATATTCGACCCTCTTAGTAACCTCACCCTCATTTTGTCGGCTCGAGCCATCCGTCATGTCGATTCTCGACGTTTTCCTGCCGGCAAAGCTCGTCTCGAGACTGTAGGCAATATTGTCTTCTGCTTTCTCATGATCGCTGTCTCACTCATTATCATTGCTTTTGCTTGCCAGGAACTATCTAGGGGGGTCCAAGAGAAGGAATTCAAAATTGCTGCTGTTATATCTGTCTGCTGTGCTTTCGCCACCAAGTTCGTACTCTTTCTCTACTGCTGGGCACTCAAGGACAAGTATAGCCAGATCAACATTCTCTGGCAAGACCACCGCAACGATCTTTTTATCAATGGCTTTGGTATCTTGACTTCATGTGGCGGTGCGAAATTGAAATGGTGGATTGACCCCATGGGCGCTATCATTCTGTCTGTTCTCATCTCATCCATCTGGCTGCACACCGCCTTTGGCGAATTTCTGCTCATCGTCGGAGTTACTGCATCTGTCGAAACGCAGCAGCTCATCACGTACGTGTGCGTTACACATGACGATGCAGTGGTTGGCATCGATACCGTACGTGTATATCACTCAGGCCCTCGCCTGATCGCTGAAGTGGACGTTGTCATGGACCCGACACAAACACTTCAAGAAAGCCATGATATAGCAGAGGCGTTGCAGATCAAGCTGGAGGATCTGCCAGACATTGAGCGAGCATATGTCCACATTGATTACGAGACGACACACAAACCAGAACATGCATTTAAAAAGGATATGTAGGTCTAGCTACGGAATGTGTTTTCAGGGGAGTTCTGGGCCACGAAAGGCACCCTGAGCGGCTGGGGAGGAGTTTGGAGTTTATTTGGTGAGACAACTGAGTTAAATCCCGTACTCGGATACACGATCAAGGAACCAGGGACATTTGTTCTTGGGGGAGGCTAAAGGCGTGATGACGGAACTTAACGGACAGCAGGGTGCGATGGTGCAAATCATATCTTAGTTGGTTTTTGGGGTAGAAGCAAAAGCATCATAATGCAACAATGGCTCACGTGGGCTATGCAGGCGAGAGCGTGTGATGCACATAAATCAAGCTGATAGCACGATTAAACTAGGTCGAGGCGAGCTAATGCAGATGCCGGCATTTCAGAAGCGCTAAGATCTGGGGAATACACAAGGGGCTCTTTTTTTCTCTAGTAATTTCTATATGTCAAATTTGAGATATGAAATGAAGTGAGACAAACTGGCATGAACGGTTTCTGCTCGTCTCGCGTGTCTTTGTCCCGATCTTACAGATTGTCTCGGTGCGCCATGTCCGAGTGGCACATAGACTGATCTGCAAGACAAGCCAAGACAAGCTAGGTAAGCCACAAGAATCTACGTCACTTATAACAACTTTTTTTTTTTTTTTTTTTCAAACACGGGCTGGGGAGATTTGAATGTCTTTATAATAGCTCAAGGGACAGGCAAGGGGTCCTGCGGCACGGACAGAGCGGGATTTTTCGTGCAGATAAACAATTCTTATGTTGAGCCTTTTAATATCTCAAGGGGACCAGCCTGGAATGGTTGAGATTACCTAGATGCACTCATCTCAACGGTGCGTCGCAACTTACAAGGGGGCAGCATATCCAGTTCGGGCTGTATGCAGAAGCCCGTTCCGAGTTCATCCCTGAAATTTTGATGATACGAGAATTGGACACGTTGAAAAGCTATAAGAAAGCCTTGAGGTGTTATGCTTTGTGGATATCATCAGCTAAAAAGGACCTGGCCAAGAAGTGATGAATGAGGTCGAAGCTACCTACCTGAGAGCTAAGCTAACCTAGCGCAGAGCAATCCAATTCCATCGTGCAGCCGTTGAAATTAGTGGCGATTCACTAGAGCCGCCACCAGCGGAAACCCGCCCCGAAATACGGAGATGCATGCCCTGAGGTGGACGTCTCGCAGGGCAGGGAACACCAAAACGGTCCCAGGTTCTGTGTAATTGGAGGCTGTGAAACCTCAATTTCTTCTGTACGAACGTGGGGGGGACCATTCTAACAGCAATTGGGTTACCTTTATCTGGTGTTCGTGCTGGTGTTGCCCTCGAATGGCAGAAAATAGAGTGAGTGTCTGGTCACTGTGGCTTGAAGTAGAGTTTAGTACCTGAAGCGTCAGACCCCGAGGACTCACTTTGGGTGTAACTTGAACGAAAAGAATGAGGTTTTTGTTTCCAGGTTACTTGTTTTTGATGATCTGAGGTACACCGTGGTAAACCACCGGCCATCTCGGGTCAACCTACAGAGTAAGGTCAAGAATCTTACTAGGTAACTTTACAGGGAGCTGTTTGACGTTCGTTCATCCGTGCTCTGCCCTTTGATAGTGATAGTGCCTAGTGTCTCACAGTTGATGGATATGTACCTTTAGCCCAAGAGTTAGGCGACCTGACCGACCCCACAGGAGCTAGAGTCTGGCCGCAGGCGAGCTAATGTACGGATACTTTCCATGGATTAGCAGGGCAGGTTCCCCCTCCAAAATCGTCCGGGGGCCATCATCGGATCATCACATCAATTGGATCCATTGGATCTACCTCGAGTACCTCCCCAAATAGTGTTGTTGCTGCCATTCTCACGTCACGCCTGACTTTTACTTCCCTTGCCTCTCCTCTCCTCTTCTGCCTCTCCCCCCTCTCCTCCTCCTCCTCCAACACTATCCTAATCTTTTGGCTTCAGACAAAAGAGGGATACAGGTTACTGCAGACTTTTGTATTGTTTCAGAACCTAGTGTACACTAAGGATACACTGCAGTACCTTACCTTGCGTACTCTGTCTGCACTAACGCACAGCATCCTTGCTAGATCCAAGCGAGCTTTCTCTCCTCTCGCCTCGACTCGACGAACGCGCCTCTTCAGATCGATCGTAATATTACGACTTCTCTGGAACCTTCATCCATGGGTTGCTGACCAACATTCTCAACTTGTTGTAGCTGACTTGGACGATCTGCGCTGAGACTCGTCTAGCAGCTGGTCAACTCCTGTCCTACATCGCCATGGCTGCTCAAGGTGCTGGAGAGCATGTTTATGCTACGGTTCGTCCTCTCCGTGTCTGATCTTGCCGGCATTGCCTTTCTAACTTGCGAATAGCTTCTTCTAAGCGATTCCTATCTTCCTGGTTCGTCAATTGACTCTGTCGCTCTATATGACCTCGACTAATTCTTCCTTAGGCGCACTCGTTCTCGCTCACTCTCTTCGCGATGCAGGAGCCAGTCGCAAGCTAGCAGTATTGGTCACACTCGATACCGTGTCCGCTGACTCCATTACGCAGCTCAAGGTAAGCCCTCCTGAGTATCTGCCCGTCCTCGAGCCAGCCAATGCTGATACAATTGCTCCAGATGGTCTACGACTACATCTTTCCTGTGCCGCGCATTCGCAATGACCACCCGGCCAATCTGTACCTAATGAACCGTGGCGACCTGCATTCAGCGTTTACCAAGATCAATCTATGGAAACTCACACAGTTTTCCAAGATTGTCTACATCGACGCTGATGTGGTAGCATATCGAGCTCCTGACGAGCTCTTCGACACGCCCCATTCCTTCGCAGCTGCCCCCGACATCGGCTGGCCAGATCTGTTCAACACTGGTGTCATGGTTTTAGAACCCAATATGGGCGACTACTACGCTATGATTGCCATGGCTGAGAGAGGAATTTCGTTTGATGGCGCCGACCAAGGCCTCATCAACATGCATTTTGGTCAACGGTATCATCGCTTGAGCTTCACTTACAACGTCACACCATCTGCACACTACCAATACGTCCCGGCGTATCGACACTTCCAATCAAGTATTAATATGGTGCATTTCATCGGATCCAACAAGCCATGGTTCACTGGTCGAGACGCCCCTTCTGGTAACAACCCCTTCAGTGAGATGACAGGACGATGGTGGGCAGTCTACGATAGGCATTACCGACATCAAGTAAGCTCAATATTTCTGCAGACAGATGTTGTGTGTCTGACTCATTTTCATAGGAATCTTCTCCTGACAATGCCTCTTCAACTCCTCAGTATGTCCAATATTTCACAAAAGGAGAATGGCACCCTCAGCTGGTCCACGCGCAATCTTCTACCAGTGAACACCACAGCCCCGTTTCAGCTGAGGGGACGCATCATTCAGCTCCAGGTCACGAACACCATGCATCTCAGGAGGAGCAAGGCTCAGGACACCATCACTCAGAAGGATCTGGGCACCATGAAGGATCGCACCATGGTGGAGCATATCATGATGGGTCAGATTCTGGTTCGGTTCATCATGATCACCATTCTGCACCTCCTAGTGGTCAGCCGGTCTCAGCTCCTGGGCAACACCATGAACAGCATCACGGACAACACGCTTCTGAACATCAGCACCATCACCACGAAGAACCAAAGAACGAGCCACCCCCGATTACAATGCATGATTGGGATGCTCAGAGGTAGGCCTATCATCGTTGGAAATGATGTGCTTGATTGAACATGAGACACTGACTTTGCCAGACATCCCCCTCCTGCTGATTCGAAACCCGAGGCTATGAACTTTCCTTCCACTCATTACGAAATGTCACGCGATGCAGCCCCGTTTATCCCGCCTGAACGGTACCCAAGTCCTCCAAAGAACATGTGGTATGAAGTGCCAAAGGAGAAGCCAGCCCCACGATCAAAGCCAGCTCCGGAGATCTTCCCGTGGGAACGCAACCGACCTCGCCCAACCAGATCATTCATTGGGGAACCAGAACCACCAGCGCCTGAACCAGAGCCTACACCTGGAGAGTCCGGCTCAGACCCTAGCACGGGGTCTACAACACAGCTTTCAGTGACAACTGAAGGTCTTACAGAGCTTTCTGAGGTGACAGCATCGGGATCTGGGGCGAAGAACGAGTCGAATGCATCTACTCCGATAGTGCAGATTACACCATCAGACCCTTGGACGTCATACACACGCACAAACGCCTGGGATGAGGTGCCTGAGATCGAGCGGTACGTTGATCGCTTGCATGGTGGTCATCGACGTGGTAAGAGTTCGACCTCTACGATAGGGCGCGTGAAGAGCCCATCGACTGGAGCATGGAGAGACGATCGGAGCCACTTTAAGAACCGCGGCCTGAAACTCACCGATTTCCCGAGCGCTACAGAACGCCCCAGCTTGCCGGTCACACCGGCCCCAATTCAGCGACACTCGTTCTGGGCAGGAGAGGACAGGGAGCACGAGGACGAGGCAGCAAAGAAGCTTCCTGAGGCTGAAGGCGTGCCTACGCAGTCTGACTGGGTATGTGTGCATGGGAGACGTTGGAGACCGACAGACTGCCTGTGCGAGGTGACTGACTTGGTGCTACATCACCAGGATCCGCTAGCACAGCTCCAGAAGCTTGCTAAGCAGCAATCGGATGCGTTGTTAAAGAAGCTCGGTGGCGAAGGAGACGAGGGTCGAGAAGGAGGAGTGAGTCGAGAGATTCCAACACGTTCATTACCCTTTGGTTCGGGTGATGCCAAGTCACCTACTTATGTCGCGCAGTCCGCTGCAGGCGTGCTTAGCCCACAGCCGGTAAAAGGCGAAAGGTCGGCAGGCATCTTGCGTGACATGAGCAGTGGCCGTCTCGAACCTGAGTCAACTTTGCAATCGACTACAATTCCCGAGCCGAGCTATACCGGGCCTGGCGCTGCCTGGGAGAAGGATGAAGATATACCGCAATATGAGACACCCCTGCCGCCTAAGGAGGAGGAGCTAGATGCTCTCAACGCATAGCAGGTCATCTGGGCACCAGCTACGTCCATTAAACAAGCGAAAGTTATCGAAGGTTTTATCGTCTCCCATTACGACAAATGAAGATGGGGAAGAATTAAGGAATGATTAATGCGTTACCGTTTCATGGCTATGAACGGACATGGTAATAGATACAGGTACGACGAGGGGCACTTGGGTATGTGCGGCATGGACGCGGGTCAGCTTTTCTTTGATTGTCATTGTTATTTTGGTTCCCTTGTGCCATCTCGTCAATAAGCTTCGAGGATTCCCCGTCAATGGCAGAGGAAGAGAGAGGAGGATGTATTTTGTTGAAATATGGACACTATGGCAGCGCCTTTACGGTGTCGTTAAAGAGTAGGAATTACCTCCGAATCGTCTTTGGATTCACTCATATCCTCTTTGGTCTCTTCCATTCTTGCATTTCTCGTTGCGTTCGTGTTTTGTTGCTACGTTTATGTTTTGCGCGCTTTCGATTCACCAATGCTCTGCGCCGATTCATCAGCGTGCCTTGACTGGTCTCATTCATCATGGAACGGTGTTTTCTGGTTTACTCATACTTGTATAGTTGCAGATTGCTTTTGGTAGCTTGCATACCAAGTTTCAGATGTACAATACTGGCTTCAACAAACGTATATTTCGGGGTGAAGCTCCTCTGTCATGCATGCCATTGAGGCGAACAAATAGTGCATAACTCCTGTGAACTCCATGCCGCTAGCACTCGGGAAATTTAAATGCAGTCTTGGTCTTCACTAGACCAACAGAGATGGGTGCAAAAAATGATACATGCATAGTGCCTATTGGTACCCAAGGCACAACTAGTCCTTAACATTTTCCTCATCCTCAACCTCCTCGACAGTTACGGCTCTCGCCTTGCCCTTCTCCTTTGAGTCGATTTCAGACGCCTCGTCTTCATCACTATGGGATGGCGGAGTGCCTTGTGGTGTATGTTCAGCTGTTGGACTCGGCTGAGACGTCGCCTCAACAGGGGCAATTTGGCTTGAGCTTCCTTCAGCCTGAGGCCCATTCTGCGTTACAGGGTCGGCATGATCCAGGCGAGATCCGTTGCCAAACAGTTGAGCTGAACCGCCCCAATTGGGCATGCGAGGGCTAGGCGCAACAACCTGGGGTGGTTCAACCGCCCGTGTGAACTGTGGTGTAAGTTGAGTGGGGCGCTGTTCAGTTGGAGTCGAAGAAGAGGGGTTCTCAACCGGTGGGGCTTCCTGGTTACGGCTACCAATTGGCGAGGGTTGTCTCACAGTAGACGTTGGCTGAGGTACATTAATATTATCTGCAACAGTTGCCTGAGGGCCAACCTGCGGCGAAGGTTGCGTCGAGGTTTGACCGCCATCAAGGCGCTGTAGAGGAAGCAGAGACCAGCCAGGAGGGATGACAACGCCTTCTGGGAGCTCGGCACTGCCAGCGGGGATAGGTACGGCGTTGAGGGGAGCACCATGGCGAGCCATAAGGGGGCTAGGATGTCGAGGAGGTATGCCTGGGAATTGGGGGAAACCTGGAGGCATGGACATCTGGGGTGTCATAGGGAATTGCTGGGGAATTAGAGGTTGGGGAAGAGGTACCGCAGTAGGAGGTATGGCCTGTGTCTGTATATTTGGTTGTTGTTCTGGATGCTGCTGTCTCTGTCTGAGACGGTATAACTCTGCCTGGAGAAGATGGATGGTTTGTAATTCTTGATGCGCAAGCTGCAACGACTGCATCTCACGTTGGATCAGCTGGTCTGCTTGACTTATCAAGTTTCCAACATTCTGCAAGTTATCTCCAGTAGGAAGAGGAGTCGCAGGAACAGTCTGACCAGCAACAATAGGCGTACCAGCGCCCGGTGTGGGGGGAACCAGCCCTTGAGGGTTGGGAGCAGCTGGTGGCACGCCAAATTGCTGCGCAAGTTCTCTGACTTGTTGTCCGTTGGCGCCGAATCCCACTCGAAGAGGGCCAATGTTGAAGATACGAGGACCAGCTGGCCGCTGTTCAGGTTGTGCTCCTCCGTTTTGTTGCCCCTGAGCGGGAGCATCTCCGGGATTTGCTGCTGGTTGGTTCGCTGGACGCCTGCCTCCAAGCTCAATTCGAAGACCTGCAGCCCGGTTCTGACCTGCACGAGGAGCTGTCTCACCAAGAGTAACAGGGCTTCGACAAGTAGGACAAACCTGCTGTCGCTCGAGCCAGCTCTTGAGGCAGCCGAGATGCAAAATGTGTCCGCAAGGTAACTTCTTGGGCCGAATTCTATCCATTGCGCCTGGGTTGTTCTCTGGATCCCACGTTCGCATCTCCTCACGGCAGATAATGCAGGTGTCCTCTCGTTCGAGCTCTTCCTGAGTTGCATCGGGATAACGATTCATCTCTTGAATGGCTTTTCGATATCGCAATAAGGCACCCAGACGCTTAATGAAATCCCGGGCTGTCATAAAGAGATCCCTCATAATATGAATAGGCAGTCCATAGAAAGCCAGAAGCATGAAGAAAAACACGATGTAGATACCAAGTTTAACCAAGTCTGTCAATGTCAGTAGTGCCTCTCCAAACTTTTTTGCTTCCAACATACCTGTGATAAGGTCCAGCCAGAGGACAAACTCTCCTTTTGCAGACCAGCCTGGTACTTCAATATCCATTTCATCGATATCGTCCTCGTTGGGCAGTGGCTCGTCCGAAACTTCCTCGCCAGCGGCAGCCGCTATTTCACGTCGTCGGATGATAGCCTCACGCTCTTGTCTGACCTCTTGCCTCCTTTCGGCCAGTCGCTTACGTTTCTGCGCTTCCTGGATATTTTGCTCCGTCAACGACAGCGCATACCGGGCTGCCGTCCGCCATGAACTGGTGGCCAAGACTGCGAACTCGAAAAGAAACATGACCATCATGTTGGGCCGTGCTTGTTGGATAACGGTGTTGATCGTGTATCGGAGGATGTAGATATCGTAGATGAAGCTTAGCGTGAGCGACACACTGAGTCGCAAATGGAACAGGCGAGGGTTCGCAGGCGGTTGCTGCTCGAGGACCTCAACTCTCCCATCACCAATCCATCCCCACACCTTGCCTGTCACCAGAGCTGCAAACATAACCAGAAACCAGGCTCCTATCTCTTCGCGGAATATGGTCATTGCTAGACATGTCTCTGTGATCGCAAACCAGGCACGTTCGGTTAGTTGCTCGACTTCGACGGCGCGGAGAGGGCCAAAGAACATCCGTGTAAGACCGTAGACGAAGCTGCTGTAGACAAGGAAGGAAAAGTTGACCAAGACCTGGACATGATGAGTTCAGCATCCTGCATGCAATAAACTGCAGTGCGTGGATCGCGCGGGACAACGTACCAACAAACAAAAGTTGCTCTGAGCGAGATATACCATTGCCGAGTAAAAGTTGGCCCTCTGATAGAAGGCCGAGAGGACAACACCGCCCGCGAGGGCCGTCGAGGCCTGTGAAGCAAAATGTCAGCATTGGTCCGGAGTGATCAGCTATAGCTCCATATAGCTTCCCCGAGCTCTCCCACCACAGTAATACTTACCCCAGCATACCAGCCAAGTCGCATCTTGGGCATGGGAGTTGAATGATGGGTAATAAATTGGGTACTTGTTAAATTGTAAAAAAAGTAACCAATCACTCCTCTATCCCCATGGTTGAGTTGGATTCGGATATGTAACTTTTGGTGAATGTGCTGTAATTACTTCACTGTATCAAGGAACAGCCGACGACTTGATGCCACGTTAAGCAGAGCGACACACGACCGATGACGCAGGGGCCGAGTCGATGCACGTGATTCTGCTCTGACGTGAGAAGGTTTACCTGAGGTACTAAGGTAAAGCCGATATTTCCCCGTGTAGGTACTAGGTACCTACTTTATTGATGATACCAGGGGCACTAATGGATGGCTGATCAAAAGTGGCTACCCTAAAGCTAGACGAAGTTATCAGCTTAGTGAGACTGAGGTTGTATAAAAATCGCGATGTTGTCAATGCAGAGATGATATTGGGTTTGTCGTTATTGTAGGCCCATTCCTACATATTGCATACCATCATGGCAGCAATGAAGCCCATCCTTACGCCCACATTGCTCGCAGCGATTCGAAAGCAACCAAATCTACCACGTAATACATGGTACTTTATCACTGCTACCACTCTATCGGCGCTCAACAGGCCGGACGAGCTGCCAGAGGTCTTCAAGAATGCCATAGAGGAAGGCTCAGACACTACTGGGAACGGTGTGCCGAGCCGGGACGATCAGTTGCGCATCTCTAGACGTCTCAGAGAAGCCCTCTTGAAAGCTTCTGCCGTTGGAGGCATGCCCAAGGTTGGCAGGCCACGAGTATGATGAACCCACCTCGATGCTAATATTTTTGGGTAGTCGATTAATGCTCTGATGTCCCTCAAGTCCGCAACCCCCGAAGAGCTGCTAGACGAACCAGTAACGGGTACATCTATCAGACACAAGGACATATACGATACCGCACCAGCACAAGTGCTCGAGCGAGGACAAGCCTTCTTCGAAGCCATATATGGCAAGATTTCCAGACGTATAATGGGTCAACTAGACCGGTCGGGTGCACCAGACTTGGGCTTGCTGGCGAGGTTGACATATGGGTATGTACTCAGCAACACTGATGTGCTTACACCAACCGAAACTTCATTTGTACTCATTGCTAGTCTCATTCCCCAAGATGTAAGTGTGTTTCCTGAGCAGCCACTGGGCTGCCCTAAAGCCAAGTGTAATGCTGATGCCAAGCTTTAAAGGTGAACCCTCAACTGAAGGGGCATTTGCGGGGTGCACTGAATGGAGGTGCCAGCGTAGATGAGGTGAGAGCCGTGAGAGATGTAGTTATTAAGATTTGCGAAGCTTCAGGAATGAAGAAGCTAGAAGAGAATGCTATTGGTGGATGGGGTTGGAGAAGTGAAGTTGCGAATGTATAGAAGATGCTTGGATCTCGGGGCTTTGAGCTTACCCTAAACCATATAAGCTATAGGTAGTAGGAGATCACAACTTGGCATATACCAAGTAGTACCAGTCTGAACTTTGAAGGCATGTTAGAATTGTAGTCATGTACTATTGCAAGGGATAGCGGTGCTCTATTTGTGAGTGTTATTAACATGTCCTAAACACGCGTCGCCGAGTTGTGAACATCGTGATGATCACCAACACTACGAATAGATTGGAGATCTCATTGTGAGTGATAGACAGAACCTCATTCTCTATTGTCCGAAAGAGGCTGTTTACACGAACCAAAAAAACCCCACGACCTATTGTTTCATGTCCAAACGGCGCCTAGGCTCCCCAGCGTCCGGCCCTCCGTTTCCCTCTGGCGAGCTCAAGATGGAAGACGGAAGCTATTCCGCGTTTAGGCGAGGCCGTGCCCGGAGCCAGCATAGCCAAGTTCCAAGTCCGTTGTCACGCGCCAAAGCAAGGGTCGCAACCCGCCCCTAAAGATTGGCTCAAGGTAGGCAGGGCCTAGTCGACAGAGCCCCTAAGAACAAGGCCTGGGCGTCTGTATCCGTAGGCCGGAGGGGTCGGGCAGTGGAAAGTCCAAAGTCAATCAATGCTGCCCTCAACTGTAATCGAGGCCACCCAAGACCTAATTCGGGTACGCCACGGTTTACTGATCTGCTACTGCTCGACTCTGGTTCGTCGAAGCTTGACAAACACACTAAAACCAAAGATCCAAAGGAGCTTCCCGTGGCCAAAAGGTAAATCATCAACGCACAGAAAGAGCTTGTACAGCAGAGTAATAAGTACACTTGAGACACTGTGAGGTACTAAATAAACTTGCCTTACAGTAGATCGCCGTCGAGTCTGGACTTGCACTTATCAACGGCGGCTAGTGAATAGGTACTGTAGGTAGTTGTTGCTCGCCACGTCACAGTGATTCGAATGGCTCAGATAAGGTGATCTAAGTTAAATCAGACTTCAATAAACCCCGCGTATGACCCTACTGTACATAGTTAGACGCTCGCTCTCCAAACCCGTTCCCAAGGTCATGTTGACTTGGTAGCACTGATGATGGATACTCGTCTCATTGATACAAGCGAGAGCTTGTTAGCCAAACTCTCCGTCAACCGCGCATCGTATGGACTATTATGGAAAAGAGCACGAGCCGTCTCCATAACCAATGTCGATCTGGTGGCGCGGAAATCTCCTGATGGGTTTAGTGATCAGAGTGGTATTTTACTCTCTGGCAGGGCAAAATAGACGGAACTGACCCGTTCCCCATCTTCGCGATACAACATCCCGAAGGAGCCTCACCCATGTCTATCAGATCAGAACAAGGCTCCCCTTGCGTCATGCCGAGTATGGATAAGGTAGGTTGGTAGCAATGGTAGGCAGACTCAGTCAGCCAGTCACTCACTCACTGATGTCTGGCGAGAAAGCCTAGCCGTGGGGTTCACAATGACCGTATCGGTATCGAGACTCGGTAGATAGTTGACAATGGCAATGACAACTATCAATCGCTCATCAGTGCAGTGTAACTGCGGCTGCTCTTGATATGGAATCGCTCTGGATGCAGCATCCACACCCTCCCTCCTTTGAGAAAGACCTCGACCGACATTGGGGTAGCACAAGGCGAATTTGGTGATCTGGCAAGCAAAAAAGGCAACCGGAACACCCACGAGTCTGGGAACGAGGCGTGCGATTCGACCGGGGAGAATATGAGTGGTACCATTCACCTAGTTACCTTAGGGTTGCAGGAAAGGCTAGGATAGACTTGAGCGTAGTACAGACAGACAGATACAGAATTAGAATGTCGACCTGCAGCAATAATCTCGGATGCATGACAGTCCGAAGTAGTCACACGCATACATACATATTGGTCTGTCCTGTTGTCATGGTTTTCTGGCCCGTCCAACCATGACAAGCTCCAGGATCAGAGTAACATCATGATGAATTACATCGCACTATGCAGGAATACATTGCAGATGTATTGTATTGCCTTCTGAACACTCCCGAAAAGCGTCGGCGTCGGGACTCTCAACGACAGGGCCAGGTTCAAGGGCAAGACGGGACAGGGCAAAGCAGGGTTTATTAACGAGTCTCTCTCTTATTCTTGTTTCCCTCTCAGGCTCTCCCCCCTTCTTGTACACCCCCCCTGCCAGTTTCAATCACGACTCCCACACGTGGCCCAAGATCCTCGAGGGGCCGAGGGCATAGGGCATCATCTCAAGCCTTGTCCTGTCCTGTCCTGTCCTGTCCTGTCTATGTCCAGTCCATGTCCAATATTGACAGGGGGGCGGCTCACAAGCGGCAAGGCGCGCATCAATCCATTGTGTCGGGTCACTCACTTTTGCATTTTATCGATGTGACGATGTGAAACCGTGGGAATATTGACTTTTCTTGATCCGCACGCCTCTTTGACTCTGCGACGTGCGAACCTGGTCAATGCTAAGAGGCCGCAGGGAACCTCCCAGCATCTGGATTGTCGTCTTCCCACGCTACACTCGCCATCTCAGACGGGAATCTGTTCTCGCCAAAATAGTCTGCACGTCACATTGAGATTGGGTTCTCAACATCTCAGCCAATGCCCCGCGCACTGGGATCCAGCACCTTAACAGGTCTCTGCTATACCCCAGGATCAAGCTGTATGTCTCGTGGCGCCTATAAGATGTGCGTATTATTAATTGTGCTTTGACGACAACTGAACTTGAATCAACAACATGAACCAACAGCGCTGATTTCAACATGATACGTTGTGCAACAGCAAAATGATGGAAAGTTCGTGGCCTCGTACAGTAGCTTCGTACATCTTCCAGTAACCAAATAGCCGGGTCATTGATTCACAAGTGGCCCATCATGAGCACTTTTAGCTTCAATAACTCAGTCCGACAGTCTGGATGTGGCTGAATGGCGCCCAGGCCGCTGGCACCAAGTGCCGTCCCTAACTAAAGTCTAGACTGCGAACAATGATAAAGGTAGAGTGACATCTATGCTCACCTGCATCAATTAAGCCAATTTCAATATTCTGAGGTTATGACCACCATCCTAGAGAAGCAGTGTCTTTAAGGAATCTGGACCGCGATATGCCCTCAATATCGAGCGACAACGGCGGCTCAACGTCAGTAGGTACATACCTGTGTACCTACCTTGATCCATGTAAAAAACTGCCGTTGTTTCTTTCATTTTTCTCCTTGTTCTAGGCCCTGATCGCGTTATTTACCGGTCGTTAGTATCGACCTAGTCTGTGTGTTAGACTGGTGGCGCTCGCGTAAGGCTACCACAGTTGGAAGTTTGGAACCAAACTGCCTCCGCGTCCTCGCTTTTACAAGGCTGTTCCTAGGAGAGATTAATGCCTAGACCACTGCTAGTTTACCGGCGAAGGAGAACAAGTTCAAGCGCTTCAACCTCTACCAGTATCTCTGAGTGTTTCACGCAACGGACACTAGGCCTCCACACGGGCCATGCAGGACGGTGGAGTTTGTTTGCGTTGTCAGTGTCTTGAGGACGCCTTTCTGCGCTGGAAAATGATTCCCTCGCCGAGTGACGGGCAATCAAGTTCGGTGGGGGTATCCCATTGCCTATACAACCCCCAGGAGAGGATTCTGTTGGGAGATGAGATGCAGGATGAGATTGGAGCGCCAGGAGACAATGATAGCCAACCGGTTTCGATAGCAACCAAACGCGGAAGCATTACGGTGGTACCTGTTGGTGATCCTGAAGATCGTCCATCGGACACTGAAGGTCTATGATGTCTTTCATGATATGATACGGTCCGACAGTGAAGTGGATATATGTGATACCGTGGAGCGAGGCCCATTAGACGCCAGGACGATCCAGTATAATACGGTGGTTGTGGGTGATCGGCAAAGCCTATCCTTGATTTCTGGCGTTCAGTCTGTGAGACAATAGACGGCATAACGGCAGCCTTGTTGACCCAAAAGCTATGGCTATCTTGTCCAGTTTGACAGCTCTCGGACTTCTGGATGTCCCCGACGACAAGCATTGATTAGTGTCAATGCCTCGGTAGGACCCAATTGCCCAGACATTTCTTTGTACAACATTATTGTTCCTTGCGGATGGTTGGTACGAGTCCTAATACAGTACTTGGTAAATATGGGTATACTGAGGGACAAGGTACCTGAGCAAGGCTACTGAGATATGAATGAGAAGACAGGAGCCAGGATTGAAGCGACGCCAAGACTCAGTTCAGCAACGCGAGCAATACGGCATATCGATGCTATAAAATTACCAAAATTGAGGGAAGGGTGCTGTGCATTGTACGTAGGTGGGAGAATGGTGATCTGAATTTGAACTGGGTCACTCGTGTAAGCAAGCGCATGTTGATTCACTCAAGGTTCAATCACACATTCTGTAGCGGGATAGGTGGGTTTCCAGGTAAAAACTCCGAGTTACCAAAGAAAGCAACAGCCAAAGATCTTGGAGATTAGGTAGCATCAATGTTCCGAAGGATGGCGAACTTGAGAGTCTTTGGTGGTGTCTGTCTCGCTTGTCCAGTGGGGGCCGTTCTTTGACTGAGCCAGGCCAGGGTCATGTTTGGTCATGATGCAAGCAATCAGGTGCAGAGGCTTGGCCTCGATTCCGAATGGAGGACCCCGTGACGAACCCAGTCCCCAAAAGAGGACACAGCGGAGCGTAGGCCACGGAAATGGCGGCGGCGGGAGAGTCAGATTTGGCGGTTTATTCGCATCGCGCATCGGTGAAGCCGAGAGAGCTTGGCAACTCTATCGACTTACGAGGATCGTGATAACCAATCAGAGACTCCCAAAGAGACAGGGTTAACGGTGAGAAACTCAGAGTCTTACTCCGTAGAGACAGCTTGCTTGGGGCGGCCGACCGCTGGAATGTGAGCCGGGTGCCCATGTGGACACCACTGCATTTTGAACCAAACAGCGACAGCGTGGGTGCCGAGGTCTTTGATCCGTGGAGCGGGTATGCATGTAGGTATCTCCATTCATGATGGTTTATCATTATGTTTTGCTTTTTCTGCTTGACTTCCCCAAGTACTGCTTCGCATTTCATTCGAGCAGCACTCTGAGAAGACGCATGCATTGCTTCCACTCGCTTCATCTGACACAGCATCTTCGTTTTAGGAAGAATACCCGTTTCTGCTTCAGCTGAGGAATGCAGATTGACTGTGTCGAGTAGACATTCCGAGAGGCACGGCATGTCAGGAAACCATCGTATGTCCAATGATTAGTTGTAGAGCCTCGTCAACGACGACACATGATTGATGAAAAGGCAACTCTCAAACCTTCGCCAATATTAAGGTGGGTGGTAACAAGCGGCATCGCCATTGGATCCCAGCCATTGTAGCGGTGGTGACGGTGATGCTACAGTGAATGTCCAATATCCATGGTTTCGAGAGACACAGCACAGACAGAAACATTCAGAGATAACTTGCAGATGCATTCGCGCTCGTTACCAATCTGGGCATCCATTGGATGGTGGGTTAGAGAGCAGCTTGGCATCGAATCCAATGACAGGCCATGAGACGCTTGGTCTGGCCGTCGGTCTGAGTCTTGAGGCTACAGGGGGGGCCTTGGGTGAATCACTCAGTGAAGGTTTGACCTCAACTGTGCCTCTATAACTCAACTGCAAGGAGAGTTCCGTTCCATCTCTGACGCAGATCACACCAGGTACGTACCGCGGACACTTGGTCTTGTTGGGTTGCCTGTGCTCAGCCCTACGCGCCAACCTGATCCCAGAGGTTGGAGGAGCTCGGCTTTTAGTGCTGCGACCTTTTATTATTATTAGCGTCATCAACCATCTCATCAGCCACACCCTCCTGTAGCGTTAGGCGGGGCTTCCCGTCATTGAGGAACACACCCCACTAGAAATGGATACATACATAGGTGTTGATCCTGGGCTACCGTCCAATGGAGGTGGATGTCCATATGAAGCCATAGCAACCGCGGTGAAGGTGAAGGCTGTGTTTTGCAAAGCATACTTTGTTTGATCGAAGCCATTGAGAACCAAATGCTGCCACTGCTTCGAGATTAGAAATATTTCTGACTGGCAATGTTTTGTCAATGCATCAATTCGTACCTATGCAGTACAACAAGGCGAACTCGGGGTAGCGGTTGGTGTCCTCGCTATTCGGTCGGTAGACGTTGTGACGAACCAAGCCCAAAATCTCGGGTTTGACCTAGTGCTCTCTCTCATCAAGGGTTAATATTCCCCTTTCTCAACTGCCGGTATTCGAAATGGCGCCACTCGTACCGTTCAGAACGGAAGCTGTGGTCTCAGGCGGCCTAGAACCTCAGTGTATTAATTGAATGACAACCTTCGATGCCACGAAACGGAAGTGATATTGCAAGGGCCAAGGGGGAAGCATCAAGACAGTGAGATGTGGCTTACCTCCAAAATGTGTGGTCAACGCCAAGGCGGATCTCTTCTGTTTGATGGATGAGTGATGCCCAGGGTCTTCCCCACCTGCAACACAAGCCGTCAAGCCTCAAGCAGGGGTCAGGAGGTGTGAGGTTGCCCTGACTGAACGGGAATAGCCGCCGCAGGGGAAGCTTGGGATTGGCTGTAGGAATATCGTATGTCGGCTACGTAAGCAAATGAAGACTGCGGAAAAGCCGCTCACTGCGGAATTCGCGCCTATCCATTGACGGGAGTGGTTGCGGATTGTTCAACTTCAACCCTTGAAACACATGCCTTCAGCGGCACGACTCAGACAGCCGAATCCATGCGGCAAGGTCCCTGGTCAGAATCTGAGATATCTTTCTGGTGCCAGACAGACTGCAATGGAGCGGCCGCTCGATGCACGGTGGTAAAACGGGGGAGATGATGAGCTTCAGGGTCCTCATCCGCAAGCAGACATATCAGAGCGAAATGGTTAATTTGTGGTTGGCTAGGACCAACTGTCAAGTAGCCACAGGGAGGTTGTCGTTGTAGCGTTTGATACTGTCGTCGTCTTACTCCTCTGCAACTCATGCAGCCTACGATGGGATGGGATGGATGGTTACTTTCGTATATCACCACTGTTAGCAATGCGATGCGTGTTGAAGGCGGTCTATTGATGACAAGTTGAGAATGACGACTTGGCTTCGGTCATCAAGACAAAAGAAGCTACAGCCAGCAACATCATGTAAGGGCAGAGACTCGATAGGGCTGAGTACTCAATACCCCAGTGCCACGTCGAGATGGCTGTGTGCATACAATTGCACCCATTTTAATGTACGGTGCCGGGCTGTACAAGGTTCGTGCACATACATAAACCGCGCTGTGCATAACCGATACCGTAAACGTCCAGTGGGTAGCTGGCCCTATTGGCTCGTTGTACGTGGTGGTGACGGCTCCTCCAGTAGGGTCTCATTCGGGAACCCCTCGCCTGCATCTGCATGCTGTTGAGGGTGAGGATGAGAATGAAGATGCTTGGAGTGCCAGATGGCTGGAATAGGTACATAAAACCATCTAGGCAATTCGGCCATGACCGATGCAGTCTTACTCTCACCCAGGGATGAATACCCAGTCAGCCACTGAACCGGCCAGTGGGAAATTGTTTGATTGATGATTGGAAGATCTCAAGAGTCATCTCATCGAAACTCATCAAGACAAACAAAGCAAAAAATGATACCTACAGTGCGCTACCTCGGTACAGTAGTGAGTGAGTAAATACGTGGAGAGCACTAATGAAAAGATGCACGATGACATTGGTCAAGTTTATGGTGGAATTGGATGAGATAAGAGAGAGGACCCGCTGCATCGGATCCCATGTTTTTTCGTGATCCACTTCTGAACCCCTGCTCATGTTTGTCGACATCTTCCCCTTCTCCGGTACGTACCTATCAACAAGACATTCAAAAAATGCTACTGCATGGTAGTAGTGTTGATGATCAGTCCTGTGAGTGATGCCCAATTATGTCTTTCTTTGCATTTGTTACCTTGGAGATCTAGCGGTGAACGTACTGGGTATTCTTGCTTATTTGTCTCGTTAATATCACCTCTGTTATGCATCTACATATATGTAAGCGTTCCAGTATGCTGGAACAGCCCGAAGCAAGGGTTGATGATGAGCTAGTGTCAGAGTTGTACGAAAAGGATGACAAGGTGTGCGTGTTACTCCGGAGAGTAATCTGTCAAATTTCATGTCGACTTTTATTTTTCATTGATGCCATGTAGCAGGCCTGGGATGATAGGGGTATAGTTAATGCATTGCAAGGTTCTGTATTTAGGCAGCACCGCGAAAGAGACCTCCTGAAATCGGGATCAGAGCTGCCTTGCAGACCAAGGATGGATCGTGGAGAAAGAGTTGCCTACCTGAGAAGGTCAAGTGCTCATCCATATGCCGTACCCGGTGTCTCGTGTATCTCGCTAGGGTATGACGTTGACGAGCATTGGACCAGTCATAAGGATCTTCACCGGAACTCGATCAATCGATGTGCCATGCAACTGCATCCCTGGTAAGCGGTTTACCCAGTGATGAAAGCCCTCGTGCGTTGATACATGGCGGCGTAGCTGCAATGGTTTTGCTGCCTTGAGAAGAATGCCTAGCCTAGACTCGAAAAGGTTTCACAGATGCAAGTTCGCTTTCAGATCCCAAGAAGCATATGCAGTTACTAAAATTCGTAGGCAGTATACAGCACAACCCAGAATCGTTGTTGAAATGTTTTAATCGCGTCAAAATATCCAGTAGCGGATGCGTTGCACAGCCATCCCGCTTCTTTTTTTAAACCTCCACCATCCACAAACAACTTGACAAGAGCTTGTCAAGGGGTTGCTGGTACACAGCATCCAATAACAAGTGCATATCCGTCGATGATGGCTTAGCAGCCTCTCTACACAACTCCGTAACGCTAAGCTAGTTGCGTCTCCGAGAACCAACTTGAACCCATCACTGCCGCCGCCAACAAACGCAGGAACTCTGCACAACATGCGGTACAGTACAGTGGGCGGGACCTCTGAGGAAACAAAGCTTGAAATGATATCCCTTCTGGAGGCGTCTTCTACCGTTTTACGTCGCCCGGACGTGGCGTTCGGATGAAAGGGAGGACTCAGACCTTGAACGGTTCAGGCCCCGGCGCCATGAGGGACTACATTCTCGTCTGGATCAGAGTTTGTGTGCAAGAATGTCCGCCTGGGAGACTGAGAAGCCCATACTTCAGACATACGATTCCTGTTAATTATCAGTAAGGTTATTTGAGACAAGGTTTGCTAAGCCCTACGAATGAATGATGGATGCCCGCCTCAAGACTTGTAAGCTTGCCCAAGGTACACATCATATTGGATGCATCTGGCCCCCAAGGCACAGCCATCATCGCAACACCTTTTTCGTACCTATCTTGATCAATAAAGACATGTACGAGTAGTGGAACGCCGAGTTGCCTGACTAGCAACCGCTTGCATTAATAAGATAATGAATGCATTGGAGGCGGTATTGTAAGCCGGACCAGACATTACATGGCGTTTCCGGAGATGCAGGTCTAATTAACTTGATGTTGGGTATTTTCTTTGATCATTTCCCTCGTGGATACCTCACTCTCCCGGACTCCACCTAGAACAATTGATCGAATTAGGAGTTTGCCTGCTAGTGAATTAGATTCCGCCATAATTTCCTATGCTTTTGATCGTGTCCAGTTGAGTTGCATGTAAACATCCCGATGCCTGTCTCATTGCGCGCCATGTTGAGCCGACGCCATGTGGAGATGACATCCATTGTCAACGTGGTGCTAGGCGTTTGTTTTGTTCCGCGAGGCTTCTGAAGTTCATCTTAGTCTGGTCTATGTTATGGTACTGTATGTAAGATGGTTAGATGGAGACGATATTGCCTCAGACCGGCTAGGCCAACTATGAAACACTTGATAGTAACATTCTGTCATAACTAATGGAGATCTGTGAGCGCAGGGACATAGAAAGGCCTGCTCGAATGAGTAACTCTTGACAGCAGTGATCTTCCGGGTCAGCAAGGACTTGAAGACACGAGTGACCAGTTTGGGAATAGTCAAGCAAGATATGCTTGAATCCAATGCTTTGACCACCCTAGGCCTGACTGACTGACTGATTGACTGAATGATGCTGGTACGCCTTCCCCGGAAGATGCGACGCAACGTGCGAGTCGATGGAGCCAGTGACAAGGGCGCAGCGACCACGTCGGGAAACGTTTTGAGGGTGAGGGAGAGACAGGAGGATACCTACAGTCCGTTTCAAGGTTCCAGATTTGGGAAGACGGGCGAGGCCGGACTGCGCCCCCAGGGCTCGGGGCCGATTGAGACATCAAGCAACCGAGGAGTTTGATTGGTCCCAATAACTGATTGATTGATTGATTCACAGCACAATTCTGTGAGAGGCACAGCCCTCTGTTCATCGGGCAGGGGGCAGAGTAGGGCAGCACTATTCTGGGTTGGTTGTGCATTGGTTTATCGATAAAAATATCTGCCATTTCTTTGCACCTACCAGCGCCGCTTGGGGCAAAGCCTATTTTTCGAACCACCACGTTTTAGCAGACGGTTTCAATGTCTCGCGGCCCCAGATATTTGCAGACGCGGGCGGGTAGTGTTGCTGGACTTACCCTGAAGATGCTTAGAATGCTGCATGTGTAAGTTCATTGAGGCAACGGAGGAATGCTGCGCATGTGATGTGCTGTGAAGTCTACTGATAGTTTCAAAGAGCTTGGAGCTTAGAGCTTACTGTACTTTGCCTTACCGACAATATGACCAATCGCCTTCTTGTTTGGTCAATTGCCGATATTGGTGTTTGATACAGTAGCAATAAGTAAAAAGCAAGCACAGCACTAACTCCCTTATAAGCAATATCACCAACTTTGGGATATTCTGCGAAGAGACATAATTGCAAGTGATTTTGAACATCCTGGAACCTTACCTTCACCTACGGGCTGGTCCATGTCAGATCAGACTCATCGAGGATCAGGAGGACATCATTGGCCGCAATGTGATGAAGGGAGGGAGGGGATGATGATTGGGATATGATGAGGAAGAAGAGGGGTTAAACACAGTAGGTACAGTAAAGTCACGATAAACGATGTTGGTTAGGTACCTACTATAGGTACTGACTGTAGGTTTGGTAGGCTTGAGGCGGATCACCGCGCGAACCATGGACGGGAAGATTGACGATGGTTGCCGCACGGGGTCTAAGTTCATAGGTAAACTCTGCCTTGCCTGGTCTGCTGCATCTGCATCTGCATCTAGCATTGAGTTTGGACTTCCGCAGCTCTCATTCAATAGCTTCATTTAGATATCAAACTACCGTTACAATTGGCTGACCACGAATAGCAACCTGGTGACATCCAGCCCGTATCAACATGCTATATTCTGAGGGGAAGCGGTACGGTACGGTACGGCACTGGCTAGATACCTCACAGTCTACAGAGGGTTGTGACGTGGGACAGCCTTGGGAGACCCCTGAAGACGATGGACCCATCAACTGCGGTCGGCGGAGTGTGTCCTTGAGACTGGAGGTGTGAGGTGTGTTAGGGTCGCCAGTACGTACCGGAAGCTACAACCTTCGAGTACCGGAACTTGAAGCAGAGCCCCCCTTGCCTGAGAGATCCCTCTGTCAACCCTTGGAATCGCCCCGTCACACTGCCAAATAGCAACCCTGTCAATCTAGGAGGCCTTCTTATTTGTACCGCTACATTGAGGACTTCGTAGATCAAATTGTTTCCCACGCACACGCCTCGGTCGGGTCTTTGGTTCACCCCATGTTTCCGCACCAAAATGTCACCTACTCTGCTCTGTTGTAACCTCCGCCTTTTCGACATCAAGAACAGACAAAGCCACAACTCTAGGTAATTATTGAGGGCGGTGATACATGGCGGACCATTTTCTTCAAGGAGTGATTCTTCTCCGTATCTCGCAATGAGAAAAGGCGGGAGGCGATACGCCTCAATCATTGTCTCTGCTCCCCCCTCAATGATAATGATCCTCCCGAAATCCAGGGCCCCCAAGACATGGATGCAACATGTCTTTGAATATCAAAGTCTGGAATTATTCACACAGTTCAGGACTGTATTGTATGCACATATATCGACCGTACTTTACGGCAGGCACATTTTAATTGAGTAACTGAATGAATCTATGTGCCGTCTCTCTTCTCTCCCTGGTCCTTACACTCTGAGGCAGGCTGGCGCTATTTGGCGCTGCATGGCGCTGGGCCGCTGGCGTGCCTCTGTTTCTGTCTCTGTCTGTGCCATCTTATGGAGTTGGACTTGTTTTTTCCTTCTTACCTTTTGTTTTAGACCTCCCCACGGCTGTGCTTGCTTGCTTGATGTGATGTGCTGTGCTGTGCTGTCCGTCCTGTACACACACACCCTCGTCTTTTTTAGGCCTGGTCAACTGGGCTTGGGCTTGAACTGGCTGGCTGGTGATGGGGTGGTGGGCTCACCCTCCCCCCCTGGTTCCCTCCCCTGGACTGGCTTCAATTGCTGGGCCCTAGAGGCTTGAGGTTAGAGAGAGCTAGGCCCTACCAATGTACCGGCCGATGTATCGTACATGGCTTCCACCTCTGGGACACTCTCTACCCCAGCAGCCTCCTCTCAAGTTGTCTGTCAACTGGAGAGAGCCGATCCATCGCGGACGGGGCCCGAATGCAGGTGCTGTGGTGCCTTGACTATATCTACGTTGGTAGCCCCCAACCCTCTCGCTGGGTCTTGCAAGAGCTTGCTACTCGACAACGACAACCTTAAAGGGTCAATCTATCACGACAGTGTTTCTTTTAAAGACCATTGTCTGTCCTTTCCAAGACGACAAGACCAGTATAACAACTGGTCTCTGAATACTTCGACCTATAGTGCCTCTCCCACCATCCACCGAGCACTAACATCACCCTCATCTTCACCACGAACACTTTGAGACAATTCTTCTCGAACACATTTTGGTGAATTGAGCATTCTTAATTGGACCCTGGCAACACTCTTCCTTCTCGAAACACAGAAAAGTTCATCAACAGCACACGAGTTCCAGGAAACCGACCGGAAGAAGACTGTTTTCCGTGTCTAAACCCACATCCACCAGAAACATCTCAGACCCTCGAGACTTCGACTCACCTCAAGCCTCACCCCGTTTCTGGAATGCGAAGTGCAGGTAAGTTTCTCCGAGTTACGTCCACTCATTCTTTGCCTCGACGTTGAGAAAAGGTCCCCCGCTTCTGCCACTCTTCCCCCTTGACATGGAGCCCTGAACCTGACATTGTGTGTTGCGATTATATAGATAAAGGTGATTGCAACCCGAGCTTGAGTTATAACTACTTCAAGCCCATCCTCACCTTGACCACCACTACTCCCATCTTCACCTTGCCGACATTCAAACCTCTGTCTTCCGCCCTTCTTCCACAGACATCATGACAGCCTTGACAGAACCGTCATTCGCCATGTTCCCTCATCACTCCGACGCCGAGGACTTTGCCCGATATACGGACTCCAACGTCATCTTCACTTCGGGGCCCATGGATGTGAGCATCCCTGCTGATGCCTTCGGCTTCCAACAGCAGAGCGGCAGCCAAGATGCATTTGCTTCATCAATGGGATTTGTCGAGCCCTCATTGTACGCCGAGGCCCCCAACTACATGCTCAACAGTCGCGCATCACCCAGCATGTACACAGATGAATCTTCCGACATGAGACTCCCTTCATCAAGCCTTTCCACAGCCTCGGCAGCGTCAACAACGTCTTCGGCGATTGGATCTCCCCAATCAAACCATGGCCAAATGGGTGCAATGCCCGAGTGGGCTCCCCAGGGCCTCGGGCTCCAGCCTACAATTGTGGGCAGTGACTACATCGGATCCGATTTTGCGTCGTTTCCTAGCTCCGGAATGGAAGAGCTCAGCTTTGATTTCCCGGCAGCAAAGGCTTTTGTTGGTAAGTTCAGAGCTATTTCTTACTCGCTTCGAGTTCGGCGATCCCTTTCCCCCTGCCTCGCAAGGGCATTGGCAGAGAGAGAGACCCAGTCTGAGGCCTCTTCCCCACCACCAGATGCTTAGTGCCTCTGAACCCCTGCTCGGTTCGCTGCTTTGAATATGACAAAACGATGTGTCGGATTGCGCTTGCGCTTGCGCCTGTCTCTACCAGGTCGTCGGCTCTCTTGGCTCATTGAGTTCAGCTTGAGCCGAGTTGAAGATGGCCGATCATCATCTTGTCATTCTCTCTGCTTCCTCTTAGAGTTTATCCCTTGCAATCACGTCCCACTTCCCATCACACGTTGATACCTTTCTTTTTAAACAACGATTTAGCCCGTGGGCTCTTCCGTTGTCAACTGAGACATTACACACGACGTCAACCCAATCGGCACTTGATCTCACCTCTCCGCTGTCAAACGATTGGCGATCTTGCTTGCTTTTCATCGGCAGTGGCCAGCTGGAAACCCATCTTGGGCCTAGCTCAGCTGACTTGACGTTGCAATCTCTATCATTCGCGTCCATCCCCAACTCCACCACTCTCCGTTCCGTTCCTGAGCAGCACTCAACTGCCTGTTCTGTCTCTGTACTGTACTGTTACCGTAGTAGATCGCTAACCAGGTTTCTCTATCATGACAGACCCATCTCTGATTCATTCAGAGCTTACTCGTCCTTCCATGGGGATCCCTCCCTATGACAATCACTTCCAGCAAACCAATGCCAATCCTAATCACACATATCCCACTTCTCCTTCTGCCTCTTCCTCTTCGCCTCAACCTCACATGATGAGGACCAATAGCTCTTCACCTTTTCTGCAAACCACAAACTTTCAGTCCACTTTTCCCAGCAGCCCCTACGGTGCACCAATGGATAATCACAGTCAAACTCAGAACCACAACCATATCCGTGCCCCAAGCGTCACCCAGTTCGTTCCACCTACACCAGGCGAGTATAGCAGCGACGAGTCCAAGGAGAAGCAGAGATGCACCTATCCCGACTGCGGCAAGACCTTCAAGGATCTGAAGGCTCACATGCTCACTCACCAGACTGAGCGGCCTGAGAAGTGTCCCATTCAGACCTGCGAGTACCACACAAAGGGTTTTGCTCGCAAGTATGACAAGAACCGTCACACCCTCACACACTACAAAGGCACAATGGTCTGCGGCTTCTGCCCAGGCTCCGGCTCGGCTGCGGAGAAGTCCTTTAACCGTGCCGACGTCTTCAAGCGCCACTTGACTGCAGTTCACGGTGTTGAGCAGACTCCACCCAACAGCCGAAAGAAGTCTTCTGCAGGTGCCAACTCGAACAAGAAGCTGACTGGCTATGCTTCCGATGCCACTGGCAAGTGTAGCACTTGCTCACAGACCTTCTCCAATGCCCAGGACTTCTACGAGCATCTTGACGACTGTGTGCTGCGTATTGTCCAGCAAGAGGACCCTGCCGAGGCCATCAACGCCAAGCGTCTTGCTGAGGTTGAGAACGATAAGGATGTTCACCAGACTCTGGAGAAGAACAACCTCCCCACTACCACAGACACTGTCATGGCAAACCATAATGATGAAGATGCCGACAGTGGTGACGACGATGATGATAGCTCTCCCCGAAGCAACTCCTCCCCTGCCACCAGAAAGAAGGGCAATCCGGCCAATGGTGTCCAGAAGTCTCGCGGTGTCACTCACTCCCGCGGTGGTGTCCCCTTGGGAACCAAGACTCGCAGTCGTAAGAACCGTCGAGACTACCCATCATCGTGGGGCTTTGATAAGGGCCAGATGACCATGAAGAAGCGTGTCATGGCTGTTTTTGATGGTCCTCGTCGTCTTGCCAAGGACGACATGATGCTCTCCACCGACCACGAGGTCCGCATCAAGCTGTCTGATGGCAAGTCTTATGTCACTGACCTCGACGTTCAAACACTCAAGCGAGCTGCTGGCTTCCACGGTGCCACTGAGGAAGAGAAGGGTCCTTGGATCTCCGACGACCCTACTGCTGAGCAGCTCAAGGAGATGCAGCAAATGCTCACCACCAATGCCACCACTACTACTCTATAACGATTAGGCATCATCGACCACACACCTACGATTACCAACTACAACCCCTCTCTCGAAGTATACGAACAAAAACATGTCGAAAAAAAGCATAATGGGCGCGGCGTAAGCGGGACTGTATTAGAAAAAGGGAACATCCGGGTATTTCACGGACAATATTTATGACTGGGCTTAGGTTTGGATTTGGGAAACAGGACACATCCGCTTATGAAGAGGCATAGGATGAGAGTTTCGAGGCAAAGGAAAGGAACGGAAAGGGAACTGATTTGCGCCATGGAGTTGACATATCGATACCCATGTTTTTACTGTTGTTTTATCTGGGATTTGGACTGGTACCTCACCCATTGATGGCTTAATGACAATAATGGACTATCTTGACAGCAATACTTATTCGAGGACTCTGTCCTAATCTGCATATTGTTCAAGCACTGTTTGTTTCTGGTGATTGGTGTTTTCTTTGCGTTTCTGCTGAAGTTACTGTACAACATATTTGGACTGGAATGGGCTTGCGTGTATGTTTCAGGACATGGGAGTTTTTGATGGTATTAGTAGCTGAAACAAGGATGTATAATATGAGCACTAATATGATAATACCACTTATTAATACCCCGATCTGACATCTTACTAGACTTGTGATGATCCATAACTACCTTCGACAGTTCGCAGAAAGAGTTCCACTAGAACATATCATTTCTTTTTCTTACCGCACCGCATCAAGCACGAACACGTCCACGCCTTGCTTAATAGATCGCATCTTGCTCGACATGGTAACTTACTTCAGAGTGTAGAATAGCTTGATGCCTCTGATCAATTAGTAAGACGTGGGAAAAAAAACTTGATAAGGTGATCAAAACTTAGGATGAACAAGCCCTAAATTTATCTAAACTTAGTCTAAGATTTCTATTGCAGACTATAATTAAGACGCATGACCTTTTATTGTATGCTTTCATAGGTAGAAGCAAAATCCCAAACACTCAAAGAAGATGCTAAAAGACCAGTGGGCCAGTTGAGATAATACGAGTACATCATTACAATACAGCCACGAACTTTATGCAGTCGTCCCCTCACGGCAAAGCAATAAGATTAAGGGAACTGGCCAATCTTGAGTAGTATAGGGGCGCGTGAGAATGGATTTATTGAGAAACAGTACTTCTGCATTTCGCTCTGATAGGCTCAGAGGAGATACGAATGTCTGAGCTGGACATTCAAGATGAGAGAGATACTCTGATACGGTAAAACCACTTCATCATAGAAACGCGAAATTCCATGTGAGCATCGAGAAAGTTTATAGGGGAGCAATGAGCGTCCAGTGTCCTCAGAGTAGAGTTCTGGCGGGCCGAATACGTGAGGGGAGATAAATATCGAAAGGATATATACGGTCAACTATCTTTCTGATCTTGGTAACATTTCATTCTTCTTATTTTCTTCTGGATAAAAGAGAAACATGGGTATCGTACACGCCAGCAACAGAGAGCCTGGGTCTTTGGATCCAGTGCCAATTCTCTTACAAGAAGGTCTGGATCGAGACGACGCTCGCCCAACCGTAGCTCACGATGAGGTCTTTGGCGATATCACAGAAGAAGGACCCAACTACCGAAATGTAAGTACTTCCCACAGGTTTCCTGCGGTATCAAATACTGACACCAACAGGTTGGTTGGCTAGGCACTTCTGCACTTATGATGAAGACCCAAATCGGGCTGGGCATCCTCTCGATCCCATCAGCGTTCCACACTCTGGGTCTTATCCCCGGGCTTATATGTCTGCTCGTCATTGGAGGCATCACCACTTGGTCTGACTATATTATTGGGACATTCAAGCTTAACCACCGTGAGGTATACGGTATTGACGACGCAGGCGGTATCTTGTTTGGACGTTTTGGACGAGAGTTCCTTGGGATCAGCTTTTCTTTGTGTAAGTGATAACGCTCAGAGTTGAGTTCGCTGCTGACCATGCATGACTGTACAAGTTACCATCTTTGCTTCTGCATCGGGAATATTGGGCATCTCTATCAGTTTCAATGCTTTGTCGACGCATGGGACATGCACAGCTGCTTTTGTCGCAGTAGCCGCCATAATCGTCTTTCTATGTGCTAGCATCCGCACCCTGGGCCGCATAAGTTGGCTGGCATGGGTGGGGGTGATCTCTCTCATGGCAGGCGGTAAGTTGAATACCACTCAAAGTTGTCATTCATACTGACAGAAGCAGTTTATGTCGTTACCATCGCCGTCAGCATCCAAGACCGACCCTCAGCAGCTCCAAAGATAAACCTCGAAGACGAATGGAAGTCCGATTACAAGCTATATGGCAGACCGAGCTTCACGCAAGCAATGTCGGCTCTCTCGACAATGGTCTTTGCCTATGCTGGCACACCCCTATTTTTCCCTATTGCCGCAGAGATGCGTGATCCGCGCCACTATACCAAAGCGATGCTGCTCTGCCAGTCCGTTGCAACTGCGACATATATCATTGTGGGAGTTATTATCTACTACTACTGTGGCTCCTATGTTGCTTCGCCTGCTCTGGGATCGGCGGGCAAGACTATCAAGCAAGTTGCTTACGGCCTTGCCTTGCCAGGTCTGATCGTTGGTGCAACCATCAATGCTCATGTAAGTGCTTGATATACACAAAATTAAGCCTTAAAACAAAATGAATACTGATACAAAAGCTCTATAGGTTACAGGAAAATACGTGTTCGTTCGAGTCCTTCGAGGCTCAAGGCATCTCACAGCCAACACCGTCACTCACTGGGCTACATGGCTAGGCCTAACCTTTTCTGCAGCTTTGTTAGCCTACATCATAGCGAGCGCAATTCCCGTCTTTGGAAGTCTCGTGTCTCTTGTTGGAGCTCTCCTAGGCACACTGCAGACGTTTCAACCATACGGTTGCTTCTGGTTATACGACAACTGGTCCGCAGGCAAGCAGGAGAGATCTTTAAAGTGGGTTCTCATGGTTGTATGGAGTAGTTTTGTTATTCTTTCTGGAACATTTCTAATGATCGCTGGAACATACGGGTCTGTTATTGGCGTTATCGACTCTTACAAGGTGTCAGGAGGATCGGCAGCCTTTTCGTGTGCTGACAATTCCAACTCTGTCTGAAAACAACGTTTATGGCGACCGCGATCAACAACGGAAGCTTGTATGCGACAGCTGGGAGCTTCAGATAAAGCGCCGTGCCCAGGATATCTAGGGGTGTTCCACGACCGCGAGTATGGCTGACGATGGAGACAAAAGCGGTGGGGGGTTGGGACTTTTAGAACATGCTGACAGCCATATTTATTACATCCTTATTGAACCAGATTTGAATCAAGTCGTGTCGTATTGTTAGGCAAACGCCGACTCGCAATGAAATGTCTGGGAGTTGTTTCGACGAAACGGAAGTCAGTGGAATCAGTGCACTCAGTGGCATTGGATAAGATGGCTTGGAGAGCTATGCCAGATCCCCGGGTACTAATGGACCTTGGGTTGTTTGTTCTTATGCAACTGTACATCAAGCTGCAGGTATTACGATTGTGGGATGGCATCAACTCGTCGTCTTGCTCCACTCTTTCATGTCTATCCCAAATGAATATCCTGTCCTTAAGATACCTTTGAAGATAAACGTTGTGAATACCTATAATACCTAGAAGACCATGCAAATATAGGAGGATGGCAAATATAATACGCCGGCCTTGCGGATATTCCGCACCGTATCCAAGGTATTAGGTTAAGTAGTGTCAACTTTCACAAGTCTCAGGTGATTGATTTACCAGAGTGGCCTGCCTCCTCAATTGCATTTATTAGTTGATTTACTAGAGAGAATCAACCAACAAACAAACAAAAATGGCGACCTGCCGATTCTCCTGAAATGGACTGATTATCCGAGACTCATCATCCATTCAATTCTTCCCAATTAATGATCAGCCAGTGCAGCATCCTGGCCTACCACCCGCTCGTACAAACAGAGATTCCTACTCAGAGGCAACCTCATCTGTTTGGTGATGATACTGGCTGGATAACCATGGCTGATACCTTGGCTTAGCTGTCATAAATATGGCATCTTTGAGTTGGCAGCTACCTTGTGCTTTCAGCAGCAACCCATGGGGTCGCAGGCAGAAAATAGCAAGGATTGAGCGACTCCATGCCGCGGCTAATGCTACATAACCATTGGCGAGCTTGTTGGCTCGTTGCGTGGGCTCTTTTCTTCTGAGGTCATGAACGATGCATCTTATAAACAAATGTGTAGAGAGCTGCTCAAGCTGATTTACTTGACATTTCGTACCATGTCTCCCTCCTTTCATAGAGCATGCCACCTGCTAATCCACCACGAGAAGGATCACGGCTGAATGGACTCATTCAGAGACGTAGTCATAATTCTCTAACCGATCCTGTTGCTGTTGTAGAAAGGTAAGGTTTTCTTCAGCTGCTGTTCTCAATTTGTGCTCCTATGAAATCCCTAGTGGATATCTAGTCGACTGACCTCCGTATTTGATATACCTAGCCCAGGCGGTATTCCCACTCATGCCCTTCCAACAGAGAATACGGCGGGAGTCACTCTCAGGAGTGAGGCGGCCACCCCTCTTGTCCAAGCCAACAGGCCTCTTGAACCCGCTACAGTTCATATAGGCGATTTGCCGTCCAATAATGCCTCTCCTTCCGCCGCTGTTTCTGGTACAACGGCCAACGGACGCTTGACTACTTCTCCTCCAACTTCTACTCATGAGATAGTGCCAGCTCCCGAAACCGACACTGACGCGGCCGCGGTTGCGCCTGCGGATCACTGGAGCAAGGCCTACCGAGAAGCAGTAGAGAGCATGGGCGAAGAAGTGGATGTTACTATCCTTAAGGGGGAGAGCATCTCCCAGTTATTCAGAGAGCTCGAGACGGTTGATAAGGACGCGACAGACGAGTCCACTTTCCTGCGAGGAGTTCGATATTTCAACTCTATACAGGTCCCGCTGGAGCGAATCAAGATGGGTTTGGACATATCGGCGCCTCTCACAGCGCTTGAGCCCACAACTTCTGCCGTCTTTGGGGTTATGAGAGGTGTTACAGCGGTTAGTATTACTGCTGCAGAGTATCAACCTGCATGCAGGTCAAGGCTGATGGTATTATACGAAGCTCGCCATCAGTGTTGCTACTGCAGATTTCGAGTTTGCCAAAAAGATCGTGGAAATGCTGAGGCAGATTTCGTATATTGGCGATTGCGATATTATCGGCCAGAGAGAAGACAGAGCTGATATTCACAAAGTACAGCTTCCTTTGTTCCCAGTACGAAACCTCAGCCAAGAATGTATTCTGACAACATGCAGGCACTCATGTCGGTCTATCAGAAACTCATCGAATTCTATGCAGCTGCTTATCAGTTTCTGTCCAAGAGAAGGGCTAAGTTAGTATTGGCCGTTGTATTAGACACTGGTACCCTACCGACTCTGGTCCAGGACATTTCGAAATAAGTCGAAAACCTCCGCAAGATTGTTGAGAAAGCCACTCTCGATATCACCCAGGACATCAAGACTATGATGTGTGACGAGGAAGGTATGTATGCGCCTTTATTGCCTGCCAGTCGCCGTCCCGCAACTTCAAGTGTCCTCACAATACTAATGCAACCTAGTCTCTCAATGGCTGGGCCGTGACAAGCAGACTCAGCAGAGCCGCCATCATAGCGATTTCAATTCCCTTCGAGATGACGCAGCTTGCAAGTTCGTCCTGGAATAGCCCGAGTTCAAAGCTTGGTACCGAGCACCCGACTATCAACAGCTGGCCATTCTTGGAGACATGGGCAGTGGCAAGAGTGTGATAATAAGCTTTCTTATTCAGGAGCTACGCCAGAGAGCCGAGCGCCAGCTCAAAAAGCCCATGATTCTATACCACTACTGCCAGAACGACGAGACCGGGCATGCGTTGTACATCTTCTCTTCCTTGATTCTGTCACTTCTTCAACAGCGTGTTGAGCTGAAGAAAGCCTTCTTCGACTGGTATAAGCAAGATCTGCTTAGCGGAAATTTCGAACCCGCGACGAATGCCCACATGTTGATTGAAATTTTTGAGCAAACTGTTGAAAGGCTAAATTGACCTCTTTTCCTGATTGTTGATGGTCTAGACGAGTGTGACGCAGGCTCTCTCAACATGCTTCTTCAATCACTACGCAGCCTATTCCAGAAGATCCCGGGGCTAAAAGTTGTGCTGTCTTCTCGACCCTGGGAGGGGATACTGGATCAACTGGATGGATCTCTAAAGGTCGATATTTGTGCTGATCCGGGTAGAGATAAGGTCATCGTTGAAAAGACCGTCAAAACAAGATTAGGATACCTAGACGCAGGTCTCCAAGAGCTCGTCGTCGAGAAGCTATCTAGTCTTGCACGAGGAAGCGCCATATGGACTAAGATGACTGTTGAGGCCATTGTTGCGAAGAAGATCATGGCACGTGGCCGTATGAAGAAGTTTCTGGATGAGATGCCACAACCTCGGGATCTGTCAAAACTATATACCGATCTGTTCATCCGATGCGCTGGCGAGGAGCCCGAGGCCTAGAATATGGCAGCTACAGCCTTGGAAGTTCTGGGTACGGCACGAAAACGGTTGAGCATCCTAGAACTTGCTTGGGCTGTTACAACGGCCACAGTTGATGGAGATGTTACCACTGTCGCAGGGGTTGCTGAACTGGTCGACTATCAAGGTGTTATGGCCCTCATCCAACCATTTGTTGCTGGCGTCGATTTCGATGATCTCAAGAAACGACAGGTTATTGTTGCTCACCAATCGGTCAAAGAATTTATATTGACTGACCTCGGTGTAACCCGGCCTGGGCTTCACAATTTGGAAAGCCCTACAAGGTTGGAAAATGTCATCTTGAACATATGTATCCGATACCTACTTCTCGACGAGATCAACGAGACCCCCGTGCTTTCTGATGAGCAGACTGCTATGGAGGAACTGCCACAAGACATGGATATCTTCAGTGATGCCGCTGCATCCCCCAGCTTCACTATGGATTGTTCGTGGTAGAATTGGGAGCATGGCATGATTCGCTACGACCCGGCTGACCGGGGATTTGGCGAGTTCTTCGTCTATGCCTCTTGCAACTGGATACATCATTTCACCTTTGTTACCAAAGAGCCCCTCCCTGATCTTGGTAGCATTGAAAGACTGTGCCAACCCAACTCGACTCGATTGCAGAATTGGACCAGCCAGAGTAGTCGGCCGGACTGTGTAGTCCAGGCAAGATTTGAGTTTGACGGCAGCTTATACGACCCCTTGAGTATAACATCGCTCTACGGATCGGAAGTGGTGCTGCTCAAAATGCTTGAAACATCTGACTTGGACTCTCCTGGATTCTTGCCCAACACAGCTATGCTCGCTGCTGAGCAGGCCCTGCAATGGGCCGACTTACGCAGACTTCGAATGCTGTATCACGGACGCGGAACTGGTCGCCATTTTCAGAATATTGGCTTCTTTCGTCGCATCATCGAATGGTGTCGCTCCCCAAGCATAAATAACAGCCAGGACTGGGATGCTGCATTTGACATTATCAACGATATCTCCGACATTTTAATCAGGGAAAGATGGGGCAACGAGCTCCTACGCCTGGCCGCAAGCCACGGCTGTATGCCCATCATTGAACGCTTGATGAAAAACGTACAGCAGAATGTTGACCTCAAAGAGGAACTGCTGCGTTCGCCTCAGCGCCAAACACGAAGCTTGGCTCATCCAAGTCACCAGTCCGTCGGAGAAGCCGCTTTGGCTGGTCATGTTGATGTTGTCACGTTCTTGTTAGAGCAAGATGGTATCGAAGAGCATCTTCATCACCGCAAACTCAAAAGGTGAAAATGTCCTACACTTGGCATCTGAGCAATGTAAACCTGCCATTTTTCGAGCTCTGGCACCTCGATTTCGCGAAGGTTTATCACAGAGAGATTGCCAGGGCAGAACTGCGCTGATGCGAGTAGTGGAGAGCTCATCCACTTTACAAAACCACATCGAGTCTGCTGAAGTACTCCTGTCCTTGAGCGCAGCCGACCAGATTATGTTGTCGAAGGATCGACAAGACTTGCTGCACATGGTGGAGCAAATGCATGACCCGGCGATACACAATCTATTGTCATAATCCTGTGAGCCTCACCGAGTTGGCACTACTTAATAACTGAAGGGCCATCTGCGCGACTCGTTAATGGATTCCGGTGTTAGATGATGTTGTCATTGGTGATGAACATAGGCGCATGATGTTTCCTTTCATGATAAGAATAATACATAGAAAGAGTCCTTGAATTATGATGAATATATTTTTCGCCACAGAAGTTCGCTATGAATCCACCTCTTAACATAATAAAACAGTCCAGATAGCTTGGCTGGGAACTTTCTAGTTCGGAGCTTCAATACTCGGCCCCTTCTCATCAATCTTGGCAACGCGATCGTAGCTTACGCGCAAGTTTTGCGCTCCGCTCAGGGCGCGGGTCAGCATCGCTTCGTGCCGCTCTCCCACAAGACGCTTAAGTGCTCCAACTAAAAAGCCTGCGATAATGTCGACAGACCAATCATCAGGGATAAGACTGAGTACGTCGTCAATCTCAAACCAGCCGCCAAACCGCTCCAGGAGTGCCCCGGTCTGCTCCACACGATCGCTGATGTTTTCAAGAGCGAGCAACTCATGGAGGACGACGTTAAACAGGCGACGTTGTTCCTCAAATGATGGTCTGTGGGAGGGAGCAGTGCCTGTTGTGCTCGCACCGCCTCGTAGACAATATGAGACTGCCGTATCATAGTCGCCCAGATTGTGGACCAGAAGGCGGAGGGCATCGTCGTGTTTGCATTCTCGGCCAGCAAGTATGATGGTCTCGGGCACCAAAAGATCATCTGGCAGCTTAGAGATTCGATCTCTTATTGCTGCTGCATCATAATCATTGGCTTCGCCCAAGAGTTGAAGTAGCCTCAAACGGCTGTGCCAGACCTCGTTGTCGTCCGGGGCGTTGTCCCGAAGGAAGTGACTGTATGCAGGCTTAGGAGGCTGTAAAGCGCGGTATGCCTCATATGTCGCTCTGACCAAAGTTCGGCTCTCCTCAGATGACTCAAGATCATGAACCACCACGTCAAGGTAGTACGCCATCAGGTCGTTGATATAGGTGGTATGGCCCTTGCCAAAGACTAAATGTTCGAGATAATACTTGACTGCATCAGGCGCCTCCTCTCGTAGGATTGCAACGGCTTGCGCTGGCTGAAATTTGGGTGCTCGTCCCTTGTCTTCAGTAAAAACTTGAACACCAAGCTTTGGATTGCGATTTGCAAGCCACACACCATATTCTTGGACAAGAGCCTGGCTGCTGATCTTGGTCAGATACTCACGAACTCGCTGTTCTCCTTCACGGAGTTCCTGCATTACGTCCTGCTCGCCTTCGATAATCCGCCTCCAAGTGGCCAGAACATCTCCTGACAGTTTCCGGCTCTGGTACAGGCGACTTAGCACGAAGAGTCGATGGTATGTTTCGAGTAGATCGACTGCGCGGTCAAAGCAGTCGACGCCCTTATCCACAATCTCGTATAGCTCAGATCTCACAACGCCCCCCTTGCCTAATCCCTTGGGTGAGTGTTGATCAATCTCGAGAAGCACGAGCAGCAGCGCGGCATCAACTGTATGAAACACTTCTCTCTCGTCGGCCACACTGCCGAATCCTTTCTTTTTGCGCCATGTTCCAAGAAATCTTCGAAGAAAGTGCATCGTCCTCGGCTCCAGTGTTCCAATACTGTCCTTAGATGTCATTTGGAACTCCCTGCTTCTGAGGTAAGCATCGGCGGTCCTCCTCACGCCGCCATATATCCAGATCCCGCGTGAGCCTTCTATTATCTCGTTTCGGACACTAGGAATCAGGGAAAGGACCACTCTGGGGTCAAGACCACTCTCGATCAGCACTTCTTCAAGAGCTTTTACGTCTTTTTCCGTAAATTGCTTGTCTTCAGGAGACTTCAACAAGTTCGTCAAAAGCAAGATGCCAGCTTTCTGCCGTATATATCCATAAGTCATAAATTCCAACTCGCTTTGCGGTTCTCGGCCCCTGATAGAGTTAATAGTGGTGAATATTGCTTGTCTGTCCAGCTCGGCAGGGCTAAAAATATCTCCGACACAAGCTGCTTCCAAGGCGGCATCAAGTTGTATAAGTAAAGGATTGCGAATAGCCCACCAGATGCGGCTTCCACTCCAGACTGCCAATCTTGCCTGGGCCTTGGCAAGTTGTCGAGCAAATTCCTCACCCTCTGCATTACGATTTGCTTCCCACTCTTCTGGCAATGATTCTTCGTCTTGTGAGTCAATGTTTCTGTCAAAAAGCTCCTTCTCTTTCGAGAGGTGTTCTATTGACAGTGCTGTCCTCGAGTCTGGTGTCTTGGCTGAAGATGAAGGATCGGGCGTGCCAGGAGATATTGACACAGAGAAAGGAGTATATCGCCTTTGCGACAACTTCTGAACTATCTCATCGAAGCGCGTTTCTTCGCTGCCAGCAAGCGAACGAATGCCGTAGACTCCATCAGCCTCTCTAGCTGTCAACCAGAACTTCTGTGGGTTTGGATCTGAGCCAGCGTCAAATCTTTGGATCTCTAATCCATATTCCAAGCCGTCCTTTTCTCTCGTCATCGAGGCAAGAACATAACCATCTTCTTCCTGCATTGAAGATGGCTGTGATGAGTTAGCATCTAAAGGCGGGCTATCTACGACGACCTCTTTGGGGTATCTGGTAAACTCGAGAGTAGGCCTCGTAGGATCGCCATCCAGATTCACAAACATGCCGATTCCCGGCTCCAGGGGGTCGGTTCCAGTAACAATCAGGAATTCGTCGGGAGTCGGAGAAGTGATGTGAGGCTTTAGAAAGACGGATCCAGGCCTTGGTCGAGGGTCAGTAGACTGTGAAGGTGTGCCTGATAGTGACGGTGCAGCCGGGAGAGGTTTATCGAGCGAAGGAGGATTTGGTGTTGAAGCTCTCTCCATTGATGGCCTGGGGCTTATCGACGGCTGCGGCGAGGTGTTGCGGCCAAGGAAATCTTCACCTTCGTTGCCACGATGATCTTGTCGACGGATACTATCCAATATTGAACCCCCCAAGCTCGTGCTCCGACTATGGCTTGGGGCTTCGCTAGACGTGCGGTTTCCGGTAGAAGAGGAGCTTCGGAGCAGCCCACTTGTTGTATCCGCTCCAATACTTTGAGCATGTCCAATTTCACTGGGCGAGGTTGTTTCTTCCAAGGATGAAATGCTCATTAAGGGTATCTTGAGTTGTTGTTCCACGTCGATAAGTGCATACGACTTAGAGTCTGCCACACAAGCGATTGAGTCCCTACGGACTGACAGGGTGCTTCCAGAGAAGTCAATTTTCTATATTGCGTGAGCGGTGGGCAATCATTCCACGCGCTGATACGTACCTTGAAAGCGCGCGCGTCCTCGCCTACACGCACGACCTGGATCTTTCGCATAAGAGAGAGGAGGATAGTGACACCTCCGCCCCTCTCTGCACTTCCATCGTCGAATAAGGGCTCATTCAAATCAATGCCACCTATCCAACTGCAGTTCTTGACTAGAGTTGTTCCAAAAACAGGGCTAAGTTCGGGAAGGGAATAGAAAGTGACGGTCCAATTGCAAAGAATACATGCTTTGCCAACACGAGGTAGTAGAAGGATTTGTTGAACACCGGGTCGCGAGTTCGGAGTGCCTGGAGTTTCGACATATTGAGGACATAGTCGAGATGCGAGGATATAAACGGGTTGCCCGGATCGATCGTTTGGGTCTGGTGGAATTTGTACAAAGTGAAGCAGCTCGGAGGCAGATGTGCCAACGTACAGATTCGCATCTACATGCGAAAAGGTCAACTATGAGCGCAAACACTCAGTATCAATGTCGAAACTACTTACCTAGATAGTCTACACAGTTGATCTTGATATCATCTTTGGAGCCGTCTGCAGATAGTGGCACCTCATACAATAAAGTCCTGAGAACATAAGGGCCAACCTCGCGACTGGTGCTGGTTAGCCCTGGGCTTGTAATTGAAGGCCCATCGCCTGAGCCATCTGATGTCATAGCGGCGTTGATATCAACAGCATCATTTGAGCGAACAGCGCATGTCGTGTTGTGCCTCTGCGCATTCGAAAACGTTGTATCCAGGCACCCGAGGCTGGCTGGCGTATGTTGACATCAGTCAAGTGGATCAACGTACCTGAAGCTCTAGAATCTAAGCTGACGGGACCTTGAGTGGATAGGCGCCCGGGCTTACATATGGTTAGTGGCTGTGCTCACTGACCTGCAAGGCTGCGGGGGATCAGTCCATGGAACTGCCCCTGTAACCTTGGCGTTATCAGCCTGACAGCTCTCGTGGCCAATAAGCTTGTATGACACGCGCAACCTGGCCCCAAGTTATCAAGGAGGGAGACGAAACACATTCCTTCCTATTCATCAGCACAACCTCATGGCCTCCATTTAACCACGACAGCAACGAGCTCCTACGACCATTGAACGACAGAATCAGCTGAAAAACTCTCGCTTTAACACATCCGCGGCGTTCAAGGCTGCCATATCCACTCCTTTGCGCCGCCCCTGATCACCAACTCAATACAACGCCATGACTGACGCAGCCGTCGAAGCTGCTCTGGCGAGCACAACCGAAGCCCCTACGCCTGCGCCCACCTTTGAAGGAGAGAACAAATTTCAGCATGCGATATCAGCATGGAGAAGTATGGTTTCCAGCGAACACCAGTGGTAGCGGTTACTAACAGCTTGCCTGGGTAGCCATCGATCTCACAACCCTTGTCTCGAATCTAGACAATACGGCTTCAGACATTGTTGCATACCAGCGGGACTCAACTGTTCAACGTAAAGAACTCGCACAAAAAACTAAAGAATTCCGCAAGCTCGACGATGCGGCCAAGCTTACAGAAATCAAGGGACTATTGAAATGTACCAACAAGATACTATCCTATACTGATACAGACTAACATCATTACAGCCTATCAGACCTTTATCGACCTCCTTACGAATCACTCCAAGTCTGTCAACTCGGCGTTTCTTCAAACATATGCCTCTTTCTCTGATGCTCCAGACCCATACCCACTTCTTGAGGCCTCAGTCGATTCTATGCTGTTGTCCGAAGACACCTTACCAAAGATTACCGAAGAAAACCAGCACCTCCAAGAGAATGTTTCAAAACTTTCGAGTGAACTGGAAGAGACCGAATCAAAGCTTCAGAATGAACGAAAGGTTCGAAGAGAGTTGGAGGAGAACCTAGAAAGGCGTGTGAAGGAAGTTGAGACGTCGTGGAACGCTGTGCTGGAGGAGAAGACGGATAACTGGGAGGCCAAAGAGAAAGCATTGGAAGATAAGCTGGAGAAGCAAGAGCGCCTCCTGACTGAGATGCGCGCAAGTTACGAGGTCAATCAGCGCCTCGGCAAAAATGGCGACGACCAGGAGGCTCATCGCAACAATGTCTCGAGCGCTGAGCTTGAGATGCTCCACGCAGATTTGGATCGCACAAGCTCTCGCCTGGCTGAGGTTGAGGCACGAAACGAACAAATGCGACTGGAGCTGGCACAAGCCAAGTCATCAGCCCAACAGCAACCTGAGACAAGTCTTGAGGACGATCCTGGATATATGCGTGTGAGGTCAGAGAACCAGTCCATGATCCGCAAGCTGGATGCCGCCCGTGTGGAGAAGGAGGGTCTCAAACGAGAATTGGATGGCAAGTTGCGATCTATTGAAAGAGAAGTAAACACTCTCAAGGAGGAGAGGGACACATTGAAGAGCAAGGTTCAAAAATGGAGTGATTACGAGGATATCAAGCAGGAGCTTGAGGTTCTCAAGAGTATTGAGTTCTCCACAGGCGACGATGACGAAGTAAGAGAGCACCTTGAGGCAAAGGATGCGGAGGGCAATTCTCTCGAGAAGCTTCTCTTGGCCCGAAACAAGAAGTTAGGCGATGAGTTGACGGTGCTGCGTGTTTCGCATAACGATTTACAAAGTCGATTGGAGGATCTTCAAGAGGAGCTCTCAAAAACTAATGCCGAATTGGAGCGAGCCCAGAAGCTCAACCAGAAACTGGAGAGTGATTTAGAGACAATCCAGGAGGAGGGTGCTAACGCATTCCCATCTGGTGCGTCTGTAGCTGGAACATATGTCACCCGGGCAATGGGCCGCAAGAGTGGCAGAATCTCGCCAACATCGTCAATCATCAGTGGCATGGATCCCCGCATGGGAGGGGGTGAGCCCGGCGAACGAGTCTACGGAGGAGGCTCGGGCATGTTGCCGATGGTCACAGCCCAGCGAGACCGTTATAAGAAGAAGAATGCAGAACTTGAGGAAGAACTGTCAGATACGCACCGAACAGTCTCACAGCTGCGCCAGGAAGTTGCAGCGCTTCAGAAGGACAACCTGAATCTCTACGAGAAGACAAGATATGTTTCAACGTACAATCGAGGAGGCGGCGCGGCGACATCGTCGGCGTACGGGGCGAATCCAAACCCATCGACAGTGTCCATTGGCGAAACGGGCAATCCTGGCATCGCCATGGACCGATACCGCCAGGCATACGAGTCCAATATTTCTCCGTTTGCAGCTTTCCGTGGGCGAGAGTCTGCTCGAGCCTACAAACGGATGAGTCTACCAGAACGCGCAGTCTACTCATTGACACGCACAGTACTTGCTTCGCGAACCAGCCGAAACTTGTTTGCTGCATACTGCGTAGCGCTCCATTTGCTGGTATTTGTAACTTTGTATTGGCTCAGTTCGTCAGATGTCCAGCGGGTAACCCATCTTGAGTCCGCCGCGGCAGCGGCAGCTGGAGTTGCCGGGGGCTCACTTGGCAGTCCAATGGACGGAGCGCCTAAAGATCCTGCCAAGTAGAGGGCGATGCGCCGTCTTGTTTTGTAAGTGTTTTACTCAAAAGCCGGAAAGGGAATGTGTCGACGAATCTCCGCGGGAGATGGAACTGTATCAATATCAGGATAGATCTGCGTTAAGACCGGGTCGGCAGTGGAGTCATTGGATATCTGGGATCTCGTACTATGTACTGTACATATTAGGGAAGCAAGCGATATCTCGTGCGTTGGAAGCGAGATCCATGCCATGCCATGCCATGCCAAGACGGATGGTATTATTGTGTTGGGTGGTGAGAACCTTGAATTAGACCATAACATGATCCACCTAAGCAACCTCCTCAAGAGAAAATCAAGTAACATGTGACAGACTTGTTCTAGACAGTCTCTGAGGTCCGCTAAAACATGCAAGTCATGATGTCGATAGAAGCTTGGCTATAGTCGTCTTGATGTGCGAAAATAGCCCGTTCCAATAAGAGGGGTCGCGGGGCCAGTTGCTATTTTCTGCAGCCGCTGGCCGCTTACCGCGGCCCGTAAAACATGCATGATCCGCGGTCCAATCAGAGGCTCGCAGGCTGGCGGCAAGCTACACAAGGCCCCTGTATGTAATTTACTATGGTCAAGGGACTTTGTTTCCCGTTTCTTGGGCGGTCTTTGATGTTTTGATGCTGGGATGAGGTTGGTTCGTCAGTGGCGCCGAGAGATCTTGGGATCTATTAAAGGGATCCTGGGTCGGCTTGGAGATGAGGAGGGTAACATTGAAAGGCTGGAGTGACTTAAACTCGAGAGTTTTCGTAGTAACGTGGTCATACGGAAAAGGGAATGCAGTACGATGGCTCTCATCGTTGCTGACTGGGAATGTATAGCATCTACAGACCACCATACATTGGATGTAAACAGGCGGTCTATCTAGAGAGCAGGGTTCAGATATATGTCTGTGTATTATTTCAATGACAGGTTCGACTGCACGAACCCAGATCGCACATGGCAAAGTGCATAAAAAAGCGGAATTGTTATTGTCGTGGCATTTCCTCGTGCTCATCTCGATTTCTAAACGCCCATGCATCCATATGCCGACGCCCGAGCCAGGCGCTTAAACTAATCCCTCCCACCAATCACAACCCCAGCGACTCTCTTCAACAATCAAATGATTGGCTCTCGTTGCTCAATCTTGTTCCTTGATCACATATGAGCCAGACGTGCATGTACATCTCAGACATTGGAAAAAGGCTGGTGTTTATTTTTGTACCCAGATCTTGGCAGATAATCCAATCATGGCCATTTGCTCAGACCTACCGCCCGTACGCTTAGGCGCGTGTAACAGGGTCTTGGCTGGAGGGGAAGGCTGGTATATTAAGAGATGGGTTCGTCGCCTGACGGTGTTGAGAAAGAAAGAGGCAGGAAAAGAATCTCTCTGCATTTGTCTGCCTGTATACACTCAAAGACGCTGAGCGTTCTTTTTTCCTTTTTGTCTCTTATTTCCTTTACCTGTTATTTCCTTGTTTCCTAGGGTCAACAAGTTTTCTATCTCAAGTCTCGTTACGGTCGATTATCTATAAACATTTCTGTTGTTTCTTGGGTTGTGTTTCTCTTAACGGCATACGTCTTGACGACTCGAAACGATACCGACACGCTTATACCCTCGATATCATACAAAGCACACACACAAACCGCCCTCTAACACAACTTCAAGATGCAATTATCAACATTTGTCGCTTCCGTCCTCGCGGTGACTGCTTCTGCAGCACCAACCTATCCTACTGTTACTGTCACCAATGCTGGATCCGCCATTGACGCATTAGGGTCATTGTCTGGTTACTTCAATTTGGTTGCGGATAAGGTCAAGGCGGTCAAGTCATATGGAATGGCTCCTGTCTGTGATCTCTCACAAGCTGAGATGCCTCTCGGTATGTCACCACTATTCAGTGCTTGTTCTCTTTTGGCTAACCAATGATTTCAGATGGCCAACTACCTTCCCCAGCCAAGGGCCTGAAGCTGGTTCATGTCGCTGTCGGTCGTGGTACGCAAAATTATACATGCGATACCAGCAAGCCTTCATCAGCTCCCGTTTCTACTGGTGCTGTGGCCACTCTCTTCAACGGCAGCTGCATCGCCGCTATGTACCCAGATCTGATCGAACGCATCCCTGGAATGGCCGTTCACTTCCCTCTGTCAGATGCCAACAAGCTTGGTCCTGCATCCCTCGCTGAGTCTGGTCACCATTATTTCACCGCCGATGGTACGCCCTTCTTCGACCTCCGCACTCGCAACCAAGATATTGGTGAGGCTCCATGTGCAAAGAACAGCAGCGCTCCTGCTCCATCTCTCTCTGCCAAGGGACAGCATGGTGAGAATGCTGTGCCGTGGCTCAGACTCACCACCATTGAGGGTGCTACCCACAAGATGAAGGAAGTCTACCGAACTACAACAGCCGGTGGCAGCGCCCCTGCAACTTGCCAGGGTATGGATGCTGAATTCCAGGTTCAATATGCTACATTGTAAGTGCTTCTTTACAAGATTGAGTAGAGCACGATGACTAACATTGTATCAGATATTGGTTCTGGGCTGGCGACATTGAAGAAGACGATGCGTAAAGTGAAGGAAAGGAAGCAAATGGATTTTCACGGATTGGTATTATTTTGAGTTTGATGGTATTCTTCTCTTATACACGTAGATAGTATTGTTTTGGACATGTAATATCCCGGATGTTAGCGATGTGGAGGTCAATAATTCAACTTGTGACTTGAGCTTCGATTCTTTTGAGTGAATCCGTATGGTCGGGGGTTTGACCGGAGCGGAAGACTTTTAATTATATAAGATCATATCATTGTAACGACGTGATGCACCTCGTAAGCTTGATCCCTCTAATGTTGCAATGCAGCTAGATGATCTCCGGCATTCTCCGGGCTCCAGGCTATCGTATTCTGATGGATCTCCCCCATGGGGATGCCCACAGGGCTAATCCCTGAACCTAAGTTGGATCGAAGCTGCGGGAAAGACGAATATCAGCGTAGCTTTCCTTTATAGTATGCTTTCCATCATCTCATAGTTTCTAAAGAGAGTTACAAATACGCCTCTCCGTTCTAAGCGAGCAACGGTTACCTGTAATTCAGAAGAACAGACTTTACGCTGTTCGAATCTTGATATAAACTCTAGGCACGATGAAAAACTAACTCCTAGCGGCAACATACATATTAACGGCTGCAACCTAATATAGTTTAATAGAGGCGTCCACTATAGCCCAGTGCTATACAGTATCTGTACAAAGATTTGTAGGCGGTTTCGCTTTGCCCGTGAAGGTACATTTGTGGCACGGAACATAGCCGATGGGGCACTCACTCTCCAAAAGTGGATCCCTCGCTACCCTGGACTGCCCATGTCTCTCCCCCACATCCCAAGGTTAGGTTAGTTAACGTCTAAACATAAACATGTCATCCCCCGTCTTCAACTCATTAATTTTCTCCCTCGGAGCCGCAATCGCACAATTAACCCCGGCATAGATCGACAGCTATTCTACCAACTACCGGGAGACGAGGGCCCTGTCCCCTCGAGTTCACTTTCCCACAGACCTACATACGTTTGCCACCAGGCATTGGCTGCATCGATCCGATCCAACCCGCTCGTTTACCTGCAGTCTTGACTGCAGCCGACCGAGCACTACATCACGGATTCGTTCATCACTTACCTATTCACCCTGGTTACGACAAAAGAGACACCTCCAGCGGCTATTCGCCTTCAACATTCATCCTTGTTGCACGACGTCGAATTATTATTATTCTTTTTCTTCTTCATATTAAACGCCTTCGTCCTCTTTTCTCTCTACAGTCCCCGCCACTCCAACGCCCCGCCATCAGAGTACCTTGACGACATCTTCGCCCTCCGTCCGACCGAAAGCAAATCGCCTCAACCGTTAATTCTCGTAGTCACTCTATTCTGACAGCGCTGTCTACGAAACCCGAGACCTGCAGTCCGTCGACCCATCGCGATAATGGATCCCAACTGGATTGACGCCATCGACCCGGCATTGAGCCGGAGAAGACCAAGCACTGCTCCTCCGTCCTGTGACGAAGAAATGCCCGCTCTCCTTGAACTGTCAGATTCCTATGAACGAAGCCAAGCGATGTCCGCCGTTACATGGCCCACGAATGAAATTCCGGTTGAGATTTTTGAGATCATTATTTCGTACCTCACCCGCCTCGAGGTCAGATCTTTGCGACTTGTCTGTAAAGAATTCGAGAACAAGGCTTCTGCACAGTACTTTCGAAATGTTGTCGTGCCCTTCAAGTCGGAGCTTTACAGCAAGTTGGATCGTGATGAAAACGGAGCCTTTAAGCGCACATCTTCCGCCCTTCTCTCAAATGGGATGCGCATCTTCCAGTCTTTTGGTCCACACATCCGGCGCTTTGCGCTGTCTTTGGAGCTTGATGAGGACACGCTCTCATACCCTCCAGTGAAGCCTTCGCAAGAAGCTGTCCCCTCTTTCTGGGGCATATACCGCTGGCCACATGGCACTTATCACCGATATACTGATCTTGAAGGTCTCGAACAAACGGCTGACGAAACTGAGGCCATGAAGGAAGCGCTGAAGTGCTTGGTCAAAGTCACAAATCTTGGACTTTGTTGTGATGCTGGTCTTGGATTTCTGTCGGGGCCTGATCACATCGCACGAGGTGCAACTACTCTCCATCCCGTGTTTGCAACGCAGAATTGGCGTCACACAGGTTCTGAGTCACAAGCTCGGAAGCAACCAATCGTCACCATGTCAGACCTGAATGAAATGGTCAAGGATTTCAGAAAGCCTGTGTTTGAGAACCCCATTAGTTTCAAGCGAACAGTGCTGCAAAAGATGGCCTCAGATGCTGGGTACTCAGGTGCCCAGATCAACGAAGCTGTGCTCATGCTGTTGGAGACTGAGGGCACCAACATCAACGCGATTGACTTTGATGAGAGAGCAACCATAATCACTGAGATGGAAGCTAGACGAGTAATGGTACAGCACACACATCGTGCTGACTTTGAACCAGCCACCGCAGAGGCGGTCAACCATCCGCTGATTCCCGCCAGTCTCACAAGAGCACAGAAAGAAATGCTCCTTGAGCTC